>OX419717.1:2055471-2738961 GCA_948474765.1 Patella depressa
AGAGCGACCGGAACACTGCAAACGTTGAGAGACGTTCGGAAAGAAGTCGGGGTCGCCGCGAATATATAAATATAGGACAAACAAAGCGGCAAATAAAAATATTTAAAAAAAATTTACGTTGAAATTGCTGAAACGATCGACAAAGTAATTGCTAGATTGTGTATCGATTTGTAAATTAACTTGAATATTCTGTTAAAATGCACAATCTGTTAGATTACATACATATTTGCTAATTTAAAATACATAAATGTTTATAAACACAGTTTTTACGTAATTTTACATCTGATAGTTTTCTAACAGGACAGTTTGTAAAATTTTACAGTAACGTCATGTTTTTATACATATAATTTTTACAGTGTGTGAAGACCACAATGGCGGTTGGATGGCCAAATGCTCAAACGCGTCAAGTGATGTGGTTTAGATTCTCCGTGTAGATTTTACAAAGAGTAAAGTCGCCGGTACAATCTCGTGGATTTTCTCCTGGTCTTCCGTTTACCTCCGACTAATACATATATGTATAAATAACCACATGTTAGTCTCGAAATGACCTGGTTTGTAACGAGTTGATGTTAAACCCCATTTATCTCTCCGTCACGTCGAATTTAATTTGAAAAACAATCCCATCTATTGCGTTCACAATGTTGTCGGAAAAGGGGGTCTAACTTTGGAAGAAAAGTCACGGAACACTGATTGCTTCCCACGAAATTAGAAAGAGATCCATCAAGAACTGTATCCGTTATCGCGTTCACAAGCCCATTGTTGACAGACGGACAAGGTGATGACTATATGCCTAAACTACGACGCTGGATTAAGGAAGAAAAGCTGAGGGTCTAAACCATTTTGAAAAACTAGATTCGATTTGGTGCAATCTGTGGTCTATTATGGAATGGTAACACACATTAAGTTAAATGAAATAGAAATATTGAACAACAAGTGTGTTGAGTGATTGTTCTACGTTGAATATTTCCAAATTTCATCACATTTTTTTTAAAAAGAAAATCCCTTAACATTGTAGACGGTGATTGCTGGTTAAGGAGAGGTAACACCAAATTGAAAAGTTGGGCTCAGGCTAGTAATTATTTCCCCTTATTTCACGAATATTAGAGCGAGTTATAAATAGGTGTTTTTTTCTCTCTTTTTCTTGCATTTTTTGGTTGACCTTTTGGTCTAGAATTGGAGAAAAGGATCAAATTTGCAATTTCATAGCAGTTTTGGCGTAATACTCATGATATTACAGCGGAGGGATAGGGGTGTAAAGTGTCTTTCTGCAGAGCAATCATTGTGTCGGAAGTGAGATTTTCATCCCAGTCAACATAAAAAAAAATCTAAACGGTTACCCCTACAAAATTATGATGAACAAAAAGCTACAGCCTGTGATGTTACAGTCATTTAACATTGAAGTCAATTGGCAAATAATTGCTAGTCTGAGTCCAGTTGTGGGCCGTCCTCTCGTGACTCAAAGCTTAACACCAAAATCTGAAATAAATCTGTAAAAACATTACAGACTCTCTCGCGTTAACAATGGGGAGGGGTGGGGGAAACGCTGATAATGCTTTGTTCGGTCATGAATCCAATACACACCAAATTTGCAAAGTCAGTCGGTTACGAAATGTACACGCTATCGCCTTAACAAAGCATGCGGCATAGCGAAGTTAATCCTACTCGAAAATCAATAGTATTTGTCTTCTCATTACTCGAATGCTTCACACCATTTTTTACATACACCCGTTAAAAACTATAACCAACAGTGTGTAATGGGCAATGATACCCACCATATACAAAATCTATAGCCTGTGTAATGGACAAGATATCCCCATACACAAAAACAAAGGTAGCACAAATAACGCTGAAAACTACCGAGGGATTACTATTCTCAGCTGTATGGTAAGTTGTTCACAGCAGTTAAAAATGGACGTTTTTGAAAATACATTGACAGGGAAGGCCTTGGGGGTCAACAACGGCCAATTTACTCAGTTTAAAATTTATAATAGATTGTCCGTGTTTTCTCTTTTTAATGCCTTGTAGCTTTATTGATTATCTGCACTGTGGTCTTCATCCACTTCCACGTTTCAAAATTACAGTAGACTCCGCTTATAACGGATGCGCATACAACGGACAATCGCTTATAACGAACACAACAGTTTGGTCCCGATTTTTGTAATAGAAATTTATTGTATTCAACGTCTTTTATAGCGGACACTCTATAACGGACAATCGTTTATAACAGACGATTTTCATTGGGCCCTAATCGACAATGTAAAATTTCATTTTTATAAGCAGAACAAAATGCTGATATAACTGATTTTATTATCGGTGGCCGGAATACTTTTCCCAGAAAATATCCACACTGATTTTAGTGCTATCACGTTTACAAAATTCTTGGTATCGGTTGGGTTGTGTAAAACATTCTCGCATTCTGACTTACCCAGACTGCTTTAACTGCTAATCTAAAATCCAATATTACAGGGGATAGATTACAATTCGCACGTTCAACATCTCCTGTACATCAGTACGTAATATTTTAACACGGAAATCTGTAATCGTATCGCCCCCCCCCCCAAAAAAAAACAAACCACAACAGAAGCGACACAAGACGGTGCAGATAAAAAAAACACGTGTCTTCTAAGAGTGCATCAAAATATGCCAAGGGTGTGGGGGGGGGCGAATAGAAGAGCCCCCTGGCTGTTATATCAGGTACACAGTAACGTCACATTCTGATTTTGAATTAAATAAAGTTCATTGTTTTCTTCTTTATATTGCATGTATATGAAATGGTATATTATTAATATTACATTACATCTGCAGTATTACATTACTGCAAAATTTCAGAAGCCTCCTATGTTACATTTTTACAATCGGGTTAGGGTAGGATCACTGTGAACACAATAACTTCTAACCTAGATTCAAATATCTTTATTTCACCAAATAAACAAATGCATAAGTTATAAAAATGCCAATTTCATTGACCTCTATGTTGATTATCGTGTTACTTCAAATTTCCTAGCACTCGGGTTTGAAGCGGGGTTCCTCTGTTCAAAAAAACACAGGGTACACCCACGCTGCATCAAAAATTACCCAAACCAGCCGCCATTTTGGATTTTGACTGCCATATTGGATCAAGTGCTTGTGAGATGAATTGGAAACTATCATAAATGAGTCCATCGACCAACAATGCCATATTACACATGGATTATTTTCATCCACAATGTTTATAAAGCCCAATTTCAGACCATTTCTTGCTGCCCAAATGTTAATAAAACCACGTTGGTGCGTTAATCTGGATGTCACGTGTTCAGTTCCTGGGTTGGCCCAGAAAGTTCATCAGGATTTTCGGGCGTGGTTCCTCCTTGTCAGTGTGGTGCAGGACCGATGACCTGCATATTCCTGAAGCAATGACCCGAGAAATCCCTCTCTGACCATTGCTGGAATAGCGTCTGTTTCTTGTGTGTCTATTCTTTCCATTCAATGAAAGCTATCACTTAAGTACAGCAACATGACAGTCCTTCGTTTCATCTGGGTCTTCCCTAAAACTTTGGACAGTGATTTAAGGTATTAAAACGGTTAAAGTATGTTCGTTTCCAAACAGTATTGTTTACATTTCATTCGACTTGATAGCCTCGTTTGTCACGCAATTAGTTTTACTGCAGTATTCTGCTATGCACGGGTTAATTAGGCATAATAAAATCGTGAGTCATGACGTATACGTTATGTAAACATATTTGGTCCAGTATTGGCAGCTCGTGATTGGTTGGTAGACGGACTACTGATCAATCAAAATTTAACACAACAATATCCACTCATAATAGCAGTGTGTAGTTGATTACCTCTAATCAGACGCAACACTGCGCGGAGTATGGATGACCTGGCAAGGGTCAACGTATAGTCGTTCGTCGGGGCGATAAAACAAGGTCCTGTGCACACATTGGCGTGCACGTAAAAGATCCGTTGGCAGTTGGAATTCGATATAAGAGCAGGCCGTAGTTCCGCTGCAAGGGCAAAATTTTCCTCATAGCACACTGCAAGGCGTATGACCATCTTCATTAGTTCATTTGGAACAGAACAGTAGGGCGTTAAACCCCATTGCATTTCATTTCGTTTGCCGCTATCTTGGATTTTCTGAACTTAGCCCGTCGTTTTCATAGATAGCAGACTGCAAATATATTCACTAGATTCTCTTCTATGGGCAACTATCGTCAAACCTTGTTCCCCGAAAAATTGTCACGGATATGGGTTATATTTAAATTTGGTTTTGTTTTCTTCTCTAATAGTATTCTACAGATATCTCCCTATAATTCAGTATAAACCTCGTCTCAAGTTCTCCTACACAAACCATTCCCTGGCTTATCTCTCACGCGTATATTAAAGATATGTCCAATAATCATAAATCAAACACATGAAACAATAGTCTTTTTCAGGAATCTCTTAACCGATTGTGTCATTCATTCAAATATACCTCCCCACCAATGGTCCTTCTCCACATTAGCTGATAGAACTGGATAACCTCTTCTAGCTGCGAATCTCTGGAAGTAATCAATTCTGGAACAACAATCAATATGAACTGCACGGGATGAACAACAGGTTCATAGACATAGCCACACCTCGTGTTGTTCTGTTGTACCATTGGTCTTGACAAATAATGGACCTGCAAAGTCTACTCCGACATAGGCGAATGGTGGCGATTCCTTTGAAGTCAGGTAGTGATGGCGTTGATGGTGGTTGATACCTCCATATTTTCAACAGGTTACACATTGATAAATAAGTTTTCTGACGTACTGTCGTTCATTTCAGTTAACGTTTCTTTAATAGCATTATGCAAAGCTCGACTGGAATTCAGAAAATGGCTAACATTGAGGCCAGCAAGACTGACATTGCTATATTTCTGAAGGGAATGAACGAGGCGTTTTCGAAATAAATGACCTTTCCTTCATCACCGAACTCTAAGAAACGCACACCTGCAGCTACAAATACTAGTCATACCTGCTCTGATTCTGAAGATGAAAATGAGTTTCTTCGAGCAATGACTCAACAAGCACAATGGCCAAAAACCCATGATATATCCGACTCGAAAAATGACACGGTCAGGAAGAGAACTAGTAATAAGTTTGATAGTTTTTTTCGATAATGACTATGTTCACTAAGAATTCGAAGATACTGGTAATACCGATTCGAAGGTAAACGAGAAATTGACTCAAATTTGTGAATATCAGATTTGACACAAAGATGGTTTTCTCAAAATCGAAGATAAATGCGGAAAAATATCCTACACCTAGATATTGTGATCATGTTTGTGTTCCAAGAGTTAATCCTCCCATTTGGGACAATATGGGCAAATTTCCCAAAGGAGCAGACATTCGTTTGACAAATGTACAGAAATTGATAGTTGCGGCAAATGCTGCCATTATCGAATCCATATGATTTACGGATACTCAATAAAATAACAAGACAACGGATGTGACGTCGTATAAGTGACGTCAATGGGTGGAAATCTTTCAAAGATACACTAACAATAAACATGTAAGAGTTATGACGGACTGACATTACTTGTATTAATCATATGGGTACCTGTCATTCTTAATTACGTAATTCATTAACAGGATAAATCTGGGAATTCTGTATTTCTCATGGAAGTTGGCTGTCTGCAGCTCAGCTAAGTAATACATGGCTGTAATTTGGCTATGACATATACAATGTTTCGTGTAAAATACACTGTATATATGTACTCGACTGTAATTTGGCTATGTACTCGAAAAAAATGAATATGTCACAGCCCCATCTATCCTACTTCTGCTTTTTGTAAAGTGCTGACCCTGGGGCCCATTCCTGACAGTATTCCTAACAAATCTGTGTGGGAAAATAAAAATATATATACCCTTCAAAAAAAGAAACGCACAGCCCAATTTTCATCATTTTTTTATGTGAACGAGGTCGTTGTTTCCATAAATCTTACTTGTTTTTAATGTCATTATGTAAGGATAAAAGAAATTCATTATTGGTTTTAAATGTAGGGTCACTAACCGTGACTGGTCATCCTTTTCGCTGAAATTACTTTCGCGTGATTGCACCAAGACACACGAATTTAACAATCTCGCAAACTTTTCTCATGGAACCTAAATCTAAGGCCTTTAAAATCCAGGGGTTCTCGGTTTCTAAATCAGCTGCACAGGTAAACACTCAACGAACCAAGTGATGCCACATCTGAACGAAGACCAACGCAACAACGCTATTGGCCGACTACAAGCAGGTGAATCCCAGACAGATGTAGCCAGGCTGCTGAATGCTTACCTGAGTTCCATTTCTCCCCTTTGGGATAGGTACCGACAGAGAAATTCAACACGTGACCGCCCAAGCTCAGGCCAAACAAGAGTGACCCTACCTGTTCTGAATCGTCATTTTCGGTTACACCATTGGCGGAAACGATTCCCAACAGCGACCTCTACTGCAGCAGCAATTCCCGGACGAGTCTGTAAACGCCTACGTGAAACCGGATTACGAGCCAGACGTCCCCGTTAGAGCTGCTGATTTGAAGTACGCCGACACCCTTCTTAAGTGGGTTCAGACACTGAGCGTATGGTCACAGCAACACTGAAGAACAGTTTGGTTCAGCGACGTGTCGCGGTTCCTGTTGCAGCGCGGCGGTATACCGACGACGAAATGTCACATTGCGTTTCTTTTTTGGGAGAGTTTATATTTATAAACCTGAAATTACATTCTGACATGTATAAGACGTCTTTACATTCTGATGTAAATAAGACGTCATTACATTCTGGTGTAAATAAGACGCCATTACATGCCTATTTTCAACATGACTATTTTTTACTAACTTACACTCGACGACGATAAAGTATGGACAAAAGACGTGTGGGGCTTTGTGTAGGGAAATCCCCTGTTTTTCACGATCGTACAGCGGATTGGATAATATAATATTATTTATAACTTGTTATTAATACAGCTATACAAGTAGTACAATGACTGGCGACTGGTAGTCTTTTTTAATAATAGGTCTGTATTTGAATACAACCAACAAACATTTAACTATTGTATTACATTTGAAGCCTAAAGAAAGACTTGCAATAATCAGATTTAGATCTTGCATAATGTATGTTTAATATGCCGCTTCATTGTTTGTAATAAAGTAAACGCATTTTTTAATACTGACTATTTTATATTCTATATTTGTATATGCCAAAGTTTGAATCCGAAAAACAGAACACGTTCTGACTCGTTAGCAAAAAACAAAAGGAAATGTTTTAACGACACGGGGGTGAAAAGAGACGGCTTTTTTACCACTGAAGCACCAAAAACACAGTTTACTTGACAAATGGACAAAATGAAATGAAATTTCTAAGAATAACGAAACAAGTTCTGTCTAGTTATTCAAGACTGACACACAAAACGACTTGTTTTATGTCAGATAGATGAAAGCGGTTTGTTTACTGGTGAGACATCAAATAAGTTCAGACAACAGTTCACGTTACAAGTGGACAGCGATTATATGACGTTAATTAAAAAAGATAGGCTGGCACTGCCAGGCAGGATACGCCCACATTTTTGAGAGATGGATAGAGAACAAGCAATACCGAAAGTGATTTTTCCTACATCATTAAGTCCTGTATTTCATACTGTATTGGGAGCAGCCATTTTGTTGGTCAGTTCCAGTCTGATATTCATGAAATTCGAAGCGGACAATGATTATGGTGTGACGGTACACAACCTAGAAATGTGACTTTTCGTCAAAATCGGATAAGAATTGTGACCTGTAGAGAGTCCAAAACCATGATATACCATATTTTTACACTATTCGCGTACAAACGGCGACCATTTCGTCCGGCAATTTTGGTACGATTTTCACGAAATTCGAACTCAACCTTCCTTACGGTGCAACAGTAATATAATCAAAGGCCATAATTCATTAAGTTACAATTTGATATGAGCAAATATCGAAAAGAATAAAGATCTTTAGGTTATAAACAAGCATTTCAGGTTTCATCAAAATCGAATTAAAATTGTGATCTCTACAGGGTCCACAACTTTGATATGCCATATTTTACACTGTTCGCGTACAAACGGCGGCCATTTTTTCTGGCAATTATGGTCCGATTTTCTCGAAATTCGAACTCAACCTTCCGTGGGGTGTAACGGTGATAGAGTCAAACGTGTTTGTAAATCGGATAATAATTGTGACCTCCAGAGGGACCATAGGCGATTTTTCGGACAATCAAGGGCCATAATTCAGGAAGTTACGATCCGATATGTGCAAATATCGAAAGGAACCAAGATCTTTGGGTTATAACCATGCATTTCAAGTTTCATCAAAATCGAATTGAAATTGTGACCTCTACAGGGTCCACAACCATGATATACAATTTTGTAACAGTGTTCGCGTAAAAACGGCGGCCATTTTGTATAGCAATTTTGGTCCGATTTTCCCGAAATTCGAACTCAACCTTCCTTACGGTGTAACGGTAATATAATCAAACGTTTTTTTATAAATCGGAATAATTATCCGATATGCGCATATCCGATAATAATTTTGACCTCCAGTGGGACCACAAGCTAAAAATAGGTTGTCAGGCAACGAAACATACGCCCACACAGCAGCCAAATCGTCCGGGCAGTCAACAAGAGTTGTTACAAATTAAGGAATTATCAGAAAATCATTAGAATTTGTTTGGTTTTTATAATCAAACGTTTTTTTTTAAATCAGATAATAATTGTGACCTCCAGAGGGACCACAAGCTAAAAAGGGTGATTTTTCGTACAATCAGGGGACATAATTCAGGAAGTAATGACCCGATGGGCGCAAATATCGTAAGGAACCAAGATCTTTCGTTTATAAACATACATGTCAAGTTTCATCAAAATCGATTGAAAATTATGACCTCTATAAGGTCCGCAACCTTGATATAACATATTTTCACACTATTCGTGTACAAACGGCGGCCATTTTGTCCGTCAATTCTAGTCCGATTTTCGCGTAATTCTAACTCTCTCTTCATTACCATGTAACGGTGATATAGTCAAACGGTTTTTTAAATCGGATAATAATTTTGACCTCCAGAGGGACCAAAAGCTAACAAAAGCGATTTTTCGGACAATCCGGGGACATAATTCAGGAAGTTATGATCAAATGGGCGCAAATATCGAAAAGAACCAAGATCTTTGGGTTATAAACATACATGTCAAGTTTCATCAAAATCGGTTCAAAATTGTGACCTCTATAAGGTCCACAACCTTTATATAACATATTTTCACACTATTCGCGTACAAACGGCGGCCATTTTGTCCGTCAATTTTGGTCCGATTTTCACAAAATTCAAACTCAACCTTCATAACCATGGAATGGTGATATAATCAAACGTTTTTTTTAAATCGGATAACAATTTTGACCTCCAGAGGGACCACAAGCTAAAAAGGGCGATTTTTTGGACAATCAGGGGCCATAATTCAGGAAGTTACGATCCGATGGGTGCAAATATCGAAAGGAACCAAGATCTTTGGGTTATAAACATACATGTCAAGTTTCATCAAAATCGGTTCAAAATTGTGACCACTATAGGGTCCACAACCTTGAGATAACATATTTTCACACAATTCGCATACAAACGGCGGTCATTTTGTTTGTCAATTTTGGTCCGATTTCCACGAAATTTGATTTAAATCGGATAATAATTTTGACCTCCAGAGCTAAAAGGAAAGCCAGGACGGCCTAAATCTGTGCTGAGAATATTTTGAAAAATGAACGCAAGCACGTGGGCAAATAACGGCTTTTCAAAATAGGTGTAAAAATGTTTCCTAAATAGTTCCTAAGAATATCCCTATATATTTGAGCTACAATATCGATAAACACGTTCCTGTTACGTATTTATCGGAGGTTTATTGTCCATTTAACCATGCTTGAATTATGTAACAGGAAGTGTTTATCTTCTAAATATTCATTTATAAAATATTAGCTTGTGGCTTGTCTAAGGATCAATTTTGATATTTATTTGATAGTTGTCCGTGTGTGCATCGCCGTGTAAATTTCTAGTGAATTTGTATCTGCGCATGTGCATGTTAAAGGTCAACAAGTGATTATCAATTATTATGATAATGGGAGGAAATGCGTCAAACTGGCCATAGAAATTACAAGTCTTTCATATATTCAATAATATCTTAATATCCGTAACCTTTACACACCATGTTTCCGTTGTTTATGAATCGTCACCAACAATATTCATCAGTATACAACAGTCATGTTATATTTCAAGTGTATCGCCTCATTTCAACTGTAAATTACGAAAAGTAGCAATTAGCCACAATATATATGTTAAAACGTGTAGCTGTAATATACATGTTAAAGCAATTAGCCGTAATGTACAGGTTAAAACAATTAGCCGTGATCTGCTGGTTACAACATCTGGCCGAAACATACTGGTTAAAACAATTAACTGTACTATACTGGTTAAAACAATTGGCCGTAACATACTGATTAAAACAATTAGCCGTGATATGCTGGTTAAAGCAATTGGTCGTAACATACAGGGACAGAAGGCGGGACAGCTGTCCCCTTACTTTTGGGGTAGACGGCTAAAATGAAAGCAAAAATTATTGTTTCATCTTGTTGGCAAAAAATAATTTTATTTTTGTTTTAATTGAATACCGCGAATTGTACGGAATTAAATCGGGATCAAAACATTTTGTCTGGAGCCACTGTAATTTTCGGGCATCGATTATTATTTGTGAATGTAGCTGTAACAGTCTGATTTGGAACGTTGTAATTCAGGTCGACACAGAGTGGGATTTCGGTTACAAAACCATTGGGCAACTTTGGAGTTGCTTAACTAACGAAATTTAATTAAACCACTCAAATAGCAGGGAAACGCGTTGGGGTCGTCAAAGTTTTCAAACTTTTCCCTGGCGAGTCCCTACACGGTAAGTTCCGCTCCTTCGCCCGTCTCGGGGGACTTGCGCCATCGTCTATAACCCGAAATATTTTTTGACCTTTTGAGCTCCGCCCCACTCACAGTCATTCAGTCTGTTCGCCTATGGGAAGTGGTGTCATCGTGTCGAATCTTCGTTTGCTGTAATTTTGTAGTTTTACACACGAATAAAACCTTTGATATCTACCCTGGCGATTTCGCTCAACCGTCTCCCGTGCTTATCTAATTTATACGTCAACCGTATTTTTATAAAATTGTACTATACCAGATGGTCGGCGACTTCTTACCTGATGTCTGATCATTAACGTAAGAACGTTGAAGGAATCCAGTAAGGCTAACCTGTATAGTATCACAATGGTAACAGATGTATAAATGGAACTAATATTGCTGTAATTATTGGCTGATTCTGTGTCCATTTTTAGACGTCCATATGGAATAATGTCGTCGCCCCACCCGTCCGTCCATCTGTCTTCTGTCACAATTTTTATCCGATTTTGGGGAAACTTGAAATATAAGAGAACTAAGACAGTTATATGGGAAAACAATCACTGATTTATTATAAACAAGCACGACGTTTCGATAAGTATTCTCCTATCGTTATCAAGCACAATGACATTTAGTAAACTAGAGGGTCTATATATATACAAATGTACAATATGAAGCCATGCTTAATTAATTGTAAATGATTATTAAGAGTTCAAATAAATATAGTTAATAGTATGTACCGACAAAGAACTAAAGATATAGAGACCCTCTAGTTTACTAAATGTCATTGTGCTTGATAACGATAGGGGGATACTCACCGAAACGTCGTGCTTGTTTATAGAGAGAGAGAGAAATGGGGTTTAACGTCCACTCAACACAAACTAGGTCATTTCGGGACTAACATATGGTTTTTAATTTTATTTCAACAATTCGCTTGCGCGTAGGGGTCTTTAGCAGTGGGAGGAAACCGGAGTGCCCGGAGGAAACCCACGAGGTTGAGAAGGCGCCCCTATCTCCATGCCACATACGCTCACACCAGGGCTCGAAACCACAGCCGCAAGCCAGAGGTGACCGACCAGCTAGACCAGTAGGCCATCCCAATCCCCCTGTGCTTGTTTATAATAAATCAGTGATTGTTTTCCCATATAACTGTGTTAGTTCTGTTATGTCTCCAATCGCTAAATGCCACTAAAGAATTTTGAAATATAAGTCTATCTCCCAAAGATCTCGATTCCTTTCGATATTAGAATGTATCGGACCATAACTTCGTGGATTATGAACCCTGGTTGTACGAAAAATCACGTTTTTAGCTTATGGACAATCTAGAGGTCACAAATATCTTGGTTCCTTCTATTTTCGTAGATATCGAATCGTAATTTCCTGAATTATGGCCCTTGATTGTACGACAAAACGGGTTTTTAGCTTGTGGACCCTCTAGAGGTCACAATTATTATCCGATTTAAAAAGCCGCTAGAATATATTACCGTTACACCTTGTTGGTGGTTGAGTTCGATTTTCTTGAAAATCGGACCAAAACTGATGGACAAAATGGCCTCCCCTCGTACACAAATAGTGTAAATATATCGTATAACAAGGCTGTGGACCCTCTAAATGTCACAATTTTACTCTGATTTTGATGACATTTGAAAGACATGTTTATAACCCATAGATCCCGATTCCTTCGATATTCGCGCATATCGGAGCGTAATTTCACAATCGTTTAAATATATCAGCGTAACACATCAATGACGGTTGAGTTCAAATTTCGTAAAAATCTGGACAAAATGGCTGGTCTTCGTAAGCAAATAGTGTAAAAGTATGTAATACCAAGGTTGTAGGCACTCAAGAAGTCACAATTTTTATCCTATGTCGATCAAACTTGAAATGTTTATAAACCAAAGATCGTGGTTCCGTTTGATATTTGTGCATATCAGACTGTAACTTCCTGGATTATGGCCCCTGATTGTACGACAAATCGGTTTTTTAGCTTGTGGACCCTCTAGAGGGCACAATTAATATCCGATTTAAAAAAAACCGTTAGAATATATTACCGTGACACCTTGTTGATGGTTGAGTTAGAATTTCTTGAAAATCGGATCACAACTGACGGACAAAATGGCCAACCCTTGTACGCAAATAGTGAAAAAATATGGTATATGAAGGTTACAGATCCTTTAGAGGCCACAATTGTTATTCGATTTTTGATGAAACTTTAAATTTATGTTTATATCACAAACACAAAGATCTTGAAAGGGAAGCTGACTCACTCTAAAACGAACTGTTGGCTGAAAACTACACAAAATATTTCTTTTTTTAAATAATCCTTGAATTCATCATAACGACAAAACTTGAATAGTATTATTTATACAAAAATAGAATGCAAATAATTCTCCAATAATTTGCAACAGTCTTCAAAGGATCAAACCTAAATATATCCGTGTTTCGGTTTATAGTTTCAAACAAATTTTACTCACGCAAACCTTGGTCCTGAGAAATGATCACGTGTCTGTAAGTTTTTCCCAACCTTTGTTATTTTTGGATGATTAACAGTTGTAAAAGGAATATCAGAATAAAAATGATTCAATTACAGTCAGTAAATACAAAGATGATATTCAGAAGTGCAAATATGGATAAAATCGGCAACTTCTGCAGACAATAAAACAGGTGTAATTCATAAAAAAACCTCCAACAATGTGAACAAAATATACCTTAATATAAGTCAGTGGATTCTTATTAAATAACAAATATTAACCGATCGTTCTGGCCATTATATCCAATCTATATTCGTTTTGGTTAGCGCCGTGTCGTCCATACTAATATCCAAAAGAAAGTATACACTGTTTATTTCGTGCTGCATAAACAAAAGTCGTTTTATCAAACGTTTTAAATTTAAACCAAATTTATTTATATTTTTAGTGTGTATACTTTCTTTAGATGTAAACAAACTGATGCCATCTTTAAGTTTTGCTGAACCTTTTTGATGCGTGTCTATTTAATCCGATCGAATCTAAGTCGGGGAATTATCTTCCGCTGTTATCTTGATTTTGATTTCTTTGATAAATAAATAAATTCTACTTTTGATTAATCCTGGAAAACCCCAACCACCAAGAAGATTCATGAAAATTATACCCTTTTTAGATGGGTCGTAGGTGACCCACTTCGTAAAATTGATTTAAAATATGTTAAGTCAAGAAGAAAGCTAATAGCAGAACATAAATGTCAATATTTGTTGTTTTAAAGAAAATCATTCTCATCTCCTGTCACGTGGTCTTATAGCAATAACATTGTTTCGTTAGTATAATGGTTATTGGTGCCTATAATAAATATGAAGTTTATCGAAAAAAAAAACCCAAGGGGTCATATATGACGGAATGTGACTGACCCAAAACACCCCGGAAAACTTTTAAGTACTTAGCCAAAACTGTTCATAAACGATAGCTGATAAGGGACATGAAAAATTATATAATTTGTTTTTTTTTTTTAAATATTAACCCACATCAATTTTACTATAATTTGTTGGGGGGTTTTTATTTTCACGAAAGTCAATTTTAATATAATTTGTGTTTTTTATAATTTTCACCCTAGTCTATTTTCATATAATTTGTATTTTATAATTTTCACCCAAGTCAATTTTAATATAATTTTTTTTTTATATAATTTTCACCCAAGTCTATTTTAATATAATTTGGGTTTTTTTTAATTTCCACCCAAGTCATTTGTAATTTCCACTTAATTCATTTAAGAACAAATTATATTAAAATTTAATATTATTTGGTTTTTTTATAATTTCTACCTAAGTCATTTGTAATTTCCGACCAATTCATTTGTAAGAACAAATTATATTAAAATTGACTTGGGTGAAAACTATAAAAAGCAAATTCAATTACTTGAGTGAAAATTATAAAAAACAAATTATATTAAAATTGACTTGGTTGGAAATTGAAATTGGCTTGGGCGAAAAAAAACAAATTATATTATTTTTCATGTCACTTATCAGCCACCATATTCATATGTATTCGTTGAATCTAAATCTTATTGTTTATTCAAATGGAAAACGTGTACTTTAACTAATTATGATATTAAATTATTAACATCGAGAGAACTTGGTTATGCTGGGTCGTTGCTAGGGAATAACTGACAGCTTGGAAAAGCATAACATTTGGTGAAATGCGCAACACTGGAGTTCTGTGGTTGTAAAATGAAAATGGCAATGACCGTTCCGCGGACAGCATGTAATTATATCAACGGAAGTATGAAATACTGGGAGTATAAATTTTGAATTATATTAATGAGGGTATGAACATATCGAATGATATTAATGGGTGCATGACATTATAACATAATGGGTTTCTATATGGGTTTCTATAAAATCCTACAAAGGAAAAAATCATGCGACATATACGGGTCAAAGAGGTTATCTGCCGAATATGGTATTCGATTTTATGTTGATTAAAATTGTTTACAACGATCGTCAAGTTAGCTCACAACTATGGTAGATAGAATTCATATTGAATATAATTACATTCAAACGATAAATCTATGAATAACTGAACGACAATTTTATAACTGGTATACGTGCATACTCACACCTACTCTGAAGGACATGCACTAACGTGTATAATGATAGGGATGTATAGCCCGGTTTACTTTTAAATTGATAAAATACTGTCACCCCTCAACCAACGTACCTACGAATATTACTGCTGAATTTGCGATATTGCCGTATTATAAAAATAAATTAAAACCAAGTACGAACTATCCAAACCATTAAACAGAATTTGAAGTCCTAAAAAAAGTTAGAGGCAAAATAGTGTAATCAGCAAATGGACTGTTCACCGTGTACAAAATACACGACAAACAGTGGTAACAGGTGTCCTGTAGAGTAAGCTTACACTGCCTGGCGCGCCACACCCGCCATAGCTGCATCCAAACTATTAGGCAAAAATGTCGGTAAAATAGTGTGATTAGCCAATGAACTATCGGTATGCAAAATGCATGTGATGAACTGTGTTAACGATGTTGTAGACTTAATCAGGGAGAAAGTAATAGTATACGTTTCAATTAAATATATCTAGAATAATAGCCGGGAGAGACACGTTATATTTACCAATCAAGTCAATATGACGGCCATAAAACTTTTTAAAGGTGTGTATAAGTTTAGTGCGCACGTATCCTTGTAGTTGAAGCTTAGATGACAAATGCCTCGATCTACTTAAAAATAAAAGGAACAAGCTCTCGCGTAACGAATTAGCTGAGACGCAATCACCCCATAAGCTGGTGATAATGGAATGTTACTACTAATAAATGGAAAGTTAGCAATCGGAAAGTCAAAGTCATCACGTTTATCGTACAATTTAACACTCAGTATATGGCAATCGTCAAAATCGAGACGCAGATCCAAGTAGGAAGCGTAATTGTCACAGTCAGTGGTGCAGTGGCGGCGCCGGGGGGGGGGGGTAAATCTGGCTTGCCGTCTGTTTGTAGGCACTCAAGAAGTCACAATTTTTATCCTATGTCGATCAAACTTGAAATGTTTATAAACCAAATATCGTGGTTCCGTTTGATATTTGTGCATATCAGACTGTAACTTCCTGGATTATGGCCCCTGATTGTACGACAAATCGGTTTTTTAGCTTGTGGACCCTCTACAGGGCACAATTAATATCCGATTTAAAAAACCGTTAGAATATATTACCGTGACACCTTGTTGATGGTTGAGTTAGAATTTCTTGAAAATCGGATCACAACTGACGGACAAAATGGCCAACCCTTGTACGCAAATAGTGAAAAAATATGGTATATGAAGGTTACAGATCCTTTAGAGGCCACAATTGTTATTCGATTTTTGATGAAACTTTAAATTTATGTTTATATCACAAACACAAAGATCTTGAAAGGGAAGCTGACTCACTCTAAAACGAACTGTTGGCTGAAAACTACACAAAATATTTCTTTTTTTAAATAATCCTTGAATTCATCATAACGACAAAACTTGAATAGTATTATTTATACAAAAATAGAATGCAAATAATTCTCCAATAATTTGCAACAGTCTTCAAAGGATCAAACCTAAATATATCCGTGTTTCGGTTTATAGTTTCAAACAAATTTTACTCACGCAAACCTTGGTCCTGAGAAATGATCACGTGTCTGTAAGTTTTTCCCAACCTTTGTTATTTTTGGATGATTAACAGTTGTAAAAGGAATATCAGAATAAAAATGATTCAATTAGAGTCAGTAAATACAAAGATGATATTCAGAAGTGCAAATATGGATAAAATCGGCAACTTCTGCAGACAATAAAACAGGTGTAATTCATAAAAAAACCTCCAACAATGTGAACAAAATATACCTTAATATAAGTCAGTGGATTCTTATTAAATAACAAATATTAACCGATCGTTCTGGCCATTATATCCAATCTATATTCGTTTTGGTTAGCGCCGTGTCGTCCATACTAATATCCAAAAGAAAGTACATGTATACACTGTGCATCAACCATAGTCGTTTTATCAAACGTTTTAAATTTAAACCAAATTTATTTATATTTTTAGTGTGTATACTTTCTTTAGATGTAAACAAACTGATGCCATCTTTAAGTTTTGCTGAACCTTTTTGATGCGTGTCTATTTAATCCGATCGAATCTAAGTCGGGGAATTATCTTCCGCTGTTATCTTGATTTTGATTTCTTTGATAAATAAATAAATTCTACTTTTGATTAATCCTGGAAAACCCCAACCACCAAGAAGATTCATGAAAATTATACCCTTTTTAGATGGGTCGTAGGTGACCCACTTCGTAAAATTGATTTAAAATATGTTAAGTCAAGAAGAAAGCTAATAGCAGAACATAAATGTCAATATTTGTTGTTTTAAAGAAAATCATTCTCATCTCCTGTCACGTGGTCTTATAGCAATAACATTGTTTCGTTAGTATAATGGTTATTGGTGCCTATAATAAATATGAAGTTTATCGAAAAAAAAAACCCAAGGGGTCATATATGACGGAATGTGACTGACCCAAAACACCCCGGAAAACTTTTAAGTACTTAGCCAAAACTGTTCATAAACGATAGCTGATAAGGGACATGAAAAATTATATAATTTGTTGTTTTTTTTAAATATTAACCCACATCAATTTTACTATAATTTGTGGGGGGGGGGGGTTATTTTCACGAAAGTCAATTTTAATATAATTTGTGTTTTTTATAATTTTCACCCTAGTCTATTTTCATATAATTTGTATTTTATAATTTTCACCCAAGTCAATTTTAATATAATTTTTTTTTATATAATTTTCACCCAAGTCTATTTTAATATAATTTGGTTTTTTTTTTAATTTCCACCCAAGTCATTTGTAATTTCCACTTAATTCATTTAAGAACAAATTATATTAAAATTTAATATTATTTGGTTTTTTTATAATTTCTACCTAAGTCATTTGTAATTTCCGACCAATTCATTTGTAAGAACAAATTATATTAAAATTGACTTGGGTGAAAACTATAAAAAGCAAATTAAATTACTTGAGTGAAAATTATAAAAAACAAATTATATTAAAATTGACTTGGTTGGAAATTGAAATTGGCTTGGGCGAAAATAAAACAAATTATATTATTTTTCATGTCACTTATCAGCCACCATATTCATATGTATTCGTTGAATCTAAATCTTATTGTTTATTCAAATGGAAAACGTGTACTTTAACTAATTATGATATTAAATTATTAACATCGAGAGAACTTGGTTATGCTGGGTCGTTGCTAGGGAATAACTGACAGCTTGGAAAAGCATAACATTTGGTGAAATGCGCAACACTGGAGTTCTGTGGTTGTAAAATGAAAATGGCAATGACCGTTCCGCGGACAGCATGTAATTATATCAACGGAAGTATGAAATACTGGGAGTATAAATTTTGAATTATATTAATGAGGGTATGAACATATCGAATGATATTAATGGGTGCATGACATTATAACATAATGGGTTTCTATATGGGTTTCTATAAAATCCTACAACGGTCGTCAAGTTAGCTCACAACTATGGTAGATAGAATTCATATTGAATATAATTACATTCAAACGATAAATCTATGAATAACTGAACGACAATTTAATAACTGGTATACGTGCATACTCACACCTACTCTGAAGGACATGCACTAACGTGTATAATGATAGGGATGTATAGCCCGGTTTACTTTTAAATTGATAAAATACTGTCACCCCTCAACCAACGTACCTACGAATTTTGCTGCTGAATTTGCGATATTGCCGTATTATAAAAATAAATTAAAACCAAGTACGAACAATCCAAACCATTAAACAGAATTTGAAGTCCTAAAAAAAGTTAGAGGCAAAATAGTGTAATCAGCAAATGGACTGTTCACCGTGTACAAAATACACGACAAACAGTGGTAACAGGTGTCCTGTAGAGTAAGCTTACACTGCCTGGCGCGCCACACCCGCCATAGCTGCATCCAAACTATTAGGCAAAAATGTCGGTAAAATAGTGTGATTAGCCAATGAACTATCGGTATGCAAAATACATGTGATGAACTGTGTTAACAATGTTGTAGACTTAATCAGGGAGAAAGTAATAGTATACGTTTCAATTAAATATATCTAGAATAATAGCCGGGAGAGACACGTTATATTTACCAATCAAGTCAATATGACGGCCATAAAACTTTTTAAAGGTGTGTATAAGTTTAGTGCGCACGTATCCTTGTAGTTGAAGCTTAGATGACAAATGCCTCGATCTACTTAAAAATAAAAGGAACAAGCTCTCGCGTAACGAATTAGCTGAGACGCAATCACCCCATAAGCTGGTGATATTGGAATGTTACTACTAATAAATGGAAAGTTAGCAATCGGAAAGTCAAAGTCATCACGTTTATCGTACAATTTAACACTCAGTATATTGCAATCGTCAAAATCGAGACGCAGATCCAAGTAGGAAGCGTAATTGTCACAGTCAGTGGTGCAGTGGCGGCGCCGGGGGGGGGGGGGGGGGGGGTGTAAATCTGGCTTGCCCTCTGTTTGCCCCCCCCCCAATAGTTTTCGAAAATAACGACCGTTGTCTGAAATGCTGCATTCCCGACAGTCTATTTTACAAAATATAGTAGCGAAAATATTCATTCACTTTGAGTCACTCTTACTCCGACCGGTCGACACTTTCTTCTCTGGTCAGATAAATTAGTGATTTGGCGACAGGCAGTATATGTTAAGCTCTATTTATCTCGACGATCAATGCCTGAAATACTGCCAGACTGCATTTCGGCCAGTCTACTTTTCAAATTATTGGGGATATCGTTGACTTTCATTTGACACTTTCCTCTCTTGGGTCAGAAAGACTAGTGATCTACGATCGGTGTTGGAATACTGCCAGACAGCCTTTCCAACTGTCTTTTTTTCAAAATTTTCTTGGGGATTCGCTAAAACCCCCACAAGGACTCGCTACTTTGGCGCTCACAAAGGTACTTCGTTGAGGTTCGCAAGTCCGTTCGTTTGCCATTTTTGTCCCTGATCGTATAAACTAGTGATCAGGCGACGGATGGTATGTGGTCAGATTTATTTATCTCGACGATCGGTGTCTGACTGAATACTGACAGACAGCATTTCCGACAGTCTATTTTTCAAACTTTTCTGGGGGAGGACCCCTATACCCTCCATAAATGCACCCTACATTGCCTGAAATACTGCCAGGCTGCATTTCTGGCAGCCCGTTTTTCAAAATTTTCTTGGAGAGCACCCACCCCACCCCTAGTTGAAACTCGTGCCTTTGCCCCCTTAACCTTGGACTTTTCCCCAGCTTTGCCCCCACCATCCACCGACGGTTGGCGCCGCCACTGCAGTGGTGTTTTTAATTATGAATTCGACATAATCACTAAATTTAGGATTATTAAGAGATAAAACGTCATCGATATATTGATAAGTGAAATTAAAATGTTCTGACTAATTGATCTGGTGAAAAATTCAAAATATCAGTTAGTTTGACAGAACACTGTTAGGTTGAAATTAATGAAGCATCCGAGGATTTAAAAACATAACAGGCACCTGAACGAAAAATATCTCCCATACTATTACTAGTATCTTTGGATATATCATCGATATATACTCTTCAAAAGAAGAAACGCACAACCTATTTTTCATCAATTTTTTATTTGAACGAGATCGTTGTTTCGGTAAATCTTACTTGTTTTCAATGCCATTATCAATGCCATTATGTAAGGATGAAAGAAATTCATTATTGATTTTAAAGGTAGGGTCACTAATTGTGACTGGTCATCATTTTTGTCGAAATTTGTTATCGCTTGATTGCACCAAGAAACATGAATTTAACAACTTCGTGAGTTTTTCGCATGGAACCTAGATCTAAGGTCTTTTAAATCCCAGGGTTCTCGGTTTCCAAATCAGTTGCACATGTAAACGCTCAACGAACCAAATGATGCTACATCTGAACGACACAACAACGCTTTTGGACGATTACAAGCAGGTGAATCCAAGACAGATGTAGCCAGGCTGCTGAATGTTTCTCTTGGTTCTATTTCTCGCCTTTGGGTTGGGTACCTACAACAAAGTTCAACATGTTACTGCCCTAGCTCAGGCCAAACAAGAGTGACCCCCACCTGTCCTGGATCGTCACTTCCGGTTACGTCATTGGCGTAAATGGTTTTCAACAGCGACCTCTACTGCAGCAGCAATTCCCGGACGGCGTAGAATCTCGTACCAGACAGTAGGTAAGCGCCTACGTGAAACCGAATAACGATGCGGACGTCCCCGTTAGAGCTTCTGTTTTGAAATACGCCAACACCTTGAAATCCAACTTGAGAGCAGTTTGGTTCAGCGACGTGTCGCGGTTCTTGTTGCAACAAGGCGATGGTAGAGCGAGGATATACCGACGACGAAATGTAACGTTGCGTTTCTTTTTTGGGAGAGTTATAAAAATTTGAAGAAAGAAATATCTATAATGATTTATGAGAAAAACCTGTTTGAGTTTTGAGTGATTATCACGCTTGGTGCGGGCTTGAATCAATCTCATCAACATCGTGAATTTGACCTGGAAAAGTTCTCACAATCTTCAGTTGGCTTTCTTATGGTAGATTTCGTCGGGGCGTCGATACGCGGTGGGTTTCTTGTTTTGGCACCCATGATCTCGTCAGGTGACCGCCTAAGCTCAGGTCTATCGGTTACGTCATTTGTGGGAACGGTTCACAACAACAACTTCTATTGCAGCAGCAGCTCGTGGACGGTATAGGCTACACGGGTATAAATGTGGAGGGGTGGTACACCCCCCCCCCCCCAGCAAAAAAAATAGTCGGTCGCCAAATAGGAGTAGTCGGTCGTAAAATAGGAGTAGGCGGTATCAAAATAAGTACTCACTGCATACGTCACGCTACTCACGCAAAACTTTTGTATATAAATAGTCGGTGGCAAAATCAGTGCAGTCGGTCGCGAAATAGGTGCAGTCAGTATCAAAAGTGCTCACTATATACGTCACGCTACTCACGCAAAACTTTAGTGTAAAATAGCCTTGTCAACTTACCATGTTTGAAACGATGTTGTGTTTCACCCTCATTCTGTTGTGAGTATAATGTTAGTCTAACAACAATTTCACCCAGGGAGAAAAATAGTTGGTTTCAAAATAAGTGCGGTCATTGCAGTCGGTCTCAAACACAATGCCAGAATAGATCCCAAAAACTACGTATTTGCGTGAATCCGTGAGCCTAAATTGCATACGTCACTCTTATTCTGTTGTGAGTATGTTGGTCTAACAACAAAATTTCAGCCAGGGAGAAAAATCTGTGTGCCTAAATTGCATACGTACGTCACATAAAAATATAGTATAAAATAACCAATTCTGCTTGTCACTCTTATTCTGTTGTCAGTATGTTGTTCTATGAAATGTTTTCTACCATGGCAAAAAATAGTCGGTCTCAAAAAAAGTACTCACCGCAGTCGGTCTCCGACTAAATGAATTAATGAGATAAACAGGCGAAATTGACAGATAAGCCTCAATATTCTGTCCCATTTCTTATCCTCTCGTTAACGAGAATTTGGTTCCATTTGCCATGACATTGATTCAAATTTTCAATCCCAGTCCCCAAAATTTAAAAGCTCTGCTACATATCTGAAATTTTTTCGCGCCTGCGGCGCGATTCCATTATAACATCATTCTTCTACTCGCTTACATATCTGGAAATTTTTCGCGCCTGCGGCACTCGATTCCATTTTAAAATCATTCTGCTACTCCTCAGTTGTCTTATACTGTCTCAGCACTATCATATTCACGATTATAGTGAACTGACCAGTTTTTAGTGCCACTGGGGCGTGACAGATTGTACAGATGTTATGTCAACTCTTGCAAAACAGATCTTGAGATTCTGTCCAATTGACTGACATTTCTGGTCCACTCGTCCACAAGAATTTCTTCCAACACTTCAAATTACTCAGTGTTATAGGCACAATCATTAATAAGACATAAACTATGTGAATTTAAATAAAACTGTTTCCGGTAAGAAAACGATCGGCGAACAACTAAAAAAATTCTACAATAATTACTATCTATGTTCTACCGGGACGCTTAATGTTATAGCCAGTATTTTGTTTACTTTCATTGTGGGGTGGGATTGTTGGCGCCCTAGATTTGAAACCACCCCTCCCCCCACCCATATTCCCCAGAAAACTCACACGTGGTCCTCGGCTCCTGATTGAGTAACTCGCACTGGGGGGGGGGGGGGGGGGTATGTGCATCAGTCGGTCGCATTTTGGCTAAACACCCCGTCCCCCCCAAACAAAATCGTTATGTACGCCCCTGGTAGGCTACCAGAACAGATAGTTCGAAACCACCTACGTGAAGCCGGATTACGAGCCTTGCCAACAGATGCTAAAACGAACTTGTCGTTGAAAGCACCTTATACGATTAGTCTACTTTCTAGTGGTGGTCATAATATTGGGTTGTCTTGTCTCGTGTGGACAAGAAATCAAATGCCCTGATATGTCATTTTTGAAATGGATTGAAAGGTGTACAACATTTATTTGGCCATGCTACTGTGCAATTTCAGATTAAACATTTAAGATTTTAAGAAATCTTATCAAACGTTTCTGTTTCTAACTGAAGGTGGTAATTTTCTCTCATTACAGGATTGCTAGAAGTGGACTGGCGTATTATTGTAATTGTCAGAACATTTTCTATAGTTTCAAGGTACTTAAATAATTTATAGGTTTAAGCAGTGGTATAGTATTGCTGAACGGTCAGTGTGGATTCTGTTTAATCCAATATATTATATAGTCTTAAAAGTCATATATTGACCCCAATCTCGAAACCAGAAAAAATTTTGAAGAAATTTCTCTGGTGAATCGGGGTAGCCATTTTCCCGGAAGGTGACATGTAATTCCTACGCGCAAAATTTCTCGATTGTTTGCGTCGTACGCCCCTGATTTTACGTGCCTGGATGACTGAATCACTTCAAAATATACCCACGCGTAGAAAAAAAAGATCTTTACAACAACTTGAATTTGTTCGTTTAGGATCCAATTTTTTATGTCAGCGAGTTGACTTTGACTCAAGGATCATCATACTACAACCGAAACGACGATCCGACCTCTAGTTTTCGAGAATTCGACCCAAAAAGATTGACCAATCAGAGGTCAGAATGGACGGTCTAATGTGCCAGAGGCCTTCGGTTCAGCGGCTGCCTCTGGGAACGAGATTGATATTGACCCCACATTCAGATTGTATCTATGTATTGTCTATTCAGTTAGTTCGTCATAGTAGTGGCGTGTGCATATTGAATACGCACCATACAATAAAAGTTAAATTCACAGGGAACGAATCTATGGAAAGTTTGATCCTTTAGTAAGGCAATGATCAATTGGTGTCATGTGATATAACATTATGTTTATTAGAAACGAGTTTTATTTCACTGTCTACCAGATCTCAACAAGTGGTTGATTATTTCACTGTCTACCAGATCTCAACAAGTGGTTGATTATTTCACTGTCTACCAGGTCTCAACAAGTGTCTTGGTACTCATCTGTAAGTTTGATTTTATTTTACGTATATTTGATGAACAAGATGTTATGTTATTAGTTGTAATTATTTCGTTTTTATGTATAACTCTATTTTCCTATTTTCACTACTGGACAACATTAATAGAACGTTGTCGTGTACCCCCCCCCCCCCCTTGTATAATATGAAAACAAAATGCATTAGACCTTTGGTCAACTTGACATGGGATGAACCCTAGATATATCATGGTATACAAATACAGGTGCTTTATGGAGAGTAGAAAGGGTTGTATTTCTAACGGCTTGTTGTTAGATATTTTATTATTGATGCTGGACAAAGCACCACAAACACACAATGCAAGCAATACATAACATAATCTACTGTCATATCCATACATGAATCGCTAATATTAAACCTGCTAATCACTAGGTGGCCCTATAGACCGGGAGCCCAGAGGGTCGAACCTAGAGGAACAAGGTACCAATATCTGACCATATAGGCATCTAAATACTAACCTGGGATGCACAGAAGTGGGCGTCTGCCGGGGCCCAGTCCATGGGTGTGACCCTGGTGACCCCTATAATGACCCCAAAAATGGGTTAAACTCATACATTCGAGGTACCGGTCAAAACCAATTTTAAATGAAAGAATACACTCTACTGAGTACGAAAATACCCATAACAGACGATTTTGGCCCTGGGATGACCCAAACTGACAGCCCAAATATAGATCCCAGAGGGCTTGAAAAAAAAATTATATTCATACATTCGAGGTACCAGTTGAAACCAATTACAAATGAAAGAGTATATCCCACTGAGTACGAAATTACACATAACAGACGATTAGACCCCTGGGGTGCCCCAGACTGACACCACCCCAAAGCCGAAGGGGGTGGGGTGGGGCAAAAAAAGGGTTTGCTCATACATTCGAGTTACCGGTCAAAACCTATTTAAAATGAAAGAGTACATCTCACTGAGTACACAATTGCTCATAACAGAAGATTTCGGCCCTGGGACTTCCCAAAGTGGCACCCCATCCCAGGGGCTTAAAAAAGGGTCATATCCATACATTCGAGTTACCAGTTGACACTAATTTCAAATGGAAGAGTATATCCCACTGAGTACAAATTTACCCATAACAGACGATTGGACCCTTGGGATGGCCCAGACCTACACACCAAAGCCGAAAAGGGGTGGTTGGGGGGGGGGGGGGCAAATAGGGTATACTCATTGAATCTGTGGTACCGCTAAAAACCAATTCTCTTGCTCATAACAGAAGATTTCAGCCCTAGGACTGCCCAAACTGACACCCAAAACATGACCCCCTGAGTTTAAAAAAGGGTTATACTCATACATGCACGGTACCAGTTCAAACTAATTCTACATGAAAGAATATATCCCGCGGAGTACGGAATTGTCCATAACAGAAGATTACATGTGACTGAGTACGGAATTGTCCATAACAGACGCTTGTGACCCTGAAACGGCCCAAACTGACGCCATAGTTATGACTCTTGGGGCTTAAAAATGGTTATATTCATACAATCGAGGTACCAGTTGAAACTAATTTTAAATGAAAGTATAGACCCTATGAGTACAAAATGGCTCATAACAGATTCACATCCCCACATTGTTTTTAAATTATCTGTTATATATGTTCCAGGTTAATTATTATTATTATTATTATTACAGCATATTTATAGTGCACCCTTTCATATAACCTGTTCAGGGGCACTTTACAAAGTCAATGTAATCATAAATAAGCAACAAGATGTTAACGATTGCATACAGAGTCAGTTAAAAGCCTGATTAAATAAATGTGTTTTAAGTTGTTTTTTAAAAGAATATAGAGATGTACAAAATCTTAAACTAAGTGGTAGATTATTCCATAAAACAGGTGCTTGATAACTAAAAGAGTGCTGACCATAAGAGACTAGTTGAATAGTTTTGGGCTTTAAAAGTAGTTTATCTGATGTACGTAATGTTCGGCCGGGTGTATAAAGTTCTAAAAGATGTGAGAGGTAAACAGGAGCTAGATTATTTAAGCATTTAAAAGTAAGTAACAAAATTTTAAAATCAATTCGATATTTAACAGGTAACCAGTGTAAATTGTATAAAACAGGAGTTATGTGGTCACATTTTTTAGTTAAAGTAACAAGTCTAGCAGCAGTATTCTGTACTTTTTGTAATTTATCTATAAGCTTTAACGGTAAACCAACTAAAAGTGAATTAAAGTTATCTAATTATAGTGCACCCTTTCATATAACCTGTTCAGGGGCACTTTACAAAGTCAATGTAATCATAAATAAGCAACAAGATGTTAACGATTGTTAAAGTAACAAGTCTAGCAGCAGTATTCTGTACTTTTTGTAATTTATCTATAAGCTTTAACGGTAAACCAACTAAAAGTGAATTAAAGTTATCTAATTATAGTGCACCCTTTCATATAACCTGTTCAGGGGCACTTTACAAAGTCAATGTAATCATAAATAAGCAACAAGATGTTAACGATTGCATACAGAGTCAGTTAAAAGCCTGATTAAATAAATGTGTTTTAAGTTGTTTTTTAAAAGAATATAGAGATGTACAAAATCTTAAACTAAGTGGTAGATTATTCCATAAAACAGGTGCTTGATAACTAAAAGAGTGCTGACCATAAGAGACTAGTTGAATAGTTTTGGGCTTTAAAAGTAGTTTATCTGATGTACGTAATGTTCGGCCGGGTGTATAAAGTTCTAAAAGATGTGAGAGGTAAACAGGAGCTAGATTATTTAAGCATTTAAAAGTAAGTAACAAAATTTTAAAATCAATTCGATATTTAACAGGTAACCAGTGTAAATTGTATAAAACAGGAGTTATGTGGTCACATTTTTTAGTTAAAGTAACAAGTCTAGCAGCAGTATTCTGTACTTTTTGTAATTTATCTATAAGCTTTAACGGTAAACCAACTAAAAGTGAATTAAAGTTATCTAATCGAGAAGTGACAAGAGAATTAACAAGTGACTTAGTGGCCTCTTCAGTTACAAATTTATGTATTTTACCTATATTTCTAATATTAAAATAGCACAATTTACAAATATTATTTACTTGAGCTCCCATAAGCATAAAACTATCAAAGATTGCGCCAATATTACGAGCAGAATCAGATGAAAATATATCACAATTACCTATTACAACAGGGGGATTATCATGTGCAAATTTCCTTAAGTGATGCCTTGAGCCTAATAACAAATATTCAGTTTTATCATCATTTAATTTTAGAAAGTTCTTTGACATCCATTTTCTAATTTCACTAATACAGTTCTCAAGTTGCAGTTTTGATAAATTGAAAGAGGATGGACAATTAGGTTTAAATGAAATATATTATTGAGTATCATCGGCATACAAGTGAAAGCTGAGACCATATTTTCTAACAATATCACCTAATGGTGACGTATAGAGGGTAAATAAAATCGGTCCAAGAACTGAACCCTGGGGAACCCCAGATGACAAAACAGATTCAGAAGACGATTTACAATTAACTAAAATACACTGTTTTTTACCCACAAGATAGCTTTCTAAAAGATTTAATGCAGAGCCACAAATACCGAATCTAAACTGTAGTCTACGTAGAAGAATGGAATGGTCGACTGTGTCGAAAGCAGCAGATAGGTCCAATAAAATTAAAAATGTACATTTTCTATTATCAATTTCCATTAAAATATCATTTGAAACCCGGGTTAAGGCTGTTTCGGTGCTGTGAAATTGTTTATAAGCACTTTGAAATGGTTCATACAAACAGTTTTCATCTAGATGGGCCTTTATCTGAGAAGCAATACATTTCTCTAATATTTTAGAAATAAAACTTAAGTTAGAGACAGGTCTGTAAATTTTAAAAATATTAGGATCCAGTGTAGACTTTTTAATTAAAGGGGTAACATAAGCTTGCTTGAAAATGTTGGGAGCAGTAGAGGATGAAATACAAGAATTAATAATATTAGTGAAAACTGGAATAACTTCGTCCAGACAGACCTTAAGAACATGAGTTGGAATAGGATCTAATGAACAAGATTTAGGAGCAGACGATTTAATTAACTTTAAAACAAAAGATTCACTAACCAAATTCAATTTTTCTAAATAAACAGAGTTTTCTAACTTATCAAAATCATGAGCGTTAAAGTCATTAGTTTTATTTAAATCATAAAGTTCAGTTCGTATTTTCTGTATTTTTATTTGAAAGAAATCAGAGAATAAATTCGCAAGTTCAGCATCATTATCATTATCCGGGAGAATAGTCCGCTCAGCATTATAATCCAAAAGGGAATTCACAACTTTATACAGGTCTTTTTGTCTGTTTTCGCCATTTTCTATTTTATCAGAGTAAAATTTAATTTTAGCGTCTTCAATTAATTTATTCACATTGTTTTTTTTAAAGATTTATAAATCTGTTTATGGACATGTAGATTTGTTTTACGCCATAGATGTTCGGCCTTATTACGATCCCTTTTGGCTTCTAAAATAGACTCATTAAACCACTGTGTATTGGGACGAATGGTAAATGTTTTTGTTTGAAGAGGCACAAGTGAGTCCAAAATTTCAGCAAGTTTAGAGTGGTATCGGGTTGCCTTCTCTTGTACATCTTGAATATGTTGAATGTCATTGGAGTCCGAGTTGACTATTTCCGCTTTAAATTTAGTAATGTCAAGTGATTTAAACCTTCTATTTATTACAGTCTTTCTTGTCGGTTGTGGTTTCTGGATCTTTAGATTAAAACTTGCCGGGAAATGATCAGATATTAATTTGTCAGAGACAGAGAGATTATCCAGTTTAATATCACATGGATTAGTTATAACAAGATCGAGAATATGTCCACCATTATGGGTAGAAGAAGAAACATGTTGTGTTAGAGATCTATTATTCATCTATTATTCAACATTTCTCAAAGTCAACCGCGGCAGGGTCATTAGAATCATCAACATGAAAATTAAAATCCCCCCAAATAATAGTGCAACACTTAGTCACATTTAACTGGTCCAGAAATAATCAAAATTCTTCCATAAACCTTTGACACAATCTGTTATTGGGCGGGCGATAAATTGTAATTATCCTAGTTTCCCTTGAAGAAAACTGTAGAGAACAATCCAAGATTTCAAAAGAATCAAAGCGTTCTTGACGAATTTTCTTACACTTAATAGATGACTTAAATATAAGTGCTACACCTCCCCCACGTGAACCTCTAGGGCAATGTTGTATGGAATTTCCATCAGGTACTAAAGCTGCGATTGTCGATGAATCCAAGCAGTCATTACTCAGCCACGTTTCAGTTATTCCAAAAATATCGATCGAATTTTCAACAATATAATCAGATAAAATTGTTGTTTAGTTCGTTACAGATCTGACATTAATTAATCCAAACGAAGTTTTTAAAACCGACGCTTCATTTTCGACTGCCTTTCTAATTTGTATGAGATTGTTGTTTATCTTCTGTTCTGTTCTAAAATGTTTGATCTGTTTGTGATTTGTGATAGAGTTTGGGGTGAGCTGGATGATATTGTTAAGATTAATATTAATATTCCGTGGTTTAGTGTTCAAAGATTCATACAGTCTGTTTGTTATGATAACTTTTAAATGTTCTTGATTTCCCCCATTTCTTCATTAATTTCAATGTTATTGTATATATAATCATTCAAGGCGGACCTTGCCTTAAGACACAGTTGTTTGCTGTCTGGGCGTTGGTCAATTTGCTCAGAAGTTATTGGAATATTAACAAGATTAGCCCTGTTCACTGTTCTGTGGCTTTTAACTGTATCCTTTCTAACAGTAATAGATGGATTTAACACATTAGTCCTTTTCACCCACTGCTTTCCACTCCTCACGCCTCTATTATTATTAATATTATTATTATTATTACCGGTATTACTCAAACGATGAGATATGGCTTGAAGGTTATAGTTGTAAGAGTTCAGTTGTGTTTGATGATAGCTGAGTTGATTCATATAGCTCATTAGCCACAACAGATAAAAATTATTATAAAACATTTTGATTAATCAAATTATGAGTTACTATTTAATACACGCAGAACAAAATACCCAGCTGCCTCCTGGCGCTACATAATGACTTCAAGCTAGGCTTCGTAAAATTTCAAAATTACCGGTAGGCCTAAATTTGAATGAAAAGGCGACAAATAAATGCTTCTTGTCTTCTTCGCAATAGTTTTAAACGGCAAACACTATTTATCATTAAAATGATCCATATGCACAACAATAGAATTAAAATCTATCGCGTAATTTATCAACAACTTATAACTTCTCGAAAATTGTCTACAATTCAGTTATTTGAAAGTAACGGCTTATCACGCCTGCGCATTATAATATTTGTATGTCGAAATCCACATTAATCCACAATAAAACACAGGCACAAAAACTCAGAGCACAACAAGGCACATGCAGCCACTAAGGCGCTTACAATAATAGTTGCAGAGTTAAAACAATTTGTCAATAACGGTTGCTAACGACAGGCCCATCGGGGGCGGCCATTTTGAATTTTTGACAGTTGACAGCTGATCGACACAATGTAAACATTCTCCATGACATATAAGTCAAAATACAAAAACAATACATCTACTTCACATCAAAATGGTCCTGGTGATCGCGCACAAATATTACATCAAAAATCTATCACATTCATAATTTTAATGCCTGAAAGAGTTTCCGCTGTGATGGTTCAGTTATAAATGGCCCCCTAATCGAAGGTCTTGCGATTTTATTGTATTTCATTGTTGTGTTTAAATGTGTTGCATGTTCTTTGTATATTTGTGTACTATTTATATATTTGCATTGTCTGTGTTATCACCCTAGGTAGGAGTGGACGTAAAACCCCAGGAACGAGCGAACATATCTGTATCATTTGCTTGATAACGTCGAGAGTATCCTTGTGGAAACATCGTTTAGTACCTTGTACATGTATATAGACGATTTTGGTCTAAACTGACACTCTAAATTTAACATCCCTGGGCTTGAAAAAAGTAATTCTAACAAATCTTGACCCCCCCCCCACCCGTCCACTTGTATGAAGATGATTCTGGCTCTGAGATGGTCCTAACTGACATCCTAAATTTTTCCCCCTAGGTTTGAAAAAAAATATAGTTTTGCCCCCCCCACCCACTTTGATTTGCCAAGGACTGCATGAAATGTTCTGAGCCATTCTTTGAAAAAAATGTACAAAGCCGATGGTTCAATAAACTTTTCTACACTATTGCCAACGATGCTGCAAGGCCTGGATGCCGGCCAGGAAGAATTTTTTTTATTTTTTTAAAATTGGTTTGACTGGTACTTCGAATATATGAGTATAACCTATTTTTGACCCCTCGGCTCTGCGGTTCATATTTAGGGTGTCAATTTGGGCCGTCCAATGGCCACAAGCGTCTGTTAGGGGCAACTTCGTACCTAGTGAGATGTACTCTTTCATTTAGAGTTGGTTTTGACCGGTACCGCAAATTTATGGTCCCGTCGTCTTTGGGCGTCAATTTGTGTCATTCCATGGGCCCAATCGTCTGTTATGGACAATTCCATAATCAGCGGCATATACTCTTTCATTTAACATTAGTGTCTACTAATAACTCGAATGGATGAATATAACCCTTTTTTAAGCCGCCCAGATAGGATGGGGGTTCATATTTGGAGTGTCAGTTTGGGCAATCCCAAGGCCAAAATCGTCTCTTATGAGCAATTGCGCACTCAGTGAGATGTACCCTTCCATTTAAAACTGGTCTTGACTGGTACCTCGAATGTATGAGCAAACTCTAGTTTTGCCCCACCCCACTCCCTTCGGCTTTGTGGTGTCAGTCTGGGCCATCCCAGGAATCTAATCGTCTGTTATGGGTAATTTCGTACTCAGTGGGATATACTCTTCCATTTGTAATTGGTTTCAACTGGTACCTCGAATGTATGAATATAATTTTTTTTTCAAGCCCTCTGGGGTTCATATTTGGGGTGTCAGTTTGGGCCATCCCAGGGCCAAAATCGTCTGTTATGGGCAATTTCGTACTCAGTAGAGTGTATTCTTTCAGTTAAAATTGGTTTTGACCAGTACCTCGAATGTTTGAGTTTAACCCATTTTTGGGGTCATTATAGGGGTCACCAGGGTCACACCCATGGACTGGGCCCCGGTAGACGCCCACTTCTGTGCATCCCAGGTAAGTATGTAGATGCCTATATGGTCAGATATTGGTACCTCGTTCGTCTAGGTTCGACCCTCTGGGCTCCTGGTCTACTATGGTATTGGCCTGTCACTCACTGGGTGACGTTTACTGCCAAAGCTGTGTATCATCCATATATGGAAATAGGCGTAGTCTGTTTGGGATTGTTTATTCACAAGAGCAGAATAATGAGCCATCTAGCCCCGCCTTACATTAATCCTGTTAGGCTTTCGTTTGAATGTCATCCATAAAACGGCTCTTGTGGTCGTGTTATGTAGAGGTGCATGCTTAATTATATATATGAAGATTTCAGAAATTTGAATAAGATAATTTGGAATTTGTTTAAAATAAGGATATAAATATTTTTATATTTTTACTACATAAGGTTATTAGTACTTTTATATTAGTTTTTTTTTAAATATATGGTAATTAATATTTTATATTAGTCAGTGATTTTTATCGTTGTTTGGTTTTAGCTTGAGCACATTAACTGAGTCTACCTGCCGACTAAATTTAGTTAAAATACATAGCTACTATGCCTACCTGCCGACTAAATTTAGCAAGTGCAGAAGTGAATACCCATTTCAATATTCCCACCCTGTTCCGTTCTATAATTTGAATTATATATTTCCACTCGACAATAAGGCTTCTTCCATTCTATATTAACCTGAACCTAATGAATTCTATATTTCACCCCCCCACCCCCCACACCTACCCTTTTCCATTCTATATTAACCTGGACCTAATGAATTCTATATTTTACCCCTCTCCCCCACCTACCCTCTTCCATTTTATATCAACCTGAACCTAATGAATTCTATATTTCACCCCCCCCCCCCCATCTACCCTCTTCCATTTTATATTAACCTGAACCTAATGAATTCTATATTTCACCCCCCCCCCCCCATCTACCCTCTTCCATTTTATATTAACCTGAACCTAATGAATTCTACCGCGGACAAATCTCTTAGTCGAGGGACAAGTCTCAACGCCTCGCAACCACAACAGGCCGCTCGACCGAGTACGACACCCCGACTCGCACAAACCCAAGTCGTCTACAAGCAGATTTACCTGCCTTCGAAAAACACCTGCTATAAACACACAGGTCGGACACACACCACCCCGTTCCGCCCCGGGAGGGCGAAGCAGGGCCTAATCTTTCCTTTGCCGGTCAACGAGAGGCAGACGCGGACGTCGTGGGATGGGATTCCGGCTTAGAGGCGTTCAGCCGTAAGCCCGGGGACAAAGGCAAAGCGCCAATGGCAGTCACCACCAAGCACCAACGCTTTCAATCCCTGGGACTTCGGTGAGGAGCCAGCCCTTTAATCCTTACACGAATCTGTGATTGCCGCTTCCAACTTGACCAGGGGTGACGCATGGTTGTCGGGACCCCCTAACTGTGGACTCCCGGACATTTTAGTGGCCGTAAAAACGTGTTGGATCGAAAATGTGATCGGCAATTTTGACTCAAAATCAGTAATTCGAACTTTTTCGAGTCCAGATGTCACTCACGGGTGGGGGTGGGCGGCCACGGGTGATCCACGTGGGTGGTCCGGTATCCATTCAACAGGTCGCGCATGAAAATTAAAAAAAATTTTTTAATGTGCCACGCCCACTTTTGGATATGTCGTTCGAAACAAAATTGTACCAAAGGCCCTAAATTTTTGCGTGGGTGAGGTTGGGTGGACCTTGTGGAGGTTAGGGGCATGCCCCGTGGCTTGGGTGGGGTCAGTGCCCGGGTCGGCCATTGGTCAACGAAAAATATTCTTTTCCTCGGTCTGGGTGGCGCTAGCATAATTCAATAATTGCGGTAATTTATCCTTGTAGTCTACTTTTTTTCAGACATTTTTTATTTAATATAAATAAGTTTTAAACGATACGTCTGCGACCAATGCCAAAATATACGAAGAAATGTGACAATATTCAAATATTCTACGTTTAGGCCCAAAACAGGGGAAAATCCAACTGAAGCCGTTTGAACCGACATCTGATCTCCCTTATACGCAGTTGTCTCCCACTAACAGCTCGGGGTAATTGCTGTAATTTAACTTTATAGGCCGTAATTTCTTCTTAAAGTCTACTTGCGCTAAATTATGTGCAATAGAAATACAGATCCAAGACATACACGTATCTCGTAATAGTGAAAAGGCAAACTGCAGAGGTCTTGTTCCATGACTTCATTATAGTTACCTTCCTTTAGTCCTATGACACTGTATTTAAAAAAAACAATATTCGAAAGAACGAGCCCAAAGAACTAGAAACCAGGAAAAAAATGTCCAGTGTTTCAAATAAAAGGACAATTGAACTTCAACGTCAAACATAGTGTACATTTATTGATAGCTGAACTAATCGAAGATTATTAATTATAATTTAGCGCACATAGACTGTGAGAAGAAATATGTACTTTTTTTGTATAGATATCTACTGTCTTGTTCGATTAACGTGTTAATTTAACAGCAATAGTTCTGTAAACTATACAACTACATATTCCTGAAGCAATGGCCCGAGAAATCCCTCTCTGACCATTGCTGGAATATAAGTATCGGCTTTGGCCTCTCTTCGAAAGCCGATATCGTCCGCTATTATAGTAACTAGGGATCTACATCTGAAACTAAATCTGTAAATACCATTTCTTGAACATGAATCACCCAATTCCATACAAAGAAAAGAATGTGATAATAAATTCTCCTTGTAAATTGGATTCAAACATGCATGCATAATGCATTGCATACTCTACATTGATGTAAGTGGCAGTTGTTTTCTCTTTCCACATGTGGACGGGAATATACAATTTTTATAGCCTACTGAATTATAAAGATCGTCAATTTGTATTCCTCCTTTTTACTGAAATAAACTAACAGTAGAAAATCGACATCCTCGACTGCTGTCAGTAGTAATACTATTTACACACTGGACCCTTTGTTCCCACCCGGGTGTTCAAGTTACTGACCAACCTGTATTGTGTTGTTTTAGCACGTACACAGGTGATCATTTGAGGAAAAGTGGGTGTTCATATAAATGAACACCCCGATGAACACCCCAACATACTAACCCGGTGATTGTCAAAACAGACAACCGCGCATTTTCGTGCGTGCACTGTGTATTAGCAATAACAAGAAACACCGTGTTAATTTTAAAAAGATAAATAATACATGTACATGTAGTTAAAACGATAAATAAATATTTTTTCACAGTAGATTGTGAAAAAATATCATTAGCTAGAAAACGCAACCAACATTATAAGAAACAAGTGCGCGAAACCTAGCGAATTGGGATGAATTTCTGTTTGAACATTTTTTTTAGATAATTGTCAGCTTGTAAAATACCAATCCTACATCATCACACATGATATTTTTTTTTCGCACATGGATAGTTTGTGGCTGACAATTCGCGAATGTAAAACGTATTCCAGTCAATGCAGCATACCCCATTCGCACAAATTAAAAATTACAGTGAATAAAGGGTGTTGCATATTTTTTCTTTTGTCGATAAGGAGAGAGAGAAATGGGATTTAACGTTCACTCGACGTAGCGGTCTTTAGCAGCCGGAGGAAACCGGAGGCCCTACACCTTGTCACGTACCACCGAGGAATCGAAACCACACCAGTTGACTGAATGGCAGACCTTATGACACAACGCACAAGCGCTAACCATTCGGACATTTATCCATATACCAATCCAACTTTCTTTAAAAAAAATTTTCAAAAACCTGACATTTGAATAATCTGATTTGTATGCATCGTAAATAAACCGGTATACACATATTCAGTTATTTAGCACTACCCAATTTGCTGAGTAAACAACAATATATGACGTGCAAAATAAAGCATATTGGTACCTGTTATAGACGAATTGGTAAAACAATTATGTGTGATAAAGGGTCTGTGATAATAATGCGTCTCTCTCGTATTCGTCCATTTTCATTCACTCGTTCAACTTCTTAAACAAAGAATCCAGTGTGTAAGTCAGTTATCAACTTTGACCTCGGGGTCAAGTTAGATAAACACCCGCGCCCGTGCATTGAACACTTCGAACGCTGCGCGTTCTCAGTGTACAACTTTGCACGAGCTCGGGTGTTCATCTAACTTGAACCCCTCTGTCTCAGTTGATAACCCTTACATATTGGTAGATAATAGTAGAAACCGATCTGGCCGTAAGGCAATCGTAGGAGTAATCCTATCACGGGGAGTCAACGCACACTGTGTCTATAACAGTGTGAGCTGACTCCTACAATTGCGCATGCGCTAAACGGTAAACACATACCAGGGACCAACTGAAACACCGGGCTTGGGACCGGCGTTGGCGGAGTTAAAAGTTTTTTGTTTTAAATTATTTTCTTCTATTCTATCGTGCTAAGGTTTTTTTCTTTTTTTTAAATTTTCTTTTGTGCTGTGTTTGCTTCTATTGTGCAACAGGTGTGGCAGTGGGGCCGTAAACAAATGCGCATCTTCTTGATAGAGAACTGGCTGATATCTGGTTCTGTTCCTGACCCTTTGATGCTTACAATCGCCGACTAATTATTGACAATAATCACAACTCAGAGTCAATAATCACAACTCCCCCATACGAATGGATTCAATAATCAACATCAGTTTAAATAGTTTTCAATCTCTATTTAACCGATTTAACAATCGCCAATCAATTATCGTCAAGAATCACAACTCACACGCTTAATGGGTTCAGTAATCAACACCAGATTATAAACAACAAAGGCAAATCGCAGTGTTTGTTTTTGTTTGCCAGCTTATATTTTTAAATTTCTTTCAACATATTTAAAACAGTACAAAGCAATTTGGGGTTCTAATTCTGGTTCAGCAGCAATTTGTATCAAATTCGCGCAACAAGCGGCCATCTTTGTTTAACATGTAGGAAAAGGTACGAATCATGTTTCAACAACACGTAGAAAAAGGTACGACCATCCAATCAGGTTTCAACTTTAGTTCAACAACACGCAGGAAAAGGTACGAATCAATCTGAGGTACGAAACGAGGTACGAAAGAACTAAGTACGAAACAGCCAGGTTACGAAACAGCCTGCACCCATTTGAACTCTATTATCTCTATTATGGCGATCTACCTCCAACTAAAGTGGGTCAAATGACAACATCTTTGCAACAGATTAATAAGCGTGATCTGCGCACAAAATAAAAAAGCGGTGATGACTGGTGTCCAAAATCCAGGGCGTTAAGAGACCAATAAACAAGTTTAGTAATAGCAGATTATACTCTTGTTTCGATCTTATCATTGAAAATCAAAGTAGATATTTTTAGTTACACATAGGCCAAGTTGTCGATTAATTAACGTCATCTGTAAACAAAACTGCGAATTTTATTGAATACCTTAATCCAAGCAGTGTATTTTTATATTCTTGATAAAGAGACTATAAAAATGAATAACAAAAGTTCTATCAGATATTATCTTAAACATTCTTTCGATTTTATTATATTCTTACCGATTAATGGGATTAACTGTAAAAGTGGGTCAAACCACAACTTCTTTGGTGCAGATTAGTTAACGGATGCTGGTAACAAAATGGCGTGTAGATTGAGATTTTAATCCATGCATGGAAACTGCTTAATAAGTATCTTAAGTATTATGAAAACTAAACAATTTAAGTTCTACAGATAATATTATATATACTGTTTCGATTTTATCATAGTGAATATGATTTTGGAATGTATTAGGTAGCTCTGTTTAACAACCGCTTACTATTTATGTTTTTTTCATTTTTATGTCGTTCTAAACAGAAAGGGGGTGGATAAATATTGTTTACAAGTTTGTAAAATTTATTTATATCAACATTATTGTCTTGAACAAATAAAACTAGTGTAAAATATGAATTAAATGTTGCAAAGTGATTGGATATCAGAGGTTTTCAATGTCGTAACATTGTTAATGGTAACAAGCTGCGAACACACGAGCAATTTATATCATGCTGGTCGCGTGAGGCTTATGTCACTGACCTAAATATACCCAGATATCAAAGGAAATTGATATGTCAGCTGGGAAATGGTTCTTACTCAATCGCAATAGAGACTGGCCGATACAAAACCACCAACTCCCCCTGAGCAAAGACTGTGTAAGCTCCATTTTATATCTCAATGCCCGTGTTACAATGACCTAAGATTAGAACTTGTATTAAAGTTAAAAAATGAAGATTTTAAAGCTCCAATAGCATTTTTTTAAGTTATATTTTTAAAATGTATTAAAATAAAGCCCAAAATAGATTGTACCTATAAACAGTCCTAAATAATCCTATTAATCCTATATTTCACTATTGCCAGTTGAGAAATTGGCAAAAATATCATTTTCAACTTCAAATTCAAACGTTTGAAGATGGCCGTCCATGGAGAGGAATGGACACAGATCACTAAATATTTCTACGCCGGTACCCACAAATTGCAGGGCCAAGTTATTTTTAGTCTTTTTAGTCTTTCTCTCCCTTTCCCTTTTCCCCCTTTTGCATGGTGATTTTTGTTTACTTTTTGGTGTAGAATCGAAGAAAAGGGCTTGAAAATACATTTTCTGCCAGGTTTTGGTGAATATTCATGATTTTGAGGCGGAAGGATACAAGAGTTGTGAGGTTAGTTACGTTGAAAGGGGGGGGGGGGGGGCGAAAATTACTTGGTTAGCTGTCTCTACTTCCAGCTTGTGTATCTCAAGTTTTTCATGGCGAACCTCATACATGCTTTTGGGCCAGAGTTTGCCACATGTTGCTCCATCTGTGGCAGAAAGCGTTCTACCCAACGAATATTTGGGAAAAAGCTACAGCCGGTCTAAGAGACGAGAATTAACATTGAAGTCAATGGGGAAATAATTAGTGATCTGTGGCCTGTCTGTGTATGACAAGGCTGTGACTGATAGGCCTTAGTTTTGAAAATATGATGACTAAATTGTCAGAAAATATGTATAAAGTATTTTGACTACAGAAAAACTAAAAAAAAGGTTAAATTTAAAAAAAAAATCAAAGTTTGGAGAAAAATTGTGATTTCACTGCAAATTTCTCAATTTTCAGATTTTATTTAATTTCTAACCGTCAGAAAAATATTTCTATGTCCAATTTTGGTGTATTCAGCCTCAGAAAGCATAGATAAAGTGAACAACATTGTAATTTCACCTAATTTTGTCTAAAAATCAGGAATATTCACAAAAAATCTGCAAATTCACCCATTTCGATGTAGAAATTGATGCCTTCATGCCTACTCAAATTGGTCAAAATTTCTAAAAATGCCCCTTATTTCCATTGCTATTGTAAGTTAGATGGGATCTATAAGTTTGTCAGGTTTAGAAATAGCTGCAGTTTTCCTACAGAAAATTGAAAATTGGCAACACTGAGTTAATAATATACAGCAGATGGGGTTAATACAAAATGTTCAAAACAGGGGTTGGCTCAATTTGGCCACCAATTTAGCCAAAAAAAGCATTTTTTCTTCTTTGAAACGTTAAATTCTTGCATTTCCTTCGTGAAGGAAGCAATATCCCAGTCTTTATAGACATTTTCCACACCACCATACTGTTTACCGAGGCTATAAATGCCCCACCCACCCTTTTTTATTAATGGTTTTGAGAGTTTTAATTGCACCTGTGTTGACAATTAAATGATAATAATTGGAATTTGTTGTTGAATTACAGTTAGGAATGTTATTTTACACCAATAAATGGTTATTTTGTACATTTCAAGGATTTCTAATCTTTTTTGTTTAAAGGCAAACTTAGAACCCTGAGACATGTCAGGCCAATAAGTCCATACCCTGATACAAAACTGGTGTAGATGTGTAAATGTCAGCTTAATGGTCAATATTTTCTTATCGAAATCTAGGATTTGTGGTGTTTGTTGCATTTATGTTACTTATAGAACAGTAAAATGTTAATTTTGATCCCTTTCAGGCGTCTTTTATGATGTCAACTCTGTTATAACTACCATTTTGACTTCATTTTTTCAGGCAATTGATGTAAAGGTCCAGACATCTTGATTCAGCACCAGAATTGCAATAAAGATTTGTATGGTGCCTCTGAGCTTTGAGATATTGATAACATTGAACTATTTCCAAATTTGTAAAAATTGTGTATTCTGTGACCCTTTTGTTAGAGAGGGGGGACATAGGCCAATTATGACATTTTTATCTTTCAGCAAGGCCTATTTTAACCATAATTCACATTTATTGCACCTATTTTAGTTTTTATGTTCATATATTAGCCGGTGAAGGATAAATCATATCTGTTATACAGATTCTATTGGTAATGTTAGCTTTGCAACCAAAGATAAGATTGATTCAGTCATTGATATTTTTAGGGGGCGGGGTTACATGTTTCAGTACAGACCTTTAAAATTTCAATCAATGCAACAGTTTTGTAATTTTTCTGTTTGCATATTGTCCAGGGTTTCCAAAAATATATTACTTGCCAGTCTGGCTATCTAAAAAAGTGGAAAATTATTGTTTTTTTGAAAGATGCTACATGTAAATTCTGTACATTTTTCATGACATGACAGTAAAAAAATATATTTTTGAAAAAAAATCCAGATTATGAGTGTTTTCTGTGTAATTTGTTTGTAACTTGTATTTTTTCACAAAACTCAAATACTGCCTTTAATAAGAACGATTTTTAAATTTTAGCACAAAAGGCCCAGGGACCTGAGATGAAATGCTGTACATAAAGCAGCTTGTATACTTAAAGGGCTATCATTTTTGCAGTTATTCTTTGATTTTGATTTTCTTTCACCGGTGCGTTGCCAGAACATATGGGAAGCATATAAAAAGGGCATTTTGGTGATACCTGAAGTTTCACCCCTATATAGGACACAGATCACTAAATATTTCTACGCCGGTACCCACAAATTGTAGGGCCAAGTTATTTTTAGTCTTTCTCTCCCTTTCCCTTTTCCCCCTTTTGCATGGTGATTTTTGTTTACATTTTGGTTTAGAATCGAAGAAAAGGGTTTGAAAATACATTTTCTGCCAGGTTTTGGTGAATATTCATGATTTTGAGGCGGAAGGATACAAGAGTTGTGAGGTTGGTTACGTTGAAAAGGGGGGGGGGGGCGAAAATTGACCGGTTAGCTGTCTCTACTTCCAGCTTGTGTATCTCAAGTTTTTCATGGTGAACCTCATACATGCTTCTGGGCCAGAGTTTGCCACATGTTGCTCCATCTGTGGCAGAAAGCGTTCTACCCCACGAATATTTGGGAAAAAGCTACAGCCGGTCTAAGAGACGAGAATTAACATTGAAGTCAATGGGGAAATAATTAGTGATCTGTGGCCGAATGGGAAAACAAGGGAGGTAATTGAGTAACTATTTGGGCTCAGACTAGTAATTATTTGCCCATTGACTTCAATGTTAAATGCCTGTAGCATCACAGGCTGTAGTTTTTTTCTCAACATTCCGTTGCTTCCAATCGTTTTAGGCACAATGGGGACCACATTTGAAAATCTCCTCATCATAAATTTGTAGGGGGTTGACCATTTAGATTTTTTGTTACGGGGATTTTAAGTTGATTGGGGTGAAAATCTCACTTCCGACACAATGATTGCTCCACAGAAAGACATTTTACACCCCCTATCCCTCCGCTGTAATATCCTCAGTATTACCCAAAACTGCTATGAAAATGAAAATTTGATGCCTTTTCTCCAATTCTAGACCAAAAAGTCAACCCAAAAATGCAGGAAGAGGGGAGACAAAAATAAGGGAAAAATTGTCTATTTATAACTCGCACTACATTCTTAGTCCATTTCCTCAATCAATCGGTGTCAGCCTTTCTAATGCCCAAAAAATTTTGCCCATGATCGTATAATAGTGAGTTAACAACCTTTTGAGCAAAAGGCATAGAAATAATTATGTTTTGACTTTCTTAGAAAATATGAAATTGGAACTTTAATCTTTTAACCAGATATGACGAGTTTTTATATATTTTAATAAACCCCATTGAATGTCTACTCGGAATGCTCTTAGACATTTGTTTGTCTGACACTATTTACTCAATAAATATTATAAAATTTCACTACATGATTGTGGGATCTGAAATTTATATAAACTCCCCCCCCCCCCCGGGAATGTAATAAAGTATATTGTATAAGATTGTAATTATAAATAATACTGGTATAAAACTACAAGGTAAATGGGTTTACTCTAATTTAAGTCAAAACGTTGTATTGGATATAAAATAAATCAGTTAAAATAAGGAATGTAGCAGGAACGTAGTGGTTTTAGCTAAATGATTTTCTGATGTTCATAGTACGGAAAGGGCTGTGCGAAACTCTGGTTGTGGTAGGAAGAGAAAGAAAATATTTTCGGAATTGCTGTTACATAATTGCTAAATTCCACATAAAAATCATTGATATTTAAATTTAAGTAGACGATATGATTCAGAACAAGCACTACCACCTATCAAGAGACACTTACTATCACCCGATTAGTATTAAGATAAGTATATTGATAAGCATAGTTGATCAAGAAACGGCACGAAAACAATACGTGTAGACAAACAAGAATCGGTAGGTAACCCAACCCGCAAGTTTACACGGTATCACCAAACAGTAGCTGGTAAGTAAAAGGACGGTAAGAAGTATATATCACCAAACAGGTGGTAAGTAATAAGACGATAACAAGTGAGTCTACCAACATGAACCAATATCAAATCATCAATCTTGAATAATAGACGAAACATCTGGAAAACGCTTTATGGTTTGAAATTCTGTAATTGGCTCAAAATGTTTACTTTAAGATTTTTTTATGATTGGTTTTTATACGCCCACATTTTTATGTGGACGTATATTGTCGTCGCCCCTGTCCGCCCGTCCGTCCACAATTTGTTTGTGGACTCTCTACAGGTCACAATTCTTATCCGATTTTGACGAAACTTGAAATATAGGTTTATCCCCAAAAGATCTCGGCTGCTTTCGATATTGGCATGTATCGGATGAAAACTTCGTGGATTATGGCCCCTGATTGTACGAAAAATCACGTTTTTAGCTTGTGGACCCTATAGAGGTCACAATTTTGAACCGATTTTAATGAAACTTGACATGCATGTTTATAACCCAAAGATCTTGGTTCCTTTCGATATTTGCACCTATCGGAATGTAATTTCCTGAATTATGGCCCCTGATTGTCCGAAAAATCACCCTTTTTAGCTTGTGGTCCCTCTGGAGGTCACAATTATTATCCGATTTCAAAAACCGTTTGATTATATCACCGTTACACCCTAAGGAAGGTTGAGTTCGAATTTCGGGAAAATCGGACGAAAATCGCAATACAAAATGGCCGCCGTTTGTACGCGAATACTGTTAAAAAATGGTATATCAAAGTTGTGGACCCTGTAGAAGTCACATTTTTAATTCGATTTTGATGAAACTTGAAATTCATGGTTATAACCCAAAGATCTTGGTTCCTTTCGATATTTGCGCATATCGGAACGTAACTTCCTGAATTATGGCCTGTTACGAAAAATTTAGCTCATAGTCATACTCATAAATGACAACATTATTGTATAGATTATAGATACATTTATTATCCAAATATTTCGTATTAATTAGTACTGGTTATTATATTAGACCATAGAATAGACTGTATTTCTATGAATGATTAGACATAGCTAGCTGTCATTTCACTCGCTTTGTTTTTGTTTACATCTAGGCCTTTCGCCGGTCTCGTTGTCATGTTAAACCGGAAGTGCACTTCCATGGTGGAATTTAGTCTATTTTCACCATAAGTATATGTTGTCAGTGATTAGTAATGTATTTAATGAATTCCTTGTACATGAATTACTTTTATAACTTATATTATAGTGTATTTTACTTACATATTTAGTAGATACAGGTTAAGATTCACCGTTTCCATTTACCGCTATGTTAACTGTTGGAAGACGAGCACGTGCCTGCTCAAGCGTTCCTATTGGACGACAGGAAATCCCGTGCAGGGATTGGTTAATATAGTCACGTGATATCTATGGAAGGTTATATAAGCAACCGCGTTTGGTTGTTTCGGCGCACTATGCCCTGGCTCATTTTCACGTCTGCTAATTATTAGACAGTGATCAACAGTAACATTTAGTCTATTTCAGACTAAGCATACCAAACCATGGAAGATTTAATGGTAAGAAACGAGTCAGTCTGAATATTAAGACATTATATATTTTATAGCCGGTTAATTATTATTCGCGGCGCTTACGAGTCTAGTCTACCGCTTACTGCGATAGCCTAGTCCTATTCCGACTATTTAGCCACATATTGACTAACATTAGTAACATTAACTTGACTAAGCTAACTTAGCCAAGTCTTGATTTAGTCCTAAGACTAAACTATTCTATACTATTGTCATATAATTAAATATATTAATAACGTATTATTAATATTACCGTATCCGCGGTGTCCCTGGCATTAGAAATATATTTTACTTTAGACTTAGTAATACTATAGCAGTCTTACTCTTAGTCTTACTTATTTATTATTACCGTTTATGTGTATGTGGCCTGTTGATATAAATAATATAAATAAAACTTATATTGATTATTAATTAATGTCTTGTGTCCTTCTTTCGGTCAAATGCTAGTTACTGAGTCGAACCCACAATAGGATTGTTCTGAGCTCTTTGAGAGCCACAAAAGACAGTCCCGTTACATTGGTGTCAGAAGTGGGATTCATGTGCTAGTAGACCGAGTTGACATTAAGAACATTAAAATTGTCAATAACACTAAATTAATGGTATAAAGCTACATAATATGTCATTTTTCCTATAGAAATAGCTATAAGGAATTGTTATGTATAGTTAAACAAAGAAGGTTATATTATCACTGTATTAACGATTAAACTTATACCAAGAATTATAAATAATACCGGTAATAATAATAATAGAATAATAATACGGTAATTAATAATAATTAGTATAATAATAAATAAGAAAATGTCTTCCAAAGATGAATCTGAGGATCTTGCAGGATCTACATTCAAGGGAGGTAACTACAATTACCCCCGTCCGCAAAACTGGCAAGACGGAACAAATTATCATAATGGGTACAAACCAAGAACTGCAAACCATGCAAGACCAGGCCATGCAGAATATAAACCAAATGGACATGCCTTTAATCACCAGTCCAACCAGGAAAACTAATTAGAGCTGAAGTCGGGGGTCAGAGTTCAGCTATACATAGAAATATTATAAGACCCATTAAAATAGATAGACCAAATAAAGATATTATTGTTCGTAGTGTTCCCTTCAAGGATTCAGAAAATATAACCCCCGTGTCTGTATGTAAAATAGCAAAATGGCGTTTGAGGTTTTTACATTTCAAGATGGTGGCACTTCCGGATTGAGCTACAAACTCCATTTTTTGTGTACTAATCAGTGGTCTCGTAGCTAGTACCTAAAAAAAAAATTCAAGATGATTTGACCTATATTTCGTCGATTTTTTTGAAAATTTCGATCCTCAATTTCTCCAAGGGGAGATAATTTAGAAAATTTCCAAAGTATTTTTTCAAGTCGCATCATTAAGGTTTACTTACATATTAAATTTCATGAAAATCGTAAAACTACTAAAGAAGTTGTCGAGTTGGTCTAAACTTCCGGTTCGAAATCACAGCGACGAATTTTCGAAATTCGAAAATCCGAAATTGCAGATTTGAAGTAAATGTCTCAAAGTACTCATAGAAAAAAGAATTAATTAAATAGGTCAAATAGTCACAAAGTTACAGCATTGTAGGTCAAAAGCATTCGTTCGTAAAATTCGGTGATTTTGGATTCGAAAAACGTTTTGAAAATATATTTAATCAAGGTTCGCACCCCATTTTTGGGGGGGTAGGTCAAAGTTTTAGAAAGATCCTATGGTTAGATTCTAAAAAATATCCCTAAGCAGTTGGAATTCGATACTGTTGAATAAGCTGTATACGATGACTAAATGTGTAGATTGTAGTCACCCACACTGCATGTGTCGCTTAACAATGAAAGGATGCCGTTTTCAATGTTCGATCCTTTTGTTCTTCTACTCCTGATATGTTGGATTGTTGATCGATGGTTTTATATGAAAGACTACCAATAAGACTCTTTGTAGAAGAAGTTCCCAAAAAATATTAAGTTGACTTTACGAGAAAGACCTCTAAACATGCTCCAAATTGTAAAAATACGACTTTTTGGATTTTCAATCTCTTTTTTTCGCCTATCCCTGATATTTAAAATAAATGATACAATGATTTCACACAACAGGCTAGCTATTGGACTCTCTATTGACAAAAGTTTCACAGCCCTCCCTTCATTATAACCGAAGTTATCGTGCCCTAAAGAATCAACAAATCAGCATGCCCATCTCTGCTTACCCTTGGCAGAAAATGCTCATCTTTGGACTCAATCATGACATTGTCCTAGTGAACGTCTACACCAAGTTTGAACATTCTAGCTCAATTAGAAGGAGAGTTATTGTGTTTCAAAGTCTCGGCCCTTCAAATTGCTACTACTTTTCATTTTCAATTCAAAATGGTGACCATCACGTGACCGAAATCAAAATTCTGCTCCCTATGATTTTTGGGCCATCCTTCAAGGATTCAGAAAATATAACTCCCGTGTCTGTAAGTAAAATAGCAAAAAAGCCTTAGGGATTTTTCATGTTTCAAGATGGTGGCACTTCCGGTTCGATCGACAAACTCCATATTTTGTGTAGGAATCAGTAATTACTTGTCGAGTATCGAAAAATTTTTTTAGGTCATTCTGACCTATATTTCGACGATTTTTTTGAAAACTTTGATCCTTAATTTCACCAAGGGGAGATAATTTAGAGAATTTCTAATTATATTTTTGAAGTCACATCGGTAAGATCTACTTGTATACTAAATTTCATGAAAATCGTACAACTATTAAAGAAGTTGTCAAATTGGTCTAAACTTCCGGTTCGAAATCACAGCGACGAATTTTCGAAATACGAAAATGTGAAACTGCAGATGAAAACGATTTTTTTCAAGGTATTCAAAGAAAAAAGAATTAGTAAAATCGGTCAAAAAATAACAAAGATACGACTATGCATTGTCAGTTTTTTCGTTCGTAAAATTCGGTGATTTCGGATTCGTAAAACGTTTTGAAAATACATTTAATCAAGGTTCGCACCCCATTTTTGGGGGGGTAGGTCAAAATTTCAGAAAGATCCTATGGATAGATTCTGAGAAATCCGATTTGCAGAAAACACACAAAAAAAAAAATAATAATAATAATAACTTTAACAGAAACAATAAGCTTTCATATGTAATACATATGAAAGCTTAATAACTTTAACAGAAACAATAAGCTTTCATATGTAATATGAAAGCTTAATAACTTTAACAGAAACAATAAGCTTTCATATGTAATATGAAAGCTTAATAAAAAGATCGGTCAAATATTATTTTATACGGGGTGGGGTCACGGTGGCTAAGTGGGTAAGACGCTGTCTCGCTATCCTGGAGGTCGGGTGTTCGATCCTTACATTTGCCGAGAAAGTTTATCCAGATTTTCCTGCGTGGTTCCCTCCTGTCAGTAATGCAGGACGGAGGGCCTGATAAGGACAACTGTTTAGTCGTTAGGATGGGACGAAAATCGAGGTCCCGTGTACATATTGTCGTGCACGTAAAAACGTAAAATATCCCCTGGCAGTTAGAATTGGATATAAGAGTAGGCCATAGCGCCGCTGTCCGGAAAAAATTTCCCTCATAGCACACTGTATGGCCGTCTTCCATTAGCCCAGTTCGGAGTCAAACAGTAGGACGTTAAACCCCATTTCACGTCATTTCATTTGAATCATTAGAACACGAGACGCGATAGCGTCAAGTTGTTCTAATGGATAATTCAAGCATGGTTAAATGGACAATAAACCCCCGATAAATACGTAACAGGAACGTGTTTATCGATATTGTAGCTCAAATATTTAGGGATTTTCTTAGGAACTATTTAGGAAACATTTTTACACCTATTTCAAAAAGCCGTTATTTGCCCACGTGCTTGCGTTCATTTTTCAAAATATTCTCAACACAGATTTAGGCCGTCCTGGCTTTCCTTCAAATTTAAAATTCTGGATTCTCGAGTGTCTAGTAAATGAATTATTAAAGAAAATGTTATTCGGATATCGATATAAATTTTTTTTAACGTTTGAAGATTTTTTTAAAAGAACGGGAAATTAGTCTTACTGTGGCATTTTAAGAGACGGGTGTTAGCGTGATAGAAATAATTCCGGCCTGCTATCCGAGACTAAAAGAGGGGTAACACTTGGCAACTGTTACACAATTGGGGGATGTATAATTGCATACCCTCACGAAATCAATTAGCAATCTTATCATAGGGCTAGCAGACAGTAAAGACTAACAGACAGACAAAAGTCGTTAGGAAGTCATTAATCATCACAGATGTCCTGAGTTACGCAAGATCCTTGAATGATAAAGCAATCTGCACGGGAAGCTTAATCTGTTATTATATAATGACCAGCTGCCAATCTCGGTCCTAATATAATCTGAAATATAATACCTGGAATTAGTTGATTGGCCAATAACTATATGTCCGTCCAGGTTATTGACCCACCCCGACCGGATACTGACCAATCAGGTTACGATGCATGGGTGTGGTGTCAAGAAAACAAGGCTGGACATGGATTAGGCCCAGGAATTAAAAGATTAGACAAACCGTTTTGGGATCAGGCAGGTCCAAGAGGCCATGCTAGGCGGGCGCCTAGTTAAGGTACCTCAGGAGTACTATAGTCAGGTCTAGGAGTCGGAGACGAGACGAGAGCTTCTGGAGTTAGCACACTCGTGCTAAGCCAGGCTAATTAAGTCATGACTCCCTCCATATATATAGTTCTACGGTCGTTTACATCACGATGTTTGTACCTATTGTAAGAAGCAGAATAAAAATATTATTAGAAGTATATACAAGTGTTGTCATCCAAGAACCCGATTAAAGAACTAATGTAATACTGTCACATATTAATTGTTGCCGTAGACCAGAGCAACGCTTGAAGTCTTATACCACTAGACGACCACAGGCTACAGATTTTAGTATTCACGGGTATGTCTTTTCTAAATCCTACCATGGCGACGGTTCATAAATGACATTAGTGCTATGTATTATAATTTAACTGGAAATCTGCAGTTTATCATCACGCGTCATTAAATATCATGGTGTGGTTACTAAATTTAATATTGGCTAGTAGTGGAACAGGAAAATGGCTATAACAAAATTGTATATATATTATTTGTTTTAAAATGCGTCATGTTGTTTTTAAAAAGATTATGAATTATAATTGTTTGTTTTGAACACATATTTTGGCTTTTAAAGTTAGTAGTAGCTAAGTATTATCAGGCTAATAACTGCGAAGTGAAATGTTTTATGATTGTTTAGTTATCTGGAATTGAGTTTTATAAGCGTATCCTAATTGAGAGATATAACTCTTTAAACATTCACACGGTATTAACGGTTTTGTCTCTTATAAGTTTTTGTGTTGTGTTGTTTTGTGCATATATATATATACTTATGCCCCGAGGTTTACGGGATTATTATTTGTGATGTAGTGCCCCAAATATTAATGGGAAGACCCGTTGTTTACGGTAGAGAGTTTTATTTGTAATACCCCAAAAGTTTTAATGGGAAATGCCCCGATATGTAACGGGAGAAGTTTATGTTAAGTGGTTTAACCCCAGGAGGGTTGTGCTCGGATTTAAGAGCGAACGTATCGTCTTGTTTTGTGTTGTGTTTAAAAATTATAGAGATAAACCGTTTAGTTCTTTCAAAAATATCTTATTTAAGATTGGTTAAATGTGTTCAGATCATTCATTATTCTTGAGATAAAACAATATGACTCCCTAATTTCAATTGTATCCATGTAAATAATACTGTAAATATCGTTAGATCGTTATCTAAAGTCAAATCTGTTCCACTTGCTAATTTGATTAACTATTAATTAAGTTCACTCCATGATATGATACGCAGATGATCAAACTTCGGCACGGGGAGCAGTTATAATACTTTTCATAGCGCGTCATAACACCGTTGGGCCAAACGGTATGGAAAAGGAAAAGATTAACGAACAAAACATGGTGGAAAAAAATGCCAATAGTGTAACTACACGAAGCAGGAAAATTCTGACCTCTCGCCATTAAGGGAATCCAATCAGCCAGTGAAGTCGTGAATAAAGAAGAGGACAACAATTCATACCTCTCCATACAGTTGGCTTACAGGATAGTGTTTCGCGTCTGTATCCGCGTGTGTGATCATCAAACCACAGTGCACCATATATGTGAATAATTAAAGTAGTTTGTGTTCGTGATTCCAGACTCCACCATATATGTGAATAATTAGAGTAGTTTGTGTTGTGTGATTCCAGGATCTCGTTTGGGTTTTTTTGCATTGACCCACGTGTGTGCCGGGTGTTGTATATATAACTTTTACGTTCGTGTGTTTATCATTTACATTTTCCTTTTGTTTATAGACATTTTTGGATATTATGACATTTTACAAATGCATATATAACTTTTAAATTTGTGTGTTTCATTTACATTTTCTTTGTGTTTTTAAACATGTTTTGTATACGACATTTTACAAATGTTTATTTTTTTTCCATTTTTTATTCCATTTTATTAATATTGTAATTAAGATTGTAAAGGGTTTAAAAAAGTTATGCAAAATAACTTTTCTTTGACAATGTGAGGAATGTTACACAATTGGGGGATGTATAATTGCATACCCTCACGAAATCAATTAGCAATCTTATCATAGGGCTAGCAGACAGTAAAGACTAACAGACAGACAAAAGTCGTTAGGAAGTCATTAATCATCACAGATGTCCTGAGTTAGGCAAGATCCTTGAATGATAAAGCAATCTGCACGGGAAGCTTAATCTGTTATTATATAATGACCAGCTGCCAATCTCGGTCCTAATATAATCTGAAATATAATACCTGGAATTAGTTGATTGGCCAATAACTATATGTCCGTCCAGGTTATTGACCCACCCCGACCGGATACTGACCAATCAGGTTACGATGCATGGGTGTGGTGTCAAGAAAACAAGGCTGGACATGGATTAGGCCCAGGAATTAAAAGATTAGACAAACCGTTTTGGGATCAGTCAGGTCGAGGAGGCCATGCTAGGCGGGCGCCTAGTTAAGGTACCTCAGGAGTACTATAGTCAGGTCTAGGAGTCGGAGACGAGACGAGAGCTTCTGGAGTTAGCACACTCGTGCTAAGCCAAGCTAATTAAGTCATGACTCCTTCCATATAGTTAGTTCTACGGTCGTTTACATCACGATGTTTGTACCTATTGTAAGAAGCAGAATAAAACCATTATTTGAAGTTATACCAGTGTTGTCATCTAAGAACCTGATTAAAGAATGTAATACTGTCACACAACAAAGGTTTCTTCGCTTCGTGAGTTTCATGTAAGTTTTCATTCTTTATTATTTTATTTGCAGACTTTTATCACAACCCAGCAGATTGTTCATGTTCAAACAATTGCATTTCGTACTTACATCCTCAAAAATACCGTATGACAGTGGTGGCTAGCCTAAGATTTCAAGTGGTTGCTATGTATACTATTCTGACGTGTTGTCAACACAACAAATGTCAATTTTGGCATGTTTATTCAGCTGCTATTTTCGACATAGAAATATATAAATAGACTAGAATGGCCACGGCCAATCAAAAGCCGCTTTCACGACATGCGCAGAGGTCGGCCATCTTTGTACATTTATCCTGCGCAACAAAATGGCGTCTTCGGATTGTGCGAAGGATAACAGAACTTTCACGTTTTCCGTATCAACCAAAGGGACGCAGTGTTTTGACATAAACTGCTCAAATTATCAAAACCCCACATCAAAATTAAATGGAATAACCTTCCACAGGTAAGAAATTCAATAGTGATTATATTTTTAAAAGACAAAATGTTCATTCAAGCGTTCAGCGACAGCGTGGACTTGCACTTTTTGCAGTCCCGTGAGAGACGACAAGCAGTGTTGTCGTACACTGTGTTTATCTTTAGTTGCCGGCCTATTATTATGTGACACTCACAATGCATGACTAGAGCACTGATTCATGTTGACCTAGCCCACTGCTTACTATTCATTCGTAGCCTATTACTATTTTTAGACGTTAAACAACCTGAGAGTTATACTTTTATAAAAGTATTTATTTATTAGATAGGCCTACAATAACTACTCACTAGGCCTAGTCTTTAGTAGTACCGTAGTAATACTAGTAAAATACACTACCATGGACCGTACTTGTAGTATGTACTAAAGTCCACTGGCACCCGTAGATCTACTAGGCCTAGTTCAAATTCACGATAAGATAGGCTTTCCTGGACTGACGACGAAGCTTCCTTTGTTTGGAATTTCACCGAGACTGAGGGAGTGATGACTGATTGATTGGCTGTTGTCAACGAACCTACTTTGTAAATTTATTAGAGACTTCCTTAAATTTTAAATGTTCAAACATACTAATAATAAATTAATATATGTATTTTTTTTTCAGCCCACCAATATAGCAGCCACTGTATTGACTTCTACTAAATGTTCTACATCTATGAAGAATTTTCATTTGATGACCACAGGAATTTTTAAACCGATAAATTAATTAAATTTCTAACATGATGGAAGGACAATGTGAATAATGCTTAAATAACCATCGTCACTGCTCAATAATTCATTCATAAATCCTAATTTTAAAACAGTTTTCATTGAACGATAAGCAGGCTTTTTATGTGAGTGCCTGAATGACTTTGAAATGCATATTTCTTGTAAAGAATTTGAATACATTTAAATCTCAACTGTAAATTAATTACATATTTCTTTGTTTTGAAAAAAAAATCAATAAATATATTAAATGAGATCATTGGATTATTGTGAAATATTTCTTTCTGGCTGAATATTGGGAGAATGTACTTGGTATAGAGACTATTTATCTACTCATGAAATTATGAATTTTCCTCACTCAATGAAATAAACCTGATATTTGTGTAAAAGTCAATTTCTATTACACATATAGCTCTCATGTGTACATGTATTCAGTAAACTGCAAAAATTTTCACTTTTGAGTTGAATTTGACATTTCTTTTTGCCTTTAAATGTATGAAAGACTTGCATGTGCGTACATGTAAATCGAACATTTTACAATGAAACTCTATTGAATTTATGTGTACATGTATGTGCCTTTTAATTTTAAACATACACCAACAAATGTATGATATTATTACTACCGTACTGGGCTACATAAATGCATTGATAAGTTAAATTTATCCAACCATTGGCAATGAAAACTAAACATGTACACAGTGAATGGAAATGTCATACTTTACTTTTGCCATGTATTTGGTAAAGTTTCTCTTTGATCATGTAAATTACCAAATGTGTGAAACATTTCTTCCTGCACCACTGACAAAAGATGAAGCCAGGAAATTTTCTCGAACACCGGATTCAAACTCAAAATTTCTTTGTTAGTAAGCGAAATGAAATAGTTTTACATCCGAATTTGGCTAATGAAGTGTGCTATGAGGGACATTTTGCCCGGGCAGCAGCACTACGGCCTACTCTTATATCGAATTCCATCTGTCAAGGGATCTTTTACGTGCACGCCAATGTGTATACAGGACCTCGGTTTATCGTCCCATCAAGGCGACTAGACAGCTGTCCTTGTCAGGCCGTCCGTCCTGCATCACTGACAAGGGAAAACATGCCGGAAAATCTGAATCAATATTCTCAGCCAATGAAGGGATCGAATACCCAACCTCCAGGCTAGCGACCCAGTGTCTTACCCACTTAGCCACCGTGTGACCCCTGTTAGTGAAGACTAACAGCTTAAGCCAAACATTGTGCTATGAGGGAAATTTTGCTATAGCCTACTCTAATATAAAATTCTAACTGCCAAATCAATCTTTTACGTAAACGCCAATACTTACACTGGACGTCGGTTTCCCGTCCCATCCAAACGACTAGACAGAGACAGCTATCCTACTCAGGCCCTCCGTCCTGTACCACTGACAAGGGAAAATCACAACAGAAAATGGCGAACTTTCTTGGCCAACAAGATCTAACATGTGACCTATCGGCTAGCAAGACAGCATCTTACTCACTTAGCCAGGTTCCCCAATCATGTTGAGAGAGAGAAATGGGGTTTAACGTCCACTCGACACAACTAGGTCATTTCGGGACTAACATGTTTTTTTAAAAATTTTATTTCAATAATCCGCTTGCGCGTAGGGGTCTTTAGCAGTGGGAGGAAACTGGAGTGCCCGGAGGAAACCCACGAGGTTGAGAAGGCACCCCTATCTCCATGCCACATACGCTCACACCTGGGCTCGAAACCACAGCCGCAAGCCAGAGGTGACCCCAATCATGTTAGATAATTACATGATAGCACTGTAAAATAAATACAGGGAAAGGAATCATGTTAGTTAGAGGTATATAACAGTGTCATGATGTAATTACTGCTAAGGTAAGTGGTCAAGTGGGTTTTGCTAAGTATGGCTAACTTGTGTTAGAATTCTGACACAAATAGAACCATATCAATCTTTAACAGAAAACCAAGTTCTATTTAATTAACATTATGGTATAACCTGTCACAATGGTTTTTCCCTTTTCATTCACCCCAGGAAGAAAATGTAATAAATATCAGACAAATGTGCTGCCAAACAATTTAAATACTTTTTTTTGATAGTTTATCACTGTTTTTTTTTTTAGAAATAGGTTGGCCTATATCATGATGAGTAGTACTGTCTTAATTTCACAAACTGCTGTGAGATATCCTGCCTGCACATTGTGAAATGCTCACCTTTTCCTTTATATCACAAGGCCTAGTATTTTTTTAGATTTAGTTTTCAAATCTTCATAAAATACTGTGAGTATTCTGCCTGCATATTGTGGCTTTTTTGTTTTTGACAGCTGCTCACGGTTTTCAGAAATAGGTAGGCCTATTTCATGAGGCCTAGTGGGCCTATATTATTTTAACTTTACAAATCCTCACAAAATGCTGGGGGATATTTAGCCTGCTTATCGAGACTTTTGAGATAGCTGGTCATTTTTTAAAAATATTTATGGTAGGCCTACATTTAAACTTTACAAATCTTCACAAAATGCAAAATCTTCATGGGCCCATGGCCCCTAGTATTATTTTATTTTTATAAATCTTCGGAAAATGCCGTGAGATAGGTATGTCAAGTAAAACCATCAAATGCAAACAGGTACTAAATTATACTGAATGTAGGCCTAAGTAAAATTAAATATTTTAATATTCGCCCATATTCGTTATTTGACAAATTACCAACACTAGTAGTACTACTTGAATCAGAACTCCTTCCACGTTACGGACATTTTTAGCCCATCCTCGACTCTGCGCTAAAAACTTGAAACTCCTCACCATCATATTATAATTCATCAATCTGCTGAAATAAAACACTTACATGACATGTAGTAACTTGTCGAAAAATTCAAGGGAGATCGCGATAGTTTTTTTAGAATTTTTTTTTTATTTTATTTTAAAACACGTGTAGGCTTACTATAAATTTTTGCATTTTACCGGTACTATTGTTTTAGCTTTATATAACAACCAAGACATTAAAATTTAAATTTCTCGAAGCACTAAATGTACAGGCGGAGGAATAATGTACTGGTAATGGGGTTTGTTTGTAAACAAATCTAACTTAGACCGCTACCTATCGCAAAAAAACTACTGTGAAACCAAGGCTTAGTTATTATAGAGCCTACTATTTCGAGATTAATGTGAAATATTTTATTAGGATATGTTTAAATAATGGATTTACATACCTTAATAAACAAACCAAAATATCTGTTATTTTTCTTTTGCAAAACAAAAGTAATTGGTACCGCGAACTCGTCATTGATTCATGTTCAATGCCTTGCAAGGCATCGTATTTTTCGCCATTGCTCAATTGCTGGGTGCATACTGCATGTCACCCCTAGAGTAAATTACGCGAGGCTTAGCGGCCTTATTATTTTTGCTTGTCGATCATCGAAATTACATAATTTCAAACAAACAAACAAACAAAAAAAAAATACCACAATTCATAGCCCATCCATCCAGTGTCTTTAATTTGTAGGCCTAGATGGAAAATAGGTTCATTTTGACATGGCATCTATCATCTATGTACCGGTACTAATGTAGGCCTAGCCTAGTTCAGTTGCTATGTTATGGACTGCCTCGCGAGTCATTCCATTATGGCATTAAATTAGAGAATGAAGATATTAAATTTTACAAACTGGTACTGCAAAACCCGTGAATATGTATGGCAATGGGTTGTTTTTCAACCTTTCTTTCTTCCAAGCGTAACGAGAAACGAAGCTGGATTCATTGAGTTCACCGCACGCGACGTCAATAATCAATGCACAAAAATGGCGGACCTATTTACATGTCGCGGGTCACGTGACGGCCATTCTAGTCTATTTATATATTTCTATGATTTTCGACCCCTCATTGTATTTTTAAGCGGTTTCTTGTGACTAATGACTTATTATTAGGTAGATCATGTTAGCCAGACTTTGATCAAACCGTGATTTAATAAAAAAATTCATAAAAGATGATGTTTGAAAATGGTGTGATAGTCATATGTGCAGAATTTCTTGAAGATATTTGCCAATAAAGATTTGAGTTGAGGAAGATCATGGAGCACAAAAATGAAAAAAAGTACACTGGAATATTTATACGCAGTAATTCGCCTTGATAATTCAGAGGGGGTTTATTGTCCATTCGACCACACTTTTCGACCAATCAGAATCGAGGAAATTTCTAATTTGTGCTACAATATGTTATACATTCTTTCGATTTTATCATATTCCTACCAATTAATTTACCGATAACAATTTAAGTTCTACAGATAATATTTTATATACTGTTTCGGTTTTATCATAAAAGACGAAAAGTGTGCAATTTTACCTACATATAAATAAATGAATAGACCACAAATGTTAATTGCATTCTTAATGAAACGTAACATTTGAATAGGAAAAAAAAACATTACAACCGCTAACCCATTCACATAAACGCACCTATAAGCCAGAATTGATATATCTAGAACATATGTTTCTTTGTTTTGACCAACAGGAAATATCTCAAGTTGCCAAGTATGGAATTACAACCACAAATAATCCCTTCAAAGAAAGCCGCCTATTAGTTGCCAAATATGCAATTAAAATTATATTCATTTTCAATCATTCCCACATTCGGATAATATTTCAAACAAATTATTGGGTATCGGTTGGATATAGTTCATATATATTAATATTTTATAAATCATCACGTAATTTTAGAAACGCCCATTTATCTGCGATATCAAGTTATGTTGAAGTGGATTTAAAACCCGAGGAACGAACGATGAGTATCCCAACAACATTCGCGTTGATATTAGACAGGGATAATAATTAACGCGTTTTTTCCCTCAACTGTGGCTTCGCTAGATAGTAGATAGGGGCAGTGGGAATCTCGTTAATCCATTCATGCGCGTCACTAATTACATGACGAGGCATTTGGCTACCTTAAGAGAGTCATAGTTACTCCCGCCGTTTCTTCATCGTGACATTCAGAGCACTGGGCAGAAATCACGTCCCGTCAACACCGATCTCCAGCTATGTTTTTACTAAACAGTCGAATTCCCCCGGACCGTGCCAGTTCTGATAGAGCCGTTCGCGGCTCCCGTGCCGCGAGCGGGTTCGGGGATAGCCCCGCGCCGCTCACGTCCACCTGCCCATCCGGGGTAGAGCGGTTGTCGTGCAGGTGCGCCCAACATAATATGCCACCTGACTCACTCCCGCCCTAGGATTCCCCTTTCCGAGCTAGCAGCGGGCCGCCCGGCCCTCAGAGCCAATCCTTCTCCCGAAGTTACGGATCCATTTTGCCGACTTTCCTTACCTACATTGTTCTATCGACCAGAGGCTGCGAACCTTGGAGACCTGTGGCGGATTAAGGTACGGCCCGAGGCAAGAGCGTAAAAGAGGTTTTCTTTGAGATTAGCCGTCGGAGTTTCAAGGATCGTCGAGCCGTAGCCGAACAGGCCCCCGCTGGAGCCGGCTTTGCGGTTCTTCCAGGGTCAGCGAGCGCACCTCAAAAAGAAAAGTTTACTCTTCTCGACTCTCCCGACGGCGTATCCGACCTTCCTTGCGTCGCCACTTGTGCTCCACCTTCGGGTACGGGAATACTAACCCGTTTTCCTTTCGGCCCCGTGCCAGACACCTCCGTCCAAAAATGTCTGGCTTCCCGTAGGATTTCTCCCAGGCCTTAGGACCGACTAACCCGCAGCCGATCGAAGGAGCAACGCGGAACCCCTCTCCACTTCGGCCTTCGAGGTTCTCGCTCGAATATTTGCTACTACCACCAAGATCGGCACCCGCGGCTGCTACACCCAGACTCGCGTCTAAGGCTTCAGCGCTGACCGCGGCGACCCTCCTACTCGTCTCAGCTTCGGTTTGTCCCCCCGGCGGGCCGGAGAGAATTTGCCGAGACGACCGGGTGTAGGCTGCACGCTATAGCGCCATCCATTTTCAGGGCCCACCAATTCGACAGGTGAGTTGTTACTGAGGGAATCCCGGTTGGTTTCTTTTCATCCGCTTACTGATATGCTTAAGTTCAGCGGGTAATCTCGCTCGATCCGAGGCCGGTGATAGAAAGAATTGGCGGAGAGGACGTACCCGGAAGGACGCTCGCCCTAATGGCACTGCCGCCGCTCGTTCGGCCAAAGGTTCGTCCCAGGCGAGAACTTGGCGCCGTGATATCTTCTGTGCTGTCCCAGCACTCCCCTCCGTCCGTCTGTCTTTGAGGAGACGAGGCCTCGCCGGCGACCGCGACTCCCAATTTTGGTGAGTTTTACCTGCCGGCCTTCGGACGAACGTGGCCGTGGGCTCTCGAGACGTCGATGATCTTCACTGCAATTCACACCACTTAACGCGTCAGGCCGACGAGACCGACAGGGAGGCAACGTCAAACAACTCGGCCGGACCGCCCTCCGGAATAGAGCCTCCCGCTTATTCCATGCACGAAATATTCAGGCTCTGGGTTAGCCTGCCTTTGGCACTCTAATTTTTTCAAGGTAGACATAAATTGTGGCGGGATCTCCCCCGGGAAGGAGAAAAAGCGACGCAGGACGGTCAAGTCCGCCTCGCCCCGCTCACCAGTTAGTAAGGGCAAAGAATTCTCCGATCGGGCCCGCAGCGTATCGCACCCGACCGTGCCGTCTATGAGATCCAACGACGAGCTTTTTAACCGCAGCAACTCCGATATAGGCTATTGGAGCTGGAATTACCGCGGCTGCTGGCACCAGGCTTGCCCTCCAATAGCTCCTCGCACACTTTTTTAAGTTGCGCTCATTCCGCCCGCGGCGACCACGATAAGGCCCCGCCACGTTATTTTTCGTCACTACCTCCCCGTGTCGGGATTGGGTAAGTTGCGCACCTCTCGCTTCGCCCCGTCGCTACTTTTCACGGTAGCTTCGCAGGCTAGGGCGGTCTGGTCCAGAGAATAAATGCCGTTTCCACCCTTGTTCCGAGGAGGGGGGGGGGCACGGTGTGTTGCATGTATTAGCTCTAGAATTACCACAGTTATCCATTAAACCAAGCCGCTTTTCGCCAAGGAACCGTATCTGACTAATGAGCCGTTGGAAGGTTCGACTCGCTCCTGGAAAGGGACGAGCCTGAACTTAGACTTGCATGGCTTAAGCTTTGAGACAAACATATGATCACTGGCAGGATCAACCAAATAGCCTTTCGCGAGCTCCAAGAGAACTACGAGTAAATGCCTGCCCAATCGCCGGTAAGCGAGAGAGCGAGGGTCGGCAGGGCCGAAAACCTAATTCTGAATCCCGTGCCTGCCTCGTTTGCTGGTTCCCGGAAAGAAGTCCCGGTTGGCCAGCGGGAGAGCCGGCCGAGAGTTCCCTCGCTAGGCGTACCGAAGAACCGAGATGAGCCGAGACGACGGGCCACAGGGATGGTAGTCGAGACTCGCTGATTTAAAAATCGGACGAGCCAGTCTGTCCCGCCGTGGAAGCGTACACCGGACCGACACGAGCTGTGACCCTGTGCCGAGATTATCGGCTGGTTTCGCTCCTGCTCTTGGATCGTTCGAAAGCGTACAAAGTTCCCCGCCTTCTGACCGCTTCGTTGCCTGAGAGAGAGAGAACCGGCGAAGAAAGAGCGCGGCGCGAGAGAACAGAGCGGGTAAACGGTCTCGGCTGCCATCCTTCCCCTCGAGCCGCCGTGTACGCACCGCGCAAGAGGAGACCGGCAAACCTTCCACCGCGAAGCGCCCGTCTGCAGGAACTCGCCCGATCAATTCTCCGCCAAAGTTAGCTGCCCCGCCAAGGACCGGCTGAGCATCACCCTCCATGTAAGAGAAAACACACTCGTTTGAAAGGTATAAATATGGACCGTGCCATGTTCGGTCACTCTTGGCCACCTGATATACCACCGTGTAAAGTAGGTTTCGTCTGAAATTTTGCGCTTTCCAAACTTTCAAATTCATCTCTTTGTGTTAATGCTTGCCAGGGACCCTCGTTCCGGCGACCGAGAGAGAAGCGGGGAATTCATCGAGAGCGCGACGTGGCCGGGAAGCCACGCATCGGTCGTGTGAAGGAACGACAGCCTTGACCGTCGCTTCCCCCGTTTCTCTCTCCGACTCCCAGACGGGCGCTCAGATGGCAGGAGAAATTCCTCGAGAGCGTAAATCGGCCGGAAAGACACGGATCGGCCGTCTCGGGGAACGGTAGCCTCGCCCGTCTCTTGCCCCGCATCTCTCTGCCACTGCGAAACGGGGACTCGGCCGGCCGGCAGGAGAAATTCCTCTAGACCGCGACTCGGCTGTGAAGCCACGCATCGACCGTCTCGAGGTACCTCCGCCTCGGACGTCCCTTTCCCGCACCTCTCTCCTACTACGAGACGGGCGCTGTCTGTCCCAAAGATATCCAGCCTGTACCGCCCTCTCTCCATCTCTCTCGGCCGACGACCCCACGCTTCGCTCGCCTAGGGACTCTCGCTTGACCAAATTTCCGCTTGTGCTCTCCTGGCCGCGGAATGGGATAATGCTATCCGCCTCGGGGTAGTCCCTTGTAAGAGAAAACGCACTCGTTTGAAAGGTATACACATGCACCGTACCAGGTTCGTTCTCTCTCAACTACCTCCTATACTAGTGATTCGCACTCGTCTGAAAGGTATACCACCGTGCAAATGTAGGTTTCGACACAATTTTTTGGCATTCCAAGGTTTTTCTGGCCTTCCAAATTCATTTCTTGGCGTTCTTGCTGGCCAGGGACCCTCGTTCCAACAACTTCCGTCAGTGCATCGCCCCAGGGAGCGTGGCTTCGCGGCCGTTTCGAGGAACGGGCACACAACCGACGGGAGAAATTCCTCGAGAGCGCTCCCCTGCACTGAAATTCCTCGAGAGCGCTCCCCTGCACTGAAATTTCTCGAGTGCGCGATTCGGCAGCGAAGCCACACAGTGGCCGTCTCGAGCTACGACCTCCCCGGTCGTCAATTTCCCCGTCTCTCTCTACCACACCTAGACGGGCGGCCGGACGGTCGGCCAGCCCGCCCGAGGAATTCTAGACCGAGAGGAAAGGCGGCCCAGGCAGTCAGCGCATCGCCCCGGCCGGGCCGCCGCTCCCCTGTCTCGAGGAACGGCAGCGGTCCCAGACGGGAGAAATTCCCCGAGAGCGCGACTCGGCAGCGAAGTCACGCAGTGGCCGTCTCGAGCTACGGCCTCCCCGGTCGTCAATTCCCCCGTCTCTCTTTACCACGCCGCCTGTCCGGAGGAACGGCGGCGGTCCCAGACGGGCACTCGGCCGACGGGAGAAATTCCTCCCGAGCGCGACTCAGCCGCCAAGCCACGCTTGATTGATCAGGGTGGTTTCAGTCTACAAGCACAAGCCCGGTTACGCCGGCCCGGCTAAATTCCCCCTCGAGGAGATCATGCGGTATTTCCAGTTCATGCGTTGTCTAGCCCAGGCCAGGCACAGTCGTGAGGACAGGCGGTTCATCAAGTGCAGGTCCGCCTTGCCTTACACTGTTACACGCCTTCAGAGATGGGTGCATTGCTTAATAGCCTCTACGGCAATTTCCTAGGGAAAAAGTTTAACAGTTTTTTTATTTTACGCAAGTCCATCGTGTGCTCTATGCTCGAGCAGCACCCGACCCTGGCTGCCGATCTGGCGGCACAGATGTCACATTCAGAGGGAACCCAGAAGCGCTACTACCACCTCCCTCTTCAAGTGCGGCGGTTTGCCGAGATCAGCACTGCACTGAGGCGAGTTCTGCGAGACGGGCAGACCGGCCCCGTGGCTCGCCAACACCGACAGCATCTCGTCGACCGTGCCTGAGAACAGGCCCGGCGCACCGAGTCCCGCCCCACCCCATAGAAAAACTAACCCAGACAAAAAAACAAAAAAAAAATCCAAAAAATGCTATAAAATGTTGGCCGGAGAGGCGCTACCCCGCCGTACTCCACCCCGAGCTGACAGCCACAGCTTGAGCCAACGTTCCCCTCAAGTGTCCCGTCCTCTCGAGCAAGTCGGCCAACGACATCCAGCGTCGCTTCTCTGCAAGGGACCCTAGCGGGAGGTTATTCATCTCAGGTCAAACTATGGGGGTGTATATATTGACTAGAGTGTATGGTGGTCACGTGATCGCGTGCCGACTATGGAGGTTGGCAGCCATTTTACAACCGGGAAGATTTAGCCTGCGTTGGCATATACCAATATGTCGGAAAGTTGTTATTATTTTGGTAAATTCAATGTCAGACGAAAAGGGAGTGGATTATCATTTCATAAGTAGGCATGATAAGTTATAAGTGAAATAGTGAATAAATAGATACGGTAAAATCATGATAATTGTGTAAAATAATTAAATAAACACGGCGAGAAGACGTCGAACACTCGAAGCTTTAGGCCGAAAACCCGGTGGGTCCATTCACTTAATTTATTAGTACTGACACTTTTATTATGTAATGATTACAAGGTCCGTCTGTTAAGCAAACCTCCAAATTAATGTTTTATTTAATTATTCGAAAATTGCGCAAACTATAAATTATACACACATGCGGCTTTGTACGAAAAATATCGCGGGGAGTAAGTCTGTTTATTGGAGTGGAGTGTTTAGTCACAGACATGCACTAACTGGCCAGTAGTTGCTTTGTTATCTTCTAGTTTCACTCCCTCGGATTTAATTAATTAGGACGACATTGTGTTCACAGATGTACAGAATGAATATAAAGCGAAAGTTTCTTGCAATATCAGTTTATGCTTCTTTTATTTTCTTCAGAAAACCCGCTTTAAACCCCCGAACTAATTTTTAAAAAAGGAAGGTTAATTATATTAAGGACAAATAAGTGAAAGTCTTGAAAACTTCATTCCCCAAACAAATTTTGTAAAAAATAAATTTTTAATTAGGCCTAATATTTTTTTTTTTTAATCGCTGCTGCTACTACAAAAATCTCATCAAGAGGTTTGTCTTTTTTTTGTAAAATTTAATATAAGGCCGTATTTTTCAAGCAAAGAAAAATCAGACACCAGTTCATGGAAATTGAAAACCATATAGGCCTACTAAGGCCTTGCTAGTCCTGTTTATATTTTCTTTTTTTAAAAAAAAAAAAAAAAAATCCCATCGGCATCAGATATTATTCTACTGGTAAATGATAGAAGTCCTAGATTATTTTTAAAATCTATTTTATTTCTTTATTCATCATCTGGATGACGCTATTTATTTTATAGTATAGTCAGTTATCTCTGCCAATCACGCAGAACATTCATTTCAAATCGTCCAACAAATTATTTAGATCTATCCAAAATAAAGTTTTATGTGAACTGCGGGTAGCAATGTTCAAAATTTTGCTGAATACTCTATAGATATCTGGACATTCGAGGACGTTCACTTAGCTCAATTAATAAAATAAACATGATTTCGTAGTTCTGCGCACAATTTACACATTGCCACGGTGACTCTTAATAAATAAAGCCCCCAAAATATGCCAGTTGACCAAAGCGATTTTGCTTTTAGGACTGTAAGGTAAGACCTTTCAATCATCATTTTTTTTTTTTTTTTTGGTTGATATTGTTGAATTAGAACTGCTTTTTAATGGACTTACCAACACTTCGTCATTCTATTTCCCTTTGTTTACATAGCGTTCATCCGGGCACTTCCGTCATTCTTTCCCGGTTGAAACATGGCGGCCGGTCTCCAGTGTCGGCCCACGGCGTTAACGTTACGTCAATGGGGATCACGTGACCACAATACACTCTAGTCAATATATACAGCTCTATGGGTCAAACCTACTGAAGCTAAAAATGGCCATCTTATTTTCTTATTGTACGTCCTCATGAAAACGTGGGCGTATAAAACTCAGATCAAACTTTTTGATGGAGCACAGTCTATAAACGCGATTTTTCATACTCAGGGGCCATAATTCAATTTTTGATAATCTCCCCAATAGAAACACGTACGCCCATTCGCAGCTAATCACGTACATCCAACAGGAACGATGGCATACTAAACAGGACAAAGGGAAACGCCGATGTCCGGGTTACGGAAGCGTAATAGGGCCACTTAAATGAATGAATGAATGAATAAATGGTGTTTTATGGCACGTCGACACCATAATGCGCAGGGCGTAATTTCGCTGCGTGATCGAATAGTCTACTCCCGCATCTTGTCAAAATTCAAGATACTAACCTGAAAATTTAAGTTAGTAACTTGAAAATTCAAGTTAGTAACTTGAAAATTCAAGTTAGTAACTTGAAAAATTGAAAATAGAATAAAAGAAATATGTAGCCCTATTACGCTTCCGTACCGGGTAATACACCCCCATCATATTAAATGATTAAGAGGCCTTGAAATCAAATCTTTGATAACTCCCATCTCAAGTGGCTCATATTACAATAATAATCACCATAGCTTTTAGAAAAGGATCAATACGACATTCTAACTTAGGCAGAATGATCAACCTTACTCTAGGTGAATGCCGTGACAGAGTTCGATTCCTGCACATTTGCCACAATGACTTAGCAGGGATACACGATAACTTTGGTTCTAATTGGATGAATGTGATGAAAATTGGTGTATAGTTTTATTATATCGATAATGAGCATTTTCAAATTTAGGCAACTCCATGAGATACACGTGATGTGGATGTTGATATTGATGTTGGTGATAATGGGTCCAGTGACAACAGCTATTTTACAAGGTATTTATATTAACCATATGCTACAAACTCGCACCCTAACCCTAACTAAATTACATTAATCTGACACTGGATATTTGTAACACAGATATACCACGTAATGACAGCTTGTGTAATGACGATTCACGGCAAACTGATACCAAAAGTCACCGTCTACGGAAACGTTATTTTTGCTTGAGTCAAGGTGGTTCTATAAGTAAGAAGCTGGGGGTTTCAGCTTTTCCCCTAGTCAAGGGCTGTGTCTAGTCGTTCGCATTGGACGAAAAACGAGGTCCTGTGTACACGTCTGTCTGAACGTAAAAGAAACATTGAAAGATGGATTTGGAAATAAAAGTAGGTCGTAGCCCAATCGGTTCCGACAAGTAGGATGTTAAACCCTATTTTATTTTGTAATGGCGATTCAAGGAAAACTTATAACACAATCTATGGAACGGTTTTATTCACAAATACCTGAAGTTGAAAGGTATTAACTCTGCATGTCAATAGTTTTTATGTAGATTCCGAATCTGGATGGTAATCAGGCGTTTGAGGGGGCGTTTTCGAGATATAGGGCGACAGATGTCGACACTGAGTGTGTGTGGGTGCGTTTGTGGATGGTCCTTATCGAGGACACACATAAGGATTTAAACCTTCTATTTGCGGACATGGCCCGAATCGAGGACGTCCTCGATTAGAACTGGCTATCCAGGCATGCTCAGAAACCCCAAAATAGATATATCTGTAAAAATCACTTGATTATAATTCATACCTCGATAAAGCGATCCTGTACCGTTGGGGTGTATCGGTTTGTTTAGCGATTTTTAACAAGAAAAATTGTCGTGTGTATCGGCTAAATTTAATAGATGTCCTCGTTTATGCCAATTAATACAGGGTCCTCGGTTAATGGGCACACAACACATACACAAATGGTCACGTGACAGCCAATTCTTAGAGTGTCAAACGCCGCTTTGGGTAGTAAGCGAAAACGAATACTACATAACAGATATATTCGTGGTGCGTGGTATCTTACATGTTTTGCTTCCAGGTAATAAATGCCGTGTCTTACAGTTAGTAACAGAAATACACGATGTGACTTAAAAATATATACATGTCGTGTTTAACAGTAACAGATAAACATGATGTCTTACAGTAACAGAACATATATACATGTTGATTTACAATCCGTATCACATACACGATGTGAGTCTTAGTAACAGATTAAGGTTATAGTCTGTAACCGATAAACGGTTTATTGAATAAAATACTGTTTAAACTAACTAAAAAATAAAGGGAGTAACATATACATGTATCCCAGTCAGCAACAGATACCCGCGGTGCATGAATGCATGAGGTACACGTTGCGACATATGATTGCTAACGGATAGGTCTCACAGTCAGGTACGAACAATATTCTAGGGTGTGTAACATGCCACGTCTTACAGTCAGTAACATATTATGCGGACATATTTCGAGCATGGTTGTTTTAAATAGATGCATAGTAGGCACCCCTCCCCTTCATCTTAAGTTATAACATACCGGTGTCATTTACGAAAAAAAAACCCAGGGGATTTTGTGGCCGAATAGATAGTTAATATGCATTAAGTTCCCTCATATATTTACATTACCGCCTTTCCATTTTTATTCACGTACCGATTATGAAATCTCTCGTTATACCCCTGTAGCCATACACACTTGCATTGAGTGTCGGTCCCCATAATCGAGGACAGTCACCGTAGAGTATATATCTTTTTATTATTTATTGATACATGGTGTTTCATATAGATGTTAATTTGGAAGCGGGTTTTGGTTACAGATAGAACGTCTGTCTTAAATTATGTGCTTAAATTCAAAGGGGACCGACATTATATAGGCCATGCACATTTGCATCATGTTTCGGTCCCCATAATCGAGGACAGTTACTGTAAAGTATATGCCACGTTCCATTATAAATGATTGAAACAAGGCGTTTCTTATTACCATTTTTAAAATTCCTTTTTTATTAAGGACAGCGGCGTATAATTAGCGGTTTTAAATTACGTACCAAAATTCAAAGGTCCTCGATAATGGGGGCCGACTCCTAATGCATGTGTGTGATCAAGGTCTATCATATAACCATACACCTATCAATTGAGGTCATTTCACTCATACAGATGTTTGATTCTCGACATATATGAACAATTGTTAACATTTATTGATTAATCTCCCTCAACCTGTCGAAAATAAAATATATCATTAGTCGCGTGTTTGAGTCCCTAATTCACAGGTTCATGCTTATCAGGTCATTCACATTTGCATTATGTGTCGGTCCCCATAATCGAGGACATGATGTCACATTCCAATATACTTGATAGATAAAGTCTCGTAATGTGTCGTAAATGACAGACACATTTCGTGTCATACATGTAGTAATGGATACATGTTGTTTCGTACATTTATTAATAGATATATTTATTGTCGTACATTTAATAATAGATACATGTCGTGTCGTACATTTAGTAGTAGATACATTTCGTGTCGTACATTTCGTAATAGATACATTTCATGTCATACACTTAGTAATAGATACATACTGTGTTGTACATCTAGTAATAGATACATATCGTGTTATACATTTAGTAATAGATACATATCGTGTTATACATTTAGTAATGGATACATACAATGTTGTACATCTAGTAATAGATACATATCGTGTCATACATTTAGCTATAGATAAAATGTCCTGCATTTAGATTTGAGCCATGCCGTGTCGTACATTTAATAATGGACACATATCGTGTTATACATTACCCCCTTCCCCGAAAAACATTCGTCCCGAATGACGATACATTATCATAACTTAAAACTTATAAAAATGCAAGTACAGAAAATACATTATAACGACTATGTCCATAAACAATTAATATTACAATAATTAACTTTCAGTGTGAATAATGATATTATTTATAATTATACTTTAGGATATATAGGACTCAACCATTCAATTAGCCATTTTAATACTAGATACATGTCGTGTCGTACATTTAGTAGTAGATACATTTCGTGTCGTACATTTCGTAATAGATACATTTCATGTCATACACTTAGTAATAGATACATACTGTGTTGTACATCTAGTAATAGATACATATCGTGTTATACATTTAGTAATAGATACATATCGTGTTATACATTCAGTAATGGATACATACAATGTTGTACATCTAGTAATAGATACATATCGTGTCATACATTTAGCTATAGATACATGTTGTGTCGTGCATTTAGATTTGAGCCATGTCATGTCGTACATTTAATAATGGACACATATCGTGTTATACATTTAGTAATAGATACATATTGTGTCGTACGGTTATTAACAGATACATGTTGTGTTGTAGAGATAGTAACGGATAAAGGTACAAGGGTGTCTCATCATTACTCAAGTACAATCTTACAAGTATTGGTAATAGGTATATGTCATGGCATGCCGTCAGTGACAAGTAAACATAGTGTAGCAGGTTCACATGATGCCTTATCAATACATAATATTATACGGTTTGTCTTACAGTCAGTAACAGATGCACTTGGAATCTTTAATCAGTAATTTATTCACATTGTGTATAGATGACTGTCAGTAACAGATACACGGGTTATCTTTTATCAGTCATAGATAACAGATACTCCGGAAATTCTTTAATCAGTAATAGATACATCTCGTGTATAGATAGCTGTCAGTAACAGATACATGTACACAGGATATATTTGATCAGTAATAGATACATGTACACCTTGTGTATAGCTGCTAGTAATAGATAGATAGACATAGTCAATAACAGATACACGGGAGTATCTTACATTCAGTAACATAAACATGTTTTGGGTTTTGGCAATATAAGGATACTGCGTCTTAATGTTATGCGTCATAAATCAGATGCATATCGTGTATAGCTGTCAGTAACAGATACACGTGTCTTCAGGTAACAGGTACACAATGTGTCTTATAAATATATACATGCCGTGTCTTGAAGTCAGTACCATATAAACATGATGGCTTACAGTAAAGGATACATAGGGCATCATAATTCATAGATACACGTTGTGTAACAGATGCAAAGGGACACATACACGTGGTGATGTCTTACAGGAACATATCATATACATGTGTTATCGCACAATCAGTAATAGATACATGACATGTATAACTTTTGGTACGTGTTATTTTATAAGGCATAATTGTTACAAAAGTAGATACGAGTCTTACAGTCAGTAACGGCTGCCAAGAGTATCTTAGAATTCTTAACAGTTACATGTCATGTCACAGTTACAGTCAATAGTAGATTCAGACATGTTTCGAACATCATATTTCTAAACAGATGCACAGTAGGCCTAGGTATGCCCCTCTTTGAAAGAATTTTGAAGTCATCGATTACATGCTATTATACATTTACATGTCCTCTATTTGACTGGTTCCTACATTTTAAGTTATAACATTCTGGTATAATTTGTAAACAAAACGAAAGGATTATGTGGTCTAAGGGGAGACAACGCATTGTTGCACTCAATTAGAATGTACAGTACCATCACTAATAAGTTAAGCAAAATGTTTGAATAACATACGATAACTCTCCGTTCACATGTCCAAAATAAAATCTATTATTAGACACGTGTCTAGGTCCTCGATTCATAGGTTCAGTCTTATATGGCCATGCACATTTGCATCATGTTTCGGTCCCCATAATCGAGGACAGTTACTGTAAAGTATATTCCATGTTCCATTATAAATGATTGAAACAGGGCGTTTCTTATTACCATTTTTAAAAATCTGTTTTTTATTAAGGGCAGCGGTGTATAATCAGCGGTTTTAAATTATGTACATAAATTCAAAGGTCCTCGATAATGGGGGCCGACCCCTAATGCATGTGTGTGATCAAGGTCTATCATATAACCATACACCTATCAATTGAGGTCATTTCACTCATACAGATGTTTGATTTTAGACATATTATATGAACAATTGTTAAAATTTATTGATTTTCATATAAATAGTTATTTAATGTCCCTTCACCTGTTCGAAATAAAGTATATTATTAGTCGCGTGTTTGAGTCCTCGATTTATAGGTTCATACTTATCTGGTCATACACACTATCATAAAGTGTCGGCCCCCCAAATCGAGGACACTTGATGTAATTGATTGGTACATAGTGTTTTTTACAGTCTGTAAGAACTGCATATATCGGTTTATGTTACATTAAGAAGACCATCATCGGGTGTCTTAAATTGCATGCTTAAATCCAAAGGTCCTCGATAAGGGGGGGCCGACATCTAATGCACATGTATGTCCTCAATAGACGGTGTTAATAAAGTGTCCTCTGTTTCCGAGCTTGAGTCATGTGTGAAATGCGCAAAATCATCTTTGTGTGTCCTCTCTTATAGAAGAAATATTCTCATTCTTAAAAACAGTTGGAGGGGATATAGTGTAGCGTATATGGATAAAGAATTGAATTTATATTTTAAAATTGTTAATCATTTCATAGAAATATTGTTTTAAAGCTGTCCTCAATTTGGTATATATATACCGATGTCCTCGAAAAGGACCATAAATATGTATGTATGTGTGTGTGTGTGTGTGGGGGGGGGGGGTCATTATGTTGACAGCAACCCATAAAATATTTATCTCGCTCATATGAAATTTTGATTTTGAATCTTTTGATGAAGACTAAGAATAAACTAATATCTAAACATGTCTCTGATTTACTGTGTTTTTGATCGACATTCCCAGGTCGCTTGAAAAGTACCATCATAATATATAGACGGAGAGATATAATTTCTATTTGGGTTGTACCGAGAACAAATTGCAAAAGAATTTATTTCACTGGAATCTGGTAAAGTGGTGTCTTAAGGACTCCCAACTGAAAATTGTCCGCTGAAACCCTGTAGCGTTTTTCATAATTAGCATAAATCCAAGATGTCCGCCAATTGAACATTTTGTTGGTATCACAAAAATGATACCAACGAATTGGATTTCGGTGGATTCCTTGGCCCCCAAAACATAGGGTTACACACCAAAATTATCACCCCAACAAAATAGCATGGGGGTTATAGGGGATTATTTGAAATGACGGCCCTCTTGGACGCCATCTTGAATTTCTCAAAACGCTCAAGGATCACAGGGGTTCGATTGGCAGATTCTTAAAAAGGACACAACAGGCTACTTAAATCAGTCATAAAATAAAGTTTGGTATACAATTTCGAGGTTCAGCCATAGTTCTGCCGGACTAAGTGTTTTGATGTCAAAATAATGTCAGTGTGACGTCATTACATCACAATGTCGTCATGACGTCACACCACGACCTTGTGGCGTCGTGATAACCTTTTTTCCAATTCGTTGGTATCATTTTCGTACCTAATGATATACATTTATATGCTCTAAAATGAGCCGTTTCCAAGATATGGAGGACAAAAAGTCCAATTGGCGGACATTTTGGATTTATGCTAATTATGAAAAACGCTACAGGGTTTCAGCGGACAATTTTCAGTTGGGAGTCCTTAAGACATCCCTTTAGTAGATTCCAGTGAATGAAATAATATTTCAAATTTGTTCTAGGTAATTTTTTATTACTCTCCATCTAATAATATTTTGATCGAAAACGCTAACGAGATACCACTTTAAGCTCAATTATGACCACAAAAATACATGTTGCTCCACTCCGGGCACCAACCGCGGTGTCATTCCCCGCACAATGAGAATCTTATAAACATTTTTTAAAGATGTTCCATCAAGCTCTTAGACAATCATCATTTCCCGCCAATTTTATCTCGGCCCCAACCCTTCACACACCGGCTACCCCCATGCCACCTCAAACAGTTGTGTAGGGACATCATAAACACTTATCTAAAGATGGACAGTCCTAGAAATTTATGTTTTATCAATATTATGTCAATATAATTCCCCTCCCTCACACACACACACACACACTCATTGTAGGCATCGTAACCCCTATATCTCAAAAACGCCCCCTCACACGCATGATCACCACCCAGATTCGGAATCTACACACGAAACTGGTCTAGAAAAACTTGGTCTCATAAATTTACAGCTCGGGTTCGGGTGGCGCCCCCCCCCCCCTTTCAGCCACCGGACCATAATTCTATGTTTATCAAATTCCATGGACATATATATTGTATCTTCTCATATATTTTAGATTCTGTTTTCAAATGGGGCAATATAACAAATCCTGTAATCAGTACTATACGTCAAAGAATTGCCCTGGAGTGGATATATGAATCTGAAGAACCTGTCAGCAGCATGGTCTTTACACGCTTTAAAAACAGCTCAGATATTAAAGTAGGGTCATTCTATTTAATAAAACTAAATCGTTATTTCGTAATGATCATAACAGACCAGCTATTAAAGTAAGATCATTCAATTTAATAAAACTAAATCATACGAAATATCATGTATACGTGTGTATATGTCAGTAGGTAGATATGTGTAAATTATTCTATGTGTAATTGATTGCAGGTTCCTGTAGGAAAGTGGACAAAGGAAGAAGGATTTAAACCGGATCCCTTTATATCAACTGTATTGACCCTTATTACAGTTCCCATTAATGGAACGAATGGGACCAAAGTATCTTTGATACTAGAAGATCCTATCGATATAGACTACGACCTCCAGTACAACTGTCAAGTTACCTTTGGCGATCCAATCCAAAGGAGTAGATTATCAATTGAATTGAGAGTACTGAGTAAGTAACATCAATTTAGTCTAATAACTATAAAATATTGTACATATATATTACAGACGCAGTATGTAATCTAATAAAATATCGTGTGTAGTAGACAATCAAAAAAAGAAATTTGGTCGGTGAAAGCAAAACTGAAAGATGTTTTGCCGGTTAAAGTTATGGGTGTCCACCATGAAAATATCTTTTTAATATAAGAATTTTCGCTGTTACATTTCTACTCTACTATGATATATAGATTATAGTAGTAATGTGAAGGGTTCACTAGCCCACGGGTTCACTCGTCCACTGCTGTAAGAAATGCTATAAATATGGGTATCAAAAAACCTAACCCAACCCAAATTCTAATAACAGATATAATAATAATAATAATGAGTCTTATAAAGCGCTAAAATCCACGTCACAATAGGGAAATGCTCTAAGCGCTGACTACACACAAAACACACAACACTACAAAATGCACATGATAATGTCATATTCAAATATAACGTTTGAAAAGATGGGTCTTTTGGTTTGATTTGAATAAAGTTAATGTTTCAGCAGACTTTATTTTTAGAGGCAATGAATTCCAAAGCGTTGCAGAGATATGTGAAAAAAGATCTTGCACCAAATGTTTTCAATTTGAATTTGGGCGTCTCAAGCAGACATTGATCAGTGGAGCGAAGGAACCTGGATGGAACATATGGATGAACAATATCCTGTAGGTAGGGTGGAGCCATTTTTGAAACCGTTTGAAACGTTAAGGAGAGCACTTTAAATTCGATCCGTTCCTGAATTCTAAGCCAGTGGAGAGAGTTTAGAGCTGGAGATATGTGAGAACGCAGCTTAGTCCTAGTGACGATTCTCGCACAGCGGTTCTGAATTTGTTGAAGCCGATATAGCTGTTCTTTTGAAATGCCTGCTAACAAACTATTTCCGTAATCATACAGCGTACAAGGGTGGCGGCTGCATCCCTGGTTACAAGGTGCCTTATCGATCCTATGTTTCGTAGGTGATAGTGTTAAACCTTGCATAGGTAGCTGATGTGGGGTTCCATTGTAAGAGACGAGTCCAGATGAATACCAAGGTTTTTTTATAGATGAAGAGAAGGGGATAGTTGTATCGTTGACATTAAGAGAAGTAATCGCACATTTCTGCAGTCGACCAGGAGGCGCACACAGGATAGCCTCTGTCTTTTCGGTGTTTAATTTCAGCATATTTTGATTCATCCATTGCTGAATGTCTCGGATACACTCTTCCATTTTATGACACGCAGAAAGTTGACACGTGTGTGATGGAGAGAAGCTGTCGATGAACTGGGTGTCATCAGCATAGCAGTGATGGGAAACCAGGTGTCGATTCAATAGCTCCACAAGGGGTTTTGTGTAGAGACAAAAACAGTATTGGCCCAAGGACGGATCCTTGGGGCACACCACATGTTAGAGTCACTGAGTTTGAGGCAGCGTTTTTGATTACTACAGCTTGTGACCTTCCAGACAAATATGACGAGAACCAATTTAAGGCAACTGAACTGATTCCATAATCAGCCTCAAGACGATGCAGAAGCTTACTGTGATCAATTGTGTCAAAGGCTGCTGATAGATCAAGTAGCACCAACATTGACACGTCACCATTGTCAATAGATCGCTTAGCTGCTTCTAATACACAGTTGAGAGCAGTTTCTGTGCTATGTGCTACTCGGTATGCCGATTGGAATTTATCCCACAGATTGCCTCTTTCCAGGAAATTCACAAGTTGCAATATGACAACCTTTTCAAGGATCTTGGAGAAAAACGGTAAATTGGAAACGGGTCGGTAGTTTTTTAGAACTTCCGTATCCAGTGTTGATTTCTTTAATAGAGGTTTAATGATGGCATGATTAAAAGCCTGAGGTACAGTACCATTCTTCAGGCTAGTATTAACAATTACAGTTACTACTGGAAGAAGAACATCCAACACTTGAAGAAGAAGATTGGTCGGAATGGGGTCCAAACCACATGACGTGGGTTTAGACTTTTCAATAATACATTTAAGAACATGTTCACTGACTGGTTCAAAAGATTCAAAGTTTTCACCCGTGTAATCATCAGCAACAATGTTATCAAGTACTGGATTAAATTCTGAGCGGATCTTGCTGATCTTGTCAATGAAAAATGTATTGAAGTTGTTTGCGTTGTTCAAATCATCGTCTTTGGGATAGGCCACATCATGCGTCTTGCCAAGTAAAGAATTCAAAGTGCCAAAAAGTGCTTTAGGATTATCCACACTATCCTGAATACGTTTGTTATAATAAACAGCTTTTGATTTATTGACGATATTGTTTGTGTTATTCCGGGCTGCATTAAACAGCCGTCGGTCAATTTCAAGCTTTGTCTTTCTCCACTTTCTCTCTGCCCGACGTCTACATTTACGAGAGTCAAGTACACGTGCTGTTATCCAAGGGACTGACTTTTTGGTTCGCACACATTCTGTTGTGAGTGGCGCATGCTTGTTTAATAACTCAGACAGGGTATCATTGAATAAATCAACAAGTTCATGTAAGTCATCCGGAGGATTCTTGATGAGATTTGACTGAATGATGTCTGCTTTGAAATCAGCAATGTTGATCCCCTTTACATTGAGAATCTGAATCAACTTTTTACGTGGTGCGGGTTTAGAAAAGTTGAGATGAAAGGATATCATTGAATGATCAGATACTTGCTTATCCACCACTTCAATTTGTTAGATAAGAAAATCTTCTCTGGTGACAACCCAGTCAGTAATATGACCAGATTTATGTGTAGGCTGTAAAACATGCTGTTTTAGATCATGGTTATTTAAGATGAGACATATTTTCTTGGTGAGACTGTTATTATGAACATCAAAATGTACATTAAAATCTCCAATGATTATTGTGGATTCCAAGAAATCCACCAGAGCTGAAAATCGTCAGTAAATAAATTATCTGTTGTTTTATACTATTCAAAAAAAGTAGGGGATATTTGATTTTTGGGGCATAATACTAAAATATGCAAATGACTACGAAAAAAGTCAATATAGAACCTAACAGAAGAAACATTTCCAGTTACATGTGACGCCTAAACGCACCAATAGCTACCGCATGGAATGCAGGTGATGCTTGGGATCATCATGGGGGTACAACCTAAGATTTGCACGACTCTGACTTTGAATGTTACAGTCATTGTGGCATTGAATTCCAGGGTGGAAACATCAGTTTAATTGTTTTAGTGACCAGAAAACAAATTTTGATATGCGTCGGCTTACCCAAAGTGAAAGGTTACGTGCCCTTGGCATGCTACAGATCGGCACAACACAGGCGGTTGTGGCGCGGACGATGAATGTTTCTCAGTCTGTCATAAGCAGGCTATGGTCCAGATACACAATCTGTACAGGACAGACCACGCTCAGGTCGACCAAGGGCGACAACTCAAGCCCAGGATCGATTTATTCGTACCTTGGCCTTGAGAAATCGTGTCATCACAGCAAATCAGATCAGCGCTCGTCTTCAAACAGACACTGGTGTGAGAGTGAGTGGCCAGACGATTCGGAATCGACTGCATAGGGGTCACCTTCGCGCCCGACGTCCTCGCGTGATCCCTTGTTTGAGAGATCATCACATTCAGGCAAGACGTCGTTGGTGTAGGGATTGTCAACACTGGGATAATCGACGCTGGAGCAATGTGATATTTTCAGATGAGTCAAGGTTCACTGTTGATTTTTTGGACAGACGTAGGAGGGTGTGACGTCGTCGAAACGAGCGCTTCCAAGACGTTAACGTCATCACACATGATCGATTTGGGGGTGGTTCTGTTATGGTGTGGGTAGGCATCACTGTTGCTGGAAAAACGGCTTTACATGTTGTTGCAGGGCGCGTTACAGGCCAGTACTACCGGGACAACATCTTGGCAGTCCATGTTGTGCCGTTCGCACGACGTCATGGCCGCCGTTTCATCTTCCAGGATGACAACGCAAGATGTCACAGGGCCAGGGTCGTTACAGGTTACCTCCAACAACAGAACCTCACCACATTACCTTGGCCAGCACTGAGTCCCGACCTCTCCCCCATCGAGCATGTCTGGGACATGCTTGGACAGAGGTTACGTCAACGTCAACAACGTCCTGCCAATGTCCAAGAACTTGCTGCTGCGTTGCAACAGGAATGGGACAATCTGGATCAAAATGACCTTAGACGTCTCATTAGGAGTATGCCACGTCGGATCAATGCTTGTTTGGCAAACAGAGGAGGATTTACCCGTTACTGACTTTGTTGTGATGCTGTGGTAACTTTGCTGTTTGACCCCGGGTATCATTTTACCCTTATAATGGTCAGTCTGTGCCTTACTTAGTCTAACGATCATTTGGAATAAATCGATGAATGTGAACTTCATTTCATTTTGTCATTTGTTTCTTCGTCAGTTTCATTAGGTGACTTTAATAACACTTAAAAATCAAATATCCCCTACTTTTTTGGAATAGTATATTTTTCTTTGACGGGGGTGGTTTGTAAATACAAACAACCCTTAGGGAATTTCCACCAGCACTTATTACTGTTCCGAGCAACTCGAATGAACTGAAAGCTAAAGGAGGCTTAAAGCATTGTAATGTCAGACTATCTCTAAAAATCATAGCTATCCCCCCCCCCCTATTCCACTTGACCTGGGAATGTGCTGTAAAGCATAACCCGGTGTGGTAATTTCTGCAATTTTAGAATCGTCACCATCTGGTCGCAGCCAAGTTTCAGTAAGGAAAAGAACATCAAATTCTGATTCAGAAATTAATTCATTGATTTGTGTAGTTTTATTTTTGGCAGATTGGGCATTCCATAATCCAAATTTTAGAAGAGAACATTGCTTAACTGAAGAATTGTTAGAGTTATGCGAGTTGAGTTCAGGGTGATTAGCAGACTGAGATCGTTTCCTCTTTCCACCTCTCTTTCCACGCTTGGTTGGTTTGGCTGTACTTAACCCCAGTTCCTTGAGAAGACTGAAAGTCTGATCATCTAATCTAGAGTGAGAAGAGTTTAATCTAGATAACTCAATTAACTGATGAGAGTCATACTGAACAAAAGGTTTAACTGTGTTCATGTTTAAATCTGAAGTTGTACTTGTCGCAATACTAGCAAATGGTTATGTCACGATTAGATTACTGCAATAGCTTACTAACTGGTGTGTCATTGGAGCAGTTATCCAAATTACAAAAATTACAGAACAGAGCAGCCAGAATTGTGACCAGAACTAAACCGCGAGAACACATTACTCCAGTATTGAAATCGTTGCATTGGCTACAACTTCGTGAAAGGATTGATTATAAAATTCTGTCGCTCACCTACCAATCAGTCCACAAAACCTCTCCAGATTACATTCAAGATCTCACAGTACAATATGTGCCGAACAGAATGCTAAGATCTTCAAAGCAATCACGTTTATATAAACCTGACATCAATTTAAAAACATTTGGTGCGCGATCGTTTGGTTATACATCAGCTGCTTTGTGGAATGAACTACCCAAAGATATCATAAGTTCCTCATCACTAGATATATTCAAATCAAGAATAAAAACTTACTTATTTAGACGCTATATATAACTCGTGGTGAGATAACTTTTTAATGCGCTTCGAGCATACTGAGGTGTGGTGTTACAGCGCTATATAAATATTATTATTATTATTATTATTATTATTATTATAACAACTCACAAGTCACATAATAGAGAAATATAAACATGCACAAAATATGCATAGCTTTCTCTAATACAGTTCAAAATATATCCAAACACAATCTTGAAAACATTATAAATCCATATGCAAAAATTTAGAAAGAAAATCCACAGACTAAGTTGTTGATTTAGGTAACATTATCAGAGCTCACATACACACTGTGCTACCTGCACATATCGATGGACTAATGAACCTGTGGACTAGTGAAACTGTGGTGTAGTGCACCCGCGGACTATTGAGCATGCCCCCGTAGTAATGTGAACCAATAGTGTACCTATGTTTAGTCAATCTGGTGGCATGGAAATAAAGATCGCAGGTTCAAATATACAAATATCAAGCTTATACCTCTATCTAACACGTGATCCGACATGCTAGATGGCATATATATACAAATGGATGAATTTAACAAGAAGATAAATTTATAACACCTGACATCAACATTTACATTCTTTCGATAAAGCAAGAAGAAAGCCTACATTCATCATGAGTTATGACATAATTACAAAAAAAAATGTTTATTTAAATGACTCGTATTAATGCAAATTTATTTTCCAGGACCATATTGGACACGTTATAAAAATGAAACAAATGCTACCTTGGGAGAAGATGTTACATTTATGTGGGAATACAAGTATCCATTTAAACCAGTTGCTGTGTTTATATCACGAGAAAATAACAGTGGAAGTGAACAGGTGAACCTCAGTTTACATTTAATTAATATCCCAGATACCGTCTCTATCATATCTCTGATTAGAGAACGTCCAAGACTATGAGGCCTCCCTTATGCCCCCGTCAGACCGGAGTGGTGACCCTTCTGCGCTCTGAGACCGAACGGCGGTGAGACCGAACGGCGGCCTGGAAATACACAAGGTCGTCGGCAAGCGTGAACACAACGGGGATAAATGTCCCAAAATTACAAACTTAAACAAGTCGCGTTCTTGCTGCGACCTGTGCGTTTATACAGCATTCTCGCGGTGGGCTCATCACGGTCTCTCCGCGCTTATGACGTTTCTATTGAGATCTATAAGCTTGGCAACGGCGGTCATCGCGAACCCGCGTCTTTCAACCACGCGTCTTATCTGGACTACATGTGCGTTTCCACCACGTGATCACGGCGACTATATAAACTGGTTAGATTTTTTTTCGAAGGGGTACACAGACCATTAGCTAGCCCAAAATTGTTGGTGGGGAAATTGTTGGAAAATAGGGTTGCACCTGAAAATGGGTGAAAATTTCAATTTTGAGGCTGAATTTGCGATATTGACGTACAATGATATTCTGATATGAACATTATAAACATTTGACGGAAGGAATACGACTTTACCGTACCTATAATAATTTATGAGAAAAACGAAAACTTCGAAAACGGGTTGGAGTGCGCTTTGTTTGAATTTTGAAGATTATCACGCTGTTTTATGTGCCTAACCAGTGTCACTCGGCATCCCACCAATAATGTCGTTTTGGGTGCCACATTGAGCATGTCGTGGGCGCCCAACCAATCTTACTCGGCATGCATAATGAGTGGCCCACGAAACATGTCATTGTGGGCGCCCTTCGGGATAAGGAAGGCACCCAACAGATCAAGCCGTTTTGGGCAAGCCATCAATCAAGTTGTGTTAATTGTGTGAGATATTACGAGGCCCGTATTGCGTCCAATTGATAGCTGTGTATCAAATATATTTTTATTTAAACAAAATGTCGTTCAGTGCACGCCTTGTGTCAACGTTTCACAGAAAACGTGATCAAAAATATCTCCATTTCCGAGTTTGCAAATGACTACCATGTAATTTTTAACCCCTTTTACGACCACTATATTCATAAAATAAGCAAATTGACTACCATGTAATTTTTAACTTCTTTAACCGACCAAGGCACAGTTTATCGAAATCTTAGCTAAAGATAAAATCCAAATTTTAGTAGATACTTGATTGGCTAAGCACTAAAATCGATCTAATATTATCCAATCAAATTACAAAAATTTGGATTTTATCTTAGTTAACATTTCATAAAATTGGGTCTACATGTGGCCAATGATGTCAATCGTAAAAGTCACAAGTGATGAGAATTTTTAATGTTTTTGAAGGTTGAAGTAGGATTTTGGTATCGGGGTGTATTTACTGATCAGGGTGAGTTGACCAATAGAGTGGTCGTAACAAATACACCAAATAAAGACCAAACTGGTGGAAAGATCAGTCTAACGTTGAAGAACGTCTCAATGGAAGATCTTGGTTGGAAGTATGTTTGTCAGCTAATACTGAGTGATGGAGAGCAACTATTTACACGAACAATATTAAAAGGTAAAATACACATGATAACAGTAATTTATGTTATAATATTGTTAAAGAGGTTATTGTAGTTAGTCTGTTGTAAGTCTGCTGTGCCTTCAATTTCGCTTAATTAATCAACATCGTCGATCTAAGATAATATTGCTAAATAACATTCACCAATAAATTTCGCCACTGAAAATTACTACCTAAGCCATAATCAAGGTATCTTCAAGTAAAAATAAAATCTATTACCGTTTAATGAAACGAGAACACGTCTGTCCACCTCGCTGTCTTAATGAAGAATGGATTCAATACATCATACTACGTCATCATCGGAAATGTCACGTGAGAGAAAGAGAGAGAAATGGAGTTTAACGTCCATTCGACACAAACTAGTTCATTTCGGGACTAACATGTGGTTTAATTTCATTTCAATAATTCGCTTGCGCGTAGGCGTTTTAGCAGTGGGAGGCAACCGGGGGCCCCGAAGAAATCCCACGAGGGGGGGCAGGCGACCCTACCCCACTTGACTCAATTACAGACGTTATGATACAGCGCGCACGTGCTAACCACACCCCCCCCATGTCACGTGACGATCGGTGTAGTTGATATTCGTAGAAGTGAAGAAGCCTATTTGATTTAGTTCTTTTTTCATCTAATATTAGTGGTTTAATTTCACCATTTTTGTTAATAGAAGAAGTGAAGCGGAATATTGTAAATCCTACAACAGATTCACGGACATCAACAGCTTCCAGATCTCCAGTTGGTTACAGTACAATACTACTACTTGTTACTGTCGCTTGTAGTATCTTTCCACATCTCACACGACTAGTAAGTATTTGTTACTACTTGTTATTGTCGCTTCTATTATTATCGCCCACTTCAAACATCTCACAGGACTAGTAAGTACTTGTTATTGTCACCTTTAGTATATCTCACATCTCATAGGACTAGTGAGTACTTGTTACTATTGTTACTGTCACATCTAGTATCTTTAACATCTCACAGGACTAGTAAGTATTTGTTACTATTTGTTATTGTCACCTCTAGTATCTCTCACATCTCCTACGACTAGTAAGTACAAATAATACCATTGTAAATTTAACCTTTTTGTTTGTTGTACTGATTGAGCTAAACGTTTCGCTGTAAATGAAATGCTGTTTGATGAAAGCTGTGTGCTAGTAATCTCATTTTTTCGATTAACTGCATTCTTTCACCAAGGTGGTTAGACCTACGATTCTAAGTAATTTATATCACTACAGCGTCAAAGGATAAAAATGGCACAAATTTGCGATCCACTTTTGCACCTTGTTGATGTATAGCAATCAAATATATTGAGGTAGCATTTCGGTAGGTTGAGTTTACTATATGAACTCCTCAAACATGATTAAAGACAGCTAGCATTAACAGGATATTAACATAATGACGGTGAAGGTGGGTCCAATGAGCGAAACCTGCGTATTATTATACACGTATGTGTTGAACTATACATAATAACCCACTACAATTATATTATGTATTGAAGTAATTAACTATACATAATAACCCGTTACAATTATATAATATATTGAAGTAATTAACTATATATAATAACCCACTACAATTATAAAATGTATTGAAGTAATTAATTGTGTTTATATATTTCAGGGTTTATCCTACGTTGGTGATGTTTAGAGTTATCTTAACATCACCATTGTTGATTATCTTCTGGTGGACAGCAAACGATATACATAGTAATTGTAATTGAAATTGTATTCTTGAATATATTTTTATATGCCCCTGTCCGTCTATCCACAATTTGTAAACCGGTCGCTAGATCCGCCGTATATAACCCATGCATCGTTTCTAACTACGTGTTTTAGAACAGCCCTTGATCGTCAAGTATTGTCTCTGGTTATATGTGTAATTCTTTAACTGGTTAGAGAGTATCGTTAAATGTCATTCTGATATCCGACATTAACATGAAACCTCAACCCTCTCGCCTAATGAATTTCTACATGGTGTTTGCTCTATCAAATCGATTTGATACCTCATCATGTCTAATAACCTAGCATGCACATTCTATTAATTATATGTTCTCAGATTCATAGCAATTAATTATTCTTATGGCTAATTATGATGTAATTAATTATGTGATTGGTCACACATGCTAAATTTGAAATGATAACTTTCCTGTCACGCGCTTTTAGATAAAGAATCTATCCTTGAACTTAGCCCCCCCTTTACTGTTATTCTTACAATATTTCATAGACAATTTAATTATTTGCGTTTTAAATAAACTCATACCATAACTAATATACTGACAATGGAGAATAATTAATTAAGGTCATAATATAATTATACATATGTGTTCTTTAGTACAAATCTCTCATCCATATTACTACACGATCTCATTCAACATATATGACCGTATCTTCCAAGGAAGCCGCTGGTTTGATATATAAATAAGATGTTTGAAAAGAAAACAAACTTCATATTTTTAGCTAGCGCTTTCAGGCTTTAATATGATGTCGTAAATATATATGACGTTACATCCGACGTTTACAATACGTTGAGTATATTATTGTTATTAATAACAATTAATGTAGATCAACTTTAGTTAAATGTATAAATATATTCAGTTTTCATTTTGATGGTAAAATAAAAAAAAACGGACGAGTCGTTTATGTGGTGAGTTATTGGATATTATGGTAATAAATGAATCCAGACCTAAATAATATGTATTTCTACATATATTGTTATCTATAGCACACTGTATGGCGTATGCCCGTCTTTATTAGCCCAGTTCGGGGCAGAACATTAAAACGTTAAACCCTATTTCATTTCATTTATTACTTTAATGTCCAATAATTCACCACAAGACCAAAATGAGAATTTGTAAATATATATTCAATTTATATTGTGTACATGTATATAGACCTATATAATATGTAATGAGAATTTGTAAATATATTTTTTTCAATTTATATTGTGATGTATATAGACCTATATAATATGTAATGAGAATTTATAAATATATTTTTTTCAATTTATATTGTGTACATGTATATAGACCTATATAATATGTAATGAGAATTTGTAAATATATTTTTTTTTTAATTTATATTGTGTACATGTATATATATAATATGTAATGTGTATTTTTGATAAATGCACTAAATAATACTTTATTATGAAAACCACCAGTCGATGATCAACGTTGTAGGTCCCAAGTCCTGAGAAAGATGGAGGGGGATAATTTGATATAATCAATAAATATATCTTAAAAATTCACTCGTTATAGCTTTATATTTCAAGCCTTTCATTTAGAATAATGATTGATTCGATCAAGGGAGATGGTAATATTTTATAATGTATGGTTAGATTTTTGATGGCGTAAATGTAAGAGATTTGGGTTGGGATCTGATACATATTCAACATTCAATATTTCACCTTTAAAGGATGTTTTCTCTAAGGACCAAAGCACTAATGGAGACGTTCGGCGAAAATCACTATCTGCTCAATAAGGACATTGTATACAATTGCCCGTGTCAATAGCGTACATAAAGTAAAACTGGAATCGTCCGCGTACATCGAGTAAAATGGAATCGTCAGCGTACGTCAAGTAACAATGGATTCGATAGAGTACATCAAGTAAAGTTAAACCCACCATTAACAATGCATCTGTGACGCCAGTCAGCAATACAACGAATAAACTGGACGAAATATATCTTAGGTATATGTTTAAAAAATTACAATACCCTGGGACTCTTCATGGGAAATATATATTGGTAGGTAGGTCTCGTCGCTTATAAAACAGTCTTCTTGTTCTGTCAGCACGAATAGATTTTGTCACAACAGCACGAGAGGATGAATCTCATAATCAAACAAACCAATTCTTATGGTGTTTACATTATTAGTAAGAAGATAAGATAAATGACATAGGTGTTGGGTTCCACTTATATATCTCGTGTACACTTCCAGATAGTTCTGTTACCACTCCTTCATTTACTGCAAATTGTAACTTCAGATTTGTTTATAAACCTGTAACGGTAAATCTCTTTGATCTTTCTGTTACCCGGAGCAACTTGCGATCACAAAGCTAAGCTGGATTTCACTACATATCTAGGGAATTTGGGGTTATTCTTCTGAGAGGAAACCATGATGCGAGGTAACTGAGAGAGAGAAACAACTTCATTTCAGGAATAACATTGTTCAACCCCATTTTAATACATCGCTTGTGCGTATTGGGGGGAAACCGGTGGACCCGAAAAAAACCCACCAGTTTGTACTGGCGATCACACTCCCTGTAACAAACAACAAGCGTGAAATTGAAACTACGTCACTTGACTGAATTACAGACATTATGCACACGTCCTGAAGACCCTGGAGGTTTAGGTTTTAAGTTATTGGACCGTGGGCAAGAAAGTTTATTGATGTATTATATGAGAGCTAGGTTATAAGTCATTGGATCGTGGGCAAGAAAGTTTATAGATGTAGAGCTAAATCTGTCTATTGCAGTTCCTTCGTATGGTCTCAATTATTAATTTGATAAGACCATAATCGACACTGTAGATCGCCATTCAATATTTTGATTTACAAATGGATAATCGCAAATTTGTTTTACTATCGTAGCAAAGGTAGTAATGACATTCGAGAGTCCGATACTGTCCAAACAGGCATACCAGTTCTTAATTATCAGCTCTGTATCTAATTCTTACGTAATGCATCTTTAATAAAGCAAAGAAAATAAACACCATATTCATTCTCAAATTAACGTTTAGATCCAAGCTAAGTCTCTACAATCCTTCAGTTTGGTATCATCAGTTTCGGATTAATCTAATATGACTTCGCTTGTTGAGGAAATCGTAGGTGTGGTGAAGAGATTGTTGGTAGCTTACCATACAAAAAGTCTGGTTATTTCTCATTTTAGATGGACCTAATTCCCATTTCTATACCCGCACTATATATCACTTTGTAACATGAAATATATGGAAGACCTGATTTTAACCTTGTGTATGAATGAAAAGTAGGCAAATAGTGTTTAAATCCTAAAAGCTTAGTTTGACAGTGACAAATTTGCATTTCGTCACATTTTAAACATTCCTAAATTTGTATCAACCGCTTTAATCCCTTGTTGGTGTCGTGATCCAGCCGGGGCGATCAACAAGATGGTTTGTAGTCAGCAAAAGTAGATTATTTCTTACCTTGATAAAGTTTGTGGATAGTCTGTTGTGCTGTCAAAGTAGGTTAATCAAGGGGAGTTAACTCTATTTTATGACTCGAGTCGATTTGATATTATTTATGTTGCAAAATCTTTAATTTAATATGTTTGTGTGATTAATTGATATCTAGTTAAGAACTTTAATAGTGTTAACTTTGATACTTGTTTTTTACTTATGGATATTACAATTGTGTGATTTGTTTTAATGTGCCTCGTAAATATTACAATATATAGCCCGGTTGGAGCTGACGTCCCATAAAACTACACCATACATTTCAGTCCTATCACTTCATTCTGGACGATGCAGGACAGAGGGCCTGACAAGGACAGCTGTCTAGTCGTTCGGATGGTACGAAAAACCGAGGTCCCATGTACACATCGGCGTGCACATAAAAGATCTGTTGGCAGTTGGAATTCGATATAAGAGTAGGCCGTAGCGTCGCTGCCCCGGCAAAATTTCCCTCATAGCACACTGTATGGCATATGCCCGTCTTCATTAGACAAATTTAGGAGCAGAACAGTAGGACGTTAAAACCCATTTCATTTCATATATTAAGGCAATTTTTTTTTTTAGTTAAAGAATAGGTTCTGTTAAAATGTGTCTATTTTGTTTATTTCTATTGAAATGATTGTTTTTAATGCAATATATTTATTAGGTTTTTCATTTTCAGTAAAAGAATACTTTCTGTGTAGGATATGAATAGAGGTTAGAAATTACATGAATAGAAGTAAGAAATTAGACGATAGCATGTTAGAATTTTGACACTAATATACCGCCATACTACTCAGGGACTGTGGTGACTTCAATCATAAGTTAGATTGTTGCCTATTATGCTGGAGGACCCGGGCTTGAATTCAGGAGATCGTAGTATCGAAATCGTACTCATCACAGCGCCCCCCCCCCCTGTTTATAGCTATATTCTTATTTTAGAAAGTATGTGTAATAGAATATCAAATACTCGTATAATGTACCATGTAAATGTTTTTATTTCATTTTTAAAGGTCATAAAAGTGAAGCCATTCGTATTTACAAACGAACATCAGACAGACAGATCAGATGTTTCTAATTATTTTTATAGGAAATTAAAAAAACTATCCGACCAACCGTTATCGACCACAATAGTCGACATGTCGGCCAAAATAAACGAACAACCACAAAAATGCAGAACGCCTCACTCGACGACCGACTTCAAGTGAAACTTGACCAACCCCTGGAAGTCCAAAATGCAAGAAATACAATAACCTTCAATATAAATGTGAATAAAGCATATAATTTGTGTTGTTTATAAAACCCTTGTTGAAACTGGATTGTTTCGATTCCCCAGATGTACGCGATAAGGACTGGGGGTCGCCTGTCAAATCTTGTGGGTTTTCTCCGGATTCCTCCCACGGCTTAAGACCCTACGTGCAAGTGAATTATTGAAATAAAATTGAACCACGTGTTAGTCCCGAAATGACCTGGTTTGTGTCGATTGGACGTTTAACCCTATCTCTCCCTCACAGTAGGACAGAACAGCACTAGTAGGAAGTTAAACCCCCGTTTCATTTCGAATTGAAAGTAGGGTATCTTAAATGTCATACACGTAAGTGTTTTTTGTTTATGGCGAGTACGTCCACAGATTGTTAAAAACTCAAATTTTACCCGCTATACTGATCGAGAGTATATCCCAGAATTTCCGCAAGAAAAACCTATCCCATGTTTTCTTATGGGAAATAAAAAACATACAGTGAAATAATAACCCGGTACCGGTTTTAAGAAAAACTTTCAGAAGAATAACCCCAAAGATCAAAGAGATTTACCGTTATAGGTTTATAAGATACAGCGCACACGTGCTAACCATTCGGCCATCCAACCCGACTCATCGGCAACTCAACCACAACTGACAAACCGTCCATCGGGTGTTTAAAATATTATGCAATCAATTAGGAGGAGCCCATATTGATCACATGTACATGGTTTACATGGAAAGCAAGAATAGTAGCTTTACACTATACCTCAATTTAATGCATGGTTTATACTTATCTTCATCAAACGGGTTGGTGCAGAAAGGAACGAAATTAAGATTTTGCTTCTTTTACAGATATAAAAGGAGAAATAATTTTACGGGAGAACTTTACAGCCCCTTGTGTTAAATCCCAATCAGCTTATCGACATACTGTTATCAATAATTATATACTGATATTTGCCATAAGGGAGATAACTCCTTGCACCTTGTGTCGTTAATGGTTTTCTATAACCCCGGGTGTTCCATTGCACGGTATATATGTTTTCGGCATTTTTTGTTTAAATCAACATTATCCAATACAATATTCTCTGCCAAGGATGAAGGCATCCGAAGTATTCGTCAATACGCCAACTTCAGTACATAGATAGCATTTACTTGATAAAATTGGAGATTTAAACAAATATCTTGTTTGTAAAGTTTATCTACGATACGAGGACCATGTAGCGAAACTCTGTACTAGACTACAAGCCTGTGTGCTAGGTGTATTATGTGACTGCATTAACAATATACTAGAAATGCTCTTGTCGACGAGACACCTATTTTAATTCACATACACACTAACATAGATCCATGGACAATAAAACTCTTTTTTTAGAACAATTATCTTTAGCCAACATTCCTTCATAAGACGAAATGACTACGGTTTTGAATTCATTTGTTGTCCACTTTACGAAGTAGAAAGAAAATAATTATTCGCCCTAGAAAGAAAACAACCATTTTAAAACACTTGATTGTGTTCAAATTGGAAATCGGGTATTTTACACTTCCACTCCACTTAAAGTTTGTGATTTGTCCTCAATTCTAGAAGCTGCAAACTAATCAACATCAAAGAATGAAAGTGACACAATTGCAGGATCACAGGTGAGTGGCGGATTTCTGTTCTCTGTAACTAATTAGACCGTGGTGGCAAGTTACGCATGGTTGTATAGTCGAAATAAGATTACCTTAACAATGAACATCAGTAAACAATTTTATCAGTTTTATTATTAATCTAAATGTTGGACAAATTGCAAAATTAAATATTCGGTTATGCCCACAAATTGTCATTCCTGGGGAATTTCATCTCAGGTGAAACTGTGTACAATCACGGCGTGTATAGATCGTTTATTTATAGTTACTCCCGGGAAATTTTATATCAGGTCAGACTTACGGGAGCTAAATAGGGCCATTATATTTTTGTTATTTACTGTAAATCTCAACGTAAACGTACTTAAAATTTACTTCTAATTTGTGTCCTCCTTTAAGACAAGAGGAGACTATTAAAATGGGTTTGTCCATCTGTCAGTCAGACCATCTGCCTGTCTGTCCGTCCGTCACAGTTATGGGGACACCACATCTCTGATTCCAGTTGAGCTAGAATGTTCACACTTGGTGCTGGTGTTCATTGTCCACGAGCTAGCAATTATTTAATTGGTATCTCGAGTACATCCACGGAATGTGTGAAAATGTTCCTTTGGATTCCCTCGGACAATATGATTCCTTCTGGGGTTTAAACCACTTCTGAGTAAGTCAAAGGTCACCATTGGCCGGTCCCGCCTCATCCACGTTTAATGAGTGTCCTGCTGTTACTAAGGACTCTCTATGCACCTCGCCCCCGGCCCCCACACAAACACACACTCGCGTCCCCGCCCATTGCATCTTTTATCTACATCATCCGATAGTGATATGTCCATTGATTCGTCTGAGTCCGCCTCCTCTAAATCATTATCTTCCCCTGGAATAAGATTCGTAGAGAGCATTTGCCCTCGAACCCATACATCCTTCACCATTAGGCAAGTATAACTAATACGTTGCATTATGAGATTGGGGTGGGGAACATCATCGTAGCTAGAAAGCCAAACACAGATATTAACAATTTCCACTTTTTGTTATTTAGGGGTTATTTGTTTAAAGGGACAATAGCACTCTTGCTGGCGTGGCAGATCCAGAAAAAAAATAATAGCCTTATTCTAAGTACTAGATGTTTACCTGTTGTGTAAATTATCCATTACATCCTATTTTATTTGCCCACAGGGTTCGAAAACATTTTAAAATCCAAGTCACATTTGAAAAGGTTTGCGTTAGGCTTTCCAAATCATTCCAATTTTTAAAATTAGGTGTGTTAAGATGAAATTTGTATCATCATTTAATTGGAATATTGTATAATAATACAATTTGTTGACCAGAATAAAGATTGGGACATTTTATTCAGTTACAACAAGAGTGGTATTGAGCCTCTAAGATCAGCCATATACCAAATAACATCCTCATTGCTGACTTTCTGTTTGATATATATTCACCTATATTATATCAATGATAATTACATGTTTCATGTATTGAAAGTTTTTGTCATTCCAGCGGCCAAAGAGCTATGGTCTCGTGAATAATCCCGGTAGCTCCACCCAAATTAACATTTAGAATAGGGGTAAGTTAATACTGTCCTCCCCCAAGAACAGTTTGAAGAATCAGGAAGATTGGAATTGTGGCACATATTTGGACCAGAATATAGCATAAACTCACATTTACACATTATGTAGAAACATAATAATCAGTGCATTATTTATTCTTCACTGAGTACACCAATAAATTGCCAGTTAAAGGAGCTAAATCACTAACAAATGGGTCGCAACGCATTTAATAATGTAATATGAATGTATGAACTGATTTACATTAAATCGTTTCCATTTTTATACGCCCACATTTTCATGTGGACGTATATTGTCGTCGCTCCTGTTCGTCCGTCCGGACGTCCGCCCGTCCACAATTGTTTGTGAACAGTCTACAGGTCACAATTTTTATCCGATTTCAATGAAACTTAAAATATAGGTTTATCACCCTAAGATCTCGGTTCCTTTCGATATTGGCATGTATCGGACCGTAATGGCCCCTGATTGTACGAAAAATCACGTTTTTAGCTTGTGAACAGTGTACAGGTCACAATTTTGAACCGATTTGGATGAAACTTGAAATGTATGTTAATTATCAAAATTGTTATCCGATTTAAAAAACCGTTTGATTTTATCAACGTCCTGTGGTTATAAAGGTTGAGTTCGAATTTCGTGAAAATCGGACCAAAACTGACACGGACAAAATGCCCGCCGTATGTTAATTATCAAAATTGTTATCCGATTTAAAAAACCGTTTGATTTTATCAACGTCCTGTGGTTATAAAGGTTGAGTTCGAATTTCGTGAAAATCGGACCAAAACTGACACGGACAAAATGCCCGCCGTTTGTACGCGAATAGTGTGAAAATATGTTATATCAAGGTTGTGGACCTTATAGAGGTCACAATTTTGAACCGATTTTGATGAAACTTGACATCTATGTTTATTACCCAAAGATCTTGGTTCCTTTCGATATTTGCGCCCATCGGATCATAACGTCCTGAATTATTGCCCTGGATTGTCCGAAAAATCTTTGCTAGATTTGATATTATATTATATTTGACGTTTTCAACTCCATACAATTTATGGCAGTGTGAAGTTGAATCGTTATTCGTTTTTCGTTATTCACCGATAACGAATAACGAGGTGACTTGCCTCGTTATTGGCGAATAACGAGGCAAGTCACCTCGTTATTCGTTATCCAACTTTATATTCGGGATTCCAATATGCAGCTAGCCATGACTAGAATGATGGAGGACAAGTATCCCCCAGTAGTATAAAACACAGCAAAACGACCTCTAGACCAAAAACAATCCACATTGTTATTCAAGCAGCGAATAACGAGCTGTTTGTTATTCGTTTTTTCACCTCGTTATTCGGGATTCACATATAAGGTGTTCATGTATCTTTAATGAAGATATTTCAGAATTTAATTTTAAACGATCACTAGAAAACCACAGAATAGTGGATTGCAAAGTATCCCCTAGCAGTAGAAAACATATTAAACGGCCTATAGTCGGTAAATAAACCATATTGCTATTCAAGTCACCTCGTTATTCGTTATTCAACTTTATATTCGGGATTCCAATATGCAGCTAGCCATGACTAGAATGATGGATGGCAAGTATTTCCCAGTAGTACACAACACAGCAAAACGATCTCTAGACCAAAAACAGCCCATATTGTTATTCAAGCAACGAATAACGAGCTGTTTGTTATTCGTTTTTTCATCTCGTTATTCGGGATTCACATATAAGGTGTTCATGTATCTGTAATGATGATATTCTTAATTTAATTCTAAAAGATCATTATAAAAGAACATAATAAGGGACTACAAAGTATCCCCTAGCAGTAGAAACAGATTAAATGCCGGTTAGACTGTAAATAAACCAGATTGTTATTCAAGCGGTGAATAACGAATAACGAGGTGACTTGCCTTGTTATTGGCGAATAACGAATAAGGAGGTGACTTGTCTCGTTATTGGCGAATAACGAGATAAGTTACCTCGTTATTCGTTATTCAACTTTATATTCGGGATTCCAATATGCAGCTAGCCATGACTAGAATGATGGATGACAGGTATCCCCCAGTAGTATAAAACACAGCAAAACGACATCTAGACCATAAACAGTCCACATTGTTATTCAAGCAAAAGGATCTCTAGACCATAAACAGTCCACATTGTTATTCAAGCAGCGAATAACGACCTGTTTGTTAAACCAGATTGTTATTTACCGACTATACGTCATTTAATCTGCTTCTACTGTTAGGGGATACTTTACAATCCATTATTCTGTTGTTTTCTAATGATCGTTTGGAATTAAATCCTGAAATATCTTCATTAAAGATCCCCTATCAAGTATCCCCGACTAACCGTCATTCACCGCTTGAATAACAATCTGGTTTATTTATCGACTACACGCCATTTAATATGCTTGCTACTGCTAGGGGATACTTTGAAATCCATTATTCTGTTCTTTTATAATGATCGTTTAAAATTAAATTCTGAAATATCTTCATTAAAGATACATGAACACTTTATATGTGAATCCCGAATAACGAGGTGAAAAAACGAATAACAAACAGCTCGTTATTCGCTGCTTGAATAACAATGTGGACTGTTTATGGTCTAGAGGTCGTTTTGCTGTGTTTTATACTACTGGGGGATACCTGTCATCCATCATTCTAGTCATGGCTAGCTGCATATTGGAATACCGAATATAAAGTTGAATAACGAATAACGAGGTGACTTACCTCGTTATTTGCCAGTCACCTCGTTATTTGTTATTCACCGCTTGAATAACAATCTGGTTTATTTACCGACTACATGTCATTTAATATGATTTCTACTGCTAAGGAATACTTTGCAATCCATTCGCCAATAACGAGGCAAGTCACCTCGTTTTTCGTTATTCGCCGCTTGAATAACAATATCGTTTATTTACCGACTATAGGCCATTTCATATGTTTTCTACTGCTAGGGGATACTTTGCAATCCATTATTCTGTTGTTTTCTAATGATCTTTTAGAATTAAATCCTGAAATATCTTCATTAAAGATACGTGAACACCTTATAAGTGAATGCCGAATAACGAGGTAAAAAAACGAATAACAAACAGCTCGTTATTCGCTGCTTGAATAACAATGTGGACTGTTTATGGTCTAGGGATCCTTTTGCTGTGTTTTATTCTACTGGGGGATCCTTGGCATCCATCATTCTAGTCATGGCTAGTTGCATATTGGAATCCCGAATATAAAGTTAAATAACGAATAACGAGGTGACTTGCCTCGTTATTCGCCAATAATGAGGCAATTCACCTCGTTTTTCGTTATTCACCGCTTGACTAACAATCTGGTTTATTTACCGACTATACGTCATTTAATATGTTTTCTACTGCTAGGGGATACTTTGCAATCCATTATTCTGTTGTTTTCTAATGATCGTTCAGAATTATATCCTGAAATGTCTTCATTAAAGATACATGAACACCTTATATGTGAATCTGTCCGTCCGTCCGTCCGTCTGTCCGTCACACTTTTTGGGACACAATAACTCTCTTCCTAATTGAGCTAGAATGTTCAAACTTGGTGTATGTGTTTATTAGGTTAATGCCTTGATGGAGTTCGAAGATGAGCATTTTCCGCTTAGGGTAAGCAGAGATAAGCAATTTGATTGGTTGATGCTTTGGGACACGATAACTTTAGTTCTAATTAAGTGAGATTGATGAAACTTGGTGTATAGTTTCATTACAGTAATACCTTGACTAAGTGCGATAATGAGCATTTTCTGCTCAGGGTAAGCAGAGCGATACGCAATTTAATTGGTCGAGACTTTGGAACACAATAACTCTCCTTCTAATTGAGTTAAAATGTTCAAACTTGGTGTATATGCTTATTATTTCAATGCCTCGGTGGAGTTCGAAGATGAGCATTTTCCGCTTAGGGTAAGCAGAGATAAGCAATTTGATTGGTCGATGCTTTGGGACACGATAACTTTAGTTCTAATTAAGTGAGAGTGATGAAACTTGGTGTATAGTTTCATTACAGTAATATCTTGACTAAGATCGATAATGAGCATTTTCTGCTCAGGGTAAGCTGAGCGATAAGCAATTTGATTTGCCGAGACTTGGGAACACAATAACTCTCCTTCGAATTGAGTTAAAATGTTCGAAATTGGTGTGTATGCTTATTAGGTCAATGCCTTGATGGAGTTCGAAGATGAGCATTTCCTTCTTAGGGTAGGCAGAGATAAGCAATTTGATTGGTTGATACTTTGGGACAAGATAACTTAGGTTCATCTTGATTGATGATTTTTATGCCAATACAATGATTGCATTCTCATTCAGTAATGGATTCGACAGTAACAGTGTATAGAAACGATTGACTCGGACACGAGGGCCCTTTCCCTTGGCCAGAGGGGCCCTTTTGTCAAGCGTGGGGGCCCTTTTGTCTGCCTTTAGGGTCCCCCTAACTAGGGTACATTTTCATTTTTCTCGTCGGTTTTAGCATTTCTCTTTATAAAACACTTTTGGATGACACTTCGTGTACAGTTTGATTGCTCGATACGTTTGAAAAAAATAAATGTGCGACTAATTAATATGTGTCATCTATTTATTTTGGGGATTTCGGCGGGGGACATCAGCCTCACTGTTGGCTTGTTGGTCTAGAGATCGTTTTGCCGTGTTTTATACTACTGGGGAATACTTCGCCAATAACGAGGCAAGTTACCTCGTTATTCGTTATTGGTGAATAACGAATAACGAAAAACGAAAAACGATGTAACTTCACACTGCCACAATTTATGCTAGGCACGATCTTATTAACTATATAATTTATTCAATATGTTATTTACAAGCTACATGTGATTTGTGCAAACACGCGGCAGAACTTCCTTATTTGATGATCCCTCCTGTCCATCTTTTCTAAGTGTTGGAGGCTTTATATACAGTAGTTTACTCACAGTGAAGACAAGACGACTATAGAGAGAGAGAGAGCAGACGACGAGACGGGCGTATGGACTCGCCCAAGTCCAACCGCTGCATTGGCAACGTGACAGAATGGTAGATACAATATGGTTAGATGTGTTTCTGTCATAGTAATTGTTCCAGTATAGTAATAGTACTAGTTTCTGTAATATTGATATAGGCCTATCTTTGTACCTGTTTGAAATTATTGTTCCCGTTGTAAATAAACCATATATTTACTAAACTGACTCTGTAATAAGTAAAATACTGTTACAGTATCTTTGTGAAGTGACCCGCAGAAGAAAACATCACGTGATATTCAAAATTGCCGACGGGTTTTCCCTGTCATTAATTTATCTGATATCTTTACATTCATCGTGGTAAGGGGACACCGGTGACACGCCCTTCATAAAAGGCTTCTGGTTATTAAAAACTTTGAATTTCTTAAAAAGGACATTATTTAAAAATAAGTATTTGTTTCGAAATGATTCACTGCACACACACATCCTCGCCCTTTTTTATAATATTAGCCTGCCAACGTTCAGAGACTACTCCTCGAAACGCTACCAAAGTATATTAAGTATAGATTATAGTATGTATTTGTATGTGTTATAGTTTATAACTCAATCTTGTAACTAATTCTATATCCTTAAACAGGGAGCGGCCAATATATCGGGCAGTTTCTGTCCGATTTTCATGGTGTAACGGGGATGAAATGGGGTTTAACGTCCTACTGTTCTGCTCCGACTGGGCTAATGAAGACGGGTGTACACCACACAGTGTGTATTGGTAGAAAGCGGCACTACGGCCTACTCTTATATCAAATTCCAACTGCCATGGGGTATTTTACGTTCAAACTAACGTGTTTGTCCCATCCGAACGACTAGACAGCTCTTCCTGGTAGGCCCTCCGTCCTGCACCACTGACAAGGAGAAATAACGCCTATGTGTACACAATACCTCGGTTTTTCGCACCATCCGATCGACTAGACAGCTGACCTTGTCAGACCCTCCGTTGGAATATCGCGATGAACTTTCCTCGCTTATACGAGGATCGAACACGCGACCTTCTGACTAGCGAGTCAGCATCTTACCCACCCTGGCTCCTGACGAAATACCCATCGATTTACTCTGTCCATGCTTTTATCGTTACAATTCGTAGAAACTGCACAACGATTATTTCAATGTCTTGTTAATTCTAATAATTAAGGTAAAATCCATGACATCGTGTGAACCCGATACAGATTTGTGTTCCTGATACGTCATAGTGCACCTGTTTATACTTGACAGGGACTATATACCATGTTGGTAGAATTTCAAAATAGCGTTACGACTACAGAGGCTGGTATGAATCATTAACGATATACTAAGCGTGCTATTGTCGTTGATTTATAAGACCCATTTTTTATTGTACAGGTTACGATGTCCCAAGATTCAATTTTGTATCCTAAAAACAAAACGACCTTTCAAATTCTAAAAGTGTTTATTTATTCGTGTGAATAGTATAAAGAGCTATGATTTTTTCTTTGTGACGCTGTTGTAATCTGAATATGAATGGATATCATGTATCTCACATTTCAACTCCTACTTTTATAAGATTATGATTTAGTTTCTTCTTCACTCTTCTAGAAGCTGTAGATCGATCAACATCACAGATTCAAATCACAGGAGCTCAGGTGAGTAGGCATGAGATTAGAATAGAATATGTTTTACAATAGTTGAGTAATGTAAGATATTGGACCTATAACAAAATTAATTATTATCCTATTCTTATTAAAAATAAAGATAGGCTGGCACTGCCAGGCAGGATACGCCCACATTTTCGAGAGCTGGACAGAGAACAAGCAATACCGAAAGTGATTTTTCCTACATCTTTAAGTCCTGTATTTCATACTGTATTGGGAGCAGCCATTTAGTTGGTCAATTCCAGTCTGATATTAATGAAATTCGAAACCGACAATGATTATGGTGTGACGGTACACAACCTAGAAATGTGACTTTTCATCAAAATCGGATAAGAATTGTGACCTGTAGAGAGTCCACAACCATGATATACCAGATTTTTACACTATTCGAGTACAAACGGCGACCATTTCGTCCGGCAATTTTGGTACGATTTTCATGAAATTAGAACTCAACCTTCCTTATCAAAATCGAATTAAAATTGTGACCTATACAGGGTCCACAACCATGATATATCATTTTTTTAACAGTATTCGCGTACAAACGGCGGCCATTTTGTCTGTCAATTTTGGTCCGATTTTCCCGAAATTCAAACTCAACCTTCCTTACAGTGTAACGGTGATATAATCAAACGTTTTTTTAAATTGGATAATAATTGTGACCTCCAGAGGGACCACAAGCTAAAAAAAAGGCGATTTTGCGTATAATCAGGGGCCATAATTCAGGAAGTTACGATCCGATATGCGCAAATATCGAAAGGAAGCAAGATCTTTGGGTTATAACCATGAATTTCAAGTTTCATCAAAATCGAATCAAAATTGTGACCTCCACAGGGTCCACAACCTTGATATACCATTTTTTAACAGTATTCGCGTACAAACGGCGGCCATTTTGTATGGCAATTTTGGTCTGATTTTCCCGAAATTCGAACTCAACCTTCCTTACGGTGTAATGGTCATATAATCAAACGTTTTTTTAAATCAGGTAATAATTGTAACCTCCAAGCTAAAAAAAAGGCGATTTTGCGTATAATCAGGGGCCATAATTCAGGAAGTTACGATCCGATATGCGCAAATATCGAAAGGAAGCAAGATCTTTGGGTTATAACCATGAATTTCAAGTTTCATCAAAATCGAATCAAAATTGTGACCTCCACAGGGTCCACAACCTTGATATACCATTTTTTAACAGTATTTGCGTACAAACGGCGGCCATTTTGTATGGCAATTTTCGTCTGATTTTCCCGAAATTCGAACTCAACATTCCTTAGGGTGTAACGGTGATATAATCAAACGGTTTTTGAAATCAAATAATAATTGTGACCTCCAGAGGGACCACAAGCTAAAAAGGGTGATTTTTCGGACAATCAGGGGCCATAATTCAGGAAATTACATTCCGATAGCCGCAAATATCGAAAGGAACCAAGATCTTTGGGTTACAAACATGCATGTCAAGTTTCATCAAAATCGGTTCAAAATTAGGACCTCTATAGGGTCCACAAGCTAAAAACGTGATTTTTCGTACAATCAGGGGCCATAATCCATGAAGTTTTGATCCGATACATGCCAATATCGAAAGCAGCCGAGATCTTTTGGGGTTAAACCTATATTTCAAGTTTCGTCAAAATCGGATAAGAATTGTGACCTGTAGAGAGTCCACAAACAAATTGTGGACGGACGGACGGATGTCCGGACGGACGGACGGACGGACGGACGTCCGGACGGACAGGGGCGACGACATAATACGTCCACATGAAAATGTGGGCGTATAAAAAGGGAGTAAAACAGTCTGTGGTTATCAGCAAAAATAACTTCTTCTTGGGATAACATCTCAGGTCAAATGTACGGAAGCTAAATAGGACCATATTATTTTTATAATGTATTATACATCTGAAATTAAGGTAATGCTTGTAATTACTTCGTTAGTCTATATTTAGTCCCGAGTTTTGAAATAAAATAATTTTGTATCATATGTTATTCCCGAAATCACCATATATCTTAACTGGGAACTGCTGGGACATATATCCACGACAGCACCTTAAAGTAGCAGCCAATGGGACTAAATATCAGGTCATAAGTTACATGGCTACAACATTTAGGTATCAATAGCTGGAGTAAATATTTCATAAATCTGACTAACAATTTCAAGGGCTTTCCTCGAGTCAGACCACGCCAATATCTCCTCAATGGGCTAATAATATGGCAATAAATTCATAGATGTTTGAATATACCCCCAATAAAGGATGCTTGGTTCAGGATTGAAGATATTTCAGAAGATCTTTTGGTGTCTGAACTTAAGGGCAAGATACAATGGCATACGGTTCATTATTAACATAGGTAGGAATTCTTGCCTTTCCGCATTATTTTTAAAACGAACTAAAAAAACACAGCGTTGACTAAATATATTATTATATATTTGTTTAGATTAAAACAGAAAAAAAATAATAGATTCATAATAAATATTCCCAAAATATTTGATTCAATGTTTAAAAAATAACAAAATGTCTTTACCCTTCGCAATTTTTCAAAATTTACCCGTTTGTTTTTTGTATATTTTATGCAGTATTTTTTTACCAAAAACAACCCCAATGAACTTTTCCGGTGTTAAATATTTATGGCAAGGTTTAGGGGTTTTGTGTGGATTTTTAAGCTCAAAGAGTCCACACGATATTGGACATTAACAACAATTTAATCTTTTCAAACCTTTCTTCTCAGACTCTCTTATCTCCCTGTATGGTAGTACTACATTCCACACGATTTTCGAATATTTTTTGAAAGAGTGTTTTTGGTCTGTGGTGGGTTATTTTTTACTACATGAGTTCCACAAGAACAAAATTCTGTTTGTGTTTTTCTCAGAGCCCCTTATCAGCCTGTGTAGTACCACATTCCACAAGATTCTCGACATTTTTACCACCTTAATTCCACATTTTCTTAGAAAAAAAAGTTTCAAAAATTTCTTCTCGGACCCCCATTCCACAAGACATGATATGCCTTCTATGCCCGTATGGGTGTTGGATGGCCAAATATATAGCGCGTGCACTTTATATCATAAGGTCTGTCCTTGGGTAAACTGGCGTGGTTTCGATTTCCCGGTCGTACGTGACAAGGAATATTGTCGCCTATCCATCCTCGTGGGTTTTCTCCGGGTCCTCCGGTTTCCCCTCACTGTTAGTCCCGAAATGACCTAGTACTCGGATTCTACTACTCTAGGTTGTTGCCACTTCATGTTTTAATTGTGACTGTGGGTGTTTTAGTTTTACTGGATAATTGGAGAAGAATGTCTGGGTACAATTCTTTTACCTCGTATTACGCATGTAGCTATATATTGGCATGACATTATAATCGTATGTATCTCAAAACGACCCAAATATTGCGTTTAATATTTACCGTCTACATAGAAACATAATCCTTCAACATTACTTCATATTTCTTTTCTTTCCTATCTATGCCCATCTACAGAAAACAGTTTTATATAAGCAGTTTTGCTTGTTACTGCATCCTATTCACTTATACTCTCTTAAATGACAAATTGTAAATAACTAATATGCTTATGAATAAAATACTGTTTAAACCAACAATAATATTTTTGTTCAATAATCATTTAATAAAAATAATAACTGAAATTCACCATTACGAAATCGGATTTCTATTGATTGAACAAGATTTCCGGGAGACGGGAGGTTATTCCTGAAGCGAAGGTAGACTTATATGGACGTATATAAAGCCGCTTAAACTATAGCCACTTCGTGATAAAACGACGTGTTAAATCGTAAATCGATTAATTTGATTAATCGAAGTAATTATTTCCTTTAAACGAAATAAATAATTCTTTTAAACGACATAATATTTCGTGTTAATGAAATAATATTTCGTTATAAATATTATGTCCTTTAGACGAATTATTTAATTCCTTTAAACGAATTAGTCGATCTACGATTTAACACGTCGACTAATGACCCAAATGCTCTAAACACCTCATTTGAAAATAAAATATGTCCAAAAAATCGTTATAATATTTCGTTTAAACGAATTAATATTTCATTACAACGAATTAGTATTTCGTTATAACGAATTAATATTTCGCATAAACGAACTTACTGTAAGATTTAACTGTACGTACTAACATAGTAAGAACTGCTTCTGCAAAAAAAAAAAAAAACAATAATGTTTGTATAAATAGATGTACACAATGGAATAAATGTATTTAAACTTATAGCCTTTTTATGGATTATTCCATGATAATATGACGAGAAGAGCAAAGCTTATTACTGTAGAATATAAGAAGGGGGAGCCAGTTCTGGACAGAACTCCCGTAATCTGGAAAAACCTAGCAACTCAAATTTTGGTGAAAATTGAGTTAGACCCATATTTGAACTTAGTACACATGTATATAATAATAGGTTTTTTTCTCCTTCACCGAAAGGGCTTCTAATTATCTTCATCTAAAAAGACAAAATAAAATTGGTTATATATTCAGTAGCTTAACAAAACAGTTTTCCTTTGTTTACTCAAAACTACATTCAACAGTGAATTCTACAAGATCATGATGGTATACCACCCAGTGACCAGAAACTGTTTTAAATTTATGATGATGATGATCAACATACTCTGGAGAATCATTGTAAATTATCATACTATCATGTTACTATGGATCTACTATTTATTTAGCTGATCTCAGAACTGATGATGGGCCGTTTATTTTAAGACGATCAATCATATTGTATATTTATATATAAATCGATTAACCTGATTGCTATATTGTATTTTTATATATATTTCTTACTATTTGATTCAGGTACAGTTGGAAATTATCAATGTCCGAACTGATATCTCACTATTCTTTCAAGGCTTTGAACCGTTTCAGTTTATGCTTAATGTGACGATATATATTACGTAGGGGGTAGTGGCCTAGTGCCGTGCTTCGACCTCTAGCTGGCCGGTCACCTCTGGTTTGCGGCTGTGGTTTCGATCCCTGTTGTGAGCATATGTGGCATGGAGATAGGGGCGCCTTCTCAACCTCGTGGGTTTCCTCCGGGCATTCCGGTTTCCTCCCACTGCTAAAGACCCCTACGCGCAGGCGAATTGTTGAAATAAAATGGAACCATATGTTGGTCCCGAAGTGACCTAGTGTGTGTCGAGTGGACGTTAAACCCCATTTTTCTCTCTCTCTGGTCTTAATCCAGTCCGCTTCGTCATATAATGCATTTAGTACATGAACTAATGTTGTGGGATATTTCAGTTGAAGATCTAAACATGTTTTTATCATATTTCTAAGTAGTGGTTGTTTTTTTAAACGTTTTTAATATCATATTATTATAACACAGCCGATTACACACCCACTTACCATATCAGATTGTAATAAAACGACCTACATTAAAATCGGGTATTTTACATTTCTACTATCACCCCAACCCCGATCAACCGTGTATTTGGGAGATGTGTATGCATTTGTTACCTTAATCAAAATCGGTATTTTACATTTCCGCTCTCTGTTTGCGAGTTCGTGTTTTGGTCCCGTCTGAACAAGTCTACAAGTTACAGACCGACTAACGTCAGTAATATAATCAAATAAAATCACTGGTGAGTAGAAGATTTATGTTTTATATTCTTAACAAGATTCAGTAAATATTACGGTATCTATTTTCCTAATAATAAGATTGTTAAAAAGTGTAAAATGTTACGGTTATCTATTCCCATTATATTAAAGTGCGTATGGCTATATTCTTTGGAACCCTAAATAGTCGAAAAGCAAATATCAATATAATTTTGTACTTTTGAAAAAGATGTGTATTGTCGAAGACGAGATAGACATGGCAAGGTTGGGGGCGTTTGGAAAAGTGGACAATGAAACATTTATGAAACATTTTCTTTTATTTTGCTTGAACAATAGTAGTTTATCCTATCACCTTGTGAAACGTGGGGAAAATATATTCTACAAAATTTTATTCTGTGGTGTTTTACCCCCTATATTTCCGTGTGGTACCACATTCCACAAGATTTTCGATTATTTTTGAATAATTTTGATACGGTATTTTGTGTCTGTAGTGTTTTTTACCACAAGAGTTCCATAAAATACTAGACTTAAAAAATTCAATTTTTTTTCCAAAATTTCTTCTCAGACCCCCTAGTAGCCTGTGTGGTACCACATTCCACAAGATTTCCTTTCGACATACACATCTTTTTAAGGAAAACATCTTTTGATATTCTTTAACAAAAGAAAAAACAAACGAAAACCAAACTCAAATCACTAGTTTATCCAACAAGCTTTAATGTACTTACACCACGATAATTTGAGAAATAGACTGTCGACAGTATTGCAGACACTTGTCGTCAAGATAAATAGAGCGGATCAGATACTGTTTTGCACCAAATCACTAGCGTATTCGAAAAAAAGGTGTGTCCAACGAATGAAGCGATTGAATCAAAGTGAATGAATATTCTTGCCGCATTGAACCCTTAGCCAAAAACTTTTGAGGATCGCAAAAAAAGCACTTGTGGTTTACGTGTTATTGTTTATAGTAGGTTTACAGCTGGATGGGTTAGGTACGTTTATGATTGACTGGGAATGCAGGATTTGATCACCGTAAAGGGTACTGATTACCGAAACATATCACAAATATTTTTTTTTGATTATTATTAAAATTATTGGGCGGGGGTGTAATGTGGCGATCTTAAAGAATGACGGAAGGGTCGGAGGTCATCTTAAACAGTGTGTTGATGTTATCTTGATGTTATCTGAGGCTGGTCGAATTAAAGTCGGAATTTCAATGTTTTGTCGGACCCTTACTTAATCATCAAGGACTTGGCTCACTTAAATTACTACGGGACATGCGTAACATGACTCAATCTGCCAATACGTGCACTAGAGATAGCTCCATGTTTAGACAGACGAATTCTGGTTGTATTTTTATTACCATCCTTTCCATTATCAAGTTCTATATTGTGCTATCGACATGGAAATGTGTATATTTATATTTACAAGTCTGACTAAATTATGAATTATGATGTGGGTATTTGTATTTTTGGGTTGTTGGGTTTTTTTTACTTACAGATGAGTGTGAATCAATCCTTCTTTAAGCCGGGGGAATGTACTGCGTCTTCGTATGGGCCTCCAAACATATCCGTTTACATAGAGAGAATATCGAATGGTAGTCGATTTACCATTGAAGATATTTCAAAACATGTGTATGTATCAGTACTTAAAGACTTGATACAAGATCATAATGGTATACCACCCATTCATCAGAAACTGTTTTATATTGATGGTGGTGATGTTCAACATGAACTGGAGAATCATCGTAAATTATCATACTATGGTGTTACTGATGGATCTACTATTTATTTAGCTGATCTTAGATCTGATGATGGTTCACCTCGATTGAGGAGACGTGAAAAGCACGACCATCTGGTGTTCTCTAGAGAGTTAATTAGGGTTGACATATGCATAATTGATTTGTATAAAATTTGAGGCCAAACGAAAGACCTACAATAGGCAGATTTAACTCTGGAATAATACATAAATGCAAACCCGGATATTATTTTCAAACATCACCCGTTTAAACCTGAAATGACCCAAATCTAAGTGAACTAGCTATTCTGAACGAGATAATAACTAGGCCTCTATATAAATAAAAAAAAATGGGATTGACGAATTTCTAAGAAAGGTAAACCAGGACATTATTTTAAAAACTACCACTAGTTTCGAAATTATTCACTGTACACAATGTTAGCTTGAAGTGTTATGTTACTATGCATTTTGACCTCATACAGCTACAAGTTGTATCATGTGTCTTATACATAAACAAATGCATTTTTCTTTCGGTGTCGCCGGTTTCGGTTCTTTAACAACCTTAACTATGTATTCGTAGTGAAAACCTTTCGCCATTTGGTCAAGCAATTTCAGTCCGATTTTTCACGAAATTCAAACTCAACCACCATTAGGCTGTTACGATGATATATGGAAACTGAGCGGGTTTTAAAATAATCATATTAAATGGTTGAGAGACATTGGAATCAAATCTTTGATATATCTCATTCAAATGCACAAAAGCCTTTATGTACAGGCAACAATGAACTGATGTTTATTATAATACACGAAGCCATACATGTACATAATAGGCTATTCATCGAATGGGTTTGTCAGAAATTGAATGAATGAAACGAATACTCGTTGAGCACTCGCTGAATAAAGGCTTTTGTTTGTGTTGATTTGTTTGCTCGCGTTAAAATTAAAAAGGTGGAAGTTTTATGTTGAAAAGCATAAGCGGTACACATTTCTACGGAGCCCCTTATATAATTTTTTCGTTCATGATTCCACTCTTGCATAATTATTTCGTTTAAACGAAATACTAATTATATCGTTATAACGAATTAATTATTTCGTTATAACGAATCAATATTTCGTTTTTTAAAAAAAAACAATCGTTATCGATATACGGGATATACACGTGGTTCGTTTAAACGAATTAATCAATGTCGATTTAACACGTCGACTAACCCGAATGCTCCAAACACCGAAGTTGAAAAAAAAATTAAAAAAAAACAATCGTGATCTCTATCGTTATCGATATACGGGATATACACGTGGTTCATTTTTATCTCAATAATTCGTTTGCGCGTAAGGTTATGTAGCAGTGAGCCCGGGGAGATGACTTTGTCACACACTTGACCCAATAACAGACCTCATGTTTACACTGTTTTCGTACTGGGGATCATGTGATTGGTATGGACTCTATGAAGCATTGGTGACATAAAGAGATGGCCCGGGTTCCTCCTCCCCCTATTCTGAGGATACACTTTAAATCAGTTTTTTCTCTTCATATGTTTTCGTAATGGGGATCATGTGATGGATATTGAGTCTATAAAGCATTGGTGACATAAAGAGATGGCCCGAGTTCCTCCTCCCCCTATTCTGAGGATACACTTCAAATCAGTTTTTTCTTCTTCATATATTGGTGTCAAGCATTGGGGATAATGAGAGAACGGACCCTATCGTTTCCGCTACCTACTTCTCCAGAGACCCAGTTCCCAAACATTATCCCCCTTACGAAAACCCTGTTAATCCTATAGTTTTTAACATATATTTTAGGGAATTAACCATTGGGTTCACAAGCTTTAGAGGTCGCTGGTACGTTCTCGGTGTTAGCGGAAAAAGTTCATCTGGTTTTTATCAGTGATGCAGGGCGGAGGGCTTGACAAGGAGAGCTGTCAAGAAAGTTCATCTGCATAAGCTTATAAACCAAACGGTTGATACCCCAAAACATATGTTAAAACATTTGCTGTTATCGGGTTAACAAGGTTTTCGTAATGGGGATCATGTTGGGGGACACGAGGCCTGACATTGAAAATAGTGGCATTGTTTCAATTGACCGCTTCTACGTGACATGGAGCAGGGTCACTTGTCTAACCTCAAGGGTTCTTCCCGGGTCTACCTGCTAAATAGCATTACCCACAAGCGAATTAATGATATAAAAATGAACCATGTGTATATCGATAACGATAGAGATCACGATTGTTTTTTTAACATTTCTTTTTTTCAAATTCGGTGTTTGGAGCATTGGGGTTAGTCGATGTGTTAAATCGACATTGATTAATTCGTTTAAACGAAATGATTAATTCGTTCAAACGAAATGATTAATTCGTTTATACGAAATATTAATTCGTTTAAACGAAATATTAATTCGTTTAAACGAAATAATAAATTCGTTAAAACGAAATAATTAATTCGTTATAACGAAATAATTAATTCGTTATAACGAAATATTAATTCGTTATAACGAAATATCAATTCGTTATGTATTTCGTTTAATCATGTACGAAAAAATTATATAAGAGTGGAACCGAGCATTTCCCTCATGAAAATGTCCCTTTTGGATAAGAATTTTGTCCTTTGATTTTCTACTTTTTACTGCAGATCGCATTTTGAACATGATACCCTGCACCATTTCCAGCATAATAATTCCACAGAATGTTGGTTAATGCCTTGACACAGTTAGATCATGCACATTTGCCACAATGGCTAAGCAGAGATAAGCAATTTGATTGGTTGGGCCTTTGGTACATGAAAACTTTCGTTCTAACTAAATGAGTGTGATAAAAATTGGTGTATTAGTTTATACCTTAACTTAGTTCGATAATGAAAATTTTCAAATTTAGGCAACTGCATAAGATAACACGATGTTGATGTTGATGTTCATGATAGTGAGTCCAGTGACAACAGCTATTTTACAAGGTATTTATATTAACCATATACCACAATCTCGTACGTTAAATTTCATTTCAACTATATTAATCTGATACTGGATATTTCGAACACGTAATGACAACTTGTGTAATGACAGTTACGGCGAACGGATATAAAAAGACACCGTCTATGGAAACGTTATTTTTTCGCAATATGCATTGAACCGAGGCGGTTCACTAAGTAAGATGCCTGATCACAAACCAGGGGGTTTCAGGTTTTCCCCGTACAGCACGGAGGGCCTGACAAGGAAACTGCCTAGTCGTTCGCATCGGACGAAAAAAACGAGGTCCCGTGTACACGTCTGAGTGAACGTAAAAGAACCATTGACAGATTGAGTTCGAAATAAAAATAGGTCGTAGCCCAGTCGGGTCTGACAAGTAGGATGTTAAACCCTATTTCATGTTGTAATGGCGATTCAAAACAAATTTATATTACAGTTTTGAGATAGTTTTATCCAGAAGTCTATAAAGTTGAAAGGTATTGACTTTATATATCAATAATTCTTTGTTTGTCAAATTTCATGGACATATATATTGTATCTTCTCATATATTTTAGATTCTGTGTTTGAATGGAGCAATACGATAAATCCCGTGATCAGTACTATACGTAAAAGAATCGCCCTGGAGTGGATATATGAATCTGAAGAACCTGTCAGCAGCATGGTCTTTACACGCTTTAAAAATAGCTCGGATATTAAGGTAAGGTCATATAATTTAATAAAATTAAATCATTATTACGTACTGATCATAAGAAGTGTCATGTATATGAGTAAATGGCTATGTCTAGATGTCAGTAGGTAGATAATTGTAAGTGGTTTAATGTGTAAATGATTGCAGGTTCATGTAGGAAAATGGACACAGGAAGAAGGATTTAAACCGGATCCCGTTATATCAACTGAATTGACCCTGATTATAGTTCCCATAAACGGGACGAATGAGAACAAAGTATCCTTAATACTAGAAGATCCTGTCGATATAGACTACGGCCTGCACTACAACTGTCAAGTAACCTTTGCCGATCCAGTACAAATGAGTAGTTCATCAATTGAATTGAAAGCGTTGAGTAAGTAACATCAATTTAGTCTAATAACTATAAAGTATCGTACATATATATTACAGACGGGTATAAGATTCAAAATGTAATCTAATAAAATATATGAAGAAAACATCGTGACTAGTAGACAATCAAAAGTTGAAAATAGAAATTCGGTCGATGAAAGTGAAACTGAAAGATGTTTTTACATGATTTAAAAATTTATGGGTGTCCTTTTTAATATAAGAATTTTCGCATTTACATTTCTACTCTACTATAATATATTGGATTATAGTAGTAATGTGAAGGGTTCACTAGTCTGCTGCTATAAGAAATACTATAAATATGGATATAAATAAACCCAACCCTAACCCAACCCCACCCCAGAACCTGCGGACTAGTGGAACTGTGGAGTAGTCTACCCGCGGACTATTGGGCATTCCCTGTAGTAATGTGAACAGTGTACCTGGTGGCTTGGAAATAAAGATCCCAGGTTCAAATATACAAATGCCAAGCTTATATCTCGATCTAACACGTGAACCGAAATGTTAGATGACATGTACCCAACATGAAGATAAATTCATTGGCAGCAAATCCTTTATTATCACCTGACATCAACATTTACATTCTTTCGTGAAAGTTCTACATCGATAAAGCAAGACTTATTTTGACCTCATTCATTCGTGAAAGCAGACAGAAACAATAACAGGTATAAACCGGGCAAATTATTTAATGACTTGCATAGCCAATATCAGAAACATCATAATTACAATATATATGGAAAAATCAGAACTTAATACAAATAATTACAAGTTACAATTTTACTACAAATAAAATCCCCCAGCCCAGTCAGTGAGAACCGAGAGAATATATGGAAACAATTATATTGGTCAGTTTATTAAGTAATTATGGGTTTGCAAATGACTCCCCAAATGCAGTCATAGTATGTACTTTATGGGAGAAATCTGTATCGATATAACGCATCACGGCCTCACTGGACCAGTAACCTATGGCTTTAATGGTATCTTTCGGGATACCAATAATTCTATGAAGCCACGTAGCACCACCTCGTCTGAAGGAATGTCCCTTTATGTTAGAATTTGGTACTCCAGCAAATGAGAGTAATTCGTGTAACTTTGAAGAAAAACCCCCTTATGTCAAACCTGTGCTATTGTCAACAATAAAAAGAGGGCCCAAGGGATCGGCTGAGGTTGTCCTACCAAGAAAAGTATGGAAAGCCTTTGCAGGACATAAGGGGTTATCTATTCGTGGAAAGCAGACCGTAATCTCCTTTTCTCGAAACTGCACAGTCTTTGAGTACCTCAGACTTAAGAGATAGCCCCATGAACATAACAATAAATCAGTTCTACGCAAATCCTTATTTGGATCAAAGGTAGATGCCGCAGTCACATTGCCTGGGCGAAGTAATCCAAAGAAAGCAGTTAAGCAAGCGCACCAGAAAGCGTGATCGAAGACATCGTTAAAGCTTAATACAGACTTAATCTTGAATAATATATCTGGTGTGATAAAATCGACGGGAATCTGAGCTAATCCCAGTTCCCTCTTAACACACATTAATAACATTTTTACAATCGTTTTATAAAGGATCGGAAAAACAAGTTAACTTACGTATATGCGGTAGAATATTCAGATAATAGAGACTTTTGGCAAGCGTAAATCCCTAGTACGTATCGCGTATCCGTATGGATTTTGCGTGTGACGTCATCAATGTGTGTGTATTTCTCATACGTGTTACGGCACACGGATACGGCAGCCCGTATCGAACAGCTTTCATACGGAGTAGGTCCGTATAACATTGTCGTCTTTTTAGATGCTGAAATGTTGTATCATAGCGTTGTTATGAATCTATGTGTATTCTAGAACACGGAGGTGTATATTTGATGTGAAAATTTAACCATAATAAAGACAGGAATTTTCATACTTTTCCCGTCTGTCTGTCTGTATGCTGATTGAACTACGTGATAAATTCAAGATGGGACCTTCCAAATCTGTAAATGATGTGTTTTTTTAAACATGCGACTTTAATTTTTTATTTTTTCAAATAGCTCAGCGACAGTCGAGCGACTTCATTCACTCTGGGAAATTGTAGGCTAGGCACTTGACTAGTACTGATGTTGATCTTGGTAGATAACTACCACCATGCTGTAATAGAACTAAGCTCGGCTCAGTGACGCATACACGTAGGCTACGCGACGCGAGAATCTGCCAAAACTCTAAAACTACCCTGCGCAACGTATCACGTATACGATACGGATACGTGATACGAATAGGAGAAATGTCACTTGCCAAAAGTCTCTATTGCTGAACCGTGGCATACTTGAAACGTATAACTTAATCTAAATATGTTACATATAACTGGAGAGTTCGTGAAAATCTTGTGACGGCACGCCCAGTTTAGTTTGCCAATTAAAACTTCCAGTTGCTTGCGACTTGCCCGTTTTTTGCAGGCAAATGACTGTAATAGTAAGTGCAGGAGGACCGCACTACACGAAAAACAAAAACCTACAAGATTAACCTGCGGAAAATATCAAATCAAGTGAATGGATCCGGGGGCCAGCCGTAAGCGTCCACTGCGCTGTACAGTCCCGGGCCTATTATGGTACAGGCTTCACTAAAAATGATTTGAAAAAAAAGAGGGTATTAAAATGGTTGAGTTTATCATCAGGCAGGGCAAATGTCATGTCAATAGTATTAATTCCGATACCCGGGTGTCGCAACACACTTAGTAGTTTGATCAGTGCTTCTTGACATTCGGTGAAGGACAAGCCCACAATTAAAAAATAAGCCAGGGCAGTGAAGCCATAGTTAGATTTCATAATACGACAAACGGCACTATATACTTAATGACTGAAAAATCTGAGGGCTCTTTGAAGAGCCGAAGGGCAGCTTAGTGTCGTAGAAATATGTAGGTTCTGAGTCACCGGCAAAAGTCCACTTCAGGCCGGTTGCCTCAAAATTTGACGGTTGAATTCTTACTGAGCGGTAGGCGGAGGACAAGTCCACCTTTGCCAAGAAACAGCCTTTGGTTATCACAGTAGACGCAGTACGAAGGTCCATGTACTCACAGGTACAATCTGTTGTGACGTACGCATTTAATGATTTACCGAGTGGTCGACTAGCGTCATGTATAAGCCGAACTTTGGTCGGTGATTTAGGAATTGCTCCCAATGAACTGATGATCAAAGGTTTCTGCTGGGTGATTATGTAGTGATTAAAAGTTTTTCCCAGGCTTAAAAGTTGAAGCAACCAGGTGTGATATGGGCATGTGACTCGTCTCTGACAAAGGGCCCTGCTACTAGTTTTTTGGATGTGACAATACGCTGTGGTCCTTGGAGAAACACAGGGTACAAACATGGGCTAATTTGCAATAGGGTCAATCACACGAATCAGTGTTGAACTTTCGACATATTTCGCGGGCATCGCCAGTGAAAGGACCCTTGCGTCGGGTTTGTGATTTCACTCCAAACAGCTTTGGAGTCGGACTGCCCCGTACAGAACTTGAACAGAGAGGTTATTTTGCTTTGGAATAAGCTGGAAATCTTGTATGTTCGTTTTGGGAATACCCCACCGAAATTGTTCTTTGTGTTGTAACTCCCTGTATTCGCGGTCAAACAGCAAGACGCTGCCTTTAACATAACAACTAAACAGCCTGTTAACAGTCTTTGTGTACTCGAGATAATCTAAAATTCCTGTCTCGTCGATGGCCTTGGTCTCTATCAATTCTTGCAGTATCCGAGCATTGCCGTATCCCCATTGCTCAACTGTTAACTTATAGTAGTCCTTGTTTAATCGTTTACATACCTTTATACCGGATTCGGTGAAAGAAATGACGTCATCGCTATCATAAGGGGTCATTCCATAAATAATTATGAACTAAGCGGGGCTTATTCGTGGATTTCGATGCCGAGTCAACAGAATAAATAGGAATTGTGTTGTCATCAACCATACCTGTAGCTGTTTGTTTAAGGCTCTTTGGGTCTAGTAGATGTTGCACCGGTCAGCATATCATAAAGTTGAGCGTGGGGTCGGCCTTGTTGTACCGTATTTTGTGTTACAGGGCCAGTGGCCTGATATTGACTGATTGCCTCATTTTCTCGTTCTATTTCACGCCATATGTGTACTTTCTTACGTTCAAGGCGAACCTGTGCCAATTGCTGTTCAAGATTCCATAATTCTGTTGCGCTGACGGTGACATTGTCATTCGAAGTCGCAACAGGTGTAAATACCCCGGCCCTCTGACTGTGAGATTGGTCGACCGCGGCATTGTTTCCAACATAGTTTTCATCACTACCAGCAAAATTTGCTTTATCTGTAGAATGTTCGTCGACGGAACCGTCGTCGGAGTCAGGGAGTTCTAACAAACCTGTAGTTTTAGTTGTTTTCCTCTTAGAATATCTGCTAGCCATTTTAAAAGATAATTTTTGCTGAATGCCGCCAACAACGCGCCCTGCGTTCGATGCACGATGCCAATACGGAGGGAGGTAACTCCAAAATGATGCATTCGGTAGTACTCGCTCATTACCAAAATATATTGTAATATATTAAAATAAAACATTAATGCAAATTTATTTTCCAGGACCATACTGGACACGTTATAAAGATGAAACATATGCTGCCTTGGGAGGAGATGTTACATTTATGTGGGAATACAAGTATCCGTTTAGAACAGTTGCCGTGTTTATAGGCCGTGAAAATAACAGTGTGAAGGAACAGGTGAACATCAATTTACATTTAATAAATATCCCAGATACTTTATATTTTATATAAGGTGTTAAATAGGGAAATGGGTGGGACAAAGTTTTTAAAATGGGTGCCATAAGAAGCTGTATACAATGTACAATTCTCACAACTACCATCTCTATCTTGTCTCTGTTTAGAGAACATCAAATACTATTGAGTCCTCCCTTATCGTGTGTGTCCATTCCGAAGGGGTATTAGTTCTTGTTAAGTTTTGCCCTGTCGCCTAATCAGTTCACCGGGGCGGACCCTTTCCATTTATCATTAACAGCTGTGTAGAATTCAGGGTTGCAAGACCTGTGTTAACGTTTCATAGAAAAGGTGGTCCATGTCCCATGATGGCCCTATTCCTTAGTTTGCAAATGACTACCATGAAATTATTAACCCCTTTTACCAATCAGTACAAACCATTCATGAAATAAGTATATGTGGCCGATAATGCCCTTCGTTAAAGTTTGAAAAGTGATCACAAGTTTTAATGTTTTTGAAGGTTGAAGTAGGATATTGGTATCAGGGTGTATTTATTGATCAGGGTGAGTTAATCAATAGAGTGGTCGTTACAAAAACACCAAATGAAGTTCTAACTGGTGAAAAGATCAGACTAACATTGAAGAACGTCTCAGTGGAAGATTTTGGGTGGCAGTATGTTTGTGAACTAATACTGGGTGATGGAGAGAAACTATTATCAAGAACAATGTTAAAAGGTAAAGTACACATAATAACAGTAATTTATGTTATAATATTGTTAAAGAAAATATTGTAGTTAGTCTGTTGTAAGTCTGCTGTGCCTTCAATTTCGCTTAATTAATCAATATCGTCGATCTAAGATAATATTGCTACAAATAACATTCACCAATAAGACAAACTTGAAACTTGTATAATTGACATAAAAAATGGATGTCTGCTAATTTTTTAAAGTTAAATAGTGACAAGACTGAATACATTCTCATAGGATCAAATAATAATTTAAGCAAAATATCTGATTGTAGATCCATATCTATTGCTCAGTCTGTTATTTTACCCGTTAATTCTGCAAGAAATATTGGTGTTATTTTTGACAAAAACATGATTAGTCAAATTAATAATGTATGTAAAAGCTGCTATTTTCACATTTACAATACAAGTAAAATTAGAAAATATATTTCATAAGATGCAACTAAATCATTTGTTCATGCTTTTATAACCTCTAGGCTTGATAATTTTAATTCTCTCATTGCTGGTCTTCCTGTAAAACACCTAGATAAACTTCAAAAAGTTCAAAATTGTGCTGCCAGATTGATAACTCTTTCGAAAAAACATGATCACATAATTCCGATTTTAGCTTCATTACACTGGTTACCTATTAAGCACCGTATTAATTTTAAAATACTTTTGTTAGTTTATAAATGTTTTAATGACACTTCGCCCTCTTATATAAAGGATTTGATCACTGTATATACGCCAACTAGATGTTTGAGATCATCTAATGACCCCTTTCTTCTTAAACCCATCTCCGTAAATCTTTCTTCTTTCGGAGAACGATCCTTCTCTTTCCAGGCACCGAAACTCTGGAATAAGCTTCCTTTTTTCATAAGGTCAGCAACATCTATCACAATAATCAAGCAATCACTTAAAACACATTTCTATACACAGGCTTTTAGTTAAAAAGATTTTAGATGTCCTGCATTTTATCATATATCATTCTCTATATGTATGTAATTTTATCATGTAGTTTTGTTTTTATTTATGTACATTTGGATTTTATGTTGTTTCAATTTATCTTTTTGTAAAGCGCCTCTGAGCATTGCTCTGCGGTGGAAGATGAGCGCTATATAAATATCTTTTTAATAATAATAATAATAATAATAAATTTCTCCACTGAAAATTACTAATTCTGCCGCACAAATAATTTCACGCCACCAATTCTTTCCTATTTCCACCAGGACCTTAAAAGTTAAATACCACCAAGGTACAACCCGAAGCCACCAAAGCTATTGGCTACCTAAGCCATAATCAATATACCACCAAGGTACAACCCGAAGCCACCAAGGCTATTGGATACCTAAGCCATAATCAATATACCACCAAGGTATCTTCAAGTAAAAATAAAATCTATTACCGTTTAATGAAACGAGAACACGTCTGTCCACCTCGCTATCTTAATGAAGAATGGATTCAATACATTATACTACGTCATCATCGGAAATGTCACGTGAGAGAGAGGGAGAGAAATGGAGTTTAACGTCCATTCGACACAAACTAGGTAATTTCGGGACAAACATGTGGTTTAATTTCATTTCAATAATTCGCTTGCCGAATTAGCAGTGGGAAGCCGAAGGACCCGGAGAAAACCCACACACACTCATTATAGACATATGTTCCCCGATATCTCGAAAACGTCCTCTCAAACGCCTGATCACCACCCAGATTCGAAAAACTACACACAGAACAGGTCTAAAAAAAATTTGGTCTCATAATTTCACAGCTCGGGTGGCGATCAACCCCTCTTCAGCCATCGGACCATAATTCTATGTTTGTCAAATTGCATGGACATATATATTATATCTTGTCATATATTTTAGATTCTGTGTTTAAATGGAGAAATACAACAAATCCTGTAATCAGTACTTTACATAAAAGAATTGCCCTGGAGTGGATATATCAGTCTAAAGAACCTGTCAACAGCATGGTCTTTACACGCTTTAGAAACAGCAAGGATATTAAAGTAAGGTCATTCAATTTAATAAATCAAAGTATCTTAGACGTCTTAAAGAATGTTAGACCTTGATTAATCTTGATTAACTCACTCATGTAACTGAGGATTTGATTTTCAAGCACCTTTCTTCTCTTAACCTGCAAAATAGTACAGATTCTTAAAAGACGGCGTTGACGTCTTAAAAGTTCACATTCAATTTTTTATTAATATATAAATATGAGAAAACACAGAACCTGATGATTTGAAACTAGATGTTTAAGAAAGAAGCCATGACCGTTCAAACATATTTAATAAAATGAGTGAACCCCTCTGATGTGACGCACTACATTAATAATAGGCCTACATACAGTGATGCACAATACAACTAAATAATACTATGAACAATATCTAAATACTGATATTGTCTTTCTGTAAGGGAGAAAATAAATTAACTAATACTAGAGTGTAAGTACTATTATAAGAACATTTTCAAGGATAATAAGTCTTTGAGGGATTTTTACAGTTCTTCCTATACGAGTCTTTATCACATCTGGACTTGGATTGAGATGAACTGGGGAGAATGCTCCAGGCTTAGGTTGAGCTTGATGAGATCTCTTTAAACATGACTTGGGTGTATCATGCTTGATAGGGCTATGGGCGGTAGTTGTCTTTCCGACTGATTTAGATGTCGTTTTATTGAACTAAGAATCGTCTTAAGGGCCGGTCCCAGTAGCCGGTGGACACAAAACGTTTGCAAAAAGGACACAGCGGACGAACAAACTTTCGGGGTGGCTCCATGTGTTTTTGTCCGCTCCAGAATTGGAGAAAATTGAGGAAACACAGAACGGAAAAGAACGAACTTGGGAAGTATGTAGCGGGGATATTAAATGGATGTCCATCAGAAGCCTAGCGGATGGAAGTGGATGACAGCTCCGGCAAACTCAAGAAATCCTTCAATATACCAGATACATCCAAGATACACACGCTTTGTCCGTTTTGAAAAGTTTATATACGAGATGCATACGCTTTTTCTATTTCCGTGCTACTAACGATGTATAGACGTTCCATGTACCTTATCTTTCCTCCCTCATTCCGTTTTCAGCTGGAGCGGATGTGAGTTGCGGAGATGCCCAGTGGATGCAGAGAGGATACAGTGGACGTTTAACGGATGATAACGCACATTTAACGTTTGTTGCTCGTATATATCGCGCATTTACATCATACACGGCAGAAGGTTCATCCGTTATAATAGTTTTGTGCAGCTCAAAACTTTTTGCGCGGATGAAATTAAAGTGAACGGATGCTCGATGGATAGAGCGTATGAAACACGTATGCAATGAGTACACAGCAGATGCAGGGCGTTTTCAAACGGAGGAGGCCTTTCCCCCCGCGTTTTACATCCTCTTTGCATCCGTAAGTGCAGTGGACCGGGCCTTTATTGAAATTGCATTTTCTTTTCATCGGTGGTCGGTTCACAAATCTATGCTCTGATTGATTACGTGGCCCATGTTGATTGTAGGAGCGCTCGCGCGATCTAGCTCCTGATTTATTCCTAAACCTATGCCTTCCTCTCTGGTCTTTTACAGAGTTTATTTCAGATTCATTCATAGACTCTATTTGGGCATTAGTCACTTCAGATACACGACATGTTTCAATAGCTACATCGAGGTTCAGCTTTTTCTCATTAAGTAATTTCTTGCGAACATCATATTCTTAGTTATGCCTAGGACAATGCGATCACGACGTGGGGAGTCATATAAACATTCACAAAAACCACAGGTCTTAGACAAGGTTGTTATAGAAAATTATTGAATGTTTGACCCGGTTTCTGAGATGTTTTGTAATGCAACGTTTGGCGCAATATAGTCCGGTTGGAGCTGACGTGTCATTAAACAATATTTCATTTGATTTGTTTTGTAATGCAGACATGGAAAGATTAGAAATGTATAGTTGAATCAACCAATATAAACGTTCGAGCGTCAGGGATTGTTTTTCAGCACGTGAAACGATTAAATATATGTTGGATCTATTGTTGATATTATTTATAGTTTATAGAAACAGCATGTATATGAGTAAATGATTGTGTATAGATGTCAGTAGGTAGATATATTTAAATGATTGCATGGAAATGATTGCATGTATAAATGATTGTATGTGTAAATGATTGCAGTTTCCTGTAGGGAAATGGACAAAGGAAGAAGGATTTAAACCGGATCCCGTTATATCAACTGAATTGACCCTTATTATAGTTCCCATAAACGGGACGAATGAGACCAAAGTATCTTTGATACTAAAAAATCCTATCTATAGAGACTTCTACCACCAGTACAACTGTCAAGTAACCTTTGGCGATCCAGTACAAAGGGATAATTTTCCAATTGAATTGAGAGTGCTGAGTAAGTAACATCAATTTAGTCTAATAACTATAAAGTATTGTATATATATTACAGACGGGTATAAGATTCACAATGTAATCTAATAAAATATATGACGAAAATATCGTGAGTAGGCCTAGTAGATAATGAGAAGTTGGAAATAGAAATTCGGTCGATGAAAGTAAAACTGAAAGATGTTTTTACAGGTTAAAGGTATGGGTGTCCACCATGAAAATATCCTTTTAATATAAGAATTTTTGCTTTTACAAATCTACTCCTCTATAATTTATTGGTTCATAATAGTAATGTGAACAGTGTAGTCAACCTGATGGTATGGAAATATGCAAATATTTATGGGGGTTGGGATGGCCTAGTGGTCTAGAGTGCCGCGCTTCGACCTCTAGCTGGCCGGTCACCTCTGGCTTGCGGCTGTGGTTTCAATCCCTGGTGTGAGCGTATGTTGCATGGAGATAGGGGCGCCTTCTCAACCTCGTGGGTTTGCTCCGGATCCTCCGGTTTCCTCCCACTGCTAAAGACCCCTACGCGCAAGCGAATTATTGATATAAAATTAAAAACCATATGATAGTCCCGAAATGACCTGGTTTTTGTCGAGTGGACATTAAACCCCATCTCTCTCTCTCAAATATTTTTGAAAGAATTACAAGAAAAAATGTTTATTTAAATGACTCATATTAATGCAAATTTTATTTTCCAGGACAATACATGACACATACTGAATTAAAAGAATATGCTGCAATAGGAGATAAATTGATATCATTTAAACGGGAATTAAAGGATCTGTATAGAACATATTCATGGACATCAACAGCTACCAGATCAAAAGTTGGTTACAGTACAATAATGCTTGTTATTGTCGCCTGTGGTCTCTGTCACATCTCACAGGACTAGTAAGTATTTGTTACTATTGTTATTGTCACCTTAAGTATCTTTCACATCTCACAGGACTAGTAAGTACTTGTTACTACTTGTTATTGTCGCCTATGGTAACTTTCACATCTCACAGGACTAGCAAGAACAGATAATACTACGGTAAATTTTACCTTTTTGTTGGTTGTACTGATGCAGTTAAACATTTGATGAAATGCTGTTCATTATTTTCTCTGTGAACTGCATTCTTTCACCAGGTGGTTAGACCTACGCTTTTAAGTAATTTATATCACTACAGTGTCAAAGGATAAACATGGCACGCATTTGCATCCACTTTTTATCATACCTTCAATATATTATGCACTGGGTTGATGTAGCAATCAAATATATTGAGATAGCATTTCGATAGGTTGAGATAGTATGGCAATAGGTTGAGATAGTAACCATGTCTATCAGCCAATTTTACTATATGAAGTCCTCAAACACGATTAAAGACAGCTAGCATCAAAAAGGTATTAACATAATGACGGTGAGCGAAGACTGGGTATTGTTATAGACGCGTGTGATGAACTATATATAATAACCCACTACAATTATATACGGTATTGAAGTAATTAACTATGTTTATATATTTCAGGGTTTATCCTACATTGGTGATGATTATAGTTATCTTAACATCCCCATTGTTGCTTATCTTCTGGTGGATTATACACATGGACAGAATAGTGGTTTAGTTTTTTTTGATTTTTGTAATGTAAATATATTTGTATGAACCATGTCCGTCTAAACGTCCGTCCGTCCACAATTTGTTTAACTTAAAATATAGGTTTCTCTCCCACCGACCACGGTTCCTGTCGATAGTCGCGCATATCGGACTGTAACTTCCTGGATTATCGCCCCCGATCGTAAGAAAAAATCGCACTTTTGTAGAGGTCACAATTTTCATCTTCAGTTACACCCTAATGATAGCTGAGTTCAAATGTAGTAAAAGTCGGACCGAAACTGTCGCTAATTGTACGCAAATAGTGTAAAAGTATGTAATACCAAGGTTGTTGACCCTCTAGTGATCACAGTTTGTATCCGTATTTGATGCAACTTTAAATATATATTCATATCCTAAAGTTCTCGTTTCCTGACGATATCCGAGCTTATCGGACGGTAACGTCCTGGATTACGACCCCTCAATGTTCCAAACATCGTGTGTTCAGCTTATCTGATTTTGACGAAACTAAGGTTTATCACCAAAAGACCTCGGTTGCTCTTGATAATGGCATGTATCGGATCGAAACTTCATGGATTATGGCACCTGATTGTACGAAAAATCACGTTTTTAGCTTGTGGACACGAGGTCACAATTTTCATCTGATTTTGACGAAACTTGAAATGCATGTTTATAACCCAACAATCTTGGTTCCTTGCGCATATCGGATCGTAACTTTCTGGAGTATTGCCCCTGATAGAAAAAAATATCGCGTTTGGTTTTACCTTGTTCTCTATCCAGCTCTTGCAAATTGTCGGTATGTCATGCCTGGCAGCCGCTGGTTTATTTGGATCTCCAAATGAGAATTTGTAAATATATTTTTTTAAATCTATATTTCTACATATATTGTTGTCTATAGACCTATATATGTAAGGTGTATTGTGCACCTATTCTTTTTGTTATTATAAAAACCACCAGTCGATGACTAACATAGTAGGTCCCAAGTCCGCAAAGATGGAGGGAGATAATCCATTGACGTTATTATTTTATTACGTTTTCATTTATTATATTGTAATATGATCAATAAATATGTCTTCAAAATTCAATCGTTATGACTTTATGTTTCAAGCCTTCCAGTATATGCTATCCTCGTGATGCCAGATAATTTATACCAGTGGAGTAGTTAGTAAATAGGGAGTTGAACTGAGGTAGATGATTTTTATTCCAGAGTAAGTTCGAATTCGGAAGGCGGTATTAAATGACTATTTTGAATACAAGATATGGTGGTTTAGGTTATGACTAGCTTAAATGTGAGATATAATGAACATTCTCGGAGAGTAAATACCGAATTAACTTCCCGTTAAAAGGACATATGACTCTATTGTTGGAAAGCTTAAAGCGGGAATTTCATATTTTCCAAGAAAGTCAAAACATATTTATTTCTATGTCTTTTGCTCAATAGATAGATAGAAATGGGGTTTAACGTCCACTCGACACAAACTAGGTCATTTCGGGACTACTTTTGCTCAATAGGTTGTCAACGCAGTATTAGACATCATAGGCATTATTTTGCACACTTAACCACCTTTCACATCAGGAATAATAACACAATTACCTCCCTTGTTTTTCCATTTCCCCCATGCAATAGCTATCTTGAAACGTTTGAATTTGAAGTTGAAAATGATGTTTTTGCCAATTTTGCAACTGGCAATAGTGAATTATAGGATTATTTTTTAACAAGGTAGGACTGTTTATATATACTATCTATTTTAAGGCTCTATTTTAAAAATATAACTTAAAAATATGAAATCGCAGCTTTAAAATAGACGATACTAGGTTTTAAAATAGATAATATGTAATACCAATCTACATAATTATAAAGTAATTTTAGCGTAGGATTCTCTGAGGATTGGTTGATACTTGTATCAAGTAATTTTAGCACAGGGTTCTCTGAGGATTGGTTGATACTTAGTGGAGAGGTGGTCCAGACTAGGAGATGGTGGTATTGAGTACCTGTTGGATTGATGCTGGAAACTAGTGTTCTGTTTGTGCGAAATGGCGGATTCGAATAATTATTGGTTTCACTTCAGGGGATGTTTGTTTAGAATGATGGTTGGTTTTATTGTGAAAGATGGTGGATAAGAATGGAATTTTTTATTGTTGTAGAGTGTCAAAAAATAAACACAGTTATATGGATAAACTACTTCTGAATTATATTAACAGGCTAAGTTTCAATACACATACATTTTTTGCTTGATAACGATAATTGTGTTTATTTTTAGTGAAATTTATTTCTATATGTCTGATAGGGATTTTGCAGATTGATTTCTTTGTGTAAAATAGATCGTTGTATATGGTGGTTTTAGAATAGTGATTCTTTTGATTATGGGAGATATTTGATAATGGATGGTTTGATTGTTGGGTAACGTATATGTGACGAGTTGTAATTATGGGATGTGATTTGATACATATCCCTAAAAAAAGCTTTAAAGATAACGAATATTCAGTGAACAATCCGCCACGTGGTTTATACAAACAATGTCCAACATTGAGTAGGATGTTTTCACTCAGAACCAAAGCACTAAATTCGCTGTCTTCTCAATAAACGATAGCGTACATCAAGTAAACATGGAGTCGATAGCGGTATAGTCTCGGTCACCCAGAACCCCCTAATCTTCAACGCACGGAGGGTCTGGGTCGGTTCTCAATTTTTGACGAAAATTACTGGATAATCTACCACATAAAAAACAAACATTTGGTTACGCATGGGCAATGGAACCCTTTGGCTAAAGTCTCGGCAAGTGCTAGATCTTGTGAAGCCGGGCCGAATTTGCTAGATTCTATAAAGCGTGGTTGAAATATATCCCACAATTCACTTGGCACATCTATTATTAGAAACAAAATAGAGACGAGGAATAAGCATGAATCGCAATGAAGAATTAAGAAGATTGTGAGAAGCCATACGTCTGATTCATGACGAGTGAAAATTACCATTTCAATTGAAACCTTTACAAACAAAATCTTAAAGAGTGTCATCGTTGACAAGCGAGCTGTTTTGATATAGATTCAGTACGTGGTAACTTAAAAGACTGGATAATCCCGAAGTGTTGGTACAGGTTATTTTCAGGTTAAGAGGTTATTTTAGCATCATGGGTGTTCCAAATATACCACATTTGAAAACTTTTCAAAATTTAGAAAGCAAACTACATGATACTACAAAAACTTCTGTTCTGAAACACTTGTCACAAGTGAGAGAAATTGTCGACCGAACATATGATATAAAAGGACTGTATGAAGATCACAATAATCTAAATCCAGAATTAAAAACGACAAGGGAAAATTGGGATATTGCAGTAATGTCTGACGGCACGTGGCAGAAAAGAGGGCATAAGAGTCATAATGCGGTGAAGACATGTCTTGATGTGGCCACTGGATATGTATTGAACTACCAGGGTTGTTCGTCTGGCCCAAATGAAGATGATGAAAGTTATGCCGACTGGCTTATCGAACATGCGCCCAAATGCACACTGACCGGTCTTCACATGCCATGGAGACTATGGCTGCTAAGTTTATTTGGGAAAGATCAACCACTCAAACTCCTAAACTTAGATACCGTCAATTTCTTTGTGATGGAGACAGCAAGGTATTTCAGACTGTATCATCTTTATCTCCATATGGAGACGATGTCGAAATTGTTAAAGAGGATTGTGCTAACCACGTAGCAAAACGCTTTGGCACAGCTCTGCGTAAAATTACTGATCTGGGGCGGGGAAATAAACTTACAGAAGAGATGATAAAAATTGGCTCTCTACTACAGAATCTCGATTTCCAATAATCAGGGTAATGTAGAAGGCATGTATAAGGCTATTTGGGCATCTTTTATGCATTCAACATCCTCCGATGATGCCTACAACCACACTTATTGCTCATTGGGACAGGAATTGTGGTGTGAATACGAAAAAGCCAAGGCCTTAGGTTTAGAAATACCACCACATAAACCTAGATTAAATAAAATTCAAGTCAAAGACTAACAGAAAAACAGTTACTCAAACGTTGTAACTTGGTGCGTACGCAAAATCCGACAGAATCGCTCAATTCTCGAATTTGGACCCTTGCTCAAAAATCAAAATATTGTTCTAGACAAACAGTCGAAACTGTTGCAGGTCTATAGCATTATTGTGGTAAAATAAAGGGTATTTATATATTATAAGTCTATTAAAAAAGGCCTATGTATATATTGCAAGTTTATGTATATAATGTATTGCACTTCGATGTATTTCCGCCCGTCCCCCACCCCATCCCATCATTCGATCCCATCTCAACCCCTTCCCACATTGTGAAACATACAACCCAATATCCTGTGGTGTGAATGAACGTAATCTGCTGAAACAATATTTTGTGATTTCAGCAACTCGAGACTCAGATCTGTCCCCACCCTTCATCCAACACAAACCCTTACGAGTACTCAGACCTGTACAGCATCCAAAACTTGTACCACCCTTACTTTTATGAAATATAGGTATTATGTCTCATATTTACAACTGCAATAACCTAATTTCAACAAAAAAAAAACCACAAAACAATGCAAATTCTGTTATTTCATGATACATTATTTGGGTGCATTTTGGGTGTCGATTTCTCAAATCGGACTTTTATGCTGTCATACAATTTTGTGGACACAATTTTTCAAAAACCGTTCAACGGATTATCCTGAAATTTGGAATATGTAATCAGTGCTATGGTTGTATGCAATGAAAAAGTTTTAGCATTCTAATTTGAAAATTACTATATGTCGGTGAATTTCGAAACTTTGATTTCATACAGATTCTCAATCTTTCGAATTTCAAGGGGCACAAAATATTTCAGAATCATCCCATGAGGATATCATTATTTTATTGCACAGTTTAGACTATCGGGTAATAATTGCAGTTGAAATTTGCAAAATATATGAATTAGGCTTTTGAGAAAAAGCTTCCACGAACAGTGGGCGTGGCCTGTTACCATGGCAACGGCGGAAAATTGGGTGATAAAAATTGTGCTTTCCAGATCAACTACCTAAAGGGGTTAATAATATCACATATTTGCAGAAATCTAGGTATAAATATAGAGTAGGTCCCCTTAATTCTGTTTTAAAATCCCCTACCAAAGGGCCTAGCAACTATTTGTGATACGTTTTCAAACAACGTCAAGACGTCAGTCTTCTTCTGGAAATTGCGACCGGTGTCCCAAGCTGTATTATGTGGTGTCTACGTAAAACCAGTCTTTCTTTTAAAAAAATAATGTGTAGGTGAAATATAACTTTCGCTATCAAGTACAGCACATGGGTCCATTCACTATATAGACCTCTCAAGGAACAGGAATCGATTATCAGGTCACCAACGAAAAAAAAATAACCTGAAATCTTAAAAAGATTGCGTGTCCGGATAAGCAGTTTTGACGTTCATGTCCAAACGACTCAATATTTTGAGCTGAAATTTTTAGACAAGGTCAATTCACCATTCTCCTATATTTTGGCATTTAAATTTCATATGTACTCAGACTTTTATTTTTGTGACTCTGTTCTAACCAGGACTGCCCCTTTAATAATGGATAATCGCAAATGTAACAACGGTAGCAAAGACAATCGAGAGTCAGATATTTTCCAAACAGGCATATCTTCAATATATTAATTTTTCATTGTCTATTTTTAACTATCGTAACATAGGGGGAGGGAGGCGGTGGCCTGTGGTTTATAGCCCTGGTGTGAGTGTATGTGGCATGGAGATAGGGGCGCCTTCTCAACCTCGTGGGTTTCCTCCGGACACTCCGGTCTCCTCCCACTGTTAAAGACCCCTACGCGCAAGCGAATTATTGAAATAAAATTAACCATATGTTAGTCCCGAAATGACCTAGTTTGTGTGGAGTGGACGTTAAACCCCATCTCTCTCTCTCTGTCTCTCTCTCTCGTAACAAAGGTAGTAATGACATTCAAGATTCTGATACTGTCCAAACAGGCATATCAGTTCTTATCTATCTAATTCTTACGTAACGCATCTTTAATAACGCAAAGAAAATAAACACCATATTCATTTCTATATTTCAAATTAACGTTTAGATCCAAGTTGAGTCTCGACAATTCTTCAATTTGGTATCTTTAGTGTTGGTTTGATCCAATATGACGTCGCTTGTTGAGGAAATCGTAGTGTGACGAAGACATTCTTGGTAGCTTTAGAAACAAAAAGTCTGGTTATTTCTTATTTTAGATGGACCTAATTCCCATTTCTATACCCGCACTATATATCACTTTGTAACATGAAATATATGGAAGACCTGATTTTAACCTTGTGTATGAATGAAAAGTAGGCAAATAGTGTTTTAATCCTAAATGCTTAGTTTGACACTGACAAATTTGCATTTCGTCACATTTTAAACATTCCTAAATTTGTATCAACCGCTTTAATCCCTTGTTGGTGTCGTGATCCAGCCGGGGCGATCAACAAGATGGTTTGTAGTCAGCAAAAGTAGATTACTTCTTACCTTGATAAAGTTTGTGGATGGTCTGTTGTGCTGTCAAGTAGATTAATCAAGGGGAGTTAACTCTATTTTATGACTCAAGTCGATTTGATATTATTTATGTTGCAAAATCTTTAATTTAATATGTTTGTGTGATTAATTGATATCTAGTTAGGAACTTTAATAGTTTTAACTTTGATATTTGTTTTTTACTTATGGATATTACAATTTTGTGATTTAATGTGCCTCGTAAATATTACAATATATAGCCCGGTTGGAGCCACGTCCCATAAAACTACATCATACATTTCAGTCCTATCACTTCATTCTGGACGATGCAGGACAGAGGGCCTGACAAGGACAGCTGTCTAGACGTTCGGAAGGGACAAAAGACCGTGGTCCCATGTACACATCGGCGTGCACATAAAAGATCCCCTGGCAGTTGGAATTCGAGATATAAGAGTAGGCCGTAGCGTCGCTGCCCCGGCAAAATTTCCCTCATAGCACACTGTATGACGTATGCCCGTCTTCATTAGCCCGGGTTAGGAGCAGAACAGTAGGACGTTAAACCCCATTTCATTTCATATATTAAGGCATTTTTTTTTTTTTTTTTTTTTTTTTTTTTGAGTTAAAGAATAGGTTCTGTTAAAAGGTGTCTATTTTGTTTATTTCGATTGAAATGATTGTTTTTAATGCAATATATTTATTAGGTTTTTCATTTTCAGTAAAAGAATACTTTCTGTGTAGGATAAAGCACGAGACCGAGGTTATGCTGGGGAAAGAAAGACTGAAGAAAACAACCCGAGAAAAAGAAAATCCGAGGCCGATACATGAATAGAGGTTAGAAATTACATGAATAGAAGTAAGAAATTAGACGATAGCATGTTAGAATGTTGACACTAATATACCGCCATACTACTCAGGGACTGTGGTGACTTCAATCATAAGTTAGATTGTTGCCTATTATGCTGGAGGACCCGGGCTTGAATTCAGGAGATCGTAGTATCAAAATCGTACTCATCACAGCCCCCCCCCCCCTGTTTATAGCTATATTCTTATTTTAGAAAGTATGTGTAATAGAATATCAAATACTCGTATAATGTACCATGTAAATGTTTTTATTTCATTTTTAAAGGTCATAAAAGTGAAGCCATTCGTATTTACAAACGAACATCAGACAGACAGATCAGATGTTTCTAATTATTTTTATAGGAAATTAAAGAAACTATCCGACCAACCGTTATGGACCACAATAGTCGACATGTCGGCCAAAATAAACGACCAACCACAAAAATGCAGAACGCCTCACTCGACGACCGACTTCAAGTGAAACTTGACCAACCCCTGGAAGTCCAAATGCAAGAAATACAATAACCTTCAATATAAATATCAAATAAAACATATAATTTGTGTTGTTTATTTACCCTTGTTGAAACTGGATTGTTTCGATTCCCCAGATGTACGCGACAAGGACTGGGGGTCGCTTGTCAAATCTCGTGGGTTTTCTGAGGATTCCTCCCACGGCTTAAGACCCTACGTGCAAGTGAATTATTGAAATAAAATTGAACCACGTGTTAGTCCCGAAATGACCTGATTTGTGTCGATTGGACGTTAAACCCTATCTCCCCCTCACAGTAGGACAGGACAGCACTAGTAGGAAGTTAAACCCCCGTTTCATTTCGAATTGAAAGTAGGGTATCTTTAATGTCATCCACGGAAGTGTTTTTTGTTTATGGCGAGCACGTCCACAGATTGTTAAAAACTCAAATACTGATCGAGAGTATCTCCCAGAATTCCCGCAAGAAAAACCTATTCCATGTTTTCTTATAGGAAATAAAAACATACAGTGAAATAATAACCCGGTACCGGTTTAAAGAAAAACTTTCAGAAGAATAACCCCAAAGATCAAAGAGATTTACCGTTATAGGTTTATAAGATACAGCGCACACGTGCTAATCATTCGGCCATCCAACCCGACTCATCGGCAACTCAACCACAACTGACAAACCGCCCATCGGTTGTTTAAAATATTATGCAATCAATTAGGAGGAGCCCATATTGATCACATGTACATGGTTTACATGGAAAGCAGGAATAGTAGCTTTACACTATACCTCCCCCCCCCTCAATTTAATGCCTGGTTTATGCTTATCTTGATAAAATTGGAGATTTAAACAAATATCTTTTTTGTAAAGTTTATCTACGATACGAGGACCATGTAGCGAAACTATGTATTAGACTGTAAGCCTGTGAGCTAGGTGTATTATGTGACTGCATTAACAATATACTAGGATTGCTCTTGTCGACGAGACACCTATTTTAATTCACATACACACTAACATAGATCCATGGACAATAAAACTCTTTTTTTAGAACAATTATCTTTAGCCAACATTCCTTCATAAGACGTTAAAACTACGGTTTTGAATTCATTTGTTGTCCACTTTACGAAGTAGAAAGAAATAATTATTCGCCCTAGAAAGAAAACAACCATTTTAAAACACTTGATTATGTTCAAATTGGAAATCGGGTATAATACATTTCCACTCCACTCAATGTTTGTGATTTGACTTCTTCTTCTCAATTCTAAAAGCTGTAAACTAATCAACATCAAAGATTGAAAGTGACACAATTACAGGATCACAGATGATTGGGGGATTTCTGTTCTCTGTATACCACCCAATCATCAGAAACTGTTTTATATTGATGGTGCTGATGTTCAACATGAACTGGATAATCATCGTAAATTATCATACTATGGTGTTACTGATGGATCTACTATTTATTTAGCTGATCTTAGAACTGATGATGGGCCCTTTCGAGTGCAAAGATTTTCGACATGGTGGTTCTTTGACCTTTCGTGGAAAGGGTTAGCTTTAATGTTGGAATTAGCCCTAGCCCTGTTAACATCTCGATCAAATAGATCTAACCTTCTGTGACCCGGAGGAAACCCTCGAGTTCGATTGTGTACAACCGAGGAATCGAAACCACGCCAGTAGAGTCAATGACAGACCTTATGATACAACGCGCATACGCTAACCACTCGGCCACCCCCACCCGCCGGACCCTCTAAAGGTTTTGAGTATTATTTATTAGACACAGATTTTAATATTTCTTTGTCCATGATTGTCGACGTCTGAACAATAACTCAGGTGTAGGAACTATTGTTATTATTTATCATGTTGCCATGGTTTTTATTATCATGTTGCTATGGTGGCTATTATATATTTCATTATTGTTTCTATTAATGTGTACAGAATATTGTTGATCCCTTATTTAATGTCCATTCACACCATCTTGAACTTAATCTACGTGCATTACTTCCTTGCCCATTTTTATCCAACGTTGATGTCATTTTGATTTTGTTTAATATAATTAGTAGCTGTAATAAATGTAGTAACTGAAATTTAGATCTCTCTAAGTTATTTATTTTGTAGTAAACGTTAGATAATTAATTTGGATTAACATCTTACTGTGCTGCACCAACCGGGCTAATAAAGATAGACATACACCATGCAGTGGCCCATCAAACGGGCTAATAAAGATACGTATACACCATGCAGTGGCCCATCAAACGGGCTAATAAAGATACGTATACACCATGCAGTGTGCTGCACCAACCGGGCATATGAAAAACAATAGCCACGCCCTCATAGCAGCTATGTCTTGAAAAAACGATATGCATAGAATGTTGCTTATATGAAAGGAAGAGGCCATTAATGACCAAATAAGGACCATACGTCCTTCAAGCGTCGCGGTTTCTAATGTTAAATCTCGGGACATGTCTATTGAACAATAACACCCATCTAAATACGAAACATGAAGTGTTTATCGATATTGTAACATACTATTTAGGATTTTAAAAGAAATTACTAAAACAGGGGGTTGTTATTGTCCAATAGTCAGTGTCTAATTAACCAAACAAAACGCAAGATTCACTCATAAGCATGTTACAATATGGCCCAAACAAATCATCATACTTCTAACATTTAACAGATGAACCCAAATAAAGCAAACTCTCTACTCTAAACCAGACTTATATTGAATAAGTTATACAGAAAACATATTAAATGGCTTAATGATGACAGTATATAGTACCAAATGGTTTTTTAAAGGCTTATATTTTAATTTATCCCGGGTGAACGAACATCTTTGAAAAACAAAAACTATGCAGTAGCTGGAGTTTAAATATCAAATAACACAATAGCCTACGACTACGTCTCCGTCTCCAATTTTGCTTATAAAACATTGTGACAAAGCATAGCTTACAACAATCATTTGTAGCTATATCATTCACCAGGGGCGGAAACTGGAATTTTGAGAGCGGAAGCGATGTTGTCTGGCGATGGGAAGCAAGGAAAAAAGTGACATTTTTCTTACCATTTTGCATATTTCCGTTTCAAATGTTCACACAATCTTAACGAAATGAGCTATTCTCCAGTCGATCCGGCAAAATTTCTTTTTCGTTGCTCTTTGAATCTTGAAAAAGATTTGTGAACCAAGAACTGGTTGCATACACTTGCTAATCGTGTTGTTGTTGGGGCGGTGCTCTTTAAGAAACACGCCTAAGGCGTTGCCAGTTAAAGTCCGATCGATCTGAAATTTGGCATGTGTGTTCTTTGAACAAATATTACAGTTTTAAAGTCCCAGTCAAAATTATATACCGCGAGAAAGATAATTATATCCCTTCAAATTCTATAAGTGATTAATCATCCGTGTATTTGGAAAGCATGTATGCATTCCTTTTGACCTGAATTGAAATCGGGTATTTTACATTTGTACTCTTAGTTGGCGAGTTTTTGTCCCTTTTTCACTATTCGAAAAGTTACAGATAATCAAATAAAATCATCCATAAGTAGAAGATTTTATATATGTTTATTCTGACCAAGCCAACATTGAGGCTGATGTCCCCCGCCGAAATCCCCAAATAAATAGACGACACATATTAATTAATCGCACATTTATTTTTTTCAAACGTATCGAGCAATCAAACTCTACACGAAGTGTCATCCAAAAGTGTTTTATAAAGAAAAATGCTAAAACCGACGAGAAAAATGAAAATGTACCCTAGTTAGGGGGACCCTAAAGGCAGACAAAAGGGCCCCACGCTTGATAAAAGGGCCCTCTGGCCAAGGGAAAGGGCCCTCGTGTCCGAGTCAATCGTTTATATACACTGTTAGGGTGCCCCACCATATATAAATATCTCCAAATAGCTAAACAATTACACCACAATATTTATATATATAACATGTCTTAAAACTATTTCACAAATTTATAGTCACTAAATAAACGGTCATGTTAAACTTAATAAGCTATGACCATTTAAACATCATAAATAATACACTGAAAAATGGTTCGGAGCGTCGTCCATAACATCCAGACACTTTCGAGTAAAAAATAGGTTACGTGCCCTTGTTTTGAAACTAGTCTCACTTCACCAGCCTACCGACCATTCTCCGTCTGATTGACGGGCCGGGATAATCCAGACTACTTTTTACGAAACGTGACTGAAAGCTGGAACAAGAAATCGAATTTATAAATAACACACAGTGTTGACTCAACAATTGTTTTTTCTAACCTTGTAAAAATAAAACGAAACTGCTGCTGGTATCATGATTCTGTACAACCCAAGTTATTCATAGATATTATTTGTACTAAACCAAAATATGTCGCTTCTAACGGTTATGCGAAGGATAAAGCAATTTAAAAAATAAAACGAACGTAATTTCTAAAGATGCCGTAATAACCAAAACGATAAATATTACTGCTACTCAGAATCGTCAACAATAGATTTTTTACGACTGTAATAGTTACCAGTGTGTTTAGAATTTCCACGGGCTGTTGCTATTTATAGACTCAACTAGTGTGCGAGACTGTCAGAAAATTAGTAGTAGTGAACCAAGTAAAGCGTGCATATTCAACGTGTCTAGTACAACTTTTCAGTAGGCACGTGGGGCACCCTAACACTGTTACTGTCGAACCCATTACTGAATGAGAATGCAGTCATTGTATTGGCATAAAAATCATCAATCAAGATGAACCTAAGTTATCTTGTCCCAAAGTATCAACCAATCAAATTGTTTATCTCTACCTACCCTAAGCAGAAAATGCTCATCTTCGAACTCCATCAAGGCATTGACCTAATAAGCATACACACCAATTTTGAACATTTTAACTCAATTAGAAGGTGAGTTATTGTGTTCTAAAGTCTCGGCAAATCAAATTGCTTATCGCTCTGCTTACCCTGAGCAGAAAATGCTCATTATCGATCTTAGTCAAGGCATTACTGCAATGAAACTATACACCAAGTTTCATCACTCTCACTTAATTAGCATCACTTAATTATCGTGTCCCATACATCAACCAATCAAATAGCTTATCCCTGCTTACCTTAAGTGGAAAATGCTCATCTTCGAACTCCATCAAGGCATTGACCTAATAAGCAGACACCAAGTTTGAACATTCTAGCTTAATTAGGAAGAGAGTTATTGTGTCCCAAAAAGTGTGACGGACAGACAGACGGACGAACCCATTTTAATAGTTCCCCAACTTTCTTCGAAAGGCGGGGTACAAAAAAATAGCCTACATTTACATTTCATCAGAGTCATCAAACGAAAATGAAATTCCGAATAGCAAATTTCCAAAATTTGGTTTTACCAGTTTGGTCAGCCTAATTGGGAATGACATATTTTGTATGAGTATGTAATATCACTTAAAGATTAAGCAATCGTATGAGGAATGATAAATCGTATGACAATCGGCCTGGCTCGCCCCAAGTTGTCACAGTCATATTTTGTTAGGTCATCAGTATCGTCTATAGATAGTCTATAGCCAAATGGAGTTTAATGCCTAATTGTTCGGTATCAACTGGGATAATGACAAAAAACACCGACGTAATGGTTTATTCCTTATTTCGAATTCGAACTGCATACTAACGTGCACACGGAACCTCGGTTTTACGTCAAAAAACTAAACAATGCCATGGCGCCCCACTCCACTGTCCTGCACCACTGACAAGGAAAGATTTGGGGGCAGATTTGGAAGATCCTTACCCATCGAGTCCTGCACCAATGACACGGGGAGAAAAAACCAGAGGAGGATCAAACTTCGGACCTCCATGTATGTCCGCCTACCCCTCACTAAGGCACTGCGACTCCCTTGCATTGATGGAACGCAGGAAAAATCAGCTTCAAAAGTACATTGTCCCCGCCCTCTTCATTGTTAATGCATGGTGTATACTCATCTTCGTTTAGCAAGTTGGTGCAGAACAATGAGACGTTAAAATCCATTTGATTTTTTGCAGTACCATAGGTCGTAGAAAGCAGCCATATCCTCAAAGTCGGTCGCCACATTTAGCGGATGACCCATGCACTCTTTTCGTACTACGTATCTTAGAAAGGTCCTTGATCGTCATGTATTGTCTCTGCTTATATTTGTAATTTCTCTTCTTATGACCCACGTTGTGTATATATTTTTATTTATCACCCAATAACACATTTGGCAGTGGATATCGCTTGCATGATAAATTACATAATCTACTGCGAGATATCGCTTTACATGAATTTGACTGGCCAATCAAAAAGGATTTACTTTCTTTGATTTTAAAGAAACCACTTATTTTAAATAAAAAGTGACTTTTTTGTTAAAAAGAAACTGGTTTAATTTAATTGACCTTAGCTAAACTGCTGTCAAAAAACTGATGTATCACTACGCTGTAGATTCAGTAAAAGTGAAATCTATACCAAAGAATTATATTTATGTATTTGTGCATGTAAGAAAGGATTGGGTGATAAATAAAATCTCCAACTCGTGTTTTTTGATATAAGAAAATATCAACACTCGTTGATAAAGTAAAAAAAAACTCGGCAGAGCCTCGTTTTTTTCACTTTATCAACTTGTGTTGATATTTTTTGATATCAAAAAACACTCGTAGGAGATTCTCTATATCTCCGGCATCCCACGTTACCCGTCCCAAAATATCGTTTGATTAACAAACAAGTTGACGGGAACAAACTGGATACACAGGTTACAGCCAGGGATCAAAATAAAGTCACCCTCTCTATCTTTCAACGTAGATAGTCCCTTTTGAATCTCAATAGTCTTTCCCAGTAACGGTGTGTTTGCTTTCCCCAAAACTGCATGGTATCTAAAAACGCACACGCTTTGAATGTTTTATATGCCTTAAAGTTTGATATCGAATATTTATTTGGTGAAATATGATGATTGGTTACCAAGTCAAATGACCACATGATTAAGACCAATATGGAATGGAATATTCCTCACATGAGTAAAATAAACAATATAATGTTTCCTTGGTCTTAGGCCCCAATGTCTTGTTATTGTCACAAGATTTCATAAATAAATTAATTTGCGTTTTAAACAAACTTATACCATGGGTAATATAAGAATAATTAATTCAGGCCATGATATTTTTTATACATATGTATTCTTTAGCACAAATCCTTACCATCTATATTGCTACATTTTTTCTCTTTATTACAACGAGGGAGAGAAAAGGGATTTAACGTCCACTCGACACAAACTAGGTCATTTCGAGACTAACATATGATTCAATTTTATTTTAATAATTCGGTTGCGCGTCGGGGTCTTTAGCAGTGGGAGGAAACCGGAGAAAACCGGCGACCCTACTCCTTGTCACGTACAAACGGGGATTCAAAACTACGCCAGTTGACTCAATGATAGGCTTTATGGTACAGCACGCACGTGCTAACCATTCGACCATCCAACCCCGACACATTAAAACAACATTTAATATGATCTACCTGCATTACAATATTGTCACTCCATCGTATAGAGGAGCAAGTACAGAGAGAGAGAGAGAGATGGGGTTTAACGTCCACTTAACACAAACTAGGTCATTTCGCGACTAACATATGGTTTAATTTTATTTCAATAATTCGCTTGCGCGTAGGGGTCTTTAGCAGTGGGAGGAAACCGGAGTGCCCGGAGGAAACCCACGAGGTTGAGAAGGCGCCCCTATCTCCATGCCACATACGCTCACACCAGGGCTCGAAACCACAGCCGCAAGCCAGAGGTGACCGGCCATCTACAGGTCGAAGCGCGGCACTCTAGACCACTAGGCCATCCCAACCCCCCGAGCAAGTACAGACTCAAAATCTATATGTCAAGAACGTCATACAACGACAATATAATAAATATTCTATTGTTGATTTTGTAAGACCCCTATTTTAATACTGACACATTGGAAGTGTTACTAACGGGAAGTAGACACATTGGAAGTGTTACTAACGGGAAGAATTATCTTTATCACCCTTCAAGAACATTTTGTAACTTGATGATTTAAACAGTCTATAAGCCGTAGATCGATCAACATCAAAGATTTAAATTGACATAATCATAGGATCATAGGTGAGTTGTAAAATCTTCTAATAACGTTCTTGGCATCTAATTAATGATTTAGATGAGATTAGAACAGAATATCTTTTATAATAGGTGAGTATGTAATTTTAACTGGACAGAACAGAATATCTTTTATAATAGTTGAGTATGTAATTAATTGTAACTGGACATATGTAAGACTTTAGGGGCAAGTCACGTACATTGTAATGTTTATTTTTTAAAATGAGCATGCAGTAAATAATTTTGACAGCCTTATCATTTAAGGTAGATGCTTGATCAATTACATAATAAAATATAATATGACGGGTTTTTTTTTCATTAAATGAAATGTGTATAAAAACGTTCTGCGGCTATTCCTAGAAATAGTTATTCATCTCAGGTGAAACTTACGGTAGCTACATATGGCCATATTATTTTCTTATTGTACGTCCTCATGAAAATATGGGCGTATAAAACTCGGATCAAACTTTTGATGGAGCACAGTCTATAAACGCGATTTTTCATACACTCAGGGGCCATAATTCAGGAAGTTACTGTCCCATACGCCTGGATACCGACAGAAACTGAGATCTGTGCGTCATACGAATAAGGCGTCTGTGTATGAGCCGTTCTCCATGGCATACTAAAAAGGACGAAGGGAAACGCCGATGTCCGGGTAATACACCCCCATTATATTAAATGACTAAGAGATCATCTTGAAATCAAATCTTTGAAATGTGTCATTCTAGGAAATGAATAATAGCCCTTCTATAGTAAAGTCATTCAAATGATTTGTGACACCTAATTTTTTATTATAATACACGGAAACTGTTGTTATTTTGTTATAACTAGGCAATTTGCTCGCGTTAAAATAAATTGAATAGGTGGACGTTTTATGTTGAAAAGCACAAGAGGTTCACATTTCCCCCATAAACGTGTCCCTTTTGGATAAGAATTTTGTCCTTTGATTTTCTACTTTCTACTGCAGATGGCATTTTGAGCTTGATACCCACCATAGTCAAATGAATGGCTAGGTTTTATAGTAAAGAAATTGCAGTATTTGCAGCACAATGACCCCCCCCCCCGTTCTTGTTGTGTTGGGATCTCTACCTTGATATGCCTTCTTACTAAAGACTAGCACTTGTATGGACAGTCATGCTCATATCCCAGAATGTTCAAACTTACTGTAGGTGAATATCGTGATAGAGTTCGATCCTGCACATTTGCCACAATGACTTAGCAGGGGGGATACACGATAACTTTGGTTCTAACTGGACGAGTGTGATGAAAATTGGCGTATACTTTCACTATATCAATACCTTGACCAAGTTCGATAATAAGCATTTTCAAATTTAGGCAACTCCATAAGATACACGTGATGTGGATGTTGATTTTGATGTTGGTGATAATGGGTCCAGTGACAACAGCTATTTTACAAGGTATTTATATTAACCATATGCTACAAACTCGCACGTTAAATTTCATTTCATTTGGAAAATTAATCGAATTCCAACCCCATTAATCCGACACTGGATATTGGTAACACGCAATAACAACTTGTATAATGACGATTCACGGCGAACTGATATCAAAAGTCACCGTCTACGGAAACGTTATTTTTGCTTGAGCCGAGGTGGTTCTGTAATAGTAAGTGCAGGGGGACTGCACCACACAAAATCAGATACACAGACAAGACACCTCACCAAGAGACCACAAACATAAACAATTTTAAAAAAAGTGAATGGATCCGGGGGTTAGCCGTAAGCGTCCACTGCGCTGTACAGTCCCGGGCCTGTGGTGACACAGACTTCACTCATATTTGAAAACAAGTTGGGAACAAAACCCAAGGAAATAATTATATAATGTTAGCATGAGTCATGATCTGTCATATATTGCAAGAATTACGAATGCAAGCATATTGTTGTACAAATTCCGTTATACAAGTAACCACACCGTTAAATGTATCAAAGAATTAGGCCTAGTTTCAAAAAATTAAATGCACTAAATCAATAAAGAAGAGGATTGAAGTATATTGAATGCATTAGGACACATATTACAGCCGTCACAGAAAGAAAACAAAACTGAATACATGGAAGCAAAGGAATGTATACCGTTTAGGGAGACAGTCGTCTGCTGACTGAATGGCGTGACGTGAATCTGTTGTTATAGCTGTTTTGACGTCGTCGCTTAGAAGGTGCAATTTCCCGATAAGAAAGGGCGATAATTCAGATGAAGTGACGTTAAAAACTAAAGAACTAAAAGTTTTTGAGACCATGTAATTGTACAAACCATAGCATAAATATCATATAATATCCCACGTAAGAAACGCAAAACAGGAATGATGAAGAAATCGTAGATTATCAGTGTTTTCACAAATGCATAATAATAAGGGCGATAATTCATACAGGACTAGACATTTATAGAAGATAAAATTTATATTGAATCATTATCCAATATGTAGTCAGTAATATATTTATAAGAAATGTCAAACCTATTATGTTGAAGAAATGGAAGTTTTGAAATTTCTTTAAAAATGCGTAATTGTGATCCGCCTTTGGCCGTGCACTTAAAATTAAGCGTTTTTATTCGGGAAAGAAACAGTTCCTTCTTCTTGCAAATTTTCAAAAATCGTAATGCCTGTGAATAGAAAACATTATATAGTGTAGTATCTGGTATGTTACTGTAAGCTGACGGGTATTTTACTACTTCAAAACCAAATTTGTCCGTTTTATCGAATATACCGACATTAAATTTATCGTTGATTATATTGATGTCCAGGTCAAGAACAGATGCATTGGACGAAAAAAAGAGGTCCCGTGTACACGTCTGTGTGAACATAAAAGAATCAATGAGCGATTGAATTCGAAATAAAAGTAGGTCGTAGCCCAGTTGGTTCTGACAAATAGGAAGTTAACCCCTATTTCATGTTTTAATTGCGATTTAAGACAAACTTACATTCCAGTATATGGGATAGTTTTATCCAAAAGTTTATCAAGTTGAAAGATATTAACTCTATATATCAATAATTCTATGTTTATCAAATTGCATGGACATATATATTGTATCTTCTCGTATATTTTAGATTCTGTTTTCAAATGGGGCAATACAACAAATCCTGTGATCAGTACTATACGTCAAAGAATTGCCCTGGAGTGGATATATGAATCTGAAGAACCTGTCAGCAGCATGGTCTTTACACGCTTTAGAAACAGCAAGGATGTTAAAGTAAGGTCATTCTATTTAATAAAACTAAATCATACGAAATATCATGTATATGTGTGTATATGTCAGTAGGTAGATATGTGTAAATTATTCTATGTGTAATTGATTGCAGGTTCCTGTAGGAAAGTGGACAAAGGAAGAAGGATTTAAACCGGATCCCTTTATATCAACTATACTGACTCTTATTACAGTTCCCATAAATGGAACGAATGAGACCAAAGTATCTTTAATACTAGAAGATCCTATCGATATAGACTACGACCTCCAGTATAACTGTCAAGTTACCTTTGGTGATCCAGTACAAAGGAGTAGTTTTTCAGTTGAATTGAGACTACTGAGTAAGTAACATCAATTTAGTCTAATAACTATAAAGTATTGTACATATATATTACAGACGGATAAAAGATTCATTATGTAATCTAATAAAATATCGTGAGTAGAAGACAATCAACGGGTATCGATTAACCTAACCCAACCCCAATCCCATTCCTAATAACAGATATCGATGGACTAATGAACCTGCGGACTATTGAGCATGCCCCGTAGTAATGTGAACAGTGTACCTATGGTTTATCAGTCTGGTGGCATGGAAATAAAGATCGCAGGTTCAAATATACAAATACCAAGCTTATATCTTTATCTAACACGTGATCCGACATGTTAGATGACATATACAAATCGATTACTTTAACAAGAAGATAAATTTATAACACCTGACATCAACAATAACATTATTTCGATAAAGCAAGAGGAAACCCTACATTCATCTTGAGTTATGACATAATTACAAGAATAAATGTTTATTTAAATGACTTATATAAATGCAAATTTATTTTCCAGGACCACACTGTACACGAGATCAAAATGAAACGTATGCTGCCTTGGGAGAAAATGTTACATTTATGTGGGAATACGAGTATCCATTTAAACCAGTTGCCGTGTTTATATCACGAGAAAATAACAGTGGTAGCGAACAGGTGAACCTCAATTTACATTTAATTAATATCCTAGATACCGTCTCTATCATATCTCTGATTAGAGAACGTCGAAGACTATGTGCGTTTCCACCACGTGATCACGGCGACTATATAAACTGGTTAGATTTTTTTTCGAAGGGGTACACAGACCATTAGCTAGCCCCAAATTGTTGGTGGGGAAATTGTTGGAAAATAGGGTTGCACCTGAAAATGGGTGAAAATTTCAATTTTGAGGCTGAATTTGCGATATTGGCGTACAATGATATTCTGATATGAACATTATAAACATTTAAAGGAAGGAATACGACTTTACCGTACCTATAATAATTTATGCGAAAAACGAAAACTTCGAAAACGGGTTGGAGTGCGACTTGTTTGAATTTTGAAGATTATCATGCTGTTTTATGTGCCTAACCAGTCTCACTCGGCATCCAACCAATAATGTCGTTTTGGGTGCCACATTGAGCATGTCGTGGGCGCCCAACCAATCTTATTCGGCATTATGCATAATGAGAGGCCCACCAATCATGTCATTGTGGGCGCCCTTCGGGATAAGGCACCACGCAGTCGTTTTGGGCGAGCCATCAATCATGTTGCGGTGTTAATCGTGTGAGATATTATGAGGCACGTATTGCGTCCAATTGACTGCTGTGTATCAAAACTTGTGTTAACGTTTCACAGAAAAGGTGATCAATGATGTCCCCATTTCCGAGTTTGCAAATGACTACCATGTAATTTTTAACCCATTTTACCGACCACCTTATTCCTAAAATAAGCAAATTGACTACCATGTAATTTGTAACTTCTTTTACCAAAATCTGTTTCTCGAAATCTTAACTAAAGATAAAATCGAAATTTTAGTAGATACTTGATTGGCTAAGCACTAAAATCGATCTAATATTATCCAATCAAATTACTAAAATTTGGATTTTATCTTAGTGAACATTTCATAAAATTGGGTCTACATGTGGCCAATAATGTCAATCGTAAAAGGCACGTGTTGACAAGTGGTGAGAATTTTTAATGTTTTTGAAGGTTGAGGTAGGATATTGGTATCAGGGTGGATTTACTGATCAGGGTGAATTGATCGATAGAGTGGTCGTAACAAATACACGAAATGAAGATCAAACTGGTGGAAAGATAAGTCTAACATGGAAAAACGTCTCAATGGAAGATTTTGGGTGGAAGTATGTGTGTCAACTAACACTGGCTGATGGAGAACAACTATTTACACGAACAATATTAAAAGGTAAAGTGCGCACAATAACAGTAATTTATGTTAAAGAGATTAGTATAAATATTAGAATTGGGGATAGTTGATATTCGTAGAAGTGTTACAAATATTTTAGCAACCTATTTGATTTTGCGGATGGTGCAGGGGTAAGGTAGGTTAGTTCTTTTTATACGCCCACATTTTCATGTGGACGTATATTGTCGTCGCCCCTGTCCGTCCGTCCGTCCACCGTCCACACAATTGCTTGTGAACAGTCTACAGGTCACAATTTTTATTCGATTTTAATGAAACTTAAAATATAGGTTTATCCCCATAAGTTCTCGTTTCTTACCGATATTGGCATGTATCGGACTATAACTTCATGGGTTATGGCCTCTGTGAACAGTTTAGGGGTCACAATGTTGAACCGATTTGGATGAAACCTGAAATGCATGTTTATAACCCAACGATCTTGGTTCCTTTCGATATTTGCGCCCATCGGATTGTAACTTCCTGAATTATGTCTCCTGATTGTCCGAAAAATCACCCTTTTAGCTTGTAATCCATCTGGAGGTCAAGATTGTTATCCGATATAAAAAAAAAACGTCTGATTATATCACCGTTACATGGTTATGGGGGTTGAGTTCGAATTTCGTGAAAATCCGACCCAAATTGACAGACAAAATACCCGCCGTTTGTTCGCGAATAGTGTGAAAGTATGTTATATCAAGGTTGTGGACTCAACATGTATAGAGGTCACAATTTTGAACAGATTTTGATGAAACTTGACATGTATGTTTATAACCCACAGTTCTTGGTTCCTGTCGATATTTGCGCCCATCGGATCGTAACTTCATGAGTTATGACCCCTGATTGTACGAAAAATCACGTTTTTAGCTTGTGAACAGTGTAGAGGTCCAAATCAGACCAAAACTGCCGGACAAAATGGCTGCCGCTAATACGCGAATAGTGTTTTAAAAAATATGATATATCAAGATTGTGGACCCTGTTGAGGTCACAATTTTAATCCGATTTTGATGAAATTTGTAATATAAGTTTATAACCCAATGATCGCGGTTCCTTTCGATATTAGGGCAGGTTGGAACGTAACTTCCTGAATTATGGCCCCTGATTGCACGAAAAATCTTCTTTTTTTTTACCTTGTGGACCATATGGAGGTCACAATTTTATTCCGAATTAAAAAACCGTTACACATTAATGAAAGTTGAGTGTGAATTTCTTGAAAATCGATAATTGAACAGCGAAATCCATAATATTAAATGTTTCGTATACTTAACATTAGCATGGGCCAGAACAACCAAACAAATTCTAAAGATAATACTTAATATGCGACAACTCTTGTTGGCTGCCCGGACGATTTAGCTGCTATGTGGGCGTAGGTTTCGTTGCCTGGCAACCTATTTTTTCATCTAATAGGTGTTAAATTTTACCATTTATCTAGAAAAAGAGAAGCCGCATATTGTAAAGCCTGGAACAGATTCCCGGAAATCAACAGCCTCGAGATCTCCAGTTGGTTACAGTACAATACTACTACTTGTTATTGTCGCTTCTAGTATCTTTCACATCTCACGGGACTAGTAAGTATTTGTTACTATTGTTACTGTCACATCTAGTATCTTTAACATCTCACAGGACTAGTAAGTATTTGTTACTAATGTTACTGTCACCTCTAGTATCTTTCACATCTCATACGACTAGTAAGTATTTGCCTCAACATGTTATAGTCGCCTCTAGTATCCCATATCTCACCGGACTAGTAAGAACTAAAAATACTATTGTAAATTTTACCTTGTTGTACTGGTGCAGCTAAACATTTCGACACTGTAAATGAAATGGTGTTCATTTGTTTGATGAATGCCGTTTGCTAGTAATCTGTTTTACTAATAACTGTATTATTTCACCAAGTTACCAGACATACGATTGTAAGTAATTTATATCACTAAATAGTCCATGGTATAACAATAACATAATTTGCGATCAACCCTTTACCATTTCAAACTGGACAGATGTAGCAATCAAATTGGTGTTTAACGTCTGCTTCCACATAAGTGATATCAAATATATTGAGGTAGCATTTCGATAGGTTGATATAGTAGGTTGAGTAAGTAACCGTGTCATCGGCCATTTTTACTATGTGTAGTCCGCAAACATTATTAAAGACAGCTAGCATTAACGGGATATTAACATAGTTATGGTGGTGAAGGGATACCAATGAGCGAAACCTGGGTATTATTATACACGTGTGTGTTGAACTATATATAATAACCCATTACAATTATATAATATATTGAAGTAATCAACTATACATAATAACCCGTTACAATTATATACTGTATTGAAGTAATTAACTATATATAATAACCCGTTACAATTATATAATATATTGAAGTAATTAACTGTGTTTATATATTTCAGGGCGTATCCTACGTTGGTGATGTTATAATTATCTTAACATCACCATTGTTGATTATCTTCTGGTGGGCAGCATGTTACGATGGTAACAGCATTAACGCTGATACAATTCGTATTACGGGTACATTTTTGAATAAGATTTATCAAACGACATACATAGTAATTTTAATTAAAATTTTATTTTTTTATATATTTTTTTATGCCCCTGTCCGTCTATCCACAATTTGTAAACCGGTCGCTAGATCCACCGTATAACCCATGCATCGTTTCTTACTACGTGTTTTAGAACAGCCCTTGATCGTCAAGTATTGTCTCTGCTTATATTTGTAATTCTTCAACTGGTTAGAAAGTATCTTTAAATGTCATTCTGATATCCGACATTAACATGAAACCTCAACCCTCTCTCCTAAAGAATTTCTACATGGTGTTTGCTCTATCAAATCTATTTGATACCTCATGATGTCTAATAACCTAGCATGCACATTCTATTAATTATATGTTCTCAGATTCATAGCCATTAATTATTCTTATGGCTAATTATGATGTAATTAATTATGTGATTGGTCACACATGCTAAATATGAAATGATAACTTTCATGTCACGCGCTTTTAGATAAAGAATCTGTCCTTGAACTGAGTCACCCTTTCCTGTTATTCTCACAATATTTCATACACAATTTAATTATTTGCGTTTTAAATAAACTCATACCATAACTAATATACTGACAATGGAGAATAATTAATTAAGGTCATAATATAATTATACATATGTGTTCTTTAGCACCAATCTACCATCCATATTACTGCACGATCTCATTCAACATATATGAGCGTATCTTACAAGGAAGCCGCTGGTTTGATATATAAATAAGATGTTTGGAAAGAAAACAAACTTCATATGTTTAGCTAGAGCTTTCAGGCTTTAATATGATATCGTAACTATATATGACGTTACATCCGTCGTTTACAATACGTTGAGTATATTGCTGTTATTAGAGACTTTTGGCAAGCGTAAATTTCTGGTCCGTATCGCGTATCCGTATCGATTTTGTGTGTGACGTCAACAATACTTTTTGCTACTTTTAGACGCTGAAATGTTGTATCATAGTAGACACTTGACTAGTACTGAAGATTTTGGTAGATAACTGTCACCATGCTGTATTTGAACTAAGCTCAGCTCAGCTACCCATATGTACATGACGCGAAAATCTGCCAAAACCCTAAAACTACATTGACGCAACGTATCACGTGGCGATACGGATACGTGATACGGATGCGGAAAATTCCACTTGCCAAAAGTCTCTATTAATAACAATTAATGTACGTCAACTTTAGTTAAATGTACATATTATACGCAGTTCTCATTTTGATGGTAAAATAATAACAACGAAGAGTCGTTTATGTGGTGAGTTATTGGACATTATGGTAATGAATGAATCCAGACCTAAATAATATGTATTTCTACATATATTGTTGTCTATAGACAAAATATGGCGTATACCCGTCATCATTACCCCAGTTTGTAGCAGAACATTAGGACGTTAAACCCTATTTCATTGCATTTATTACTTTAATGTCCAATAATTCACCACAAGACCAAAATGAGAATTTGTAAATATATATTCAATTTATATTGTGTACATGTATATAGACCTATATAATATTTAATGAGAATTTATAAATATATTTTTTTTTCAATTTATATTGTGTACATGTATATATATAATATGTAATGGGTATTTATGAATAATTCACCAAATAATACATTATTATAAAAACCACCAGTCGATGATCAACGTTGTAGGTCCCAAGTCCTGAGAAAGATGGAGGGGGATAATTTGATATAATCAATAAATATATCTTAAAAATTCACTCGTTATTGCTTTATGTTTCAAGCCTTTCATTTAGAATAATGATTGATTCGATCAAGGGAGATGATAATATTTTATAATGTATGGTTAGATTGGTGATGGCGTAAATGTAAGAGATTTAATTAAGGGTTGGGATCTGATATATATTCAACATTCAACATTTCACCTTTAAAGGATGTTTTCTCTAAGGACCAAAGCACTTATGGAGACGTTGGGCGAAAATCACTATCTGCTCAATAAAGACAGTGTATACAATTGCCCGTGTCGATAGCGTACATCAAGTAAAAGTGGAATCGTCCGCGTAAATCGAGTAAAAATGGAGTCGGTAGAGAACATCAAATAAAAATTAAAACCGCCATTAACCATGCATCTGTGACGCCAGTCAGCGCAATACAACGAATAAACTGGACGAAGTTTATCTTAGGTATATGTTTAAAGAATTACAATATCCTGGGACTCTTCATGGGAAATATATATTGGTAGGTAGGTCTCGTCGCTTATAAAACAATCTTCTTGTTCTGTCAGCACGAATAGATTTTGTCAAAGCAGAACGAGGGGATCAATCTCATAATCAAGCAAACAAATTCTTATGGTGTTTACATTATTAGTACGAAGATAAGATAAATGACATAGGTGTTGAGTTCCACTTATATATCTCGTGTATACTTCCAGATAGTTCTGTTACCACTCCTTCATATACTGCAAATTGTAACTTCAGATTTGTTTATAAACCTGTAACGGTACATCTCTTTGATCTTTCTGTTACCCGGAGTAACTTGCGATCTCAAAGCTGAGTTGGATTTCAGTATCTAGGGAATTTGGGGTCATTCTTCTGAGACGAAACCATGATGCGAGGTAACTGAGAGAGAAAAGCAGCTTCATTTCAGGAATAACATTGTTCAATCTCATTTTAATACATCGCTTGCGCGTATTGGGGGGAAACCGGTGGACCCGAAATAAACCCCACCAGTTTGTACTGGCGATCCCACTCCCTGTAACAAACAACAAGCGTGAAATTGAAACTACGTCACTTGACTGAATTACAGACATTATGCACACGTTCTGAAGACCCTGGAGGTTTAGGTTTTAAGTCATTGGACCGTGGGCAAGAAAAGTTATAGATGTATTATATGTGAGCTAAATCTGTCTATTGCAGTTCTTTCTTATTGTCTCAATTATTAATTAGACATTTATTAACATGATAAGACCATAATCGACTCTCTAGATCGCCATTCAATAATTTGATTTAAAAATGGATAATCGCAAATTTGTTTACTATCGTTTGAAAGGTAGTAATGACAATCGAGAGTCCGATACTGTCCCAACAGGCATATCAGTACTTATCTCAGCTCTGTATCTAATTCTTACATAATGCATCTTTAATAAAGCAAAGAAAATAAACACCATATTCATTCTCAAATTAACGTTTAGATCCAAGTTGAGTCTCGACAATTCTTCAATTTTTCATCTTTAGTGTCAGTTTGATCCAATATGATTTCGCTTGTTGAGGAAATCGTTGCTGTGGTGAAGAGATTCTTGGTAGCTTACCATACAAAAAGTCTGGTTATTTCTCATTTCAGATGGACCTAATTCCCATTGCTATACCCGCACTATATATCACTTTGTAACATGAAATATATGGAAGACCTGATTTTAACCTTGTGTATGAATGAAAAGTAGGCAAATAGTGTTTAAATCCTAAAAGCTTAGTTTGACAGTGACAAATTTGCATTTCGTCACATTTTAAACATTCCTAAATTTGTATCAACCGCTTTAATCCCCTCTTGGTGTCGTGATCCAGCCGGGGCGATCAACAAGATGGTTTGTAGTCAGCAAAAGTAGATTACTTCTTACCTTGATAAAGTTTGTGGATAGTCTGTTGTGCTGTCAAGTAGGTTAATCAAGGGGAGTTAACTCTATTTTATGACTCAAGTCGATTTGATATTATTTATGTTGCAAAATCTGTAATTTTATATGTTTGTGTGATTAATTGATATCTAGTTAGGAACTTTACCACTAAGATATTTATCACATATGATTGTCATGTGTAGCTATGTATGGTGTAGGTGGAAAGTAGTGCGAAACTTCCAAGACACTCTCACCATAGATGAATCGATTGTCCACGGGAGAAAGTCTACAGGGGAATCGTTATAAATTTGGAAGTGAGTTTTTAATGTTATTTGGGAAGGTGTTAGATGTTTGCATTATTGTATAATTCTTCTTCTTTGTATTATTACTCCCAATCTCGATCATTAAATTTAACACCTATATGGTTAATTCTCTGAACCTCATTTCCAATACAAATGATCGTTAGCATTTTTTTTTTTTTTTTTTGAAAAACGGATATTTAAATTTGAATACTGTCCAACAAATCTCTAAAAAGAAATTATTTAGAAATCACTTGCTTGGTTGGAATTAAGAACCAGACAATGTACACAACGTACACACCGCACCGATTGCTATTCACAGTTACTGATGAAGGGGCGTTCTTTGGCACCTGTGGGCCGTTTTTGTTGCGTTGAAACTGAGTTTATAGCTTCGGTGACAAATATTCCACGTCAGTAATCCTTTTTCTAAACAAACGTTGAATCAATTGAAATAGATTCACAAATGAAATGTGCGATGAGTAATAATTGAAATGAAATAATACATTTGTCTATATTGCTTATCCATGTGTTATATCCTCTATTTGATAACCCTTAATATATCTACTTAAGTCTGGTTAATCACAACTACATAGTGTTTTCTCTGGATAATCAAACATTTAGAGCCTCGTTGTGCGGCACTCAGCAAACCCCGATACTCTACATCTGGCCTCGGCTGTAGGACGGTAACTTAAATGAAATAACATGAAATAACGTCCTACTGTTCTGTTAATGACGACGTGCATCGGTCTACTTATAAGGAAAACTTGCCACTTTTAGAAAAAAAAGTTGTGTCGTTTAAAGAATGTGTAAAATTTATTTTCAGAGCAAAGGTGTCCTCGTTTAAAGAAAATCGGATGAACTTGAAAGAAAAACAGCTTCAGAAATCAAAAGCTTTGTATGATAAAATATTCAAATTCGTCGTCATGGGCGACGCAGTTTGTTATCCAATGGCAGACTTCGTCATAAATCCGTGGCTAGTAGGGTACTGAAGTCTGCAGAGGTTTGCTGAGTGCGTTGTGTGCGGGTGACTTTGTGGAATGGCGGAATAAACATATTTGTGCAGCATCAGATCCAGTTAAAGCCACACCAGCGCCCCTATCGTTCATCTTCAGACAATCGTGAAGTGTTAAAACATCAACTTGAAGAACTACTTCAACAAGGTGCCATTCGTTGTGTTAACGAAACAGGAGATATTCCTATAACCAGTCACTAAACTGAAGATATTCCTATAACCGGTCACTAAACGCGCTATGGCAATGCATGCAGTTCTCGGGTCTATCCAATCAAGAATATCAGTGCACCCAGGTGTCTTTTGTCATGTCGTTTTCTCCGGGTCCCCCCCCCCCACACACACACTGCTAATGACCACTTCATGCAACCGAATTAATGAAATAAAATTAAACCATATGTTAGTCCCGAAAAGACTTAGTTTATGTCTAATTGACGTTAAACCCCATTTCTATCTCTCTAAAACCATTCCGATTGTCTTGGTAACTAAACGCGCTTTATTTCGTCCATTGATTTGAGTAGTGGGTTTTTTCAAATGCCCCTTGCTCCTGATTCGTCCAAATATACAGCTTTTGCCACATGTCTCGGAACATTTAAATTTTTAAGAGTACCTATGGGATTGAAATCTTCTCCTAATTCGTTTCAGTTATTGGTGCACAAAGTATTCCAGGGGGTGATATTTTCGTCTATACTTAGTTATCTGGATGGATGATGTATTAATTGACAGTTGTTGAGTGTGCACCGTATCTTCTTAAGGCCGACATTTTGTCGTAGAATGCGACCATCAATCGCTTTAGCCCATTTATGATACATTTACGCTTAAAGTAAAAACTCACATCGAAACCACAAACAGAAAAGTTGTAAATTCCCTTTTAGATCCTTATTCTGGAAAAATTACCAAGGGAAAACTGTTCTGATTTACCAAACAGATTTTTCAAATAATTTTCTGAGAAAATATCAAAAATCCGTAATGATCTCTCCGCGAATGCAACTGCCGAAGATATTACTACTAATGTTTGTCCTCGGACTATTTTTTTGTGAACAGCATGAACTGAACTAAACGACGATAATCAAATCCATGAAATCCACTTCCTGTTCGCTTGATCCTATACCTACCTGGTTCCTTAAAAACCACCTTGACGTGTTCTTATCAGTCATATTGAATAGTATCAACGCATCCCTTATATCTGGAATATTGTTCGGGTGGTGGCGAGTTCCCTTGTATACATTGGAATACGAGAAGGTCACAGCGCCGCTACCGGGAAGAAATGTCCCTCATAGCACACTGCATTGCGTATGTTCGTCTCCATCACCTTGACCCTTAGCCAAAGCTATACAATGGGATAATATTTAAACACTTCAACTGGAGAGTCAAATATACCTGACACGGGGACATGGGTATAGGTATAGTCGGTCAGACATCACAAGAACATACCTGACGATACAAGCTGAACACAGAGAAAGACAATATAACATACGTGAAGATCATCGGTACAATCTTAGGGTTATAACCATGTATTTCAACTTTCATCAAATTCACATCAAAATTGTGTCCTCTAGAGGGTCCACAACCTTGATAAGCCGTTTATTTACAATATTTTTCAAGAGGGGCAGCCATTTTGGTCCTATTTGTACGAAACCATCATTAGGATGTAACCGTGATATATTCAAACGTTTTTTGAAATCGGATAAAAATTGTGACCTCTATAAGGACCACTAGGGCTTAAATTCTGGAAATTACGACCCGATATGCAAATATTGAAAGGAACCAAGATCTTTGGGTTATAAACATGAATTTTAAGTTTCATCAAAATCGGATCATAACTGTGGCCTCTAGAGGATCCACAACCTTGATAAACCATATATTATATACACTAATTTCCGAACGAGGGCGGCCATTTTGTCCGACAATTTTGGTCCGATATTCACGAAATTCGAACTCAACTATCATGAGGTGTAACGGTATATTCAAACTTTTTTTTAAATCGGATAAAATTTGTTACCTCTAGAGATATCACAAGCTAAAAACGCGATTTTCATACAATCAACGGCCATAAATCTGAAAGTTACGATTCAATGTGCAAATGTCGACAGGAACACAGATCTGTGGGATATAAAAATGCATTTCAAGTTTTATCAAAATCAGACGAAAATTGTGACCTCTATAGGGTCCACAAGCTAAAAACGTGATTTTTCGTACAATCAGGGTCCATAATCCTTGAAGTCCCATACATGCAAATACCGCAAGGCACCGAGATCTTTTGGAGATAAAAACATATTTCAAGTTTTGTCAAAATCGGATAAGAATTGTGACCTGTAGAGTGTCTACAAACAAATTGTTGACGGACGGACGGACGTCTGGACGGACAGGGGCGACGACAAATATACGTCCACATGAAAATATGGGTGTTCAAAAATTGATATCATAGGCACATGCGTACATTAGTCAAATGGAGTTTAATGCCTAATTGTTTGGTATCAAACGGGATAACGAAGATGTACATACACCATACGTTAGGGGGAATCTGACCGAGAGAGAGAGAGAGAAATTGGGTTTAACGTCCACTAGACACCTTTTGAATCTCAATAGTCTTTCCCAGTAACGTAGTGTTGCTTTCTCAAAAACGGCATGGTATCTAAAAACGCGCACGCCTCGAATGTTTTGTATGCCTTCAAGTTTGATATCTATTATTTATTTGGTGAAATATGATGATTGGTTACTAATGACCACATGATTAAGACCAATATGGAATGGAATGTTCCTCACATGAATAAAATAAACAATAGAATTTATGTTTGGTCTTAGCCCCCAATGTCCTATTATTGTCGCAATATTTCATAAACAATTTAATTTGCGTTTTGAATAAACTTACAGAGGCGGATTCAGGAGTTGACTCAATGACAGGCTTTATGGTACAGCACGCACGTGCTAACGATTCGAAAATCAAACCCCCGACACATTAAAACAACAGTTAATATGATCTACCTTCATTACAATTTTGTCACTCCATCGTATAGAGGGGCAAGTGCAGACCCAAATCTATAAGCTGTTTTTTTTTTATGTCGAAAATGTCACACAACGACAATATAATGCATATTCTATTGTTGTTTTTGTAAGACCCCCATTTTTTAAAATAGACTGACACACTTTAAAATAGATCATTGGAAGTGTTGCTCCCATTAGTACAATGTACCTAGAATAGAACCATTCAAATTCAACAGGTGAGTATCACGTGAATCATATTGAGAAGTGTGCATTCATTTTTTATGACCCTTTGAAATCGAAATCCGTTGTGTAAATTCGTTATTTAAACTGTAAGTTTGTGGTTTAGTTAGTCTAGAGACTGTAGACCGATCAACATCAAATATTGAAATTGACATAATCATAGGATCATAGGTGAGTTGTAAAATCTTCTAATAAATGTTCTTGGCATCTAATTAATGATTTAGATAATTGTAACTGGGCATATGTAAGACTTTAGTGGCAAGTCACGTACATTGTAAAGTTTATTTTTAAAATGAGCATACAGCCTTATCATTTTAAGGTAGATGCTTGATCAATTACATAATAAAATATAATATGACGGGTTTTTTTTTCATTAAATGAAATGTGTATAGAAACGTTCTGCGGCTATTTCTAGAAATAGTTATTCATCTCAGGTCAAACTTACGGTAGCTACATATGGTCATATTATTTTTTTATTGTACGTCCTCATGGAAATATGGGCGTATAAAACTCGGATCAAACTTTTGGTGGAGCACAGTCTATAAACGCGATTTTTCATACACTCAGGGGCCATAATTCAATAAGTTACTGTCCGATACACCTGGATACCGACAGAAACTGAGATCTGTGCGTCATTCGAATAACGCGTCTGTGTATGAGCCGTTCTCAATTTTATGATATCCCCAAAACCCCAATAGAAATATGTACGTCCATTCGCAGCTAACCAGGTACACCCAACAGGGACGATGGGAAGGGAAACACCGATGTCCCGGTAATACACCCCCATCATATGAAATAATTAAGAGGCCTTGAAATCAAATCTTTGAAATCTGCCATTCTAGGAAATGCACAAGAGCCTTTATATTGTAAAGTCATTCAAATGTTTGCGACACCTACAGGCAACAATCGACTGAATTTTTTTTAATGATACACAAAGCCGTATATGGTATGCAGTATGTACATAACAGGCTATTCATCGAATGGGTTTGTTAGAAATTGAATGAATAAAATGAATAGTCTTTGACCACTCACTGACATAGGACTTTTGTTTGTGTTATTTTGTTAGGCAATCCTTAACCGGTCAGTATTTAGTATTGTATTTAATTGATATCGCCACGCATGCGTCTCAGACAGGAACTTGTCTTGTCAATAACATTGAGAAAAACATGTCATCGTTCTACATTTTTTGACAAAAAAAATAATTTAACGATGTCGGGAATGTTAAAGACCCTCAAAGTCATTGAAATGCCTATATATGATTCTGACTCGGAATATATCGATTACGCCGATTCTGGAGACGATATATCTGATGAAAATGATTTAAAATGATATGCAAATTATAGATCAACTTATCCTCTTCAACTATTTTATTGGTGTCAAGAGTCTATCACTTATAATTATTCGGCAGTAGTCGATTGTAATAGGCTTACAAAATATTTCACGTTAGTTATTTTTTAGCCTGACCACTTGACGTCATAACGTCTAAATGACGTTGACCGGTTAAGGGTTAAAATTGAATAGGTGGACGTTTTATGTTGAAAAGCACAAGAGATTCACATTTCCCCCATCAACGTGTCCCTTTTGGATAAGAATTTTGTCCTTTGATTTTCCACTTTCTACTGCAGACCGCATTTTGAGCTTGATACCCCACCATAGGAGACGACCCTATTTCCCCTAACCCATATCTAAATTATTGCTTAAATGAAAACGAAAACCATGTCATTATTACTTTATGGAGAGAAGGTTCTACATTCTACTATATGTATGCCACTCTACTTATTTTATTTACATGTTTATTAAATCGAGGGGGGGTGGGATGGCCTAGTGGTCTAGAGTGCCGCGCTTCAACCTCTAGCTGGCCGGTCAACTCTGACTTGCGGCTGTGGTTTCGAGTCCTGGCGTGAGCGTATGTGGCATGGAGATAGGGGCGCCTTCTCAGACTCGTGGGTTTCCTCCGGGCACTCCGGTTTCCTCACACTGCTAAAGACCCCTACGCGCAAGCGAATTATTGAAATAAAATTAAAACCATATGTTAGTCCCGAAATGACCTAGTTTGTGTTGAGTGGACGTTAAACCCCATTTCTCTCTCTCTCTTATTAAATCGAGTTCTTCAAATGTGATAAGTATATCTAAAGAATCAAAGAAACATTCCAGGCCAAGTACAGAAACATGTGCCTAAAACGTGTCAAATGAATGGCTAGGTTTTTATAGAAAAGAAATTGCAGTATTTGCAGCACAATAACCCCCCCCCCCCCCTTCGTGTTGTGTTGGGATCTCTAACTTGATATGCCTTCTTACTATAGACTAGCACTTGTATGGACAGTCATATCCCAGAATATTCAAACTTACTGTAGGTGAATATCGTGGTAGAGTTCGATCCTGCACATTTGCCACAATGACTTAGCAGGGATACACGATAACTTTGGTTCTAACTGGATGAGTGTGATATCAATACCTTGACCAAGTTAGATAATGAGCATTTTCAAATTTAGGCAACTCCATAAGATAACACGATGTTGATGTTGATGTTGATGATAGTGGGTCCAGTGACAACAGCTATTTTACAAGGTATTTATATTAACCATATGCTACAAACTCGTACGTTAAATTTCATTTCATTTGGAAAATTAATCGAATTTCAACTACATTAATCTGACACTGGATATTGGTAACACATATATACGACGTAATAACAACTTGTGTAATGACGATTCACGGCGAACTGATATCAAAAGTCACCGTCTACGGAAACGTTATTTTTGCTTGAGCCGTAGTGGTTCTGTAATAGTAAGTGCAGGGGGACTGTACCACACAAAATTCCACACAAAAACAGATACTCAGACAAGACACCACACCAAGAGACCACAAACATAAACAATTCAAAAAAAAGTGAATGGATCCAGGGGCTAGCCGTAAGCGTCCACTGCGCTGTACAGTCCCGGGCCTGTGGTGACACAGACTTCACTCATATTTGAAAACAAGTTGGGAACAAAACCCAAGGAAATAATTATATAATGTTAGCATGGGTCATGATCTGTCATATGTTGCAAGAATTACGAATGCAAGCATATTGTTGTACAAATTCCGTTATACAAGTAACCACACCGTTAAATGTATCAAAGAATTAGGCCTAGTTTCAAAAAATTAAATGCACTAAATCAATAAAGAAGAGGATTGAAGTATATTGAATGCATTAGGACACACATTACAACAATCTGTTTCACAGAGAATTACTTACGAAATATCTCTGTAACAGACGACAGTTCACAACAGGTGCGTTGACTGCACGCGCCGTTAGTCATTGGCTCAACGGCTCGTGCAATGTTTACTTAACACCTAACTGCTTCGGGCAAAATGATGCATTTTACTCGTTTTAATGCCCATTTACACTAAATAGGAAATATTTTTAAACTCCAAATACTTCAAACGTCATTATTTATTTTTCTTTTACCTCAAAAAAATGTTTGAGAATTTAATTTGTCGGAGTTAAAAAGTTAATATGCCGTACTCATTAAGCCTCTTCGATGTCATGCTTATCAGTGATTGTAGCGGCCAAGCGAATATTCACTGCGGGATCAGTTTGACATTACAATCGTCACAGAAACAAGAACAAAACTGAATACATGGAAGCAAAGGAATGTAAGATCGCGTAGGGAGACAGTCGTCTGCTGACTGAATGGCGTGACGTGAATCTGTCGTTATAGCTGTTTTGACGTCGTCGCTTAGAAGGTGCAATTTCCCGATAAGAAAGGGCGATAATTCAGATGAAGTGACGTTAAAAACTAAAAGTTTTTGAGACCATGTAATTGTTCAAATGAAATGAAATGGGGTTTAACGTCCTACTATTCTGCACCTAACCTGGGCTAATGGAAGACGGGCATATGCCATACAGTGTGCTATGAGGGTAATTTTGCCCGGGCAGCGGCGCTACGGCCTACTCTTATATCGAATTCCAACTGCCAAGGGATCTTTTACGTGCACTCCAATGTGTACACGGTATTCACAAAGGCATAATAATAAGGGCGATAATTCAAACAGGACTAGACATTTATAGAAGATTAAATTTATATTGAATCATTATCCAGTATGTAGTCAGTAATATATTTATAAGAAATGTCAAACCTATTATGTTGAAGAAATGGAAGTTTTGAAATTTCTTTAAAAATGCGTAATTGTGATCCGCCTTTGGCCGTGCACTTAAAATTAAAAGTTTTTATTCGGGAAAGAAACAGTTCCTTCTTGTTGCAAATTTTCAAAAATCGTAATGCCTGTGAATAGAAAACATTATATAGTGTAGTATCTGGTATGTTACTGTAAGCTGACGGGTATTTTACTACTTCAAAACCAAATTTGTCCGTTTTATCGAATATACCGACATTAAATTTATCGTTGAATATATTGATGTCCAGATGCATTTATAGTACCCGAATTTTCTTTATTTAATATAAGTTCAGGAGGAAATATTTCATCTTTACATATATTGAAATTACCATTATCATTGATTGGTGTTATGTCATCAATGTAACGGAAGGTATAATTTAGGCTTTTAGCTACCTTGTAATCTGTTTTTCTTTTATGGTCTTGAAAGTCGAATTCGTATTTGTATAAATGTGCATTTGCCATAAATGGGGTGGGGTCAGTTCCCATTGGTAAACCAATAGTTTGTTGAATTATCTGATCCCCAACCTCAAATATGGCATTGTCAATTAGAAAGTGTATGATATTTTGAAATTTTTCTTTATCGAAAACTACAGTGTTGGCATTGCGCCGTTTTATAATCCATCTTGCATCTTGTGAGTAGATGGCCATCAGGTTTCTGCCCTTTCCGAAAGCTCCATTAAAGGCTTTATGAACGAACCAATCCAAATTATTTTTTAAGATCTGTATGTTGTAGCATAGTATATAAAGTAGAAAAGTCGAAAGTTTCTATTGATTTAGCATTGCCCTTTTTATTGATTTTATCTAAAGTATCTACTATTGGTTTATTTTTATCAATTATAAAAAAACTGTTAATCCCAGTATAATTGCGAAGTGTTTTGCACCAAATGGCATGTTGGGCCTGGCATAATTTAAGTCCTTTCGTTATAATCACTGCTAGAGGTTTTGTCTGGCAAATAAGTAAGAAGCTGGATAACAAACTAGGGGGTTTCAGCTTTTCAGTGGCTCAGGACTAAACGTCTGTCAAGGACAGTGTCTAGTCGTTCGCATTGGACGAAAAAAGAGGTCCCGTGTACACGTCTGTGTGAACATAAAAGAATCAATGAGCGATTGAATTCGAAATAAAAGTAGGTCGTAGCCCAGTCGGTTCTGACAAATAGGAAGTTAACCCCTATTTCATGTTTTAATTGCGATTTAAGACAAACTTACATTTCAGTATATGGGATAGTTTTATCTAAAAGTTTATATAGTTGAAAGATATTAACTCTATATATCAATAATTCTATGTTTATCAAATTTCATGGACATATATATTGTATCTTCTCGTATATTTTAGATTCTGTTTTCAAATGGGGCAATACAACAAATCCTGTAATCAGTACTATACGTCAAAGAATTGCCCTGGAGTGGATATATGAATCTGAAAAACCTGTCAGCAGCATGGTCTTTACACGCTTTAAAAACAGCTCAGATATTAAAGTAAGATCATTCTATTTAAAAAAACTAAATCGTTGTTTCGTACTGATCATAATAGACCAGATATTAAAGTAATATCATTCAATTTAATGAAACTAAATCATACGAAATATCATGTATATTTGTGTATATGTCAGTAGGTAGATATGTGTAAATTATTCTATGTGTAATTGATTGCAGGTTCCTGTAGGGAAATGGACAAAGGAAGAAGGATTTAAACCGGATCCCTTTATATCAACCATATTGGACCTTATTACAGTTCCCATTAATGGAACGAATGAGACCAAAGTATCTTTGATACTAGAAGTTCCTATCCTTATAGACTACGACCTTCAGTACAACTGTCAAGTTACCTTTGGCGATCCAGTACAAAGGAGTAGTTTTTCAGTTGAATTGAGACTACTGAGTAAGTAACATCAATTTACTCTAATAACTATAAAGTATTGTACATGTATGTTACAGACGGATATAAGATGCAATATGTAATCTAATAAAATAACGTGAGTAGTAGACAATCAAAAAAAGAAATTTCGTCGGTGAAAGCAAAACTGAAAGATGTTTTGCCGGTTAAAGTTATGGGTGTCCACCATGAAAATATCTTTTTAATATCAGAATTTTCGCTGTTACATTTCTACTCTACTATGATATATAGGATTAAGGCCCCCGCACACGAGCCGAAAACTGCGTACGCAAATGGCGCAGCGTCATTTTCGGCTCGTGTGCGGGGGTATTTTCGAGCGCATTTTGACGTTCGCCAAATATCTGTCATGTTTGATATTTTTTGACGCAGCGCCAACTGCGCTCTCGTGTGCGGGCGACTCAGCGCTATTTGCGTTTCATTCGTCGTCAATGCGCATGCGTCATAACTACTGCAAAATGGCGGCACCCAGTGAGTTTGTCAGTGACGCAATTTTTGAGGATAAAATCGTCGATTTATGGCAAGAATATCCTTGCCTATATGATACAAAATGCGTAGAAATTCGAGACCGCTGCCATTTTCGGATGAGTGGTGGTCACGTGAACGACACACTTGCCGCAGTAGCTTTCGCGCAGCGTCGTTTTCGGCTCGTGTGCGGACGCCGTATTTCTGCGTCAAATGCGTACGCATTTAGCGCGGCGCTAAATGCGTACGCAAAATGCGCTCGTGTGCGGGGGCCTTTATAGTAGTAATGTGAAGGTTTCACTAGCCTGCGGGTTCACTCGTCCACCGCTGTAAGAAATGCTATAAATATGGGTATCAAAAAACCTAACCCAACCCCAATTCTAATAACAGATATCGATGGACTAATTAACCCGTGGACTAGTGGAACTGTGGTGTAGTGTACCCGCGGACTATTGAGCATGCCCCGTAGTAATGTGAACAGTGTACCTATGTTTAGTCAATCTGGTGGCATGGAAATAAAGATCGCAGGTTCAAATATACAAATATCAAGCTTATACCTCTATCTAACACGTGATCTGACATGCTAGATGACATATATATACAAATGGATGACTTTAACAAGAAGATAAATTTATAACACCTGACATCAACATTTACATTCTTTCGATAAAGCAAGAAGAAACCCTACATTCATCATGAGTTATGACATAATTACAAAAAAAAAGTATTTATTCAAATGACTCATATTAATGCAAATTTATTTTCCAGGACCATACTGGACACGTTATAAAAATGAAACAAATGCTACCTTGGGAGAAGATGTTACATTTATGTGGGAATACGAGTATCCGTTTAGAGTACTTGTCGTGATTATAAAACGTGAAAATAACAGTGGAAGTGAACAGGTGAACCTCAGTTTACATTTAATTAATATCCCAGATACCGTCTCTATCATATCTCTGATTAGAGAACGTCCAAGACTATGAGGCCTCCATTATGCCCCCGTCAGACCGGAGTGGTGCCCCTGCTGCGCTCTGAGACCGAACGGCGGCCTGGAAATACACAAGGTCGTCGGCAAGCGTGAACACAACGGGGATAAATGTCCCAAAATTACAAACTTAAACAAGTCGCCTTCTTGCTGCGATCTGTGCGTTTATACAGCATTCTCGCGGTGGGCTCATCATGGTCTCTCCGCCGCGCTTATGACGTTTCTATTGAGATCTATAAGCTTGGCAACGGCGGTCATCGCGAACCCGCGTCGTTCAACCACGCGTCTTATCTGGACTACATGTGCGTTTCCACCACGTGATCACGGCGACTATATAAACTGGTTAGATTTTTTTTCGAAGGGGTACACAGACCATTAGCTAGCCCAAAATTGTTGGTGGGGAAATTGTTTGAAAATAGGGTTGCACCTGAAAATGGGTGAAAATTTCAATTTTGAGGCTGAATTTGCGATATTGGCGTACAATGATATTCTGATATGAACATTATAAACATTTGAAGGAAGGAATACAACTTTACCGTACCTATAATAATTTATGAGAAAAACGAAAACTTCGAAAACGGGTTGGAGTGCGACTTGTTTGAATTTTGAAGATTATCACGCTGTTTTATGTGCCTAACCCGTCTCACTCGGCATCCCACCAATAATGTCGTTTTGGGTGCCACATTGAGCATGTCGTGGGCGCCCAACCAATCTTACTCGGCATTATGCATAATGAGCGGCCCACCAATCATGTCATTGTGGGCGCCCCTCGGGATAAGGAAGGCACCCCGCAGATCAAACCGTTTTGGGCGGGCCATCAATCATGCTGCGGTGTTAATCGTGTGAGATATTATGAGGCACGTATTGCGCCCAATTGACAGCTGTGTATCAAAACTTGTGTTAACGTTTCACAGAAAAGGTGATCAATGATGTCCCCATTTCCGAGTTTGCAAATGACTACCATGTAATTTTTAACCCATTTTACCGACCACCTTATTCATAAAATAAGCAAATTGACTACCATGTAATTTGTAACTTCTTTTACCAAAATCTGTTTCTCGAAATCTTAACTAAAGATAAAATCGAAATTTTAGTAGATACTTGATTGGCTAAACACTAAAATCGATCTAATATTATCCAATCAAATTACTAAGATTTGGATTTTATCTTAGTGAACATTTCATAAAATTGGGTCTACATGTGGCCAATAATGTCAATCGTAAAAGGCACGTGTTGACAAGTGATGAGAATTTTTAATGTTTTTGAAGGTTGAGGTAGGATATTGGTATCAGGGTGAATTTACTGATCAGGGTGAGTTGATCGATAGAATGTTCGTTTCACCAAATGAAGATCAAACTGGTGGAAAGATAAGTATAACATGGAAAAACGTCTCAATGGAAGATTTTGGTTGGAGGTATGTTTGTCAGCTAATACTGAGTGATGGAGAGCAACTATTTACACGAACAATATTAAAAGGTAAAGTACACATGATAACAGTTATTTATGTTATAATATTGTCAAAGAGATTATTGTGTTAGTCTGCTGTTAGTCTGTTGTACCTTCAATTAGTGTAAATACCAGAATTGGTGTAGTGGATATACGAATATTTTAGCAACCTATTTGATTTTGCGGATGGTGCAGGGGTAGGGTAGGTTAGTTCTTTTTTCATCTTTTAGTTGTTAAATTTTACCATTTATTTAGAAAAAGTGATGCGGAATATTGTAAAGCCTAGAACAGATTCACGGACATCAACATCTTCCAGATCTCCAGTTGGTTACAGTACAATAATACTACTTATTATTGTCGCTTCTGGTATCTCTCACATCTCACGGGACTAGTAAGTATTTGTTACTATTGTTACTGTTACATCTAGTATCTTTCACATCTCACGGGACTAGTAAGTATTTGTTACTATTGTTACTGTCACATCTAGTATCTTTCACATCTCATACGACTAGTAAGTATTATAGTCTCCTCTAGTATCCCATATCTCACCGGACTAGTAAGAACTAAAAATCAGGGGACATAATTCAGGAAGTTACAATCCCATGTGCGCAAATTTCGAAAGTAACCAAGATCTTTTGGTTATAAACATGCATTTCAAGTTTCATCCAAATTGGTTCAAAACTGTGACCTCTACACTGTTCACAAGCTAAAAACATGATATTTCGTACAATCAGGGGCCATAATCCATAAAGTTCCGATCCGAAACATGCCAATATCGAAAGGAACCGAGATCTTATGGGGATAAACCTATATTTCAAGTTTCGTCAAAATCGGATAAGAATTGTGACCTGTAGAGAGTCCACAAACAAATTGTGGATGGACGTCCGGACGGACAGGGGCGACGACATTATACGTCCACATGAAAATGTGGGCGTATAAAAACCAAACAAATTCTAATGATAATACTTAATATGCGACAACTCTTGTTGACTGCCCGGACGATTTAGCTGCTGTCTGGGCGTATGTTTCGTTGCCTGGCAACCTATTTTTTCATCTAATAGTTGTTAAATTTTACCATTTATTTAGAGAAGCGGAATATTGTAAAGCCTGGAACAGATTCACAGAAATCAACAGCATCCAGATCTCCAGTTGGTTACAGTACAATACTACTACTTGTTATTGTCGCTTCTAGTATCTCTCACATCTCACAGGACTAGTAAGTATTTGTTACTATTGTTACTGTCACATCTAGTACCTTTCACATCTCACACGACTAGTACTACTTGTTACTAATGTTACTGTCACCTCTAGTATCTTTCACATCTCATACGACTATTAAGTATTTGCCACAACATGTTATAGTCTCCTCTAGTATCCCATATCTCACCGGACTAGTAAGAACTAAAAATACTATTGTAAATTTTACCTTGTTGTACTGGTGCAGCTAAACCTTTCGACACTGTAAATAAAATGGTGTTCATTTGTTTGATGAATGCCGAATGCTAGTAATCTGTTTTATTAATAACTAATAACTGTATTGTTTCACAAAGGTACTAGACCTACGATTTTAAGTAATTTATATCACTAAATAGTCCATGGTATAACAATAACATAATTGGCGATCCACCCTGTCATCAGCCAATTTTACTATGTGGAGTCCGCAAACATTATTAAAGACAGCTAGCATTAACGGGTTATTAACATAGTTATGGTGAAGGGGCGAAACCTGGGTTTTATTATACACGTATGTGTTGAACTATATATAATAACCCACTACAATTATATTATATATTGAAGTAATCAACTATACATAATAACCCGTTACAATTATATAATATATTGAATTAATTAGCTATATATAATAACCCACTACAATTATATACGGTATTGAAGTAATTAACTGTGTTTATATATTTCAAGGTTTATCCTGCGTTGGTGATGTTATGGTTATCTTAACATCACCATTGTTGATTATCTTCTGGTGGACAGCGTGTTACGATGGTACAGCTCAAAGATGTACCAAACGACATACATAGTAATTTTAATTAATATTGTATTTTTTTTGTATATACTTTTATATGCCCCTGTCCGTCTATCCACAATTTGTAAAGCGGTCGCTAGATCCGCCGTATAACCCATGCATCGTTTCTTACTACGTGTTTTAGAACAGCCCTTGATCGTCAAGTATTGTCTCTGACCATATGTGTAATTCTTTAACTGGTTAGGACGTATCGTTAAATGTCATTCTGATATCCGACATTAACATGAAACCTCAACCATCTCTCTTAAAGAATTTCTACATGGTGTTTGCTCTATCAAATCCTCATGATGTCTACCCCAGAGCGCACATTCTATTAATTATATGTTCTCAGATTCATAGCAATTAATTATTCTTATGGCTAATTATGATGTAATTAATAATGTGATTGGTCACACATGCTAAATATGAAATGATAACTTCCTGTCACGTGCTTTTAGATAAAGAATCTATCCTTGAACTGAGCCCCCCTTTCCTGTTATTCTCACAATATTTCATACACAATTTAATTATTTGCGTTTTAAATAAACTCATACCATAACTAATGTACTGACAATGGAGATTAATTATTTAATTATACATATGTGTTCTTTAGCACAAATCTCCCATCCATATTACTGCACGATCTCATTCAACATATATGAGCGTATCTTGCAAGGAAACCGCTGGTTTAATATATAGATATGATGTTTTGAAAGCCAAACAAACTTCATATTTGTAGCTAGCGCTTTCAGGCTTTAATATGATATCGTAACTATATATGACGTCACATCCGACGTTTACAATACGTTGAGTATATTATTGTTATTAATAACAATTAATGTAGGTCAACTTTAGTTAAATGTACATATATTCAATTCTCATTTTGATGGTAAAATAAAAAAACCCCGGAAGAGTCCTTTATGTGGTGAGTTATTGGACATTATGGTAATGAATGAATCCAGACCTAAATAATATATATTTCTACATATATTGTTGTCTATAGCACACTTTATGGCGTATACCCGTCATCATTAGCCCAGTTTGTAGCAGAACATTAGGACGTTAAATCCCATTTCATTGCATTTATTACCTTAATGTCCAATAATTCACCACAAGACCAAAATGAGAATTTGTAAATATATATTCAATTTATATTGTGTACATGTATATAGACCTATATAATATGTAATGAGAATTTGTAAATATATTTTTTTTTCAATTTATGTTGTGTACATGTATATATATAATATGTAATGCGTATTTTGATAAATGCTCGAAATATTACTTTATTATAAAAACCACCAGTCGATGATCAACGTTGTAGGTCCCAAGTCCTGAGAAAGATGGAGGGGGATAATTTGATATAATCAATAAATATATCTTAAAAATTCACTCTTTGTTGCTTTATGTTTCAAGCCTTTCATTTAGAATAATGATTGATTCGATCAAGGGAGATGGTAATATTTTATAATGTATGGTTAGATTGTTGATGGCGTAAATGTAAAAGATTTAATTAAGGGTTGGGATCTGATACATATTCAACATTCAACATTTCACCTTTAAAGGATGTTTTCTCTAAGGACCAAAGCACTAATGGAGACGTTGGGCGAAAATCACTATCTGCTCAATAAGGACATTGTATACAATTGCCCGTGTCAATAGCGTACATAAAGTAAAACTGGAATCGTCCGCGTACATCGAGTAAAATGGAATCGTCAGCGTACGTCAAGTAACAATGGATTCGATAGAGTACATCAAGTAAAGTTAAACCCACCATTAACCATGCATCTGTGACGCCAGTCAGCAATACAACGAATAAACTGGACGAAGTTTATCTTAGGTATATGTTTAAAAAATTACAATACCCTGGGACTCTTCATGGGAAATATATATTGGTAGGTAGGTCTCGTCGCTTATAAAACAGTCTTCTTGTTCTGTCAGCACGAATAGATTTTGTCAAAGCAGAACGAGGGGATCAATCTCATAATCAAACAAACAAATTCTTATGGTGTTTACATTATTAGTAAGAAGATAAGATAAATGACATAGGTGTTGGGTTCCACTTATATATCTCGTGTATACTTCCAGATAGTTCTGTTACCACTCCTTCATTTACTGCAAATTGTAACTTCAGATTTGTTTATAAATCTGTAACGGTAAATCTGTTTGATCTTTCTGTTACCCGGAGCAACTTGCGATCACAAAGCTAAGTTGGATTTCAGTACATATCTAGGGAATTTGGGGTTATTCTTCTGAGAGGAAACCATGATGCGAGGTAACTGAGAGAGAAAAACAACTTTATTTCAGGAATAACATTGTTCAACCTCATTTTAATACATCGCTTGTGCGTATTGGGGGGAAACCGGTGGACCGGAAAAAAACCCACCAGTTTGTACTGGCGATCACACTCCCTGTAACAAACAACAAGCGTGAAATTGAAACTACGTCACTTGACTGAATTACAGACATTATGCACACGTCCTGAAGACCCTGGAGGTTTAGGTTTTAAGTTATTGGACCGTGGGCAAGAAGGTTTATTGATGTATTATATGAGAGCTAGGTTATAAGTCATTGGACCGTGGGCAAGAAAGTTTATAGATGTAGAGCTAAATCTGTCTATTGCAGTTCCTTCTTATGGTCTCAATTATTAATTTGATAAGACCATAATCGACTCTGTAGATCGCCATTCAATATTTTGATTTACAAATGGATAATCGCAAATTTGTTTTACTATCGTAGCAAAGGTAGTAATGACATTCGAGAGTCCGATACTGTCCAAACAGGCATACCAGTTCTTAATTATCAGCTCTGTATCTAATTCTTACGTAATGCATCTTTAATAAAGCAAAGAAAATAAACACCATATTCATTCTCAAATTAACGTTTAGATCCAAGCTAAGTCTCTACAATCCTTCAGTTTGGTATCATCAGTTTCGGATTAATCTAATATGACTTCGCTTGTTGAGGAAATCGTAGGTGTGGTGAAGAGATTGTTGGTAGCTTACCATACAAAAAGTCTGGTTATTTCTCATTTTAGATGGACCTAATTCCCATTTCTATACCCGCACTATAATATATCACTTTGTAACATGAAATATATGGAAGACCTGATTTTAACCTTGTGTATGAATGAAAAGTAGGCAAATAGTGTTTTAATCCTAAATGCTTAGTTTGACAGTGACAAATCTGCATTTCGTCACATTATAAACATTACTAAATTTGTATCAACCGCTTTAATCCCTTGTTGGTGTCGTGATCCAGCCGGGGCGATCAACAAGATGGTTTGTAGTCAGCAAAAGTAGATGACTTCTTACCTTGATAAAGTTTGTGGATAGTCTGTTGTGCTGTCAAGTAGGTTAATCAAGGGGAGTTAACTCTATTTTATGATATTATTTATGTTGCAAAATCTTTAATTTAATATGTTTATGTGATTAATTGATATCTAGTTAAGAACTTTAATAGTTTTAACTTTGATATTTGGTTTTTTACTTATGGATATTACAATTTTGTGATTTGTTTTAATGTGCCTTGTAAATATTACAATATATAGCCCGGTTGGAGCTGACGTGCCATAAAACTACATCATACATTTCAGTCCTATCACTTCATTCTGGACGATGCAGGACAGAGGGCCTGACAAGGACAGCTGTCTAGTCGTTCGGAAGGGACGAAAGACCGTGGTCCCATGTACACATCGGCGTGCATATAAAAGATCCCCTGGCAGTTGGAATTCGATATAAGAGTAGGCCGTAGCGTCGCTGCCCCGGCAAAATTTCCCTCATAGCACACTGTATGGCATATGCCCGTCTTCATTAGTCCGGGTTAGGAGCAGAACAGTAGGACGTTAAAACCCATTTCATTTCATATATTAAGGCAATTTTTTTTTGGGGGGGGGGGGTTAAAGAATAGGTTCTGTTAAAATGTGTCTATTTTGTTTATTTCGATTGAAATGATTGTTTTTAATGCAATATATTTATTAGGTTTTTCATTTTCAGTAAAAGAATACTTTCTGTGTAGGATAAAGCACGAGACCGAGGTTATGCTGGGGAAAGAAAGACTGAAGAAAACAACCCGAGAAAAAGAAAAACCGAGGCCGATACACGAATATACGGGTTGGTGCAGAACAGTACGAAATTAAGATTTTGCTTCTTTTACAGATATAAAAGGAGAAATAATTTTACGGGAGAACTTCACAGCCCGTTGTGTTACATCCCAATCAGCTTATCGACATACTGTTATCAATAATTATATACTGATATTTGCCATAAGGGAGATATCTCCTTGCACCTTGTGTCGTTAATGGTTTTCTATAATCCCGGGTGTTCCATTGCAGGGTATATATGTTTTCGGCATTTTTTGTTTAAATCAGCATTATCCAATACAATATTCTCTGCCAAGGATGAAGGCATCCGAAGTATTCGTCAATACGCCAACTTCAGTACATAGATAGCATTTACTTGATAAAATTGGAGATTTAAACAAATATCTTGTTTGTAAAGTTTATCTACGATACGAGGACCATGTAGCGAAACTCTGTACTAGACTGTAAGCCTGTGAGCTAGGTTTATTATGTGACTGTATTAACAATATACTAGGATTGCTCTTGTCGACGAGACACCTATTTTAATTCACATACACACTAACATAGATCCATGGACAATAAAACTCGTTTTTTAGAACAATTATCTTTAGCCAACATTCGTTCATAAGACGTTAAAACTACGGTTTTGAATTCATTTGTTGTCCACTTTACGAAGTAGAAAGAAATAATTATTCGCTCTAGAAAGAAAACAACCATTTTAGAACACTTGATTGTGTTTAAATTGGAAATCGGGTACTTTACATTTCCACTCCACTCAAAGTTTGTGATTTGCCTTCTTCTCAATTCTAAAAGCTGTAAACTAATCAACATCAAAGATTGAAAGTGACACAATTACAGGATCACAGGTGAGTGGGGGATTTCTGTTCTCTGTATACCACCCAATGATCAGAAACTGTTTTATATTGAAGTGGTGATGTTCAGCATGAAATGGAGAATCATTGTAAATTATCATACTATGGTGTTACTGATGGATCTACTATTTATTTAGCTGATCTTAGAACTGATGATGGGCCCTGTCGCGTGCAAAGATTTTCGACATGGTGGTTCTTTGACCTTTCGTGGAAAGGGTTAGCTTTAATGTTGGAATTAGCCCTAGCCCTGTTAACATCTCGATCAAATAGATCTAACCTTCTATGACCCGGAGAAAACCCTCGAGTTCGATTGTGTACAACCGGGGAATCGAAACCACGCCAGTAGAGTCAATGACAGACCTTATGATACAACGCGCATACGCTAACCACTCGGCCACCCCCACCCGCCGGACCCTCTAAAGGTTTTGAGTATTATTTGTTCGACACAGATTTTAATATTTCTTTGTCCATGATTGTCGACGTCTGAACAATAACTCAGGTGTAGGAACTATTGTTATTATTTATATGTTGCCATGGTTTTTATTATCATGTTGCTATGGTGGTTATTATATATTTCATTATTGTTTCTATTAATGTCTACAGAATATTGTTGATCCCTTATTTAATGTCCATCCACACCATCTTGAACTTAATCTACGTGCATTACTTCCTTGCCCATTTTTATCCAACGTTGATGTCATTTTGATTTTGTTTAATATAATTAGTAGCTGTAATAAATGTAGTAACTGAAATTTAGATCTCTCTAAGTTATTTATTTTGTAGTAAACGTTAGATAATTAATTTGGATTAACATCTTACTGTGCTGCACCAACCGGGCTAATAAAGATAGATATACACCATGCAGTGGCCCATCAAACGGGCTAATAAAGATACGTATACACCATGCAGTGGCCCATCAAACGGGCTAATAAAGATACGTATACACCATGCAGTGTGCTGCACCAACCGGGCATATGAAAAACAATAGCCACGCCCTCATAGCAGCTATGTCTTGAAAAAACGATATGCATAGAATGTTGCTTATATGAAAGGAAGAGGCCATTAATGACCAAATAAGGACCATACGTCCTTCAAGCGTCGCGGTTTCTAATGTTAAATCTCGGGACATGTCTATTGAACAATAACACCCATCTAAATACGAAACATGAAGTGTTTATCGATATTGTAACATACTATTTAGGATTTTAAAAGAAATTACTAAAACAGGGGGTTGTTATTGTCCAATAGTCAGTGTCTAATTAACCAAACAAAACGCAAGATTCACTCATAAGCATGTTACAATATGGCCCAAACAAATCATCATACTTCTAACATTTAACAGATGAACCCAAATAAAGCAAACTCTCTACTCTAAACCAGACTTATATTGAATAAGTTATACAGAAAACATATTAAATGGCTTAATGATGACAGTATATAGTACCAAATGGTTTTTTAAAGGCTTATATTTTAATTTATCCCGGGTGAACGAACATCTTTGAAAAACAAAAACTATGCAGTAGCTGGAGTTTAAATATCAAATAACACAATAGCCTACGACTACGTCTCCGTCTCCAATTTTGCTTATAAAACATTGTGACAAAGCATAGCTTACAACAATCATTTGTAGCTATATCATTCACCAGGGGCGGAAACTGGAATTTTGAGAGCGGAAGCGATGTTGTCTGGCGATGGGAAGCAAGGAAAAAAGTGACATTTTTCTTACCATTTTGCATATTTCCGTTTCAAATGTTCACACAATCTTAACGAAATGAGCTATTCTCCAGTCGATCCGGCAAAATTTCTTTTTCGTTGCTCTTTGAATCTTGAAAAAGATTTGTGAACCAAGAACTGGTTGCATACACTTGCTAATCGTGTTGTTGTTGGGGCGGTGCTCTTTAAGAAACACGCCTAAGGCGTTGCCAGTTAAAGTCCGATCGATCTGAAATTTGGCATGTGTGTTCTTTGAACAAATATTACAGTTTTAAAGTCCCAGTCAAAATTATATACCGCGAGAAAGATAATTATATCCCTTCAAATTCTATAAGTGATTAATCATCCGTGTATTTGGAAAGCATGTATGCATTCCTTTTGACCTGAATTGAAATCGGGTATTTTACATTTGTACTCTTAGTTGGCGAGTTTTTGTCCCTTTTTCACTATTCGAAAAGTTACAGATAATCAAATAAAATCATCCATAAGTAGAAGATTTTATATATGTTTATTCTGACCAAGCCAACATTGAGGCTGATGTCCCCCGCCGAAATCCCCAAATAAATAGACGACACATATTAATTAATCGCACATTTATTTTTTTCAAACGTATCGAGCAATCAAACTCTACACGAAGTGTCATCCAAAAGTGTTTTATAAAGAAAAATGCTAAAACCGACGAGAAAAATGAAAATGTACCCTAGTTAGGGGGACCCTAAAGGCAGACAAAAGGGCCCCACGCTTGATAAAAGGGCCCTCTGGCCAAGGGAAAGGGCCCTCGTGTCCGAGTCAATCGTTTATATACACTGTTAGGGTGCCCCACCATATATAAATATCTCCAAATAGCTAAACAATTACACCACAATATTTATATATATAACATGTCTTAAAACTATTTCACAAATTTATAGTCACTAAATAAACGGTCATGTTAAACTTAATAAGCTATGACCATTTAAACATCATAAATAATACACTGAAAAATGGTTCGGAGCGTCGTCCATAACATCCAGACACTTTCGAGTAAAAAATAGGTTACGTGCCCTTGTTTTGAAACTAGTCTCACTTCACCAGCCTACCGACCATTCTCCGTCTGATTGACGGGCCGGGATAATCCAGACTACTTTTTACGAAACGTGACTGAAAGCTGGAACAAGAAATCGAATTTATAAATAACACACAGTGTTGACTCAACAATTGTTTTTTCTAACCTTGTAAAAATAAAACGAAACTGCTGCTGGTATCATGATTCTGTACAACCCAAGTTATTCATAGATATTATTTGTACTAAACCAAAATATGTCGCTTCTAACGGTTATGCGAAGGATAAAGCAATTTAAAAAATAAAACGAACGTAATTTCTAAAGATGCCGTAATAACCAAAACGATAAATATTACTGCTACTCAGAATCGTCAACAATAGATTTTTTACGACTGTAATAGTTACCAGTGTGTTTAGAATTTCCACGGGCTGTTGCTATTTATAGACTCAACTAGTGTGCGAGACTGTCAGAAAATTAGTAGTAGTGAACCAAGTAAAGCGTGCATATTCAACGTGTCTAGTACAACTTTTCAGTAGGCACGTGGGGCACCCTAACACTGTTACTGTCGAACCCATTACTGAATGAGAATGCAGTCATTGTATTGGCATAAAAATCATCAATCAAGATGAACCTAAGTTATCTTGTCCCAAAGTATCAACCAATCAAATTGTTTATCTCTACCTACCCTAAGCAGAAAATGCTCATCTTCGAACTCCATCAAGGCATTGACCTAATAAGCATACACACCAATTTTGAACATTTTAACTCAATTAGAAGGTGAGTTATTGTGTTCTAAAGTCTCGGCAAATCAAATTGCTTATCGCTCTGCTTACCCTGAGCAGAAAATGCTCATTATCGATCTTAGTCAAGGCATTACTGCAATGAAACTATACACCAAGTTTCATCACTCTCACTTAATTAGCATCACTTAATTATCGTGTCCCATACATCAACCAATCAAATAGCTTATCCCTGCTTACCTTAAGTGGAAAATGCTCATCTTCGAACTCCATCAAGGCATTGACCTAATAAGCAGACACCAAGTTTGAACATTCTAGCTTAATTAGGAAGAGAGTTATTGTGTCCCAAAAAGTGTGACGGACAGACAGACGGACGAACCCATTTTAATAGTTCCCCAACTTTCTTCGAAAGGCGGGGTACAAAAAAATAGCCTACATTTACATTTCATCAGAGTCATCAAACGAAAATGAAATTCCGAATAGCAAATTTCCAAAATTTGGTTTTACCAGTTTGGTCAGCCTAATTGGGAATGACATATTTTGTATGAGTATGTAATATCACTTAAAGATTAAGCAATCGTATGAGGAATGATAAATCGTATGACAATCGGCCTGGCTCGCCCCAAGTTGTCACAGTCATATTTTGTTAGGTCATCAGTATCGTCTATAGATAGTCTATAGCCAAATGGAGTTTAATGCCTAATTGTTCGGTATCAACTGGGATAATGACAAAAAACACCGACGTAATGGTTTATTCCTTATTTCGAATTCGAACTGCATACTAACGTGCACACGGAACCTCGGTTTTACGTCAAAAAACTAAACAATGCCATGGCGCCCCACTCCACTGTCCTGCACCACTGACAAGGAAAGATTTGGGGGCAGATTTGGAAGATCCTTACCCATCGAGTCCTGCACCAATGACACGGGGAGAAAAAACCAGAGGAGGATCAAACTTCGGACCTCCATGTATGTCCGCCTACCCCTCACTAAGGCACTGCGACTCCCTTGCATTGATGGAACGCAGGAAAAATCAGCTTCAAAAGTACATTGTCCCCGCCCTCTTCATTGTTAATGCATGGTGTATACTCATCTTCGTTTAGCAAGTTGGTGCAGAACAATGAGACGTTAAAATCCATTTGATTTTTTGCAGTACCATAGGTCGTAGAAAGCAGCCATATCCTCAAAGTCGGTCGCCACATTTAGCGGATGACCCATGCACTCTTTTCGTACTACGTATCTTAGAAAGGTCCTTGATCGTCATGTATTGTCTCTGCTTATATTTGTAATTTCTCTTCTTATGACCCACGTTGTGTATATATTTTTATTTATCACCCAATAACACATTTGGCAGTGGATATCGCTTGCATGATAAATTACATAATCTACTGCGAGATATCGCTTTACATGAATTTGACTGGCCAATCAAAAAGGATTTACTTTCTTTGATTTTAAAGAAACCACTTATTTTAAATAAAAAGTGACTTTTTTGTTAAAAAGAAACTGGTTTAATTTAATTGACCTTAGCTAAACTGCTGTCAAAAAACTGATGTATCACTACGCTGTAGATTCAGTAAAAGTGAAATCTATACCAAAGAATTATATTTATGTATTTGTGCATGTAAGAAAGGATTGGGTGATAAATAAAATCTCCAACTCGTGTTTTTTGATATAAGAAAATATCAACACTCGTTGATAAAGTAAAAAAAAACTCGGCAGAGCCTCGTTTTTTTCACTTTATCAACTTGTGTTGATATTTTTTGATATCAAAAAACACTCGTAGGAGATTCTCTATATCTCCGGCATCCCACGTTACCCGTCCCAAAATATCGTTTGATTAACAAACAAGTTGACGGGAACAAACTGGATACACAGGTTACAGCCAGGGATCAAAATAAAGTCACCCTCTCTATCTTTCAACGTAGATAGTCCCTTTTGAATCTCAATAGTCTTTCCCAGTAACGGTGTGTTTGCTTTCCCCAAAACTGCATGGTATCTAAAAACGCACACGCTTTGAATGTTTTATATGCCTTAAAGTTTGATATCGAATATTTATTTGGTGAAATATGATGATTGGTTACCAAGTCAAATGACCACATGATTAAGACCAATATGGAATGGAATATTCCTCACATGAGTAAAATAAACAATATAATGTTTCCTTGGTCTTAGGCCCCAATGTCTTGTTATTGTCACAAGATTTCATAAATAAATTAATTTGCGTTTTAAACAAACTTATACCATGGGTAATATAAGAATAATTAATTCAGGCCATGATATTTTTTATACATATGTATTCTTTAGCACAAATCCTTACCATCTATATTGCTACATTTTTTCTCTTTATTACAACGAGGGAGAGAAAAGGGATTTAACGTCCACTCGACACAAACTAGGTCATTTCGAGACTAACATATGATTCAATTTTATTTTAATAATTCGGTTGCGCGTCGGGGTCTTTAGCAGTGGGAGGAAACCGGAGAAAACCGGCGACCCTACTCCTTGTCACGTACAACCGGGGATTCAAAACTACGCCAGTTGACTCAATGATAGGCTTTATGGTACAGCACGCACGTGCTAACCATTCGACCATCCAACCCCGACACATTAAAACAACATTTAATATGATCTACCTGCATTACAATATTGTCACTCCATCGTATAGAGGAGCAAGTACAGAGAGAGAGAGAGAGATGGGGTTTAACGTCCACTTAACACAAACTAGGTCATTTCGCGACTAACATATGGTTTAATTTTATTTCAATAATTCGCTTGCGCGTAGGGGTCTTTAGCAGTGGGAGGAAACCGGAGTGCCCGGAGGAAACCCACGAGGTTGAGAAGGCGCCCCTATCTCCATGCCACATACGCTCACACCAGGGCTCGAAACCACAGCCGCAAGCCAGAGGTGACCGGCCATCTACAGGTCGAAGCGCGGCACTCTAGACCACTAGGCCATCCCAACCCCCCGAGCAAGTACAGACTCAAAATCTATATGTCAAGAACGTCATACAACGACAATATAATAAATATTCTATTGTTGATTTTGTAAGACCCCTATTTTAATACTGACACATTGGAAGTGTTACTAACGGGAAGTAGACACATTGGAAGTGTTACTAACGGGAAGAATTATCTTTATCACCCTTCAAGAACATTTTGTAACTTGATGATTTAAACAGTCTATAAGCCGTAGATCGATCAACATCAAAGATTTAAATTGACATAATCATAGGATCATAGGTGAGTTGTAAAATCTTCTAATAACGTTCTTGGCATCTAATTAATGATTTAGATGAGATTAGAACAGAATATCTTTTATAATAGGTGAGTATGTAATTTTAACTGGACAGAACAGAATATCTTTTATAATAGTTGAGTATGTAATTAATTGTAACTGGACATATGTAAGACTTTAGGGGCAAGTCACGTACATTGTAATGTTTATTTTTTAAAATGAGCATGCAGTAAATAATTTTGACAGCCTTATCATTTAAGGTAGATGCTTGATCAATTACATAATAAAATATAATATGACGGGTTTTTTTTTCATTAAATGAAATGTGTATAAAAACGTTCTGCGGCTATTCCTAGAAATAGTTATTCATCTCAGGTGAAACTTACGGTAGCTACATATGGCCATATTATTTTCTTATTGTACGTCCTCATGAAAATATGGGCGTATAAAACTCGGATCAAACTTTTGATGGAGCACAGTCTATAAACGCGATTTTTCATACACTCAGGGGCCATAATTCAGGAAGTTACTGTCCCATACGCCTGGATACCGACAGAAACTGAGATCTGTGCGTCATACGAATAAGGCGTCTGTGTATGAGCCGTTCTCCATGGCATACTAAAAAGGACGAAGGGAAACGCCGATGTCCGGGTAATACACCCCCATTATATTAAATGACTAAGAGATCATCTTGAAATCAAATCTTTGAAATGTGTCATTCTAGGAAATGAATAATAGCCCTTCTATAGTAAAGTCATTCAAATGATTTGTGACACCTAATTTTTTATTATAATACACGGAAACTGTTGTTATTTTGTTATAACTAGGCAATTTGCTCGCGTTAAAATAAATTGAATAGGTGGACGTTTTATGTTGAAAAGCACAAGAGGTTCACATTTCCCCCATAAACGTGTCCCTTTTGGATAAGAATTTTGTCCTTTGATTTTCTACTTTCTACTGCAGATGGCATTTTGAGCTTGATACCCACCATAGTCAAATGAATGGCTAGGTTTTATAGTAAAGAAATTGCAGTATTTGCAGCACAATGACCCCCCCCCCCCCCGTTCTTGTTGTGTTGGGATCTCTACCTTGATATGCCTTCTTACTAAAGACTAGCACTTGTATGGACAGTCATGCTCATATCCCAGAATGTTCAAACTTACTGTAGGTGAATATCGTGATAGAGTTCGATCCTGCACATTTGCCACAATGACTTAGCAGGGGGGATACACGATAACTTTGGTTCTAACTGGACGAGTGTGATGAAAATTGGCGTATACTTTCACTATATCAATACCTTGACCAAGTTCGATAATAAGCATTTTCAAATTTAGGCAACTCCATAAGATACACGTGATGTGGATGTTGATTTTGATGTTGGTGATAATGGGTCCAGTGACAACAGCTATTTTACAAGGTATTTATATTAACCATATGCTACAAACTCGCACGTTAAATTTCATTTCATTTGGAAAATTAATCGAATTCCAACCCCATTAATCCGACACTGGATATTGGTAACACGCAATAACAACTTGTATAATGACGATTCACGGCGAACTGATATCAAAAGTCACCGTCTACGGAAACGTTATTTTTGCTTGAGCCGAGGTGGTTCTGTAATAGTAAGTGCAGGGGGACTGCACCACACAAAATCAGATACACAGACAAGACACCTCACCAAGAGACCACAAACATAAACAATTTTAAAAAAAGTGAATGGATCCGGGGGTTAGCCGTAAGCGTCCACTGCGCTGTACAGTCCCGGGCCTGTGGTCACACAGACTTCACTCATATTTGAAAACAAGTTGGGAACAAAACCCAAGGAAATAATTATATAATGTTAGCATGAGTCATGATCTGTCATATATTGCAAGAATTACGAATGCAAGCATATTGTTGTACAAATTCCGTTATACAAGTAACCACACCGTTAAATGTATCAAAGAATTAGGCCTAGTTTCAAAAAATTAAATGCACTAAATCAATAAAGAAGAGGATTGAAGTATATTGAATGCATTAGGACACATATTACAGCCGTCACAGAAAGAAAACAAAACTGAATACATGGAAGCAAAGGAATGTATACCGTTTAGGGAGACAGTCGTCTGCTGACTGAATGGCGTGACGTGAATCTGTTGTTATAGCTGTTTTGACGTCGTCGCTTAGAAGGTGCAATTTCCCGATAAGAAAGGGCGATAATTCAGATGAAGTGACGTTAAAAACTAAAGAACTAAAAGTTTTTGAGACCATGTAATTGTACAAACCATAGCATAAATATCATATAATATCCCACGTAAGAAACGCAAAACAGGAATGATGAAGAAATCGTAGATTATCAGTGTTTTCACAAATGCATAATAATAAGGGCGATAATTCATACAGGACTAGACATTTATAGAAGATAAAATTTATATTGAATCATTATCCAATATGTAGTCAGTAATATATTTATAAGAAATGTCAAACCTATTATGTTGAAGAAATGGAAGTTTTGAAATTTCTTTAAAAATGCGTAATTGTGATCCGCCTTTGGCCGTGCACTTAAAATTAAGCGTTTTTATTCGGGAAAGAAACAGTTCCTTCTTCTTGCAAATTTTCAAAAATCGTAATGCCTGTGAATAGAAAACATTATATAGTGTAGTATCTGGTATGTTACTGTAAGCTGACGGGTATTTTACTACTTCAAAACCAAATTTGTCCGTTTTATCGAATATACCGACATTAAATTTATCGTTGATTATATTGATGTCCAGGTCAAGAACAGATGCATTGGACGAAAAAAAGAGGTCCCGTGTACACGTCTGTGTGAACATAAAAGAATCAATGAGCGATTGAATTCGAAATAAAAGTAGGTCGTAGCCCAGTTGGTTCTGACAAATAGGAAGTTAACCCCTATTTCATGTTTTAATTGCGATTTAAGACAAACTTACATTCCAGTATATGGGATAGTTTTATCCAAAAGTTTATCAAGTTGAAAGATATTAACTCTATATATCAATAATTCTATGTTTATCAAATTGCATGGACATATATATTGTATCTTCTCGTATATTTTAGATTCTGTTTTCAAATGGGGCAATACAACAAATCCTGTGATCAGTACTATACGTCAAAGAATTGCCCTGGAGTGGATATATGAATCTGAAGAACCTGTCAGCAGCATGGTCTTTACACGCTTTAGAAACAGCAAGGATGTTAAAGTAAGGTCATTCTATTTAATAAAACTAAATCATACGAAATATCATGTATATGTGTGTATATGTCAGTAGGTAGATATGTGTAAATTATTCTATGTGTAATTGATTGCAGGTTCCTGTAGGAAAGTGGACAAAGGAAGAAGGATTTAAACCGGATCCCTTTATATCAACTATACTGACTCTTATTACAGTTCCCATAAATGGAACGAATGAGACCAAAGTATCTTTAATACTAGAAGATCCTATCGATATAGACTACGACCTCCAGTATAACTGTCAAGTTACCTTTGGTGATCCAGTACAAAGGAGTAGTTTTTCAGTTGAATTGAGACTACTGAGTAAGTAACATCAATTTAGTCTAATAACTATAAAGTATTGTACATATATATTACAGACGGATAAAAGATTCATTATGTAATCTAATAAAATATCGTGAGTAGAAGACAATCAACGGGTATCGATTAACCTAACCCAACCCCAATCCCATTCCTAATAACAGATATCGATGGACTAATGAACCTGCGGACTATTGAGCATGCCCCGTAGTAATGTGAACAGTGTACCTATGGTTTATCAGTCTGGTGGCATGGAAATAAAGATCGCAGGTTCAAATATACAAATACCAAGCTTATATCTTTATCTAACACGTGATCCGACATGTTAGATGACATATACAAATCGATTACTTTAACAAGAAGATAAATTTATAACACCTGACATCAACAATAACATTATTTCGATAAAGCAAGAGGAAACCCTACATTCATCTTGAGTTATGACATAATTACAAGAATAAATGTTTATTTAAATGACTTATATAAATGCAAATTTATTTTCCAGGACCACACTGTACACGAGATCAAAATGAAACGTATGCTGCCTTGGGAGAAAATGTTACATTTATGTGGGAATACGAGTATCCATTTAAACCAGTTGCCGTGTTTATATCACGAGAAAATAACAGTGGTAGCGAACAGGTGAACCTCAATTTACATTTAATTAATATCCCAGATACCGTCTCTATCATATCTCTGATTAGAGAACGTCGAAGACTATGTGCGTTTCCACCACGTGATCACGGCGACTATATAAACTGGTTAGATTTTTTTTCGAAGGGGTACACAGACCATTAGCTAGCCCCAAATTGTTGGTGGGGAAATTGTTGGAAAATAGGGTTGCACCTGAAAATGGGTGAAAATTTCAATTTTGAGGCTGAATTTGCGATATTGGCGTACAATGATATTCTGATATGAACATTATAAACATTTAAAGGAAGGAATACGACTTTACCGTACCTATAATAATTTATGCGAAAAACGAAAACTTCGAAAACGGGTTGGAGTGCGACTTGTTTGAATTTTGAAGATTATCATGCTGTTTTATGTGCCTAACCAGTCTCACTCGGCATCCAACCAATAATGTCGTTTTGGGTGCCACATTGAGCATGTCGTGGGCGCCCAACCAATCTTATTCGGCATTATGCATAATGAGAGGCCCACCAATCATGTCATTGTGGGCGCCCTTCGGGATAAGGCACCACGCAGTCGTTTTGGGCGAGCCATCAATCATGTTGCGGTGTTAATCGTGTGAGATATTATGAGGCACGTATTGCGTCCAATTGACTGCTGTGTATCAAAACTTGTGTTAACGTTTCACAGAAAAGGTGATCAATGATGTCCCCATTTCCGAGTTTGCAAATGACTACCATGTAATTTTTAACCCATTTTACCGACCACCTTATTCCTAAAATAAGCAAATTGACTACCATGTAATTTGTAACTTCTTTTACCAAAATCTGTTTCTCGAAATCTTAACTAAAGATAAAATCGAAATTTTAGTAGATACTTGATTGGCTAAGCACTAAAATCGATCTAATATTATCCAATCAAATTACTAAAATTTGGATTTTATCTTAGTGAACATTTCATAAAATTGGGTCTACATGTGGCCAATAATGTCAATCGTAAAAGGCACGTGTTGACAAGTGGTGAGAATTTTTAATGTTTTTGAAGGTTGAGGTAGGATATTGGTATCAGGGTGGATTTACTGATCAGGGTGAATTGATCGATAGAGTGGTCGTAACAAATACACGAAATGAAGATCAAACTGGTGGAAAGATAAGTCTAACATGGAAAAACGTCTCAATGGAAGATTTTGGGTGGAAGTATGTGTGTCAACTAACACTGGCTGATGGAGAACAACTATTTACACGAACAATATTAAAAGGTAAAGTGCGCACAATAACAGTAATTTATGTTAAAGAGATTAGTATAAATATTAGAATTGGGGATAGTTGATATTCGTAGAAGTGTTACAAATATTTTAGCAACCTATTTGATTTTGCGGATGGTGCAGGGGTAAGGTAGGTTAGTTCTTTTTATACGCCCACATTTTCATGTGGACGTATATTGTCGTCGCCCCTGTCCGTCCGTCCGTCCACCGTCCACACAATTGCTTGTGAACAGTCTACAGGTCACAATTTTTATTCGATTTTAATGAAACTTAAAATATAGGTTTATCCCCATAAGTTCTCGTTTCTTACCGATATTGGCATGTATCGGACTATAACTTCATGGGTTATGGCCTCTGTGAACAGTTTAGGGGTCACAATGTTGAACCGATTTGGATGAAACCTGAAATGCATGTTTATAACCCAACGATCTTGGTTCCTTTCGATATTTGCGCCCATCGGATTGTAACTTCCTGAATTATGTCTCCTGATTGTCCGAAAAATCACCCTTTTAGCTTGTAATCCATCTGGAGGTCAAGATTGTTATCCGATATAAAAAAAAAAACGTCTGATTATATCACCGTTACATGGTTATGGGGGTTGAGTTCGAATTTCGTGAAAATCCGACCCAAATTGACAGACAAAATACCCGCCGTTTGTTCGCGAATAGTGTGAAAGTATGTTATATCAAGGTTGTGGACTCAACATGTATAGAGGTCACAATTTTGAACAGATTTTGATGAAACTTGACATGTATGTTTATAACCCACAGTTCTTGGTTCCTGTCGATATTTGCGCCCATCGGATCGTAACTTCATGAGTTATGACCCCTGATTGTACGAAAAATCACGTTTTTAGCTTGTGAACAGTGTAGAGGTCCAAATCAGACCAAAACTGCCGGACAAAATGGCTGCCGCTAATACGCGAATAGTGTTTTAAAAAATATGATATATCAAGATTGTGGACCCTGTTGAGGTCACAATTTTAATCCGATTTTGATGAAATTTGTAATATAAGTTTATAACCCAATGATCGCGGTTCCTTTCGATATTAGGGCAGGTTGGAACGTAACTTCCTGAATTATGGCCCCTGATTGCACGAAAAATCTTCTTTTTTTTTACCTTGTGGACCATATGGAGGTCACAATTTTATTCCGAATTAAAAAACCGTTACACATTAATGAAAGTTGAGTGTGAATTTCTTGAAAATCGATAATTGAACAGCGAAATCCATAATATTAAATGTTTCGTATACTTAACATTAGCATGGGCCAGAACAACCAAACAAATTCTAAAGATAATACTTAATATGCGACAACTCTTGTTGGCTGCCCGGACGATTTAGCTGCTATGTGGGCGTAGGTTTCGTTGCCTGGCAACCTATTTTTTCATCTAATAGGTGTTAAATTTTACCATTTATCTAGAAAAAGAGAAGCCGCATATTGTAAAGCCTGGAACAGATTCCCGGAAATCAACAGCCTCGAGATCTCCAGTTGGTTACAGTACAATACTACTACTTGTTATTGTCGCTTCTAGTATCTTTCACATCTCACGGGACTAGTAAGTATTTGTTACTATTGTTACTGTCACATCTAGTATCTTTAACATCTCACAGGACTAGTAAGTATTTGTTACTAATGTTACTGTCACCTCTAGTATCTTTCACATCTCATACGACTAGTAAGTATTTGCCTCAACATGTTATAGTCGCCTCTAGTATCCCATATCTCACCGGACTAGTAAGAACTAAAAATACTATTGTAAATTTTACCTTGTTGTACTGGTGCAGCTAAACATTTCGACACTGTAAATGAAATGGTGTTCATTTGTTTGATGAATGCCGTTTGCTAGTAATCTGTTTTACTAATAACTGTATTATTTCACCAAGTTACCAGACATACGATTGTAAGTAATTTATATCACTAAATAGTCCATGGTATAACAATAACATAATTTGCGATCAACCCTTTACCATTTCAAACTGGACAGATGTAGCAATCAAATTGGTGTTTAACGTCTGCTTCCACATAAGTGATATCAAATATATTGAGGTAGCATTTCGATAGGTTGATATAGTAGGTTGAGTAAGTAACCGTGTCATCGGCCATTTTTACTATGTGTAGTCCGCAAACATTATTAAAGACAGCTAGCATTAACGGGATATTAACATAGTTATGGTGGTGAAGGGATACCAATGAGCGAAACCTGGGTATTATTATACACGTGTGTGTTGAACTATATATAATAACCCATTACAATTATATAATATATTGAAGTAATCAACTATACATAATAACCCGTTACAATTATATACTGTATTGAAGTAATTAACTATATATAATAACCCGTTACAATTATATAATATATTGAAGTAATTAACTGTGTTTATATATTTCAGGGCGTATCCTACGTTGGTGATGTTATAATTATCTTAACATCACCATTGTTGATTATCTTCTGGTGGGCAGCATGTTACGATGGTAACAGCATTAACGCTGATACAATTCGTATTACGGGTACATTTTTGAATAAGATTTATCAAACGACATACATAGTAATTTTAATTAAAATTTTATTTTTTTATATATTTTTTTATGCCCCTGTCCGTCTATCCACAATTTGTAAACCGGTCGCTAGATCCACCGTATAACCCATGCATCGTTTCTTACTACGTGTTTTAGAACAGCCCTTGATCGTCAAGTATTGTCTCTGCTTATATTTGTAATTCTTCAACTGGTTAGAAAGTATCTTTAAATGTCATTCTGATATCCGACATTAACATGAAACCTCAACCCTCTCTCCTAAAGAATTTCTACATGGTGTTTGCTCTATCAAATCTATTTGATACCTCATGATGTCTAATAACCTAGCATGCACATTCTATTAATTATATGTTCTCAGATTCATAGCCATTAATTATTCTTATGGCTAATTATGATGTAATTAATTATGTGATTGGTCACACATGCTAAATATGAAATGATAACTTTCATGTCACGCGCTTTTAGATAAAGAATCTGTCCTTGAACTGAGTCACCCTTTCCTGTTATTCTCACAATATTTCATACACAATTTAATTATTTGCGTTTTAAATAAACTCATACCATAACTAATATACTGACAATGGAGAATAATTAATTAAGGTCATAATATAATTATACATATGTGTTCTTTAGCACCAATCTCCCATCCATATTACTGCACGATCTCATTCAACATATATGAGCGTATCTTACAAGGAAGCCGCTGGTTTGATATATAAATAAGATGTTTGGAAAGAAAACAAACTTCATATGTTTAGCTAGAGCTTTCAGGCTTTAATATGATATCGTAACTATATATGACGTTACATCCGTCGTTTACAATACGTTGAGTATATTGCTGTTATTAGAGACTTTTGGCAAGCGTAAATTTCTGGTCCGTATCGCGTATCCGTATCGATTTTGTGTGTGACGTCAACAATACTTTTTGCTACTTTTAGACGCTGAAATGTTGTATCATAGTAGACACTTGACTAGTACTGAAGATTTTGGTAGATAACTGTCACCATGCTGTATTTGAACTAAGCTCAGCTCAGCTACCCATATGTACATGACGCGAAAATCTGCCAAAACCCTAAAACTACATTGACGCAACGTATCACGTGGCGATACGGATACGTGATACGGATGCGGAAAATTCCACTTGCCAAAAGTCTCTATTAATAACAATTAATGTACGTCAACTTTAGTTAAATGTACATATTATACGCAGTTCTCATTTTGATGGTAAAATAATAACAACGAAGAGTCGTTTATGTGGTGAGTTATTGGACATTATGGTAATGAATGAATCCAGACCTAAATAATATGTATTTCTACATATATTGTTGTCTATAGACAAAATATGGCGTATACCCGTCATCATTACCCCAGTTTGTAGCAGAACATTAGGACGTTAAACCCTATTTCATTGCATTTATTACTTTAATGTCCAATAATTCACCACAAGACCAAAATGAGAATTTGTAAATATATATTCAATTTATATTGTGTACATGTATATAGACCTATATAATATGTAATGAGAATTTATAAATATATTTTTTTTTCAATTTATATTGTGTACATGTATATATATAATATGTAATGGGTATTTATGAATAATTCACCAAATAATACATTATTATAAAAACCACCAGTCGATGATCAACGTTGTAGGTCCCAAGTCCTGAGAAAGATGGAGGGGGATAATTTGATATAATCAATAAATATATCTTAAAAATTCACTCGTTATTGCTTTATGTTTCAAGCCTTTCATTTAGAATAATGATTGATTCGATCAAGGGAGATGATAATATTTTATAATGTATGGTTAGATTGGTGATGGCGTAAATGTAAGAGATTTAATTAAGGGTTGGGATCTGATATATATTCAACATTCAACATTTCACCTTTAAAGGATGTTTTCTCTAAGGACCAAAGCACTTATGGAGACGTTGGGCGAAAATCACTATCTGCTCAATAAAGACAGTGTATACAATTGCCCGTGTCGATAGCGTACATCAAGTAAAAGTGGAATCGTCCGCGTAAATCGAGTAAAAATGGAGTCGGTAGAGAACATCAAATAAAAATTAAAACCGCCATTAACCATGCATCTGTGACGCCAGTCAGCGCAATACAACGAATAAACTGGACGAAGTTTATCTTAGGTATATGTTTAAAGAATTACAATATCCTGGGACTCTTCATGGGAAATATATATTGGTAGGTAGGTCTCGTCGCTTATAAAACAATCTTCTTGTTCTGTCAGCACGAATAGATTTTGTCAAAGCAGAACGAGGGGATCAATCTCATAATCAAGCAAACAAATTCTTATGGTGTTTACATTATTAGTACGAAGATAAGATAAATGACATAGGTGTTGAGTTCCACTTATATATCTCGTGTATACTTCCAGATAGTTCTGTTACCACTCCTTCATATACTGCAAATTGTAACTTCAGATTTGTTTATAAACCTGTAACGGTACATCTCTTTGATCTTTCTGTTACCCGGAGTAACTTGCGATCTCAAAGCTGAGTTGGATTTCAGTATCTAGGGAATTTGGGGTCATTCTTCTGAGACGAAACCATGATGCGAGGTAACTGAGAGAGAAAAGCAGCTTCATTTCAGGAATAACATTGTTCAATCTCATTTTAATACATCGCTTGCGCGTATTGGGGGGAAACCGGTGGACCCGAAATAAACCCCACCAGTTTGTACTGGCGATCCCACTCCCTGTAACAAACAACAAGCGTGAAATTGAAACTACGTCACTTGACTGAATTACAGACATTATGCACACGTTCTGAAGACCCTGGAGGTTTAGGTTTTAAGTCATTGGACCGTGGGCAAGAAAAGTTATAGATGTATTATATGTGAGCTAAATCTGTCTATTGCAGTTCTTTCTTATTGTCTCAATTATTAATTAGACATTTATTAACATGATAAGACCATAATCGACTCTCTAGATCGCCATTCAATAATTTGATTTAAAAATGGATAATCGCAAATTTGTTTACTATCGTTTGAACGGTAGTAATGACAATCGAGAGTCCGATACTGTCCCAACAGGCATATCAGTACTTATCTCAGCTCTGTATCTAATTCTTACATAATGCATCTTTAATAAAGCAAAGAAAATAAACACCATATTCATTCTCAACCAATAAAAAAACATTTGTTTTCCTTATTAGGTCATTCTATACAAACAGGGCGAGATCATTTACCGATAATTAACTTTCAATTAAATTTGAGTCTCGACAATTCTTCAATTTTTCATCTTTAGTGTCAGTTTGATCCAATATGATTTCGCTTGTTGAGGAAATCGTTGCTGTGGTGAAGAGATTCTTGGTAGCTTACCATACAAAAGTCTGGTTATTTCTCATTTCAGATGGACCTAATTCCCATTTCTATACCCGCACTATATATCACTTTGTAACATGAAATATATGGAAGACCTGATTTTAACCTTGTGTATGAATGAAAAGTAGGCAAATAGTGTTTAAATCCTAAAAGCTTAGTTTGACAGTGACAAATTTGCATTTCGTCACATTTTAAACATTCCTAAATTTGTATCAACCGCTTTAATCCCCTGTTGGTGTCGTGATCCAGCCGGGGCGATCAACAAGATGGTTTGTAGTCAGCAAAAGTAGATTACTTCTTACCTTGATAAAGTTTGTGGATAGTCTGTTGTGCTGTCAAGTAGGTTAATCAAGGGGAGTTAACTCTATTTTATGACTCAAGTCGATTTGATATTATTTATGTTGCAAAATCTGTAATTTTATATGTTTGTGTGATTAATTGATATCTAGTTAGGAACTTTACCACTAAGATATTTATCACATATGATTGTCATGTGTAGCTATGTATGGTGTAGGTGGAAAGTAGTGCGAAACTTCCAAGACACTCTCACCATAGATGAATCGATTGTCCACGGGAGAAAGTCTACAGGGGAATCGTTATAAATTTGGAAGTGAGTTTTTAATGTTATTTGGGAAGGTGTTAGATGTTTGCATTATTGTATAATTCTTCTTCTTTGTATTATTACTCCCAATCTCGATCATTAAATTTAACACCTATATGGTTAATTCTCTGAACCTCATTTCCAATACAAATGATCGTTAGCATTTTTTTTTTTTTTTTTTTGAAAAACGGATATTTAAATTTGAATACTGTCCAACAAATCTCTAAAAAGAAATTATTTAGAAATCACTTGCTTGGTTGGAATTAGGAACCAGACAATGTACACAACGTACACACCGCACCGATTGCTATTCACAGTTACTGATGAAGGGGCGTTCTTTGGCACCTGTGGGCCGTTTTTGTTGCGTTGAAACTGAGTTTATAGCTTCGGTGACAAATATTCCACGTCAGTAATCCTTTTTCTAAACAAACGTTGAATCAATTGAAATAGATTCACAAATGAAATGTGCGATGAGTAATTATTGAAATGAAATAATACATTTGTCTATATTGCTTATCCATGTGTTATATCCTCTATTTGATAACCCTTAATATATCTACTTAAGTCTGGTTAATCACAACTACATAGTGTTTTCTCTGGATAATCAAACATTTAGAGCCTCGTTGTGCGGCACTCAGCAAACCCCGATACTCTACATCTGGCCTCGGCTGTAGGACGGTAACTTAAATGAAATAACATGAAATAACGTCCTACTGTTCTGTTAATGACGACGTGCATCGGTCTACTTATAAGGAAAACTTGCCACTTTTAGAAAAAAAAGTTGTGTCGTTTAAAGAATGTGTAAAATTTATTTTCAGAGCAAAGGTGTCCTCGTTTAAAGAAAATCGGATGAACTTGAAAGAAAAACAGCTTCAGATATCAAAAGCTTTGTATGATAAAATATTCAAATTCGTCGTCATGGGCGACGCAGTTTGTTATCCAATGGCAGACTTCGTCATAAATCCGTGGCTAGTAGGGTACTGAAGTCTGCAGAGGTTTGCTGAGTGCGTTGTGCGGGTGACTTTGTGGAATGGCGGAATAAACATATTTGTGCAGCATCAGATACAGTTAAAGCCACACCAGCGCCCCTATCGTTGATCTTCAGACAATCGTGAAGTATTAAAACATCAACTTGAAGAACTACTTCAACCAGGTGCCATTCGTTGTGTTAACGAAACAGCAGATATTCCTATAACCAGTCACACTAAACTGAAGATATTCCTATAACCGGTCACTAAACGCGCTAAACCTAATGACAATGCATGCAGTTCGCGGGTCTATCCAATCAAGAATATCGGTGCACCCAGGTGTCTTTTGTCATGTCGTTTTCTCCGGGTCCTCCGGTCCCCCCCCACACACACACACGCATGAAATAAAATGAAACCATAAGTTAGTCCCAAAATGACCTAGTTTGTGTCGCATGGAGGTTAAACCCCATTTATCTCCCTCTCTCTCTCTTTTGTAATGTCAACACAACTGAAGATATTCCTCTCTAACCATTCCGATTGTCTTGGTCACTAAACGCGCTTTATTTCGTCCATTGATTTGAGTAGTGGGTTTTGTCAAATGCCCCTTGCTCCTGATTCGTCCAAATATACACCTTTTGCCACGTGTCTCGGAACACTTAAATTTGTAAGATGACCTATGGGATTGAAATCTTCTGCTAATTCGTTCCAGTTATTGATGGACAAAGTATTCTAGGGGGTGATATTTTCGTCTATACTTAGGTATCTGGATGATGTATTGATTGACAGTTGTCGACTGTGCACCGTATATTCAAGGTCGACACCTTGTTATAGAATGCGATCATTAATCGCTTCAACTCATTTATGATACACTTAGGCTTAAAGTAAAAACTCTCATCGAAACCACAAAAATGACCTCTATACAAATAAAATCTTAAGCTGCACACACAAACAGAAAGACCTTTACAGAGTTTTGAATTCCCATTTAGACCCTAGTATTGGAAAAAATACCTTATTGGGAGAAAACTGTTCTGTTACCAAACAGATTTGCCAAACATTTTTCCAACAAAATATCAAAAATCCGTAATGATCTCTCAGCGAATGCAACTGCCGAAGATATTATCTCTGAGTCTATTACTACTAATGTGTAGTTCCGCTTGATCCTATACCTACCTGGCCGACGATATTATCTCTGAGTCTATTACTACTAATGTGTGTCCTCGGGCTAGTTTTTGTGAACAGAATGAACTGAACTAAACGACGATAACCAGATCCACGAAACCTACTTCCTGTTCGCTTGATCCTATACCTACCTGGTTCCTTAAAAACCACCTTGTCGTGTTCTTACCAGTCATATTAATGGTATCAACGCATCCCTTATATCTAGAATATTGGACAGAGGGCCTGGCATGTGGAACAGTGTCTTGTTGTTCGGGTGGTGGCGAGTTCCCTTGTATACATTGGAATACGAAATACGAGATGGCCGCAGCGCCGCTACCCAGTAGAAATGTCCCTCATAGCACACTGCATTGCGTATGTTCGTCTCCGTCACCTTGACTCCTAGCCAAAGCTATACAATGGGATAATATTTAAACAATTCAACTGGAGAGAGTCAAATATACCTGACTTTAAGTACAGGTAGGGACACACGGGAGCATAGGTGTAGTCGGTCCGACATCACAAGTTGAAGACAGGGATAGAACATTCCTGACGATACAAGCTGAACACAGAGAAAGACAAGTTAATAGTCGATCAATTTGACTGAAATGTTCAGCAAATTTCCTTTACATTAGCTAGTTTTTTTAAATATTGGAGTAAGAACTGCCAACTCGTTATCTAATCTCCCATAATGTATCTTTAATATGTTGTGACATCATTTATAAACCCATTTATAAACCATTTCAATCGAAATAAACAATATTGACACATTTTAATAGATGCTACCATTTTATTTAATTACTTAATTTGAAAAAAAAAACATAAATATTAATTGCATTAAAAGACTCATTTTAGTCAAAATTAAAAATTATATTATCTAATCTGGAAATAAATAAGATCATCAAAGCATCATCATCAGCATCGTGCACTCTAGATCCCATTCCTACTTGGCTACTAAAACAGTATCTTGACGCGATAGGCCGAGCTATTACGGATATTGTAAATTCCCCTTTGGCTTCTGGATGTATGCCGGAGGTTCCGAAACAGACGTTAGTGTTTCCGCTACTAAAAAAGCCCAGCCTTGATAAAGAATTACTAAAGAATTACACACCGGTTTCTAATCTTTCTTTTCTTTCAAAAATTATTGAGAAAGGTGTTGTGTTCGAATTGAAGATACATTTGCATAAAGTATTCCAATCTGCATACAGAAAACAACACAGCACTATTAGATCTTTCATTGATTTTGACACGACTACAATGCTGATAAACACCATCGTTACATCAAGACTCGACTACTGTAATTCACTTTAATTTGAGAAGAGGTAGGGACACTGCTAGGATTTTGAGGGACACGCGTTCTGGCGATCCAATTGCCCTTCAATTGTTTGGATTTATGAGGCATGCAATAACCAAACAATTTAATGAATCGCCGAGTGTCCCAAAATGATTAACATCTAAAGGATGTGTGTATTATTTATTAGACACCGACTTCTTTATTCCTTTGTCCTTGATTGTTGACGCCTGAACAATAACTCATTTATTTATAGGCCTAGGAACTAGATTTTTAATTCTAATGTTGCTATAGTTGTTATTATCTGTCATGTTGCTATGTTTATTATTGTTTCAGTTGCTGCCTACACAATATTGTTTATCCCTTAATCTTATACCCCCATTCAATGTCCATCTGCACAAACCGGGATACACCATGTAGTGTCCTGCATCAACCGGGCTAATAAAGGTAGTGTTCTGCACCAACGCGGCTAACAATGATAGACATAAACCATGCAGTGCTCTATGAGGAAAATCTGTTCCGGATAGCAATAGAATGTAGCTTATCCGATAGGAGGACTTGGGTGTTGGCCACCCGAGGATTACACATCCTTCAACAAATCGGAGTTCTATCCATTCAACAATCTTACCTGGAGACAGGAGGTTATTCCTAAACGGGAGGTCGACTTGTGTGGACGTATACAAATCCGTTGAAACTATATCCCACTACGCGTTAACAACCTTGGCGGGCAAGTTTTTTTAAGTAGATTACTCTTATTATAACCAAATCAGATGCCAACCACTACAAAATTGCAAGGAGAAGATTTTGTAGGGGTTTTTATAGCGTTGGGTCTATTGAATGACATCCTAAAATTTTACTAAAATGGGACTACTGAAAAGTCTCAAATGTTTTAGGCAAATACTAACTTCTGTCAGTCAATCTGCTTTCAAATGTAAAACTTCAGATGAGCTTTAAGACGTCAAATCTTAAGAGAAACAAACGAAATTGATACCTGGATTTAGGTTGTCGTGGTCAGTCTTTCATTTTTAAGGGTAAAGTTTTTATAGACAAGCATAAAGACGTCAAGTTTTATTGTTTATATTTTAAATGACATATATATGGGGGGGGGGGGGGCACCAAAATCTGTTAAGTATTTAGGGCCTCTGTTGGTCTTAATCCGGGTGGTTGGGATGGCCTAGTGGTCTAGAGTGCCGCGCTTCGACGTCTAGCTGACCGGTCACTTCTGGCTTGCGGCTGTGGTTTCGAGCCCTGGCATGGAGATAGGGGCGCCTTCTCAACCTCGTGGGTTTCCTCCGGGCATTCCGGTTTTCTCCCACTGCTAAAGACCCCTACGCGCAGGCGAATTGTTGAAATAAAATGAAACCATATGTTGGTCCCGAAGTGACCTAGTGTGTGTCGAATGGACGTTAAACCCCATTTTTCTCTCTGGTCTTAATCCAGTCCGCTTCGTCATATACTGCATATAGTACATGAACTAATGTTGTGGGATATTTCAGTTGAAGATCTTAACATGTTTTTATCATATTTCTAAGTAGTGGTTGTTTTTTAAACGTTTTTAATATCATATTATTATAACACAACCGATTACACCCACTTACCATATCAGATTGTAAAAAAAGGCATCTTCTTTATCTGAATGTTAAGTGAGAACATTAATAAAAGGTATAGGATATATTAGCAACGATTAAACCCCAACAATATATCTTACAACAGTTATTTTTACCTATTCACCAGGGCCGGATACCTGACTTTTGAAAGACGGCAGCGGTGCAAATCAGTTTGTGGCCAAGCGAAGCAACACAAAAACAATTTGACCCTTTTCTTTTCATTTTGCCTAACCCCACGGCAAGTGAACTAAATTGTGCTATTTGGTACATATGAACACTTTTATGTACGTTTTATATCTTTACACAATATTGTCAATACGCAGTTTTCATTTTGGTATCGATGGAAACACGCCTCTCATTTCCGACATTTAAGAAAAGAGAGAACTTCTAGTAGAGCCTACAAATATTCGTTTACTAGCAACTAATCAGCACCTACCCCTTCCTCTGTATCCGCCCCTGTTCACTAAACATATTTAACCAAAATTAAAGGGTTTAAACGGGGAAGTCCCCGTCAAAATTATTTACCACGAGAAAGATATTTATATCCCTTCAAATTCTACAAGTGATTATTCGACCGTGTATTTTGGAGGTGTGTATACATTCGTTTTGACCTACATTAAAATCGGGTATTTTACATTTCTACTATCACCCCTACCCCGATCAACAGTGTATTTGGGAGATGTGTATGCATTTGTTACCTTAATCAAAATCAGAATTTTACATTTCCGCTCTAAGTTTGCGAGTTCGTGTTTTGGTCCCGTCTGAACAAGTCTACAAGCTACAGACCGACTAACACGTCAGTAATATACTATTCAAAAAAAGTAGGGGATATTTGATTTTTAAGTGTTATTAAAGTCACCTAATGAAACTGACGAAGAAACAAATGACAAAATGAAATGAAGTTCACATTCATCGATTTATTCCAAATGATCGTTAGACTAAGTAAGGCACAGACTGACCATTATAAGGGCAAAATGATACCCGGGGTCAAACAGCAAAGTTACCACAGCATCACAACAAAGTCAGTAACGGGTAAATCCTCCTCTGTTTGCCAAACAAGCATTGATCCGACGTGGCATACTCCTAATGAAACGTCTAAGGTCATTTTGGTCCAGATTGTCTCATTCCTGTTGCAACGCAGCAGCAAGTTCTTGGACATTGGCAGGACGTTGTTGACGTTGACGTAACCTCTGTCCAAGCATGTCCCAGACATGCTCGATGGGGGAGAGGTCGGGACTCGGTGCTGGCCAAGGTAATGTGGTGATGTTCTCTTGTTGGAGGTAACCTGTAACGATCCTGGCCCTGTGACATCTTGCGTTGTCATCCTGGAAGATGAAACGGCGGCCATGACGTCGTGCGAACGGCACAACATGGACTGCCAAGATGTTGTCCCGGTAGTACTGGCCTGTAACACGCCCTGCAACAACATGTACAGCCGTTCTTCCAGCAACAGTGATGCCTCCCCACACCATAACAGAACCACCCCCAAATCGACCATGTCTGATGACGTTAACGTCTTGGAAGCGCTCGTTTCGACGACGCCACACCCTCCTACGTCTGTCCAAAAAATCAACACTGAACCTTGAGTCATCTGAAAACATCACATTGCTCCAGCGTCGATTATCCCAGAGTTGACGATCCCTACACCAACGACGTCTTGCCTGAATGTGATGATCTCTCAAAGAAGGGATCACGCGAGGACGTCGGGTGCGAAGGTGACCCCTATACAGTCGATTGTAACCTTTCATTTTCGGTAAGCCGACGCATATCAAAATTTGCTTTCTGGTCACTAAAACAATTAAACTGATGTTTCCACCCTGGAATTCAATGCCACAATGACTGTAACATTCAAAGTCAGAGTCGTGCAAATCTTGGGTTGGACCCCATGATGATCCCAAGCATCACCTGCATTCCATGTAACTGGAAATGTTTCTTCTGTTAGGTTCTATAGTGACTGTTTTCGTAGTCATTTGCATATTTTAGTATTATGCCCCCAAAATCAAATATCCCCTACTTTTTTTGAATAGTATATAATCAAATAAAATCACTGGTGAGTAGAAGATTTATGTTTTATATTCTTAACAAGATTAAATAAATATTACGGTATCTATTTTCCTTATAATAAGATTGTTAAAAAGTGAAAAGTGTTACGGTTATCTATTCCCATTATATTAAAGTGCGTATGGCTATATTCTTTGGAACCCTAAATAGTCGAATTAATATAATTTTGTACTTTTGAAAAAGATGTGTGTATTGTCGAAGACGAGATAGACATGGCAAGGTTGGGGGCGTTTGGAAAAGTGGACAATGAAACATTTATGAAACATTTTCTTTTATTTTGCTTGAACAATAGTAGTTTATCCTATCACCTTGTGAAACGTGGGGAAAATATATTCTACAAAATTTTATTCTGTGGTGTTTCACCCCCTATATTTCCGTGTGGTACCACATTCCACAAGATTTTCGATAATTTTGAATAATTTTGATACGGTATTTTGTGTCTGTAGTGTTTTTTACCACAAGAGTTCCATAAAATACTAGACTTAAAAAAAATCAATTTCTTTTCTAAAATTTCTTCTCAGACCCTCAAGTGGCCTGTTACTGTTTTGCACCAAATCACTAGCGTATTCGAAAAAAGGGTGTGCCCAACGAATGAAGCGATTGAATCAAAGTGAATGAATATTCTTGCTGCATTGAACCCATAACCAAAAACTTTGAGGATCGCAAAAAAACCCTTGTGGTTTACGTGTTATTGTTTATAGTAGGTTTACAGCTGGATGGGTTAGGTAAGTTTATGAATGACTTGGAATGCGGGATTTGATCACCTTAAAAGGTACTGATTACCGAAACATATCAAATATTTTTTTTTATTATTATTAAAATTATTGGGCGGGGGTGTAATGTGGCGATCTTAAAGAATGGCGGAAGGGTCGGAGGTCATCTTAAGCAGTGTGTTGATGTTATCTTGATGTCATCTGAGGCTGGTCGAATTAAAGTCGGATTTTCAATGTTTTGTCGGATCCCTCTACTTAATCATCAAGGACTTGGCTCACTTAAATTACTACGAGACATGCGTAACATGGCTCAATCTGCCAATACGTGCACTAGAGATAGCTCCATGTTTAGACAGACCAATTCTGGTAATATTTTTATTACCATCCTTTCCATTATCAAGTTCTATATTGTGCTACATTTATATATTGAGTACATTTATATTTACAAGTCTGACTAAATTATGAATTATGTTGTGGGTATTTGTATTTTTGGGTTGTTGGGTTTTTTTTTACTTACAGATGAGTGTGAATCCTTCTTTATGCCGGGGGAAATGTTCTGCGTCTTCGTATGAGCCTCCAACTATATATGTTTACATAGAAAGAATATCGAATGGTAGTCGATTCATCATTGAAGATATTTCAAGAGATCTGTTGGTGTCAGCACTTAAAGACTTGATACAAGATCATAATGGTATACCCCCCAATCATCAGAAACTGTTTTATATTGATGATGATGATGTTCAACATGAACTGGAGAATCATCGTAAATTTTCATACTATGGTGTTACTGATGGATCTACTATTTATTTAGCTGATCTTAGAACTGATGATGGTTCACCTCAATTGAGGAGACGTAGAGATGATGGGTCCAAGATCAGAGTTAAATTCGACCATCTGATCATGTTCTAGAAAGTTGATTATAGGCTTGGCATATGCATAATTGATTTTCATAAAATTTGAGGCCAAACGAAAGACCTACAAGAGGCAAATTGAACTCTTGAATAATGCATCGTTAATATCATATTTTATATTGATTGGATTGGGTTTTGAATTGGGTTTTAAAAAAGCAATATTTTTATTCTATTGAGTAAAAGAATAGCGTCTAATAAAATGTCTCCATTTTGTTAATTTCGACTGAAATGGGTTGCAATATGTATTTTTCATTTTCTGGATCAATTTTAGCAGTGTTCTTTTTAAGTTTTTCTTTAATATTCATGTGTATTTCCTTTTGTATTCTAACCATAATGTATGTCATCCAGGCATCTAACTATGTTTATGCTAACCATATTGTATATCAATCATGTATATTGCCTACTAGTATATTTATCATTTATGCTAACCATATATCTATAAAATATTATTATTACATTGTATCTAATAAAACTTTATTATACAATTATTATACTTTTTTTATTTTTATAAAACTATGGGTAGTTGAGGTGACTCGGTAGTCTGAAGGTCTCTGGTTCGCGGCCGGCGTTCCTCGGGATTTTTGGGTATGGTTCCCCCTTGTCCTGACAATGACAACTGTCTAGTCGTTTGAATGGCACAAAAAGGTCATGTGTACACATTAGTGTGCACGTAAAAGATCCATGACAGCTGAACGGGCGACGTTTGATTCCGGGGTCGGAAATGGAAAATCATACTTTTTAAAGCACCAATGCTAATATAGAGTTGCTCAAAGATGCGCATAACCATAGATATATGCGCCGTGGGCGGGGGGGGGGGGGACTTCACTCGTCTTAAAATGAGGTGAAAGTTATCACCTAAATGCAGTTCCTATCACTGGGATCAAAATTTATCGCATAGGTGAAACGTTTCGATCTAAAACTAAAATAACAAATCCCAAAACTATAAAATATTTAAAAGTCGTATTGTGGGCCATCGTACTTCTCTCGCCCTACAATGACTTACATTTATAACTGGGCCCTGTTTCACAAAAACTTAAATCTCCTTAAAATCGTCTTAAACTTAAATTTCATCCTAACTTAAGATAGATGAGTTTCACAAAACGATTTTAAGCATTTTAGTTAAAATCCACTAAAATAGTATTGTAAGTTAAAATCTAATCTCAACTTAAAATAGTAGCGTTTCACAAACGTATTTTAAGGACAATTTTAACTAAAATCAATTTTAATTTAGGATAGCCGTCACCCTGTCCTAACTTAAAATCAACACATTAACAAACATTGATTAGAGCTACATTGTTACATATATTGCGGCATATAGATATAATTGGAATAATGATAATATTGTGAACGGCCCGGGTCACATAATCTTAATATTCCAACCACCATTCACAGAAACAATTCTCATTCAAATTCTTTTCACCCGTTTATTTTATTGTAAGTCAATTCAAGCATTTGGATGGCGCACCATATTAGAACTCCAAGAGAAAAAAACCCACTCAAAACCCCAGTAAACTAAACACTCAAAGAAAATCATTTATTCATATCCAATTTCTTGGAAGGAAGAGCCTTCTTATCTATAAAAAAAATATGTTCGGGTACAATAGTTTAATATGCCCTATTTCTTGGTTTTAGAAGGCCTAAAGGCCTATAATACTAGGCAAACCATATGTAGTATTTACGCATACTTTTGACGGTTATGATGATATGTAAATACTAAAGAGATAAATCAATAGTCTCAAATGTGTTTATTGAAAAATGTTATAGGCCTAGGCCTATTTGAAATTAAATTTTAATATAAATTTATTATTATTTCTTAATGAAGTCTTACGTTAATAAAACAACAAAAATAATTGGCATTTAAGCAGCCAAAGCTATTTTATCTTATGGAAAAAAAATTATTTAATTGAGTAAGATGTCCAGGGTGGGAAGATCCAGGGGTAGATTTTCTAAGGAGGGGGAATGTCCAGGGGGTGAAAGTCCCCGGGTAGATGTCCTTGTGACTCGGTCTATAACCGTGCCGTCCATTGCCTAAAGCAAAACGCTTATTTTATAATATAACAGTAACTTGAAAAGCAGTCACTAAGATAGCAGAGAATGGGACTCGATCCCTCGACATCATTGATGGCAGACCAAGGCGTGGCTTATCGGCCACCCTACCTAAGAGTCGCCTTCTATGACACGCTAGGAATGGGGCGATGGACGCATTCTACTATCTAACTTTGTACTATTGACCTGTAAAATAATGCGCTTCGACCTCTAGCTGGCCGGTCATCTCTGGCTTGCGGCTGTGGTTTCGATCCCTGGTGTGAGCGTATGTGGCATGGAGGGAGATAGGGGCGCCTTCTCAACCTCGTGGGTTTCCTCCGGGCACTCCGGTTTCCTGCCACTGCTAAAGACCCCTACGTACAAGCGAATTATCGAAATAAAATTAAAACCATATGTTAGTCCCGAAATGACCTAGTGTGTGTCGAATGGACGTTAAACCCCATTTCTCTCTCTCTCTAAAGGGTGGGTGGCGGGGGCAGAGATGTCCTAGGGGGCAGATGTTCCAGAGGAAAAATATCGGGGGGGGGGGGGTGAACTCTGGTGGGGGGTAGATGTCCTAGGGGGTGGGGGTAGATGTCCCATGGGGGCAGATGTCCGGTGAGTAAAAGTCCGGGCGGAGATGTCCTAGGAGGGAAGATGTCTTCAACAGGAAATGTCCTCGGAGTAAAAGTCCTAAAAAGGAGGGGGGGGGGGGTATCCGACGGGGAAGATATCCAAGGGGGGGGGGGGGCGTGTATAACGTCACTAAAGACTTTTTTTTAGAACTGGGACGTTTGATTTGTCATTTAATTTTTTTTGGAATTCAAAAAGGTTTGCTATAGGGCTCAATGTTGTTAAAATGAATGAATGAATGAATGAATGGTGTATTATGGCACGTCGACACCATAATATTCTGGCCAATTTGCGCCAATCTATGTGCTATCGGAGATGATTTGCCTAATGCGCGGGGAGTAATTTCTCTCTCTCTCTCTCAATAGAAAACAACCATTCAAAGTGAATATTTAATTGTGTGAATAGTATTGAGAAGGTTGTATTCATTATGTATGCCGCTATTGTAATCTGAATGGATATCAGATATTTTACTTGCAAACTTCGTCACAATTCTAGAAGCTGTAATCCGATCAACATCAGAAATTGAAATTGTAATTCCAGGATCACAGGTAAGTGTGTTATTTCTATTTTAAATTAACTATGTATCTAATTAATAATTTACATGAAATTGGTACAGAATATATACTGAGCGCCATAGAAAACGCATCATCTTAGTTTTTCTTTTAACAAAATGATCCTGTAAACATATTAGGACAGTATCTGTGATCGATATATATTAACAGAAAACCAAGTTTGCTCCGACTTTGGAACTTTAAGATATTTTTGCTTTAAATGATAGAACTAAATGTTCTGAACATTAAATCAAAAGTTCCTAGATGGGACAGAAGCAGTAAATTAGTTCTTTGATCATATTTGTTTGTTGCGTGAAGAGTTGCTTTTATTCTATATTTAGACTAGCGTGTTACGTAGTATTCTTAAGTAGCCAATCACCGACAAGTAAACACTTAAAACACGTGGTCTTTTCCACGAACTGCGTGAGATGTTTTAGACACTACGGTAAACAAAACTACACGACACACTTTAATTAAACTTAAACGTATGAAAACTTCGATTGTAACATGATCTTAATTGTACCTTGATATCAATTTTACATAGTTTGATAATATTTTTCATTCAAGTTTTGTAAATTAATAGTTACGCGGTAATTAAATCCAACTCCCGAACTGGCCGGAGAATAGCGCACGGCTGAACGTGTTTCCTTGACAAATACTCGCTTATTTTTAGTTGTCAATAAAATAACTTTCCCAGTTTAGTCTTTATTAAAATGGATCTTGTTAAATCAAATTAAATTTCACTCTGCATTGAACTACAATCTATTTATAATTACTATGCTACGTTTGAAACTGGGGTCATTAGTTACAAGTACAAACAGTAGGCCTACTAGTATACTTTTTTTTGCACACTTTACTCCGTAGTCCGATACACATATACTTGGCCAGTGCTTCAGTATTACTTATTTCATAACACAAATAACACCCCTTTGGCCTCCCTCTTTCCCATATGTTACTCCATAGATTTTGGCAAATGCTTTTGTATTATTTATCTCATAATACATATTACACCACTCTCCCATTCCCACACGTTACTCCATGTCATTACACATATTAGGCAAATGCTTTTGTAATATTATCTTATGACAGAAATTACACATGTTCATAGTCCAATACACATACTTCGACCATTGCTTTTGTATTATTTATCTCAAAACAAATAATTACACTTTTCATTTTCATATGTTTCCTTGAAAAATAACTACATGTTTAAAGTATTGAATGGCCTATTTCCATACTTTAAACTTGTAACTTAACAAGAAAAAAATATGAAAATGAATAAAATCATACACCCCTCCCCACCCCCATACCACACTTTATAATTGACTGATTGCCCTGTAGTGTGTTAACTTCCCACTGCAGCTCCGGTTAATTATTAATACCAAAATGAATTTTCAGAAAGACACCAAATTATGTTCCTGCAGCCCCCTCTAACCCAAGCACCAAAATCAATTTCCACTTCCTTTCCTCCTTTACAATACAATTGTCTGAATTGTACTTCCAAGTTTAGACAAGGGTTTGACAGATTGGCTAGGTAGCGGCGGTCTGGTAGGAAAAGGTTTAAATTGTGTGCTTTTTTAAGAACTACATACATGTACGTCTGTCTGCTCAGTATCATGTTTTTCACTTAGAGGGTTTTAATACACATTATCTTAAAAAGAAACATACTTAAAACATTTAAAATCTAATGCCAAAAAAGTGTTCATACAATATAATTGAAACATACAGAAAAAAATTGCACCGAAACCCGGTGTTTGAGCCCCAAAATATGAGTGAAACAGAAAACCTAAGTGTACATGTCAAATATTGGATTATTATTTAAAATCATTAACGCATAAGACACTTTCTTTTAACCGTTGTCGACATTTCCTTTCTTCATTCCACTCCCTCGTTTTGCTGTACACATGAAGTTTGTTGCAGGTTAAAACGTAAAATATAAGCTTTGAATGATAGCAAAACAATATTTACTGGGGGCTGCCACTTTCGTTATTGTTGATTTATTATTGGTCAAGATGCGTCACCTTTGACCGTCTCACATGACCAGTTTAATCAACACCGACAATATCAAAATTAAACCATTTATTTAGCAATAACTGCTGCGCCGTTACCTAGGAACTTTTTCGTGAGGCTTCAATATACATTAATAAAGTTATTTGTTTTCTAAATTCTTAACGTTCCAGTTGTCGGAGCAAGGGTGACACGATAATCTATGTCAGAATCTGGCCTATATCTTATTTATTTTGCTTCTAATTGTGAACAATATTCAAATGGGAACACATCAATAACAACACATTTATACACTTATGGATGTTTAATCTGTAATCAACGGTACAAAGTAAGAGGGGTCAAAACCAAAAGTACGACACAGATGTCAGCAGCGTGTGTGTCCTCAACTGGCTCTTACGCACGCTGTGCAGCGACGTAGCATGGCATTAACCATCTGTGTCATACTTTTGGTTTTGACCCCTCTGACTTTGTACCTCAAAAGAATACCAACGGTTGCCAGGCAAGATACGCCCACAAATTGCAAGAGATGGACAGAGATAAAGTTAAGAGTGAAATGAAATTCGCCTCATTAGTTCAGTCAGTTATCAACAGTCTGATTGGATGCATAGAATTCGGAGTGGGATTTCGGTTACAAAACCATTGGATACGCATATGGACTTCGGTGGCAAGTGGGGATCACGGTGGATTAGTGGGTAAGTGGTTGGCTCGGTAGTCTGGAGGTCGTGTAATCGATCTCTGCATTGGCCGAGAAAGTTCATCCACATTTTTCGGCGTGGTTTCCCCTTGTCAGTGATGCAAGACGTTGTCTAGTTGTTCAGATGGGACGAAAAACCATGCAAGTAAAAGATCCATTGTCAGTTTGAATTCGATATATGAGTAGACCGCAGCACCAATGCCCGGGTAAAAATTTCCTTATATCACACTTTATGACGTATGTCCGTCTTCATTCGCTCTGTTTAGGAGCAGAACTGTAGGGCGTTAAACCCCATTTCATTTCGGTGGCAAGTCACGTACATTGTAAAGTTTATTTTTAAATTGAGCATGCAGTAAATAATTTTGACAGCCTTATAATATAGTAATATAATATGTTTATTTCAGTAATAAGGTCATAGACCTAAAGTACAATTTTAACAAACTCTTTAAAGAGGTGAGTGACAGCCTTGTCATTTTAAAGGGACAATAACACTCTTGCTGGCTTGGCAGCTCCAGAAAATAAATAAGTACTAGATGTTTATGTGTCCTACCTGTTGTGTAAATTATCCATTACATCATATTTTACTTGTCCAGAGGGTCCGAAAATATTTTAAAATCCAAGTCACATTTGAAAAGATTTACGTTAACCTTTCAAATCAATAAGTTGAATTTTTCCAATTTTTTAAATTAGGTGTGTTAAGATGAAATTTATATCATCAATTAATTCGAATATTGTAAAATAATACAATTTGTTGACCAGAATGAAGATTGGGACATATTATTCAGTTACAACAAGAGTGTTATTGGGGATTTAAGGTAGATGCTGGATCAATTACAGAATTAAATATATGTTGTTATTTTTCATTAAATGAAAACAGGAATAGGAACATTTTGCGGTTATCTCTAGAAATAGTTATTCATCGCAGGTCAAACTTACGGAAGCTACATAGGGCCATATTATTTTCTTACTGTACGTCCTCATGAAAATGTCGGCGTATAAAACTCAGATCAAACTTTTGATGGAGCACAGTCTATAAACGCGATTTTTCATACACTCTGGGGCCATAATCCAGGAAGTTACTGTCCGATACGCCTGGATACCGACAGAAACTGAGATTTGTGCGTCATTCGAATAAGGCGTCTGTGCATCAGCACGTCTCAATATTTGATACCCCCCCCCCCCCAACCCCAATAGAAATATGTACGTCCATTCGCAGCTAATCAGGTACACCCAAAAGGAACGATAGCATACTAAAAAGGACGAAGGGAAACTCCCTTGTCCGGGTAATACTTCCCCATCATATTAAATGATTAAGAGGCCACCTTGAAATCAAATCTTTGAAATCTGGCATTCTAGGAAATGCACAATAGCCCGTATATTGTAAAGTCAGTCAAATGATTTGCGAAATCTTCAGGCAACAATCGACTGAATTTTATTATAATACACGAAGCCGTATATGTGTATAATAGGCTATTCATCAAATGGGTTTGTTAGAAATTGAATGAATAAAACGAATACTCGGCGACCACTCCCTGACATAAGACTTTTGTTTGTGTTATTTTGTTAAGCAATTTGCTCGCGTTAAAATTGAATAGGTGGACGTTTTATGTTGAAAAGCACAAGAGATTCACATTTCCCCCATAAACGTGTCCCTTTTGGATAAGAATTTTGTCCTTTGATTTTCTACTTTCTACTGCAGACCTCATTTTGAGCTTGATACCCACCATAGGACACGATCCTATTTCCCCTAAACCATATCTAAATTATTGCTTAAATGAAAACCATGTCATTATTACTTTATGGAGAGAAGGTTCTACATTCTACTATATGTATGCCACTCTACTTATTTTATTGGCATGTTTATTAAATCGAGTTCTTCAAATGTGGTAAGTATATCTATAGAATCAAAATGTTCCAGACCAAGTACAGAAACATGTGCCTAAAACGTGTCAAATGAATGGCTGGGTTTTTATAGAAAAGAAATTGTAGTATTTCCAGCACAAGACCCCCCCCCCACACACACACACACACCCCTTCTTGTTGTGTTGGGATCTCTAACTTGATATGCCTTGGACAGTCATGCTCATATCCCTAACCCCCTTTACTGTATATCAAAACGAAACACTTTAATATATATATAGTACAAAGTAGAATGGGCAGATAACTCCCATCTCACGTGGTTCATATTACAATAATAATCACCATAGCTTTTAGAAAAGGATCAATACGACATTCTTACTTAGGCAGAATGTTCAAACTTACTGTAGGTGAATGCCATGACAGAGTTCGATTCCTGCACATTTGCCACAATGACTTAGCAGGGATACACGATAACTTTGGTTCTAACTGGATGAGTGTGATGAAAATTGGTGTATAGTTTCACTATATCAATACCTTGACCAAGTTCGATAATGACCATTTTCAAATTTAGGCAACTCCATAAGATACACGTGATGTGGATGTTGGTTTTGATGTTGATTGTAGTGAGTCCAGTGACAACAGCTATTTTACAAGGTATTTATATTAACCATATGCTACAAACTCGCACGTTAAATTTCATTTCATTTGGAAATTTAATCGAATTTCAACTACATTAATCTGACACTGGATATTTATAACACAGATATACCGCGTAATGACAGCTTGTGTAATGCTGATTCACGGCGAACTGATACCAAAAGTCTACGGAAACGTTATTTTTGCTTGAGCCGAGGTGGTTCTGTAAGTAAGAAGCTGGATCAAAAACCAGGGGGTTTCAGCTTTTCCCCTAGTCAGCTAATCAGTGGCTCAGGACGAAACGTCTGTCAAGGACAGTGTCTCGTCGTTCGCATTGGACGAAAAACGAGGTCCCGTGTACACGTCTGTCTCAACGTAACAGAATCATTTAAAGATGGAATTGGAAATAAAAGTAGGTCGTAGCCCAATCGGTTCTGACAGGTACATGTAGGATGTTAAACCCTATTTCATTTTGTAATGGCGATTCAAGACAAACTTATATTACAATCTATGGAACGGTTTATTCACAAATACCTAAATTTGAAAGGTATTAACTCTGCATGTCAATAGACCAGTTTTTTTGTATATTCGGAATCTGGATGGTAATCAGGCGTTTGAGGGGGCGTTTTCGAGATATAGGGCGACAGATGTCGACACTGAGTGTGTGTGTGTGTGTGTGTGAGGGAGGGGGATTATATTGACATAATATATTGATAAAACATAAATTTCTAGGACTGTCGATCTTTAGATAAGCGTTTATGATGTCCCTACACAACTGTTTGATTTGTGGGGAGGTGGCATGGGGTTAGCCGGTGTGTGAAGGGTTGGGGTCGGGATAAAATTGGCGGGAAATGATGATGGAACATCTCTAAAAAATGTTTATAAGATTCTCATTGTGTGGGGAATGACGCCGCGGTGGGTGCCCGGAGGGGGGGGGGGGGGGGCAACATGTATTTTTGTGGACATAATTGAGCTTAAAGTGGTATCTCGTTAGTGTTTTCGATCAAAATATTATTTGATGGAGAGTAATAAAAAATTACCTAGAACAAATTTGAAATATTATTTATTTCACTGGAATCTACATGTACTAAAGGAATGTCTTAAGGACTCCCAACTGAAAATTGTCCGCTGAAACCCTGTAGCGTTTTTCATAATTAGCATAAATCCAAGATGGCCGCCAATTGGACTTTTTGTCCTATATCTTGGAAACGGCTCATTTTAGAGCATATAAATGTATATCAATAGGTACGAAAATGATACCAACGAATCGGGAAAAAAGGTTATCGCGACGCCAGAAGGTCGTGGTGTGACGTCATGACGGCATTGTGATGTAATGACGTCGCACTGACGTTATTTCGACATCAAAACACTTAGTCCGGCAGAACTATGGCTGAACCTGGAAATTGTATATGGAGGACAAAATGTCCAATTGGCGGCTATTTGGGAGTCCTTTACTAGATTCCAGTGAAAGAAATTCTTTTGCAATTTGTTCTCGGTACAACCCAAATAGAAATTATATCTCTCCGTCTATATATTATGATGGTACTTTTCAAGCCATCTGGGAATGTCGATCAAAAACACAGTAAATCAGAGTCAGGTTTAGATATTAGTTTATTCTTAGTCTTCATCAGAAGATTCAAAATCAAAAGTTAATATGAGCGAGATAAATATTTTATGGGTTGCTGTCAACATAATGACCCCCCCCCCACACACACACACACACACACACACACTCATTGTAGACATCGTAACCCCTATATCTCAAAAACGCCCCCTCACACGCATGATCACCACCCAAATTCGGAATCTACACACAACACTGGTCTAGATAAACTTGGTCTCATAAATTTACAGCTCGGGTTCGGGTGGCGACCCCCCCCCCCTTTCAGCCACCGGACCATAATTCTATGTTTATCAAATTCCATGGACATATATATTGTATCTTCTCATATATTTTAGATTCTGTTTTCAAATGGGGCAATACAACAAATCCTGTAATCAGTACTATACGTCAAAGAATTGCCCTGGAGTGGATCTATGAATCTGAAGAACCTGTCAGCAGCATGGTCTTTACACGCTTTAATGATAGCTTGGATAACAGTTCGGATATTAAAGTAATATCATTCAATTTAATAAAACTAAATCATACGAAATATCATGTATATGTGTGTATATGTCAGTAGGTAGATATGTGTAAATTATTCTATGTGTAATTGATTGCAGGTTCCTGTAGGAAAGTGGACAAAGGAAGAAGGATTTAAACCGGATCCCTTTATATCAACTGTACTGACTCTTATTACAGTTCCCATAAATGGAACGAATGAGACCAAAGTATCTTTAATACTAGAAGATCCTATCGATATAGACTACGACCTCCAGTACAACTGTCAAGTTACCTTTGGTGATCCAGTACAAAGGAGTAGTTTTTCAGTTGAATTGAGACTACTGAGTAAGTAACATCAATTTAGTCTAACAACTATAAAGTATTGTATATTACAGACGGGTATAAGATTCAATATGTAATCTAATAAAATATCGTGAGTAGTAGACAATCAAAAAAAGAAATTTGGTCGGTGAAAGTAAAAGACGGACAGACAGACGGACGATCCCATTTTAATATTCCCGCAACTTTCTTCAAAAGGCGGGGGACAAAAAAATAGCCTACATTTACATTTCATCAGAGTCATAAAACGAAAAATAAATTCCGAATAACAAATTTCCAAAATTTGGTTTTACCAGTTTGGTCAGTCTAATTGGGAATGACATATGTAATATCACTTAAAGATTAAGCAATAAGAAGAATGATAAATCGTATGACAATTGGCCTTTGGTGAAATATTGCGTGATTAATTATGATGATTGATTACTGAGTCAAATGACCACATGATTAAGACCAATATGGAATGGAATATTCCTCACATGAGTAAAATAAACAATAGAATTTATCCTTGGTCTTAGACCCCAATGTCCTGTCATTGTCACAATATTTCATAAACAATTTAATTTGCGTGTGAAACAAACTTATACCATGGAGAATAATTAATCAAGATCATAATATTATTCTACATATGTTTTCTTTTGCACAAATCCCTGCCGTCTATATTACTACATTTTTCTCTTCATTACAAAGAGAGAGGGGGAAGGGGTTTAACGTCCACTCGACATAAACTAGGCCATTTCGGGATTAAACATATGGTTTAATTTTATTTCAATAATTCGCTTGCGTGTAGGGGTCTTTAGCAGTGGGAGGAAACCGGAGGTCCCGGACGAAACCCACGAGGCTGGACAGGCGACCCTACTCCTTATCACGTACAACACGGGATTCGAAAACTCAATGACAGGCTTTCATGTAGGACTCCCCATTCATTACAATATTGACTCTCCATCGTATAAACGAGCAAGTACAGACTGAAAGCCTATAATATTAAACTCGGGGTTTTTAATGTCCAAAATACCACACTAAAAATTATATTGTTGATTTGTAAGACCACTATTCTAATACACCTTAAAATAGATCCACGTAAATGTTGCTAACTGGGAGGACAACGTTGTTTAGAATAATAATCTTTCGTCTCCCAAACTCAACAAAAGATATTTATTATAACTTGAATCATATTGAGTAGTATCTATTCATTTCTTGTAACGCTTCGAAAAATCGCTTTGTAAATTCGTGATTCAGTTTGTTTAGAAACCGTAGGCCGATCAACACCACAGATTGAAATTGACATAATAGGAATACAGGTGAGTTGTAAAATCTTCTAATAAATGTTCTTTGCATCTAATTAATGATGTGTGGACTAGATTAGGGTAGAATATATTTTTTATAATAGGTGGGTATGTAATTGAACATATGAGCAAACAGTAAATTATCATGTTAGTGTAGATGCTGGACCAATTACATAATTAAAGATATGGTGGTGTTTTTCATTAAATGGAATGTGGATAGACACATTCTGCGGTTATCCCTAGAAAAACGTATTCGTCTCAGGTCAAACTTACGGAAGCTAAATATGGCCATCTTATTTTCTTATTGTACTCGACATTTAAAATTAATAAGTTACTTGTAATTACTTTTGAAATGAAATAATTGTACCATATGCTAATCCCGAAATCACCGTATTCGTAGTTCCTAAGATAGTGTTTTTATAACTGAAAATATATAAGACTCGGATCATGATGGCAACTGACGCATAAATGGGGCGGATTTCCAGGCGGTTGTCATGCATGATACTCCACAATTTTCAAGAGATGGACAGAGAACAATGTAAAAAAAGCAATTTTTCGAATAATCAGGGGCCATGCATTAAGGATATTAACCTTCCACTATCAAAATCGGATAAAAAATTTGACCTCTACAGGCATTCACAAGCTGAACACGTAATCCAAGACGATACAGTCCGATATGCGAGAATATCGACAAGAATCAAATTCTTTGGGTTATAGACAGAGATTTTACGTTTCATCAAAATTGGATGAAAATTGTGACCTCCAGCGAGTCCACAGTCTTGGATAGTATATACTTTTACACCATTTGCATACATGGAGCGGCTATTTGATTTGGTCAAGCAGTTTCAGTCCGATTTTTCACGAAATTCAAACTCAAGCATCATTAATCTGTAACGATGATATATGGAACCGATTTGTAAAACTAGATCAAAATTTTGACAGCCAGGTGGGGCACAATATAAAAACGCGATTTTTCATACAATTAGGGCCATAATTCAGGAAGTTACTGTCCGATACGCCTGGATATCGACAGAAACTGAAATGGTTAAGAGACATTGAAATCAAATCTTTGAAATATGTCATTCAAATGCACAATAGCCTTTATGGTAAAGTGATTTAAATGATTTGCGACACTTTCAGGCAACAATCGACTGCATTTTATTATAATACACGAAGCCATATATGGTATCGAATGGGCTTGTTAGACATTGAATGAATGAAACGAATACTCGTTGAGCACTCGCTAAATAAAGTCTTTTGTTTGTGTTGATTTGTTTGCTTGCGTTAAAATTAAAAAGGTGGATGTTTTATGTTGAAATGTATAAGAGGTAAACAATTCCCCCGTGAAAATGTCCCTTTTGGATAAGAATTTTGTCCTTTGATTTTCTACTTTCTACTGCAGATCGCATTTTGAGCTTGATACCCACCAAAGAAAACACGACCCTATTTCCCCTAACCCATATCTAAATTATTGCTTAAATGAAAACCATATCATTATTACTTTATGGAGAGAAGGTTTTACATTATGTTTCAACATTAGATCACAACTATATGTGTGACACTCTATACTTATTTTATTGGCATGTGTATTAATTCGAGTTCGTCAAATGTGGTAAGTATATCTAAAGAACCAAAGAAACATTACAGGCCAAGTACAGAAACATGTGCCTAAAACGTGTCAAATGAATGGCTAGGCTTTTATTGTAAAGAAATTGTAATATTTGCAGCAAAATAACTCTCCTTCTAACTTAGGCAGAATGTTCAAACTTGCTGTGGGTGAATGCCTTGACAGAGTTCGAGGGGTAGATGGCCGAATGGTTAGCACGTGCGTGCTGTATCATAAGGCCTGTCATTGAGTCAACTGGCGTGGTTTCTACTCCCCGTTTGTACGTGACAAGGAGTGTCCAACCTCGTGGGTTTTCTCCCACTGTTAAAGACCCCTACGCGCAAGCGAATTATTGAAATAAAATTAAAAACAATGTTAGTCCTGAAATGACCTAGTTTGTGTCGAGTGGACGTTAAACTCCATTTCTCTCTCTCTCTTGGCAGAGTTCGATCATGCACATTTGCCAGAGATAATTGATTGGTTGGGCCTTTTGAACACCATAACTTTGGTTCTAACCGGATGAGTGTGATGATAATTGGTGTATAGTTTCACTATATCAATACCTTGACCAAGTTCGATAATGAGCATTTTCAAATTTAGGCAACTCCATAAGATACACGCGATGTGGATGTGGATTTTGATTTTGGTGATAATGGGTCCAGTGACAACAGCTATTTTACAAGGTATTTATATTCATTTCATTTGGAAAATTAATCGAATTTCAACTACATTAATCTGACACTGGATATTGCTAATACATATATACGACGTAATAACAACGATTCACGGCGAACTTATATATCAAAAGTCACCGTCTACGGAAACGTTATTTTTGCTTGAGCCGAGGTGGTTCTGTTAGTAAGAAGCTGGATCAAAAACTAGGGGGTTTCAACTTTCCCTTAGTCAGCTAATCAGTGGCTCAGGACTAAACGTCTGTCAAGGACAGTGTCTAGTCTTTCGCATTGGACGAAAAAAAGAGGTCCCGTGAACACGTCTGTGTGAACATAAAAGAATCACTGACCGGTTGAATTCGAAATAAAAGTAGGTTAGTATGGGATAGTTTTATCCAAAAGTTTATAAAGTTGAAAGATATCAACTTATATATCAATAATTCCATGTTTATCAAATTCCATGGACATATATATTGTATCTTCTCATATATTTTAGATTCTGTTTTCAAATGGGGCAATACAACAAATGCTGTAATCAGTACTATACGTCAAAGAATTGCCCTGGAGTGGATCTATGAATCTGAAGAACCTGTCAGCAGCATGGTCTTTACACGCTTTAATGATAGCTTGGATAACAGTTCGGATATTAAAGTAAGATCATTCAATTTAATAAAACTAAATCATACGAAATATCATGTATATGTGTGTATATGTCAGTAGGTAGATATGTGTAAATTATTCTATGTGTAATTGATTGCAGGTTCCTGTAGGAAAATGGACAAAGGAAGAAGGATTTAAACCGGATCCCTTCATATCAACTGTATTGACCTTTATTACAGTTCACATAAATGGAACGAATGAGAAGAAAGTATCTTTGATACTTGAAGATCCTATCGATATAGACTACGACCTTCAGTACAACTGTCAAGTTACCTTTGGCGATCCAGTACAAATGAGAAGTTTATCAATTGAATTGAGACTACTGAGTAAGCAACATCAATTTAGTCTAATAACTATAACGTATTGTACATGTATATTACAGACGGATATAAGATTCATTATGTAATCTAATAAAATATCGTGAGTAGTAGACAATCAAAAAAAGAAATTTGGTCGGTGAAAGCAAAACTAATAAGATGTTTTGTCCACCATGAAAATATCTTTTTAATATAAGAATTTTCGCTGTTACATTTCTACTCTACTATGATATATAGGATTATAGTAGTAATGTGAAGGGTTCACTAGCCTGCGGGTTCACTCGTCCACCGCTGTAAGAAATACTATAAATATGGTTATCAAAAAACCTAACCCAACCCCAATCCTAATAACAGATATCGATGGACTAATGAACCTACGGACTAGTGAAACTGTGGAGCAGTGCACCCGCGGACTATTGAGCATGCCCCTGTAGTAATGTGAACCAATAATGTACCTATGGTTTATCAGTCTGGTGGCATGGAACTAAAGATCGCAGGTTCAAATATATATATACCAAGCTTAGACCTCTATCTAACACGTGATTCGACATGCTAGATGACATATACAAATGGATGACTTTAACATGAAGATAAATTTATTGGCAGCAAATCAATTGTTATCACCTGACATCAACATTTACATTCTTTCGTGAAAGTTCTACATCGATAAAGCAAGAGGAAACTCTACATTCATCAACATTTACATTCTTTCGATAAAGCAAGAAGAAACCCTACATTCATCTTGAGTTAAAGTATAATTACAAGAATAAATGTTTATTCAAATGACTTATATTAATGCAAATTTATTTTCCAGGACCATACTGGACACGTTATAAAGATGAAACATATGCTGCCTTGGGAGAAGATGTTACATTTATGTGGGAATACAAGTATCCGTTTAGAGCAGTTGCCGTGTTTATAGTACGTGAAAATAACTGTGGGAAGGAAAAGGTAAACCTCAATTTACATTTAATTGATATACTTTGTATGTTTTATAAGGTGTTAAAGGGAGAGGGGTCATGGTGTTTATAATTATAAGCAATGTACAATTCACACTCCTACCGTCTCTACCATATCTCTGATTAGAGAACGTCAAAGACTATGAGGCCTCACTTATCGTTTGTGTCCATTCCGAAGGGGTACACAGACCATTAGCTATCACAAAATTGTTGGTGGGAAAAATAGGTTTTGCACCCGAAAATGGAGTAAAATTTCAATTTTGAGGCTGAATTTGCGATATTGGCGTACAATGATATTCTGATATGAACATTATAAGTATGTGTTATAGTTAATAGCTCTATCCAGTTACTAAATGCCATTCAAAGATTATTGATCATGTCGTGGGCGCCCAACCAATCTTATTCGGCATTATGCATTATGAGTGGCCCACCAATCATGTCATTGTGGGCGCCCTTCGGGATAAGGCACCCTGCAGATTAAGCCGTTTTGGGCGAGCCATCAACCATGTTGTGGTGTTAATCGTGTGAGATATTATGAGGCCCGTATTGCGTCCAATTGACAGGTGCAAATGACTACCATGTAATTTTTAACCCCTTTTAACGACCACTATATTCATAAAATAAGCAAATTGACTACCATGTAATTTGTAACTTCTTTTACCAATCAGGGTCCTGTTTCTCGAAATCTTAACTTAAGATAAAATCCAAATTTTAGTAGATACATGATTGGCTAAGCACTAAAATCAATCTAATCTTATCCAATCAAATTACTAAAATTTGGATCTGGCCAATAATGTCATTCGTAAAAGTCACATGTTGACAAGTGATGAGAACTTTTAATGTTTTTGAAGGTTGAAGTAGGATATTGGCATCGAGGTGAATTTAATTATTCGAGTGAGTTTATCAATAGAGTGGTCGTTACAAATACACCAAATGAAGATCAAACTGATGGAAAGATAAGTCTTACATGGAAAAACGTCTCAATGGAAGATTTTGGGTGGCAGTATATCTGTGAACTAATTCTGAGTGATGGAGAGAATCTATTAACAAGAACAATGTTAAAAGGTAAAGTACACATAATAACAGTAATTTATGTTATGGGTATAATATTGTTAAAGAGATTATTGTAGTTAGTCTGTTGTACCTTCAATTTCGCTTAATTAATCAATTGCGTCGATCTAAGATAACATTCACCAATAAATTTCTCCACTGAAAATTACTAATTCTGCCGCACAAATAATTTCACGCTACTAATTCTTTCCTATTTCCACCAGCACTTTAAAGGTTAAATACCACCAAGGTACAACCCGAAGCCACCCAGGCTATTGGCTACCTAAGCCATTATGAATATACCACCAAGGTATCTTCAAGTAAAAATAAAATCTATTACCGTTTAATGAAACGAGAACACGTCTGTCCACCTCGCTGTCTTAATGAAGAATGGATTCAATACATCATACTACGTCATCATCGGAAATGTCACATGTGAGAGAGAGAAAGAGAGAGAGAGCGAGAGAGAAAAATGGGTTTAAAGTCCACTCGACACAAACTAGGTCATTTTGGGACTAACATGTGGTATAATTTTATTTCAATAATTCGCTGGCACTTAGGGGTTTTTAGCAGTGGGAGGAAACCGGGGGACCCGGAGAAAACCCACAAGGTTGGACAGGCGACCTACCTCTTGTCACGTATAACCGGGAATTCGAAACCACGCCAGTTGAGTCAATGACCGGCTTTATGATACAGCGCGTAGGTGCTAACTATTCGGCCATCCACTCCCCCATGTCACGTGAGGATCGGTGTAGTTGATATTCGTAGAAGTGTAGCAGCCTATTTGATTTTCCGGATGGTGCCAGGGTAAGGTAGGTTAGTTCTTTTTTCATCTAATATTAGTGGTTTAATTTCACCATTTTTGTTAATAGAAGAAGTGAAGCGGAATATTGTAAAGCCTACAACAGATTCACGGGAATCAACATCTTCCAGATCTCCAGTTGGTTACAGTACAATACTACTACTTGTTACTGTCGCTTCTAGTATCTGTCACATCTCACACGACTAGTAAGTATTTGTTACTATTGTTACTGTCGCTTTTAGAATCTGTCACATCTCACACGACTAGTAATAAGTATTTGTTACTAATGTTATTGTCACCCACCTCACAGGACGAGTAAGAACAAATAGTACTACCTGTTATTATCTCAGGGCAAGTTCGATAGGTTGAGACAGTATGCCAGTAGATTCCATGAGTAATTAACATCACCCTATGACCCTTGCTAACAAAGTGCCATCAGCCAATGTTACTTTGTGAAGTCCTCAAAAATGATTAAAGACAGCTAACATCAACAGGATATTAACATAGTTATGGTGAAGGAGGTGCGATGAGCGAAACCTGTGTGTGTGTGTGCGCGTCTTGAACTATATATAATAACCCATTACAATCATATAATATATTTAAGTAATCAACTATACATAATAATCCGTTACAATTATATAATGTATTGAAGTAATTAACTATACATAATAACCCGTTACAATTATATACTGTATTGAAGTAATTAACTATACATAATAACCCGTTACAATTATTTAATATATTGAAGTAATTAAGTATATATAATAACCCGTTACAATTATATACTGTATTGATGTAATTAACTATGTTTATATGTTTCAGGCTTTATCATACGTTGGTGATGTTTTATTATCTTAACATCACCATTGTTGATTATCTTCTGGTGGACAGCATGCTACGGTGATAACTGCATTCAAGCTGATACAATTCGTATTACGGTTACATTTTTGAATAAGATTTATCAAATGATATACATAGTAATTTTAATTAAAATTGTATTTTTTTATATATTTTTATATGCCCCTGTCCGTCTATCCACAATTTGTTTGTAGACAGTCTACTGGTCACAATTTTTGATCATATTTTGACGAAACTTTAAAAAATACGTTTCTCTAACTTCCCGGATATGGCCCCTGATCGCAAGAAAAAAATCGTAATTTTAGCTTGTGGACCCTTGTGGATAACAATTGTTATCCGATTTTAAAAAACGTTTAAATATATCAGTGTTACATACTAATGATCGTTTCAATAAATCACGGTTATATTCTAATGATAATGACAAAATGGCTGCTACTTTCACGCAAATAGTGTAAAAGTATGTAATGCCAAAGTTGTTGGTCCCCTAATGATTATGGGATTTAAAAAAAACATTTACATTTATCTTCGTTACACCGCATTGGCAGTTGAGTTCCAATTTCGTGAATAGGTTGTGGACCCTGCAGAGCGTCAAAAATTTTATCCGATTTCAATAAAACTTAAAATATATCCCACAGATCTGGGTTTCTGACGATACGTGCACGTATCGGGTCGCTACTTCCTGGATTATGCCCCCTGATTATAAGTAAAATCAGCACCATGGGTCCTTTGTCAGATGTGGGGAGCGGAAAATTCCTAAAACTGGTTGCCACATCCGCCGTATAACCCATGCATCGTTTCTTACTACATATTTTGGAACAGTCCTTTATCCTTTAGTATTTTCTCTGGCCACATTTGTAATTCTTTAACTGGTTAGGACGTATCTTTAATTGCCATTCTGACATCCGACAATTATATCAGCTTCACGTTGTGATTGGATATACTACATCTTATTTAGGAACAACAATGTCATATTTCGTTTCCACATTTTATGTTAAGCTCTGCTACATACAGGTAGTCCCGAAATGACATAGTCTGTGTCGCTTGGACGTTAAACTACACTTTCTCTCTCGCTACAAGCATCAATTATAACAAAGTCATTCTCCACTCTCTCGACCCCACCATTCCGTAGAGCGAGTTTACTGAGGGATCCCCAATACATCATATGGCTCTCCTACGACTTGATGGGACATTCTGAAACCAGACGGTGTCCATTGAACCTCAAACCTCTCTCCTAACCAATATCTACATGGTGTCTACTAATATACTGACAATGGAGAAGAATTAATTAAGGTCATAATATAATTATATATATGTGTTCTTTAGTACAAATCTCCCATCCATATTACTACACGATCTCATTCAACATATATGAGCGTATCTTACAAGGGAGCCCCTGGTTTAATATTTAATATATACTTTTATATAGATTTTTAGCTAGGGCTTTCAGGCTTTAATATGATATCGTAACTATATATGACGTTACATCCGACGTTTACAATACATTGGGTATATTACTGTTATTAATAACAATTAATGTAGGTCAACTTTAGTTAAATGTACATATTATATTAAATTCTCATTTTGATGGTAAAATAATAACAACGAAGAGCCGTTTATGTGGTGAGTTATTGGATATTATGGTAATAAATGAATCCAGACCTAAATAATATGTATTTCTACATATATTGTTGTCTATAGCACACTGTATGGCGTATGGCCGTCTTCATTAGCCCAGTTCGGGGCAGAACATTAGGACGTTAAATCCCTATTACCTTAATATCCAATAATTGATCACAAGACCAAAATGAGAATTTGTAAATATTTTTTTTCAATTTATATTGTGTATATACACATGTTGACCTATATAATATGTAATGTTTACTTAGTCATTTATAAATGTTATAAAAAAAATACATTATTATAAAAACCACCAGTCGATGATCAACGTTGTAGGTCCCAAGTCCTGAGAAAGATGGAGGGGGATAATATATTTTATTATATATTTTTAGAATAATATAATCAATAAATATGTCTTAAAAATTTACTCGTTGTTGCTTTATATTTCAAGCCTTTCAGGGATGGATCCAGGAATTGTTGCAGGAGGGGTTTTGCCAGGTTTCTGTTACGGAAATCTACCATCATCGCCTTTAAATTACATAGGAATACATACAAATTGAGCTTTTTAACCAGAGAAATCATTTATATACTGATGTAGGATCACTTTGTGATGTAATTTTATTGATGCAAGGCATTATTTTTTTATGTAGCTGAGCAGGGTGGGGTTTGTACCCCCATCCCCACCCCGTTATCGTCTATAAATTACGTAGTCGTACATACACCTTGAGCTTTTTCAAGAGAGAAATCTAACACCCCGCTTGACGGCAATTTTTATATGAATTAATAGGATCACATTGTGACTCATTTCCATCGATACAAAGCATTAATTGTGGTATCACATGTCTATATCATTATTTCACGCTTTGAATGCGCACCCCATCTCATCATCTCTGATAAAAGATAAAGCACACGACCGTTACACTTTTCTCATAAAGTCTTTTTTACAAATTTTTTATGTAACTGAGCAGGGTGGGGTTTGGTCCCCCCACCCACAAAAAAACCGTCCTGGATCCGCCCATGGGAAAAGTGAGTGCGAAGCTTCCAAGATAGTCTGATCATAGATGAATCGATTGTCCACTGGAGATTGTCTACAGGGAAATCGTAATAAATTTGGAAGTTTTTAATAATATTTGGGCAGGTGCTAGAGTTTGCATGGCTGTATTATCATTCCTCTTTGAGTAGATGTCGTCTTTATTCCCTATCTCGATCCCCAAGATAACTTTAACCTTTAAAATGGCCGGCGAGTTTTACGAGAGATAAACGAGGGGTAAACCTGTCCCTGGGATGGAGATGTAGATTCAAATATACCTACCTTAAGTACAGGTAGGGACACGCGGGAACATAGCTATAGGTATTGTAGGTCAGACATCACAAGGTGTAGACAGGGACAGAACATACCTGACGATACAAGCTGAACACGGAGAAAGACAATATAACATACGTGAAGATCATCGGTACAGTATGATAGATATTACAGGTTGAAATCCAGACATTACAACCAAGAGAAGAACATACCGGGCTCCAGTATAATAGATACTACAAGTTAGAATTACGGTGGTTATTTCTGTGACTCGATCTACAGTTTTTATCCAACACGTGGCGCTGGTTTGTTGAATACAAGGTTGGTATTTAAAACGGTAAAATGAAATAGGGTTTAGTTTTATGTATATTTCTACTGGTAGCCAGCACCCCTCGCGTGGTTTTATCTGTTCTGTCTTCATATATAATAGGATACAATATAGGTTAGTTAAAGATACATTGTAGGAGATTAGATAACGAGTTGGCAGGTCTCACTACAATAGTTAAAAACTACATGATGTAATTTCAGTCAAATTGATCCATTATTAACTTAGAACTAAGCGAATAAATGTTCCGCTTAGCCTCGGTCATTATAACTTAAGTCGGTAAGACGAAACCAGTAGTCTCGGTTATTCATTTTTATTGGTAAATCACGAAGGAATATATGTCAGCAAATCGAACTACAAAATCCAACAAAAATCTCATGCTAGCCTCGAAATCGGGAGTTGATTATGGTCTGAATTAGTTAATTAATGTCTAATTAATAGTTTTTATAACATTTCGGGCCTAAAGAAAGACTTACAATAGGCAGATGCATGTTTAATATTGCAGATAATTATTATAATACAGATACGACTACAGATATATCTTACAATATATGTGGAGTAATGTCATTTTAACATGTTATGTAAGACTGTTGTGGCAAGTCACGTGCACATGCTTGTAAAGTGGAAAGCTGTAAATAATTTTGACAGCCTTATCACTAAGTGGGATATTGAACCAAATGCAGAATTAAATATATTTTTTTTTATTTTTTATGTGAATAGAAACACTATGTTGCTATCCCTAGAAGTAGTTATGGAGAAATTACGGAAGCTAACTAGGGCCATCTTATTTTTTGTTATGTTTTTCTTTTTTATAAATTTCAATTTATTTACTTATTGTATTTATGCACCGACTGGGCTAATGAGACAGGCATACTCCTTGCAGCGCTACGGTCTACTCTTATTTTGAATTCCAACTGTCAATGGTTCTTTTACGTACACGCCAAAGTGTACACGTGAACGCTTTGTTTTCATACCAACCGAACGACCACTGTTCCTCCTGCACCACCGACAAGTGGAACGGACCTGAGAACTCCTGGTTAACGAGCCAGCGTCTTACTCACTGAGTCCCTTCGACAGACGAATTTTCATGGTATTGATATTCCCCGTCGTCGTTACCGCGGTTGGTGAAGAAAAGTTGGACGTAAAACCCTATTTCATTTCATTGTGTTGTCGGTGTGTATATTTATGTTTGCAACTCTCACATCTGTATAATGTTATAGAGACTGAATCTATGACCATAACACTTCAAGTTATGTCGACATCTGAACAGTTTAAACTTCAAACACAATGGATTCTTTTTCATTTTTAGGTCATGGGTAATAATCATTCAACGAAGTTGCCTTCTGGGATCGATTCGTGTGATGCAGTCCCTGAATACATACATATACGTTTACATAGAAAGAATATCGAATGGTAGTCGATTCACCATTGACGATATTTCAAAACATCTGTATGTATCAGTACTTAAAGACTTGATACAAGATCATGATGCCATACCACCCAATCATCAGAAACTGTTTTATATTGATGGTGGTGATGTTCAACATGAACTGGAGAATCATCGTAAATTATCATACTATCATGTTACTGATGGATCTACTATTTATTTAGCTGATCTTAGAACTGATGATGGGCCGTTTAATTTAAGAAGAGATAGTTGTTCGAACTATATCGCTCCAATATGATTAAAATCGATCAATCATATTGTATTTTTTTTATATAAATCGATGAACCATATTGCTATATTGTATTTTTATATATATTTCTTATTATTTGATTCCGATACAGTTGTAAATTATCAATGTCCGAACTGATATCTCACTATTCTTTCAAGGCTTTGAACTGTTTCAGTTATGTGACGATATATATTTCAAGATTATAGCTAACACGCGTCCTTGCTATATCCATAGCACCTTCTGTATCTAACCATCTGTTTCCTATGTGTAATTTATTAATTCCTATCAAATATTACTATATAATTATTTTAATCCTAAGCTTGTATATATGTTCCATATTCTGTTGTGATCGGCCCGCCCTAGCGACACCCAGAGTCTTGTTTGTAAGAGGCCCTAGCGATACCTATCTCGTACTACCTGGTCTGGATTGTAAAGCGTTAGATTTTTTAATGAGACACATTTTTAAAGAAAGTTTTAATTTGAATATATACTTCTTTCTTCCAGGGTTTAATTCTAAATATTTGAAATATATAAAATATTGTTATTTAATTTAAATTTTGATACTTGTTTTTTTACTGATGGATATTACTAGTTTGTGATTTCGTTTAATGTGCCTGTAAATATTGCTATATATATCCCGGTTGGTGCTGACGTGCCATAAAACTACATCATACATTTCAGTCCAATCACTTAATTCTGGACGATGCAGGACAGAGGGCATGACAAGGACAGCTGTCTAGTCGTTCGGATGGGACGAAAAACCGAGGTCCCATGTACACATCGGCGTGCACCTAAAAGATCCCCTGGCAGTTCGAATTCGATATAAGAGTAGGCCGTATCGTCGCTGCCCGGGCAAAACTTCCCTCACAGCACACTGTATGGCATATACCCGTCTTCATTAGCCCGGGTTAGGAGCAGAACAGTTGGACGTTAAACCCCATTTCATTTCATATATTAAGGCATTTTTTTTATTTTGAGTTAAAGAATAGGTTCTGTTTAAGTGTGTCTATTTTGTTTATTTCGATTTTTTTTTTTATCAACAGAAAATTTAACCTTTTGCAGTATCTTTTATATGTGTATATTTACAATGGTAGCTTATATATTAACAATTGGTTTCTAACCATAATGAATATTAGTATTTTATACTAACCACAATATATGCCATTTATTATACAATCTATGGATGAGCTGGGGTAAGACGCCGACTCGCTAGCCAGATGTTATCTGTGCAGGTCTTCTTGGGATTTTCCAATGTGATTTCCCCTTGTCAAAGGCGGAAGACGACGGATGTGTCAAGTATACAGGCGCGGATCCAGAGGGGGGTCCGGACCCCCCCCCCCCCCCTGCTCAGGCTTGAAAATTTTTATGCGATTTTATTGGCGATCTAGACTTGTAATTTTGGAATTTACCTTCCGGAAATACGCCAGAATGAACCAAATTTAATCTAATTTACCAAATGTTTCTGGGGGAGGCCCCCCAAACCCACCCGTTAATCGGTTGAGCGCAATTAGTTAAGCAATTATCAAACCTAGACCCCCCTGCAAAAAAATCCTGGATCCGCGCCTGGTATAGCCCAACCAGAGCAGAACGGTTAAACCCATTTCATTCCATAGTTTTGTAAGCGTCTGGATAACTGCGTACAACCATGCCGCGTGTAGATGTTTATTTATAGATAATTGGAAAAACCCACTTGAGACGGCTTGCATGTTGGAGAGAAATTAGTTGTTGTAACAGTGCGAACATAACGGTATAACTGTGAATAACCTGTAGGTAAGTTCTTATTTACGTGTATTTAGATACATCCACATATAAATAATGATTTAGATGAGATTAGGATAGAATATATTTTATAATAGTTGAGTAATGTAACTGAACCTATGTAACACTGTGGTACTAGTCCCTTTAGGAACTGTCTCTGATCGGACAATGTCCACTGATAGTTCCTATCCGTCCCCACATAGCTGTAATATGAAAATACCGCTCTTCGCCACCTCTGTTTTAAGGCTACTTTGGAACCTGGAACCCTTACCGCCTATTTTGCACCTTGATTCTTTTTTGGTCGCCAAAGTGATAATTATATATAATAATACAGCACTATTTTCAAGTAGAATTTTGCGATTAAAACCAGCGGATATCGTCCTATCTGAGAGAGTTCCTAAAGGTCCTGTTCTGGTACATAGGGCCTACTTGGGAGCTCAAGAACTCATAATAAGTTAACCTTTAAAATGAGCATGCAATAAACAATCTGAGACAGCTTTATTACCGAGCTTAATGGGGTTTTATTCTTGTTATCACTAAACTAGAGACTGGCTCTCCAACTGAATAATTAAATTACAGTTTTGGTCACCAAAAACCTTCTAGTCTACAACGTACATTGGGTCTGACAACCCATCGTAGAATATTTGTCTGGGGATTTCCAGGTAGTGTAAACTTACGGAAACTAGGTAGGGCCATGTTATTTTTTATAATGTACTATAATTTTAACTTGAGTTACTTATAATTACATGAACTTTAGTAGTCAATATTTTGCCCCCCCCCCCCTCTCTCGCGCGCTCTCCCCCCCCCCTCTCTCTCTCTCTCTCTCTCTCTCTCTCTCTCTCTCACAAATACTCTAAATTCTGTAATCCACACCAACCCACCCCACCCCCTCTCACCAACAATAAACTTTAAACTCACCTGGTCCTCTCATTGATGTTGATTTTGTAATTCCAGCCTTTCTAAAGACCCGAATAATTCCAGTGGTTATAAAGACTCGTTTTCAACTGAATAATTCCAGTTGTTATAAAGACCCGTCTTCAACTGAATAATTCCAGCGACTATAAAGACCTGTCTTCAACTGAATAATATCAGAGGTGAGTGCACGAATGACTACTAGTACAGATTGACTTGCGTGATTAACCTTTCCCCCGACAGTGTTGAAGGGTTTTTTTTAAACTAACTAGTGTGCTACAGCAAATTTACAAACTGATCCCGCAGTGAAAATTCGCTTGGCCGCTACAATCACTGATAAGCATGGCATCGACGAGGCTTAATGAGTACGGCATATTAACTTTTTTACTCCGACAAATTAAATTAGTGTAAATGGGTATGAAAATGAGTAAAATGCATCATTTTGCCCGAAGCAGTTAGGTGTTAAGTAAACATTGCACGAGTCGTTGAGCCAATGACTAACGCCGCGTGCAGTCAACGCACGTGTTGTGGACAGTCATCTGTTACAGAGATAATTCGTAAGTAATTCTCTGTGAAACAGATTGGCAAATTTACTCAAACAAATTGAAAACAAAATAAACAAATACAATAGAAATGAAATGATGACCCAGACTCGATAAAGATCTGTGAATACACGTGTAAATATTAAAGTTTAGTTTTGAAATGTTTTCCTGAAGTGCTTTTTTTTTATTTCAGTTATATTTTTTATAGGTATGAGTGGATTTTTTTCTTCATTGTTGAATAAAGCTGTAGGTGAGCCTCCAAGCATAGATCTTTACAACTGGTTTACAGCCGAGTCACTAAACATATCCGTTTATATAGAAAGAATATCGAATGGTAGTCGATTCATCATTGAAGATATTTCAAAACATCTGTATGTATCATCACTTAAAGACTTGATACAAGATCATGATGGTATACCACCCAATCATCAGAAACTGTTTTATATTGATGATGGTGATGTTCAACATACTCTGGAGAATCATCGTAAATTATCATACTATGGTGTTACTGATGGATCTACTATTTATTTAGCTGATCTTAGAACTGATGATGGGCCGTTTAATTTGAGAAGAGGTAGGGACACTGCTAGGATTTTGAGGGACGCACGTCCTGGCGATCCAATTGTCCTTCAATTGTTTAGGTTTATTAGGGATGCAATGGCCAAACAATAGCATAAAATTGCACAACTGACGAATACGCGAAAATAGAATAAAGCAAGATTATGTTGCTTTGGTTGTTTTTATTTGTCGTGTTGTTATGGTTGTTTTTGTTTATCATGTTATGGTTGTTATTATTTATCATGTTGTCATCGTTCTTATGTTTTCAACTACTGTCTACAGAATATTGTTTAGCACTTAGTCCTATACTACCATTTAATGTCCATCTACACAAACTTGTACCAAATCTACAGACATTACTTCCTTGCCCATTTAAGAGCCATTAATGTTGCCATTTTGGACGGCCGTGTTATTTTGCACTTTTGTTCAATAATTATGTAATAAACTTATAAACTGGAATCCACATCTCTGTAAGTGATATATTTGGTCTAAATTTGCACAAAGGGGGCTAAGAACGATAGACATACACCATACGGTGTTCTATGATATCGAAGTATAACGTTGCCTAAAGTCTGAATAAAGACAGCGCTTCAAAATACATTTTTCAATGTTTCAAAATACAAATGACATGGTGTAAAAATGCAAAGTGTACTTTTAAAAATACAAAGTACATTTGTTACTTTACATTTTACACATTGTATTATGCACTTTGCATTGTCGACCTACGTATCTGCGACTTTGCATCGTCGAACACATCAGTGGACGTACAAAAATCCGTTAAAACTATAGCCCCCTTCGTGTTGACGATCAAGTTGTTGATGAATATCTATATCGTTTTAACATGGTTTTGGGATAAAGGAGGTTTCGCCGGAACGGAAGGTGTCGAGCTCTTGCCCCAACCCTATTCAAAGGAAGTTCTCATCACAACATGTCACCAACCAGCCAAGGTCTCATATCAAGGTCGTCTTAGATGGTTGAACTGGCTTAGATACTTGGTTTCCCCATTTTCAATACGAACCGAAAAAAATTACGAAAAACGTAAATAAAATACTATGAGACTGGGTATCAAAAGGAGAAGAGAGAGAGGGGGGAGAGGGAGAGCAATGGGGTTTAACGTCCACTTGACAAACTAGGTCATTTCGGGACCAACATATGGTTTAAAGATCATTTAAATAATTCGCTTGTGCGTAGGAGTCTTTAGCAGTGGGGGGGGGAACCAGGGGACTCTGAGGAAAACCACGAGATTGGACAGGCGACGATACTCCTTGTCACGTACAACCGGGGATTCGAGGACAGGCTTTGTGATACAGCACGCACGTGCTAACCATTCAGACATCCCACACGCACACACACCCGCAAAAAAAAGGAGAAGAGATTTTTATCACCGAAGGGGCAAATAAACAAATACGAACTTAAATACTGTTCCGAGTAAAATCTCGATGAAAGAAAACTTGAAGTTTGACTTTCCTAACGGGGGGGGGGGGACCTCCACACAGCCTGTCGTCTCTTAGGTTGGTGGCAGTTTACTAAGCGTCTGGATACCTGTGTACAACCACGCTGTGTGTCGATGTACGTATGGCGTAGTTTATTTATAGATAAATGGAAAAACCCACTTCTTGAGCACGCTATCGTGTTGGGAGGAAAATACCACTTGAGCCGGGAAGCGTGTTGGAGAGAGAATGTTGTAACAGTGCGTGCATAACGGTGCAAATATAATTGACCACTGTAAGTAAGTTCTTATTTACGTATATTTAGAGATATTGACATATAATTAATAAATTAGATGAGATTCGGTTAGAATATATTTTATAGTAGTTGAGTAATGCATTTAACTGAACATGTTATTTAAGACTCTGTATGGCTAGTCACGTACGCGTGTCAAGTGGAAATAAGTTTAAACGTGTGTATGACATAAATAATTTTGACAGCCTTCTCACTAAGTTTGATTTTGACGCAAATGCAGAATTAAATATTCTCTTACTTTTATAAAAATGAACTATAAATAGAAACATCCTGAGGAATTTGATCTCAGGTCAAACTTACGGAAGCCAAATAGAGTCATGTGATTTTTATAATGTATTATCCACATACGGAAGCCAAATAGGGTCATGATATTTTTATAATGTATTATCCACATACGGAAGCCAAATAGGGTCATGTTATTTTTATAATGTACTCTAATTCTAATAAAGTAATCTTCCTGTGACCGCATGTTTATCTTATGGTTTTCCAGGTTCATTAGAAATTGATTTTGTTATTCCAGTTGTTACAAAGACCCGTCTTCAACTGAATAATTCCAGTGGTTATAAAGACTCCTCTTCAACTGAATAATTCCAGTGGTTATATATATATACTGAGAAACATAACCAGCGGAAGAGGTGAGTACACCTAACTACTAGTACAGATTGACATCCGCGAGTAGTCATTCCTTCTGACCATTGATAAAAGGATCTGCAAACTGGAAGTGAGATCGGCTAACCTTTCCAGGTCATAAGCCTCCATGTCCGCCATACTTATTTCACAAATTGGAAACAAGTATGGCGGCTTGAAGGCGTTAACTTTTTTTTTATTACATTATTTCGGTATTTTTGTAACCGGAGTTCAGCTTTAACTCCATGTTAACGTATCGTTAAAAGTTAACAGAGCCTTGAGCAACCAGCCCCCGGACTCTAAATATTAAAGCGAGAATTTCATATTTTCTAAGAAAGTCAAAACATAATTATTTCTATGTATTTTGGTCATTAGGTTGTCAACTCACCATTATGCGATCATAGGCATTATTTCCCACACTTAAAAATCTTTCAGATCGGAAATAGTAACACAATTACCTCCCTTGTTTTTTCTATTGCCCCACTATGCAATAGCTATCTTCAAACGTTTGAATTTAAGTTTAAAATGAATTTTTGCCAATTTCTCAGCTGGAAATAGTGAATTATAGGATTAAAAGGGTTATTCTTTAACAAGGTAGGAGTGTTTATAGATACCATCGATTTTAAGGCTTTATTGTACTACACTTTAAGAAAAAAATTTATTAAAAATATGAAATTGTAGCTTTAAAGTTGAGTTTATTTTAAAGCCAGAGACGTGAGAAACATTACTCCATCAGACAATACAATGGGCGTCCTCGCTAGGGATAAAGAGACATAATTTCATAGAGGAGCGGGTCCCACGTGACCTCATTGTATATCATACAGCATTGTTTTTCTGTACATCCAATACGAACTAATGTGTTGATATATAAACGTTAGTTTTTGTCGTTAATATGGAATTTAATCCCTATACGTCGAAACACGGTCCTTTTACCATCGATAAGGTCACGTAGAACCGCCTTTTTACTATTCTTTCCAGTATCTAGCTTTCGATCACGATGTTTGCTACGACAACACTGCGAATTTCTAGTACGATTTTCTCCAAGGAACAATAGAGCAGGATGTACCCTTGACAGAATTTGAAATAAAGTGTATGCCTTAGCGCCATTGTCCGGGTGGAATGTCTCTGATAGCACTGCACGACGCCATTTTCCCGGTTGATGGAGACAAATTGGACATTAAACACCATTTCATTTATTGTGTTGACGATTCCATACAAAAGATCTGGAAATCTGTATATTTATGTTTGTATGTCTTCCATCAGTAGATTACTATGGAAACTGAATCGATGACGGCACTTGTATTTATAACGTCATCTGAGCAGCATTTACAATGACTTTCACACTGAAATTTGGGCGCATATTGTCGTCGCGCCCATCCGTCGTCCACAATTACTAGATGCTAAAGTTGGTATCCGAATGACTTTAAATTTGTACACGTTGTGTATGGCCATGAGAGAGAGAGGGAGAGAGAAATGGGGTTTAACGTCCACTCAACACAAACTAGGTCATTTCGGGACTAACATATGGTTTTAATTTTATTCCAATAATTCGCTTGCGCGTAGGGGACTTTAACAGTGGGAGGAAACCAGAGGACTCGGCGAAAACCCACAAGGTTGGACAGGCGACCCTCATCCTTGCCACGTACAACAGGGGATTCGAAGCCACGCCAGTTGACTCAATGGCAGGCCGTATGATACAGAGCGCGCTAACCATTCGGCTACCCAACCCTCCTGTATGGTCATGAGATGAAGAGGCCCAACGATTTTCGATAATAAGTACCAGTGTTATGGCTCTTGATCACTTTGAAAAAACTTGTGGGCGCTCTGGAGACTAAAGTGAATATCCGATTGACCACGACAAGGAGACAAAAAGATCTATGGCTTTTCAACGATTTCCAATAATTTCTGCTAGAGTTATGGTCCTTCATCACTTAAAATATCTTGTAAATGCTCTACGGGGTAATGTTAGTATAAATCTATACACAGTGTTTAAGGTCATGGGACAAACAATCGAAAACAAATTCTAATGATTTTGGATAATTACTTCCTGGTATTCCTATTTAAGTGTGGTGTAAATGTTTATATTACTGACAAAAGAAAACAATATATGCCACGATCCCTGTTGACTGCCTGGACGACTTGGCTGTTGTGCGCCTATGTTTCGTATGTTTCGTTGCCTGGCAACATATCTTTGTTTTTTCCTAGAGGAATAAGTAGCAAATTGTTTCAAAAAATTTCAAATGATGAATTATTACATCGGGTTTTTTTTATTTTCGGGTCTCTATATTTTTTTTTAGAGATGAGTGGATTTTTTTCTTCCTTATTTCCCGGGATTCTGGAACCTATGGTCTCTAAGGCAGTTCCTGATTATTCCGAATCTTCATATATAGACGTTTATATAGAAAGAATATCGAATGGTAGTCGATTCATCATTGAAGATATTTCAAGGGATCTTTTGGTGGCATCACTTAAAGACTTGATACAAGACCATAATGGTATACCACCCAATCACCAGAAACTGTTTTATATTGATGGTGATGATGTTCAACATACTCTGAAGAATCATCGTAAATTATCATACTATGGTGTTACTGATGGATCTACTATTTATTTAGCTGATCTTAGAACTGATGATGGTTCACCTCGCTTGAGGAGACGTTGACATGGTCGTTCTAAGACCAGAGTTAAATCTAGGTAATGTTACCAGGTAGATACAGGTAATGTTACCTGGTGATGTTACCAGGTAGTTTATAAATATATATATAAACTTAGTTAGTCAAGTCATCAGTTAAAAGTGCTATGTATATTACAAACGTGTGTCCAGACTTGGTTAATCCAGTCATCAGTTTATCGTGCTATGTATATTACAAACATATGTCTAGACTTGGTTAATCCAATCATCCATTATAATTATAGTGTAGTTTTAGTTATATTATCCACGTGTACTTGCCCACGTGTTTTAATACCCTAGCCGAGCCTAGAAATAAGGTTGTTCATTAATACCTCTAGTCAAACCTAGAAACCGTGTTGTCCTTTAATACCCCAGTCAAGGCGATAGAATACGTTGCCCCTTCTTTAATCCCCTAGTCAGGGCTATAGAATATGGTTGTCCTTTAATCCCCTAGTCAGGGCGATAGAATTAGGTTGTCCGTTAATTCCTGGTCAAGGCTATAGTAATAAGGTTGTCTTTTAACTCCCTGGTCGAACCTAGATATAAGGTTGTCCTTTAATACACTTATTCGGGCCAGAATCAGGTGGTCCTTTGATCCCTCAGGCGAACCTAGTAATAAAGTATGTTTTGTACCTGTCAGGTCGGGCATTTTCACTATATTATTGCTAAAATTTGTTATTTCTAGTCCTGTTTTTTGTCATCCAATCAAATCTCACATTGTTTTAAATTAATCTGACCATTGTTTTTATTTAAGAATGATACCGGTGATAAATCAACCTCACACTGTTTCTGTTTAAGATAATGAATTAAGTCTGACATTGTTTTATTAATCCCACCATTGTTTTTATTTAAGAATGATATTAAATGATAAATTAAATCTTGCATTGTTTTTATTTAAGATAATAAATCAAGCTTGACTTTGAGTCTGATATTGTTTTTAGGGAAAATATTTTATACTACCGGTGATTTTGTAACTGTGCCTTGATCACATTGTTCAACAGTATGTTTTCAGGGAAAGTATTTTATATTACCGGTTGTTATGGTAAATGTGCCTTAATGACATTGTTCAACAGTATTAAACATTTTTATAAATAAAATATTTCCTATGTTTTTTTTAATTTATATAAAAGCTGAACAGTATGATAATGTGTTTTATATTCTTCACACCATCGTTCCGTCTGGTTTCATGGCAACAGATATTTTAACCGATAACCGAGGCGATAGATTATTCAGTCATTTCTTCTTATGCTCTGTTATTTCGCTGTCTTAACACATTTCTCAAGATGTTTAATCTTAATAGAATCCTCTTAATCTGTGGGGTGTTTTTTACCACAAGAGTTCCACAAGATATCGGCCTTCGTGGAAAAAGAATTTTTTCAAATATTTCTACCACCACACTTTCCATAGACTGTAAATTTTCATGCCATTCTTTTCTGTCTATGCCTATTTTGTGAAACTGTTGTAGTAAAATTTCCATACAAAAGTTCCCAATCCTTGCAATAAACGCAAAGAAATAAGTCCATTGATTTACAAAATTGTATTGAAATCGCGTTATCACTGCTGGAATATTTGAAATTTATATTGGTTTTATTGGAGGTTTTTTTTCTGGAAAATCAAATAGTAAAATTACAATTTTACATATAAGAATGATCACGAAGCATTGAGAAACTTTTAAAAGAAAAGGGTTTAGAATTCACTCATTTTTATACATCAACATTTCCAACAACCGATTGCCATGCAACATACACCTACATTTCCAACGATTGGTTGCCATGCAACATACGCATACATTGCGCAAGAGATGTGCGGAGTACAGGGCAAATCAATCAGACTAAGTACTACTCAGGGTGATTGAAAAAATATTTTTCCCTTTATCTTTTAATGGGGGCACTAAAATAACGAATGATATTAATGGGAACATGTCATGACTGCGCCGATTCGGTAACATACAATAAAGTACGGCGTTTGCCTAGCTGTTTGATAAATAAGTATAGGGCAACCTTTAATTAAATTACTCATGAGCTCTTCCGTATCTACAAGATAATCAGAATATTTGTTGTTTGTGACCCGACTGGTCTGTAGTATGATCTCGACAAGCTATCGACAGATTCATAGACCAATATAATACAGTAGGCTATGTTGGAAATACTGGAGCGCGCCCTGGGGTAAGAATACACCATAAAATCGGGTATTTCGACTTCTTAAAATCGGGCATTTCCACTTTGGAAGTTGGTGTTACTTCATAATTCTAGAGGTTATAGACCAATCAACACCTCCGTGACATAATTAAACAGAAGTTACTAACCAATCAACACCTCAGTAATATAATCAAATAGAACCATCGGTGAGTAGAAGATATCTGTATTTAGGCTATTCTTATTAACCTGATTTTAAAAATGCTAGGCATCTTATATTCCTGTATAGTACTATTCTAAATAGACGAAAATGGGTTTAAACGCGAGAGAGAGCGGGAGAGGGTGGGGGTAACGTCCACTCGAAACAAACTAGGTCGATCATTTCGGGACTTACATACGGTTCAGTTTTATTTCAAAAATTCGCTTTCGTGTCGAGGTCTTTAGGATTAGGAGGAAACCACAGGGGATCCGGAGAAATCCCACGAGGTTGGATAGGTGACCCAACCCCATGTCATGTACACCCGGGGAATCGAAACCATGCGCCATGATACAACGCGCACAAGTTGGGATGGCCTAATGGTCTAGAGTGCCGCGCTTTGACCTGTAGCTAGCCGGTCACCTCTGGCTTGCGGCTGTGGTTTCGATCCCTGGTGTGAGCGTATGTGGCATGGAGATAGGGGCGCCTTCTAAACCTCGTGGGTTTCCTCTGGGCACTCCGGTTTCCTCCCACTGCTAAAGATCCCTACGCGCAAGCGAATTATTGAAATAAAATTAAACCATATGTTAGTCCCGAAATGACCTAGTTTGTGTCGAGTGGACGTTAAACCTCATTTCTCTCTAATTTCTAATGAAATATATTCGGTGAAATACGTGACCGGTCCAAATCGTTTACGCCTGCTCGGTCCGTTACTAAATTTCGGGAAAGTAAGTCGAAATGTCAAGCTAGGAAGTCGAAATTCAAAGTTACTAAGTTTAAAGTTCAAGTTCCTGAGTTGAAATGTTCGTAAAAAATTAAAATTAATACGATGGCCCTATTTAGCTTCCGTACATACCGGCCCTCCTAACCTACTTTCCTAATAGGAGGTCATGGCCTCCACACAGCCTGTCGCCTCTTGGGTTGAATAACTGTGTACAATCACGCCGAAAATGTCAATTCGCGTCTGGCATAGTTTATTTATTTATAGATAAATGGAAATACCCAATTCTTCAGCCCACTATCTTGTTCGGCAGGAAAATACCACTTGAACCCGACAGCGTGTTGGAGGAAGATTGTTAGAATAGTAGCATATAACGGTATTACTATAATTGACCACAGCTGTAGGTAAGTTCTTATTTACGTGTATTTAGAGACATCTACAAATAAATAATAATTTAGATGAGATTCGGTTAGAATATATCTTATAGTAGTTGAGTAATGTATTTAACTGAACATGTTATTTAAGACTATGTATGGCAAGTCACGTACGCGTGTCAAGTGGAAATAAGTTTAAACGCGAGTATACAAAAAAAAATTTTGACAGCCTGATCACTAAGCTTGATGTTAATGCAGAATTAAATTTGGTATTTCATTTTTTTTTTTTAAATGAATGACCTAAAAATAGAGACACCCCGAGGAATTTCATCCCGCCGAAGCCAAATATGGTCATGTTATTCTTATAATGTACTATGAAATTACGGAAGCCAAATAGGGTCATGTTCTTTATAATGTACTATTAACTTATGGAAGTCAAATAGGGTCATGTTGTTTTTATAATGTACGTTATTTATAATTACTTCCATTGTCAATATTGTCGAAATAAGTTTACTTTAAAAACTTAGCATGCAATAATCAATTTTGACAGTGTAATCAGAGAAACATCATGTGTCAATCTGTTTCACAGAAAATTACTTTCGAATTATCTCTGTAACGGATGCCTGTCCAAAACACGTGCGTTGACTGCACGCCTCGTAGTCATTGGCTCAACGGCTCGTGCAATGTTTACTTAACACCTACTGCTTCGGGCAAAATGATGCATTTTACTCAATTTAATACCCATTTACACTAAATAGGAAATATTTTTTAACTACAAATACTTCAAACGTCTTTATTTATTTTTCTTTTACCTCAAAAAAATGTTCGAGAATTTAATTTGCAGGAGTAAAAAAGTTAATATGCCGTACTCATTAAGCCTCGTCGATGTCATGCTTATCAGTGATTGTAGCGGCCAAGCGAATATTCACTGCGGGATCAGTTTGATCATGCGGCTGTCACTATGTCAAAGATACGGAAGCCAAATAGGGTCATGTTATTTTTATAATTTACTATCAACTTACGGAAGCGAAATAGGGTCATGTTCTTTATAATGTACTATCAACTTACGGAAGCCAAATATGGTCATGTTTTTTTTTATAATGTACTATTAACTTATGGAAGCCAAATAGGGTCATGTTTTTTATAATGTATTATCAAGCTACATAACTTATAACATCCCCCCCTCTCCCCCTCCTCGGGATCATTAGAAATTGATTTTGTTATTCCAGTAGTTATATAAGACCTGCCTTCAACTGAATAATTCCAGAACAGACTGACTTGCGTGAGTAGTCATTTCCTCCTTGATGGGATCTACATACTAACTACTAGAGTAGAGTTGGTACCCCCCCCCCCCTCCATTGTCTAAATATTAAAGTTTAATTCAGTGCCAGGGGGTGTGAGAAACATTACTCCGTCAGACAATACAATCAAAGGAGGTCATGTCATGATAAGCGTTCCGATAAGCTTTCCGGACAGCGATGCGTTTCGCACTTGAATTTAGTCTTCTGAGTCCCACCAACACTGTTTTCATTTTTGTTTTCCTAAGAAATAAAAAGAAAACTTTTAAACAAATCATGAATTATTACATTTTATTTTTTTTCTTTTTATTTTCAGTTTTTCATTTTATAGAGATGAGTAGGTTTTCTTCAAAATACGTCGTCCATAAGGCAGTCCCTGGGGATTCAGAATCTTCATATATAGACGTTTATATACAAAGAATATCGAATGGTAGTCGATTCATCATTGAAAATATTTCAAGGGATCTTTTGGTGTCATCACTTAAAGACTTGATACAAGACCATAATGGTATACCACCCAATCATCAGAAACTGTTTTATATTGATTATGATGGTGTTCAACATACTCTGAAGAATCATCGTAAATTATCATGCTATCATGTTACTGATGGATCTACTATTTATTTAGCTGATCTTAGAACTGATGATGGTTCACCTCGCTTGAGGAGACGTTGACATGGTCGTTCTAAGACCAAAGTTAAATCTAGGTAATGTTACCAGGTAGATACAGGTGATGTTACCAGGTAGATACGGGTGATGTTACCAGGTAGATACGGGTGATGTTACAGGGTAGATACAGGTAATGTTACCAGGCAAATACAGGTAATGTTACCAAGTTGATACAAGCAATGTTACCAGGTAGATACAGTTAATGTTACCTGGTGATGTTACCGGGTAGTTTATAAATGTATATATAAAGTTAGTTAGTCAAGTCAGCAGTTTAAAGTGCTATATATATTACAAACATATATCTAGACTTGGTTAATCCAGTCATCAGTTCAAAGTGCTATATATATTACAAACATATATCTAGACTTGGTTAATCCAGTCATCAGTTCAAAGTGCTATATATATTACAAACGTATATCTAGATTAGGTTAATCCAGTCATCCAGTATAGTTATATCCAATATAGATCAAGGCATCCAGCCGGTATAATTATTATAAACACAGATCAGAATGTAGTTCTCGTTATATTACCAACGTGTACTTGCCTACGTGTTTCAATACCCCTAGCCAAGCCTAGAAATAAGGTTGTTGATTAATACCTCTAGTCAAACCTAGATACCGTGTTGTCCTTTAATACCCTAGTCAAGGCTATAGAATTAGGTTGTCAGTTAATCCCTGGTCAAGGCTATAGAATACATTGCTCCTTCTTTAATCCCTTAGTCAGGGCTATAGAATAAGGTTGCCCATTAATCCCCTAGTCAGTGCTAGTAATAGGGTTGTCCTTTAATACCCTAGTCAACCCTAGTAATTAGGTTGTCCTTTAACCCCTTGGTCGAACCTAAAACTAAAGAATGTCTAATATATCATAACAAAACACAACACAAGGTATATCTGGTATAACTACTTGTGTTTCGTAACACATACAGGTCACGTTTTCAAGTTAATGACAAATATCCATCTAGTCAGCCTGTTTATACATAATTTTAGCTTACACCATTTTATTAATAATCAAAAGAAAGTACATACAATAACAATCCATAATCCAAACAATAATAATCACTACCTCTTAGCAGGATAATCACAGAATAATCAGTATGTGTTACGAAATGTCCTCATTAAATTACAGAGAAGTAGTTGTATCCACAGGGGCAGATCCAGGGGAGGGAGCTACTCAGGTACATAAAAAAAATGCCTTGCATCAATAGAATTAAATCACAATGTGATCCTACATCGTTACAAAAATTATTTCTCTCGTCAAAAAGCTCAATTTATAGGTATGCCTATGTCATTTAAAGACGATGATGGGAGATTTCCTTAAAGCCCCAATAACACTCTTGTTGTAACTGAATAATATGTCCCAATCTTCATTCTAGTCAACAAATCGTATTATTTTAGAATATTTCAATTAAATGATGATATAAATTTCATCTTAACACACCTATTTTAAAAAATTGGAAAAATTCAACCAATTGATTTGAAAAGTCTAACGTAAACCTTTTCAAATGTGACTTGGATTTTAAAATATTTTCGAACCCTCTTGACAAGTAAAATAGGTTGTAATGGATAATTTACACAACAGGTAGGACACTTAAACATCTAGTACTTAGAATAAGGGTATTATTTATTTTCTGGAGCTACCAAGCCAGCAAGAATGTTATTGTCCCTTTAAAGGGACAATAACATTCTTGCTGGCTTGGTAGCTCCAGAAAATAAATAATACCCTTATTCTAAGTACTAAATGTTTAAATGTCCTACCTGTTGTGTAAATTATCCTTTACAACCTATTTTATTTGTCCAGAGGGTTCAAAAATATTTTAAAATCCAAGTCACATTTGAAAAGGTTTACGTTAGACTTTTCAAATCAATTGGTTGAATTTTTCCATTTTTTTAAATTAGGTGTGTTAAGATGAAATTTATATCATCATTCAATTGGAATATTCTAAAATAATACGATTTGTTGACCAGAATGAAGATTGGGACATATTTTTCAGTTACAACAAGAGTGTTATTGGGGCTTTAACTGGAACTGGTAAACACCTAGAAATGGTTCCACTACTGCTGTCTTCCGTCTTACTCCAGTCGCAGTAGTGGTTTTTCCTACCGAGTTCCTTTGCGCAAGTTTTGTAGTCAAATGACTACAAAAAGTTTACTGGCCTATAGCTCGCTTAATTTACAAATAAACTGACCCAAAAGAGTACTGCACGCAGTTTAACATATAATAAATCAATTCTTATTGAAATAAAGGTGAGGCCTTACCGGATAATTATATGATTTGATGAAATCCATCTTCTACGCGAAATTTCAACTGGCCGACCGTCATGGCCGCAAGTTGCGTAATACGTCATTAGGCCTACAACATATACAGCGCTATGCAGAGAAAAACTGTTCGGTAACTATTTTAATGGTCCAGTCTTCACTATTTGTGATATAATTACTATTTTAATACAAACTGTAATGATGTGTGTTGACAATTGTGCGTTTGAACCTATTTGAACTTGCGTAAGGGGTCTTAGACTGTACCAATTGTTACTAGTAAACACCCTCCTCCAAAAATTCCTGGATCCGCCCCTGATTCATATATACCTTGTGTTGTGTTTTGTTATGAATAGTAATCCGGGCTTCTAGATGTCACTAAAGATATGTCTAGTATCTGTCCTATTCAATGTTTTATTGCTAAAATTTGTTATTTCTAGTCCTGTTTTTTGTCATCCAATCAAATCTCACATTGTTTTAAATTAATCTCACCATTGTTTTTATATAAGAATGATACCGGTGATAAATAGAAACTCGCATTGTTTTTGTTTAAGATAATAAATTAAGTCTGACATTGTTTGAAGGAAGTATTTTATATTACCGGAATTACTGGTTGTTATGGTAACACTGCCTTGATGATATTGCTCAACAGTATTAAACATTTTATAAATAACATATTTTCTGTGTTTTTATTATTTTATATAAAGGCTAGTCAGTATGATAATGTCTAGTGATATAAAGACTAATCAATATGATAATGTCTAGTGATATTATATATAGAGGCTAGCCTTTATGATAGTGCCTAGTATTATTTTACATAAAGGCTCGCCATTACGTGTTGTAATATTGTCGCTCACCGCAACAGAAAATTTAACCGAATTTCAGTATGAGAGATTTTTCAATCATTTTGCCAGATTCCCAATTATTTAGCTGTGTGGTACCACATGTACATTTCACAAAAGTTTTGATAGAGTGTTTGTTCTTGGTCGGTGGTGTTTCTCACAAGAGTTCTGGTTCTACAAAATATTAGCCTTAAGTGAAAAAACAATTTTTTTCGAAAATGTCCACTACTACACATTCCATCGACTGAATTTCAATTCTATCTTGTGGTAAAAACATCCACACCCCAGGTCTCTAAATATAAAGTAATAAGCCGATTGATTTTCAAAACGTTTATCAAAAGCCTGTTATGTATGGCGGTATATTAGTGCCAAAATTCTAACATGCTTTCGTCTAATTTCTTACTTCTATTCATGTAATTTCTAACCTCCATTCATGTAACTTCTAACTTCTGTTCATGTAATTTCTAAATTAAGACAATGTATAATTCAACTTCTTTATTTGTTCAGTGTAAATATCAATTCTATTTCATCTTATTTCTAATATTGGGGCAAAAAATGTCTACTTCATTGTGGTGTTACATGTTAAGCATGAACGGCAAACAAATTTAGAATTTTGATACATCTACCTAGCAACCATCATTATGACATCGTTTGGTGTCGCCACCGTGTGCTCAGTTTGGGAATTGAGCACCTGATCGGGACCATTCTATTGATACAAACGACTCCCTCTTCGTCAGATTGAGTGGCTTGCCTAAGTGTTAAAATTGAAAACAACATCGGGAGAGATAGATGGGGACATGGGGTTTAACATCAACTCGACACCAACCAGGTCATTTCGGTATTGACACCGTTCAATTGTATTTCAATAATTCGCTTGTGCGTAGGAGTGTTTAGCAGTGGGAGGAAACGGAGGACCCGGAGAAAACCCACGAGGTTGGAAAGGCGGCTCTGCTCCATGTCACGTAAAAACGGGAAATCGAAACCACGCCAGTTTATTCAATGACAGACCTTATGTTACAGCGTGCACGTGCTAACCATTCGGCCATCCTACCCTCTAAACAAAATTGAACGTGATATAAATGTATGGTTTGCAAATATTATTTCGAATACCGTGGCTAAGTGGGTAAGACGCAGGCTCGCTAGGCTGTGGGTCGGGAGTTCGATCCCTGCATTGGTCAAAAAAAGTTCATCCAGATTTTCTGGCGTGGTTCCCCCTTATTAGTGTCTTGTCGTTCCGATGGGATGAAAATCTGAGGTTCCATGTACATGTTGGCGTGCACGTAAAAGATCCCGTGACCGTTAGACTTCGATATAAGTCCACGTCGTAGATCCGCTCTCCGGGCAATATTTCCCTAAAGCACACTGTATGGCGTATGTCCGTCTCCATTAGCCCGGTTCGGAACAAAACAGTAGGGCGTTAAACCCTCTTTCATTTCATTTTCTATTTCAAATATAAGCTAAACGGGATTTGGAGAATTTTATTTTATTTTTTTTTACGGTTGAGCCAATAATTAATATCTATATGCAGTTGGTCTATATTAACACAGGGTATAAATGTTATGGATAGGCCTACACAGATACTGAGTTTAATACTAAGTGACCTCTCTCTCTCTCAGCACTCCTTCCAACCTTCAACCAAACGAAGAATGGGTCGTTTATACCAATTATGGTCCCGATCAGGTGCGCAATCATCCAACTGAGCACACAGTGGCGACACCAAACGATGTCATAATGATGGTTGCTAGGTAGAAGTATCAAAATTCTAAATTTGTTTGCCGTTCATGCTTAACATGTAACACCACAATGAAGTAGACATTTTTCGCCCCAATATTAGAAATAAGATGAAATAGAATTGATATTTACACTGAACAAATAAAGAAGTTGAATTATACATTGTCTTAATTTAGAAATTACGTGAATGGAAGTTAGAAGTTACATGAATGGAGGTTAGAAGTTACATGAATGGAGGTTAGAAATTAGACGATAGCATGTTAGAATTTTGGCACTAATATACCGCCATCGTTATGAGTGTATAGGCTGGAATGATTGAAATTTATAAAAATGTTTTTAGTTATTGCCCTTTGTTATGAAATACTGTTAGCAGAAGCTCCGATTCTATCTTCGAGGTTTTATACGCCCACATTGAAATGTGGTCGTATATTGTCGTCGCCCCCGAACGTCCGTCCGTCGGTCTGGCGTCCACAATTGCTCGCGGACGCTCTAGGGGCTAAAGTTAATATCCGATTGACTTTAAATTTATACACAGTGTTTAAGGGCATGAGACGACGAATCCTATTGATTTACAGCGATTTCCGATAATTAGTGCCCTTGATCACTTCAAAAAATCTTGTGGACGCTCTAGAGGCCAAAGTTAATATCCGATTGACTCTAAATTTATACACAGTGTTTGAGATCCTGAGACGAAGAAGCCTATTGATATTCAGCAATTTCTGATAATTATTGCCAGAGTTATGAACCTTGATCACTTCAAAAAATCTTGTGGATGCTCTACAGTCCAAAGTTAATATACAATTGACTTCAAATTTATACACAGTGTTTACAATCATGATTTTCAGCGATTTCCAATAATTACTGCCAGAGTTATGGCCCTTGATCCCTTCAAAAAAATCTTGTGGACGCTATAGAGTTAATATCCGATTGACTTCAAATTTATACAGAGTGTTTACAGTCATGAAACAAAGACGTCAATTGATTTTCAGCAATTTCCAATAATTACTGTCAGAATTATGGCCTTTGATTACTTCAAAAAATCCTGCGGACGCTCTAGAGGCCAAAGTTAATATTCGATTGACTTTAAATTTACACAGTGTTTAAGGTCATGAGAGGAAGAATCCTATTGATTTTCAGCAATTTCAAATAATTACTGCCAGAGTTATCTCCCTTGATAACTTCAAAAAATTTTGTGACGCTATGGAGGCAAAACTTATCATTCGATTGACTTCAAATTGATACACAGAGTTTAAGGTGTTGAAACGAACAAGTAGTTTGATTTTCAATGAATTTTAATAACTGAACAGCTAAATCCATGATATTAAATGTTTCGTATACTAATTGTTTGTGTGGGGCAAAACTTTATAAAAAGCAAACCAATTCTAATGATTTTCTGATAATTACATGAGTTGTTACTACTCTTCATCAGATTTTAGTGTATTACAAATGTTTCATAGAAAAAAGTAAAAATATGCGACAACCCTTGTTGACTTCCTGGATGATTTAGCTGCTGTGGGCGTATGTTTCGTTGCCTGGCAACCTTACTTGTAGGTTAGAACTGATTGAAAGACAGCGCCCCACATAATAGCCACTTGTTTCATAGTCTGGCAACCTATGTTTAGAGAAATCAAAACCCCCAAAATACGAAAGACTTCTGAAAATAATCTCAAACATTTCTATGACTTTACGGGCAGAAACAAGATGTGTTTGTGTGTGTGTGTGGGGGGGTATCTGTTCTAGATTAACCGACCGCAGGGGCTAAGCGAGAGGAACGCAATTGCAATGACCAGCTTTGCATCATGGTTTTGAGTTTTTGACCCGCTTGTGTGTTTGCGACCCCCTCGCAAATGGCAAAAAATCATGGAGTTTCCAACATTATAATCATAATGCTTAATATCATTTTCAACTTCAAATTCAAACGTTTGAGGATAGCTATTGCATGGGGGGAATGGAAAAACTAGGGAGGTAATTGTGTTATTATTTCTGATGTGAAAGATTTCTAAGTGTGGAAAATAATGCCTATGATCGTATAATAGTGAGTTGACAACCTATTCAGCAAAAGACATAGAAATAATAATGTTTTGACTTATAAAGAAAAAAAGAAATTCTCGCTTTAACCAGTGTCAAACATCTACATGTACTGTGTGTCAGATATGTTACAAATCAACTGTAGCATGTTCCACACAGCCCTATATTACTCGGTGGCGCTAGGAGGGATCCTCCTCCTTCCCCGCATACATATATAAATATTGTTTTGGGGTCTGGGTGGGATGTTTTACCTCTTGTAGAATCATGGGTCATGACATGACCCATGGTATACGTTTGCCCATGGTTCAGTATTAAGATTATAAGGTTGAAAACTGCTCTGAAATTGAGTGATTTTTTCGTCATTTGCTAGGGGGTGCAAAAACTCAAAACCATGATGCACAGCTTGTCATTGCATCCCTCTTACCTACCCCCTGGTCACCACGCACCTGCCTCTGGATGGGCATGGAGGGAGGGGGGGGGGTCTCCTCCAGAATATGATGAAAGTTTGAGGTTGATTTCCTTACATGTACATCTGAGGCATTTTTTAAGCAAATTTACTCTTTTAAATGAATAGGCCCAGTCATAGGCTCTTTCTTGTATAGGCTCCGCATGAGCAGGAGGTGGGGGCAGGAGGTCTAAACCCCCTACCCCCAACCCCTTAGTCATGAGCCCTTACGTCATAATAGACAAGAACATCATAAAGAGATCCCATAATGTAGACGAGAGTATAATAAAGATGACAATAAAGAGAATGGTGCTACATTATTCTATAAAGATAACGTAGCCAAGGTCAGGCCCGTAGTCAGGGGGTGCAATGCCCCCCTGAAAAAATGTTTTGCCCCCCCCTGCGAGAAAATTTGCCAACCCCTCCTAAAATCTTCACTGCCCCTCCGAAGCCAGCAAGCCAAGGTACTGATCTGTTAAAATTATTATCGATGACAAATACCACAGATTAGGAGAAAGGCCTGGATTACAAATACTATTATTGATGATAAATTTCAAGCCAAAGGAGTAATTTTCACAACTCTCTTTATAATAAATAGGTAATGCTTAAAACAAGACACTGTATCTTCAATCAAAACTATATAAGATAATCGGTTTCTGCTGTAAAGCTTCAACTAGACTAGACAGATATTGACACTTCTTTTTAGCCCGTCTCGACACTTGTTGGGAATGTTTCAATCTTTTTTTCAAGCTTTCCATTTTCTTAATAGTCTCTTCCAGTTGTCTTTTAAGGTTAGCGGGGCTCTCAAGAATAGCATATTGATGATCACTGTCAGAATTACAGATGGATACTGATGGAACATTGTTAGTATTACTGACAGATACTGATGGAACAATAGCTGACACTGACGGAATATTGTTAGAATTACTGACGAATACTGGTGGAATATCATCAGAATTACTAACTTTAGTGGCAGATACTGATGGCACATTGGTAGAATTACTGACATAAGTAGCGGATACTGATGGAATATTGTCAGAATTGCTGACATTAACGGTGGATACTGATGGAATATTGTCAGAATTACTGACATTTACAGCAGATACTGATGGGATATTGTCAGAATTACTGACATTAGTGGACACTGACGGAACATTGTCAGAATTGCTGGCAGTGGGGGACACTGATAGAATATTGTCAGAATTACTGACATTAGTGGACACTGATGGAACATTGTCAGAATTGCTGACAGTAGTGGACACTGATGTAATATTGTCAGAATTGCTGACAGTAGTGGACACTGATGGAATATTGTCAGAATTAGTGACATTCGCCGCGGACACAGACGGAATATTGTAGACATCAGTTAAAATACCATCACTGGATTCAGTCACCATTTTTTTCTTCTTTCTTGTTTTTTTGGGCGTTGCTTTCTGGAAAATAAAACAGTAGAATTACAATGTTACATATAACAATGACCATTAAGGAAAGGAGTTTACATTGTCTAGTTGTTCTACATGTTATAGCACCATACAAAACATGGAGCGATAACAATCATCAATTTATACAAACTGTGTATTAATTTCAAATCAATCAGAAAATAACTGCTACAGGCTGCTCAAGATTTTATAAAGTCATCAGGAGAAATTCTAGACTTCGATAACAATGATAAATATTGCTGTTCGTGAAAATTAAAACTAACAGGTTTCGCAACATAGAAATTGTGTATCAATCAGAAAGTAACCGCTAGAGGATGCACTGTTATATAATCATCATGGGAAGTAACTCTGTACGAAAATCTAGACTTCTTCACTTCTTGAACATAAACACAGGATGTTAAAATAAAGACTTTCCAAACATAAATTTATAACCCTGAGCATCTAGAATATCTTTAACCTCTATCAAGTCATAATGGCAGGAGCGGATCCAGAGGGGGGGGGGGGGGGTCCAAACCCCACCCTTCTCAGCTACATAAAAAAGATAATGCCTTGCATCAATGAAATTACATCACAAAGTGATCCTACATTATCATAAATATGTTTTCTCTGTTTAAAAAGCTCAATATGTATGTATGCCTATGTAATTTAGAGACGATGATGTCAGATTTCCTTAACTGAAACCTGGCAAACCCCCTCCTGCAAAAATTCCTGGATCCGTCCCTGGGAAGTAACTCTGAAAGATAATGTTGTCATAACTACCTCAGTTAACAAATGTGCTGGAAATTTAAATATAGTTGGCAAGGAATTCTGTTTTAACCGAACGGTCTGTCCTGTACGATCAAAGCATGACGCCTCAAAGTGATCAGAACAAAGTACTGCTTTAGGTGATGGAACAAAATTTTCTCTCTTTACCTTTTCTAACCATAATTTTTTTTCCTCTTCTTTAGAAGGAAATCTGTAAAACATACAATATTGTATAGTATCAGAGAGAGAAATGGGGTTTAACATCCACTCAACACAAACTAGGTCATTTTGGGACTAACATATGGTTTATTTTTATTTTGATAATTCGCTTGCGCATAGGGGTCTTTAGCAGTGGGAGGAAACCAGAGTGCCCAGAGGAAACCCACGAGGCTGGACAGGCAACCCTACTTCTTGCCACATACAACCAGGGATTTTATTGTATCAAAAAAACATTTATTATACTCGTACACTAGGAGCTGTAATGATTCAGTGAGTATGAGGGAGAGAGAGAAATGGGGTTTAGCATCCACTCGACACAAACTAGGTCGTTTCAGGACTAACATATGGTTTAATTTTATTTCAATAATTCGTTTGCACATATGGGTCTTTAGCAGTGGGAGGAAACCAGAGGACCCTGAGAAAAACCACGAGGTTGGACAGACGACCCGACTCATTGTAATGAAGAACCGTAGAATCAAACCCACGCCATGCTAACGATTCAGCATTCCAACATTCTTTCAAGTGTGTCTACAGCACAAATAGTTGATCAAATAGTACAAAAAAAATGCATTGGTGTACATGTAAAAGAAGCACTGGCTGTTGGAATTAAAGCGTAGCCCACACTCCGCAGTGCTGCTGTATGACAAATTTCACTCATAGCACGCTGTATGGTATATACCTGTCTTTATTAGCATAATAGGAGCAGCGAGAAAAAAATCAATTTTAAATCAAGAAACATGCCTTCATCTCTCCTCACCCCCTCTAATGTGAGCATTAAACTATACATTCACCTCCCCCTCCAATGGAAGCATTACACCATTTGTTCAACGCTTCCCCTACCCACGCCCTAATATGGTGGAAGCATTACACTATTCATTCACACACACCCCATCCCACCCTCTCTAATGGAAGCATTACATTATTCGTTCACCTACCCCACCCCCTTCCCCTATAATGGAAGCATTACACTAATCCTTCACCTATCACCTCTCTTTGCCATTTTGCCTTCCCCTACCTAGTGGTATAGAGTGCTGCACTTCGACCTCTAGCTGGCCGGTCACCTCTGGCTTGTGCCTGTGGTTTCAATTCCTGGTTAATGTATGTGGCATGGAGATAGGTGCGACTTCTCAACCTCGTGGGTTTCCTCCGGGCACCCCAGTTTCCTCCCACTGCTAAAGACCCTAACACGCAAGCGAATTATTGAAATAAAATTACACCAATGTTAGTCCCGAAATGACCTAGTTTGTGTCAAGTGGACGTTAAACCCTATTTCTCTCTCTCTCTCCTCTTCCCCGTGTAATGGAAACATTACACTATTCGTTCATCCCTCCCTTCCCCTCTACACTATTCGTTCATCCCTCCCTTCCCCTCTAATGGAAGCATAACACATGACACTACTGGTTCACCCCTCCCTTCCCCTTCCCCTCTACACTATTCGTTCATCCCTCCCTTCCCCTTCCCCTCTACACTATTAGTTCATCCCTCCCTTCCCCTTCCCCTCTACACTATTCGTTCATCCCTCCCTTCCCCTTCCCCTCTACACTAATGGTTCACCTCCCCCCTCTAATAGAAACATTCTGTTTACCTGTGAAATGTTTGACCACATCCTTTGTACTGTCTATTTGTACACTTGATAGCCGCACAAGAAGGCATTCTAAAGAAATAAACTAAACCATTTATAATCTAATAGAGAAAAAAAATATATATTTATTAAAACAATTAAACAAGACACCAATATTAAAACAATTAAACAAGATACCAATATTAACAACAAACTTTTACCATGCAAGACACGCCCACAAATTGTAAAAGGTTTTTTTCGTACAATCAAGATGTTACAGTCTGACATGCAATAAGATCAAAAGACATCAAGATCTTTGAGATATAAAAATATATTTTAAGTTTCATCAAAATCAGATAAAAAGATTCCGAAACCATTTAACCGACTTACATCTACCTCTTCTAGCGAGCCTGGTGACAAAGGACGGCATTTTGTCACGTGAAGAACCCTTTTACTCTCTGTTCAACGGGGAGTAAACGGGTTGCTCACGTGATACGACTCGAGTCAGTCATGTGACCAACTCAATTCAAAACGCGAACGGTCTGGTGTCGACTCGAGTGAACAACGACAACCTGACCTTAGTGCTAAACGAAAAGGCCAGGCTAATTTTTCGTCCTAGGTCACAAGATGCAAACAGGGCTAGCGCTAACCCCAACCCTAACCCTGACCTCCACAAGATAAAAATATGATTTTTCGTACAGTCTGAGGCATAGTCCATGAAGTTACAGTTCCATGCCAATTCTGATATCCAATATTTAAAACAAAAGAGACATTTTACCATTGTTACACAATCGTGTACCATAATGTGTTTCAGCCTTATTTGTAACAAAGAGACATGAAGAGCAAGACTAGACATATTCCACAAGTCATTTCAAACGATGATGTCATATTATTACCTGGAGAACATGCGCAATAAATACTACCTGTGTAGACTGGAATAACTAGACGCTAGAGATTGCGACGTCTGGCATATTTCGCCGAACATAACTAGATTAGAAATTACAGTAAACAAAACAACCGACCCATTTGTGTCAATTTCTAGGTTCCAAATATTAGCCATTTAAAGGAGCAAAATGGCTAATATTTGAGACCTAGAAATTGACACAAATGGCTCGCAACGCATATAATAATGTAATATGAATATATACAAACTGATTTACATTTAATCGTTTTGGTTTGTACTCTAATTTCAAATTAGTTATGTTCGGCAAAATATGCCAGAAGTTTCAATCAAGTGGTTATTTCGAGTGTCTGGTTCAGGGCTCAATTTAGTCTAAAACCAATGAGTAGCAAATTTTTGTGACAGATTCACATTTTGGCTAATCGATTCAAAATTTGAATAGCATTTGCTTAGATTTGAGGAGCAGTAAAACGTAGCCTAATCACAAAAATTTGCAATTCTAATTTTTCGGGGTATAAGTAGATTCATTTTCCGCCTTCGTTGACCGTTGTATACCCTGCTTCGGCTCCAAAAGAAAAAAAAAATCAGTTACCGTCTCTCCACGATGCCGGACGCACTAATCGTCTAAAACAAAACTACATGTACTTTATGTTACACCATTCCAATCGAAATATTTGTAGACGTGGCTTTGCTAGTTTATTTCTTTATTTAAAACCATCCCCCTAACCGCTTTCAAAATATTATCAACCCGTGAATATGCCATCGTTTCAGGCGTCTCGCGAGGTGTTTACTTTTAGTTTCCAGTTAAGTTAACCAATCATACTATACTGCGTTGTTTCATTCTATTTTTAGTACCATATTTTATAAACACGTGTGATTAGAAACGGAGTCTGCATTGTCTTCTAGTTATCGGATATATTGAAATAAAAACTGGTTCAAATTAATCACGACCACAACTTGGAATATTTAACAAGTTAGTCCTGCATTTATAAATTGATTTTTTCGTAGGCCTAATTATTCTCCACATTCATCCAAAATGTAATGAATCGCACTTCACAAGTTTGAAAGCAATTTTTGGCTAATGAATAAAATGATTCTATCGCTTTTACCGCGATTTGGGTCTCTTTTTGCGATGCGATACTGCTTAAATTGAACCCTGGTCTGGTTATTCCAGTCTACATACGCCGTTTGATTTGGTGCAATGTTTCTTGCCTCGTTCCTCGAGTCTCTTGCTAGAACTGGGGCTGAAACGCATTATGGTACACTATTCGTGTACCAATGGTAAAATGTTTATTTTGTTTTAAATAGGCCTATTCGATATCAAAAGCCCATCTTTTCCCGGTAAAATGACAACATCAGTGTTGATTTAAATTGACAAATAATTCGTGTTTTGAATGCGGAAGTCTTTGGACGATATTAAGTTAGAGACTTAGCTACTTTAACTCCTTTACCACAGCGGTGTTGACAGACACACACTGTGGTGAGACAGTGCACGAGCAATTCCAAGACCAAGAGTAAACGATTCAAACCACTGTGTACAGACAGTATGGCCACATATATTTAGAAACATTCATTCTTTTCAAGAAATACTATCGATTGGGACACCTTCTCTCTCTTTCCATTTGCACGCATGCTGAAAAATCCTGCAACGTACCTATCCAGATCCAGGAAAGTTGACGATCGTCATCTGCTTTTGTTTTGGGAGTGATAATATGGTGGAGATAGTTCTTCCGGTAACGTCAAACTTCTCTCCTCGGCCAATTAGCCTTGCAGTTAAGGTTATGTCTATTTATTAAGGCCAGCTCAATTTTTGTCACAGTCGTTGAGATGCAAAATGAAATGTAAGGTTAGACCATGTGATTGTTGGCGAGACTAGGTTACGGTTAGGGTCCAGGGTTAGGGTTGGGATTAGCGCTAGCCCTGTTTGCATCTCGTGACGTGACCTATGGCGGAAAATTAGACTGGCCTTATTTAGCACTAACCGTCAAGTTCAGTGACACTCGGCAAACCTTGTTCTTTTCTAGGATACCGGATTCCACCGAAGTTTGCCGAGTGGCCCAGACGGCCAAGGCACTTGGCAAACTTCGACAGATTCCGAAACCTTCATCTAGTCTCGGCCTAGACTATATTTCTGTGGCCTCGGCTGTATGACGAATTCCGCCATATTGGAACTACTTTAAAGGCCCAATCCCGATAACTTTTTAGGGAATAAAACTGCTTAATTTTGTGTTAAAATCCCTTAAAACCCATTACCTAAGGCCGACCAACTAACCCGATATTTGTGTTATGCTTGTAAATAACTTAAACCTGACAGTCTTCATCTGGAAATGGAGACCGTTGTATTATACAGTATAGGGATAAAACCAGACTTTTTTCTATAAAAATAATATGTAGGTGAAATTTACCTTTTGTTATCAAGAACAGTACATGGGTTATTCACTGTATAGACCTCTCAAGAAACGAGAATCGGTTAGCAGGTCACCCAATGAAAAAATTGACCCGAAATCTTAAAAGGGTTACGTGTCCGGATAAGCAATGTTTACGTTAACGTCAAAACGACTCAATATTTTGAGCTGAAATTTTGAGACAAGGTAAATACACCATGCCTCTATGTTTTGGTCCATAAATTTCATAAATGCTCGGACTTCAATTTTTTAGACTCTGTTCTTATCGGGATTGTCCCTTTAAAGGTCCCGGATGAAACATGGCTACGCCCACGGTGTCTTGTTTGTTTGTAATAGCGTTAAGTTTTCCTGTTAAAGTAAACCGGTAGCCGCATCGCAAATGTATGGGCGTAGGTACATATCACTTACTGTTATACAGCCGAGACTAGATGTAGGTTCCGGAATCTGTCGAGGTTTGCGGAGTGGGGCCAAGACCCTCGTATGTATTTAAGGAAAGGGGAAATCCAACCTTTCTATTTATAGAATCTACGTCTAAAACTTCCACCTAAATTTTGTATTAAGCTGCATTGTACGAAAGCCCAGACGGCTCATTCCAAATTCCAAATGCGAAATTCCAAATCTAATCCGACCAATCGGATCAGGTATTTTTTTTTGACTAATCAGATAAAGTATACTAACGTACATCATCTACTTAAAGCGTTAATCCCGAGAATTGAACCTAATACAATTTTATTCAATACGAAGCATCATCATCTACAATATTGAATATTGCAGCAAGGCTATTATGTGGCCGTGCTAGCCCCATTAAAAGCTGGAAGGGTAAAAATAATTGTCGTTCCCCCGTTTCGCTCGGTAAAGCCCGGGGGTAAGGCCCTGGTGCAGTGATCAACCTAGAAATAAGGCTACACTGCAATCTCCTTGTCAAACCTAGATATAAAGTTGTCCTTTTATAGCCATAGTCAAGGTTGTTAATAAGGTTGTCATTTAGTCGCACCTAGATATAAGATTGTCTTTCCCCTAGTCAACCCTAGATTAAATAACGCCTTGCACAAATGATATTGACTGTTTGTTTCTATGGTGGCTTCATAGTGGCACCCCGGTGGCATCCATCGTTGTACTTAAGATCTATATAAATCCAGTCCGGCACCTGTTGCATGTCCGTAACAAAGCTCCACATATTTCCACGGAAACATTGCTTGACTTACTTCTAAAAAAGGACTCCCTCGTGGCATCCTTTAAATGTAGTTGGGTTTTTTTTTTGGTTTTGTTTTGTTTTGTTTTGTTTTTTTTTTTGGGGGGGGGGGGTATGAATGACATTGTTTGGGGTGTGATGGTGTGGGTGGGGGTGTGTGTATGGTGGGGAGGGAGTATTTTTATACCACTGTTTAAGAATGATATTGGCGATAAATCCAGACATACATTGTTTTTGATTAAGAATGATATTAAATATTATATTATAACATTTTGTTTCATTTTGTTATTTTACATAAAGGCCAGCCAGTATTTTATTGTGAAGTGCTCTTCCGCCTCCCTTTCTCTCTCTCTGTCTCTCTCTCTCTCTCTCTCTCTCTCGCTCTAAGACAAACTACCTATATCCCATTTAGTACTATATCTAAATGGTGTTTAGTAGGGCACGTCCACACGGTTAAATGCTTTTCGAAGAGAGAGAGAGAGACTAGAGAGAGAGTGGGGGGGGGCAGAGACAGAGAGTGCTTAATGGGGTACTTCCCCGTGGTTCAATGCGTTCCAAAAAATCGTGATGGAAAAACTTTCGTACACTACTTACAACTGAAACTCGGTATAAGATTTTTGACCGAAAGATTATCTTCATCGACAAATTGGACTGTCCGGGATACAAAATCCATGCTGTGCGCAGGACTTAAATCTATTCTTATAGAACCCTCTGCGCCAATCACCACCCAAAAGAGAACATCGCTGAATAAGGTTTTTTTGTTAGTTAGTCACATCTGAGCGAATAACCATTGTATGTATTTCTACTCCTGACTTCATCATGAAATACTGTTAACAGGGAAGAAAGGTGTTTATTATAGCGTCAAGAGAGATAATAAATATCTTCACCCTTTATTAAACACTTCAACTATCGGGGGCGGATCTAGGAATTTTTAAAAGGGGGGGGCTGCAAAAATGAGGGCACTGACCGCGGAGACGGGGCACGCCGCTGAGAGGGGGGTGGGGGCCCCAAGAAAATTATCCGTCATTTCCTTGCATCTGTAGCCAATTCAAGAGCTATTTGGCTGATATTTTCGTCTAAACGTTCGGAAATCGTAGAAAAAGAGCCTCAAAATCGAGCAAAAGAGCTAGTTGAAAGGCACTTTCAGTAGTATAAAAAGGGCACTGTCGAAAATTAGGGGGGGGCGCTTCTTGCGCCCGCCATTGAATCCGCCTCTGACTATAGAGAGTCAAATATACCTGGCTATAGATATACAGGAAGATCTAGCTACAGACATGGTTAGAGACAGGGAAAGCGAGCTATAAGTACAGCTGAAGACAGAAAGGGGGATCCGGCAGTAGGACAGACATAGCTGAAGATAGGGAAAGCGAGTTGTACGTACAGTTAAAGACAGATGGGGAAAATGAATATCTGACGATAGAAGTTGTACACAGGGAAAGCTAGGTATTGGTACAGAAGAGCAAGCATTACAACTTGAAAACAAAGTAAAGCTAACGATAGTGGGACAGGCATTACAAGTTGAAACAGAGAAGGACAATAAAACAGGGTGAAACGATGGAAATTACGGTAGTTATATCTGTGACTCGATCTACAGTTTTTATCCAACACGTGGCGCTGGTTTGTTGAATATAAGGTGAGTATTAGGTTTACACGTGCATATTTTAATTTGCATTACATTTTAAAGGGTGAAATGAAATAGGGTTTAACGTCCGATTTGTCTGCACCAATCGGGCAAATGATGACGGGCATACGACATAGTCTTCATCAAATTCCAATTGTCAAGGGATCTTTTACGTGGATGTCTGGCCTCGGGTTTATTTCACCTCAGAACAATTTCGTCGCTGACAAGACGACACCAGAATAACTATAATTCGTCCCAATATTATCAATAATGAGCCAGTATTATTCACGAGCTAAAGCTGCCTATAGCTAAATCCTACGCAACTTTGTCGGTAGGGGTCTGGCAAGGGAAACCGTATAGTCGTTCGAATGGGACGAATAAATTCCCTTGACTGTTGGCCAAGGCACCGCTGTCCGGGCACAATTTCCCTCATGGCACACTGTATGGCATATGCTCTCCTTCATTAGCCAAATCGGAACAGGATGTTAAACCCAAAGTCCAATCCCACTCATTGTCTGTAAAGATCTTTGTAATATCACATTTTTCTTTCACTCAATATACTTAAAAGATATATTACATTTAAATTGTATATATAGCTAATGGTGAGGTGTTACAGATTCTGTGTGTAGCAGTCAACAGTTTAATCAAAGGGTTAGGGGCGTTACATAAAGAGCTGGCAGTTCTCGCTATAATAGATAATAAATAGACAATGGAGTGGGTATTTGCTGAAAATTTCAGTCAAATTGTTTCACTCTTAATCTAGATATTAGCGATTTCTATTTTAGACTAGCCTCGATCGCCATTACTACCGTTGTTCGATAATATACAATGTCTAGATTATTTATTTTACGGTTATTTCATCCAATATGTATTCAAATCCAGTAAATATCGTAGACATCCAAGATTTCCTTATTGTCTTGATAAGTTGATAAACGTCTAATGCCAATTCTACCTCAATCAAGGAGTGAGTATCTGAGCCTTGAAATGAATCAGCAGACAAGGTTTGATCCAAGAGTTGGCACTGATTGGGCTCCTGAAAGGGAGTGATCGTGTAGTACTGACGACGAAAACCCGAGGTCCCTTCTACACGATAGCGTGCCCGGGCGAAATTGTCCCCACATTTGTATGACGGTCTCCATTTTCCCGGTTGAAGGACGTAAAACCTGGGTAATACAGACAGGCGAATAGTGACCATCACTCTAAACGCACTAAGCCAATAAAAATATAAAACTTATCCAAATTAACACTTTCAAATAAAAGAGGTGGCGTGTTTTATTATTACACAGACCGACCCACTCTCATAAATACGAGTGTTTTGAAGCCTTATATCAACAATGAGATGAAAGTGGTTTGACATTGTTAAAGGAGGTGTTATGATTGGGGTCAGGTATTAGACATATATCGCTTACTGAACAGTACGGTGTTTTTATAGGGGCGGGACATTACGGCTTTATATTTAATCCAGTTTTAATATAATGAATCTATGATATTTATTTAGTCGAGCGGAGAGAGGAAACAAGTTGTGTTGGTTTGTTTGAGGCCATGAGTCAAAAATAAAAATGTAAAATCTGTCGTTACAATAGATTTTAGAAATGAACAAGGAAGTCTCATAAATGCGCGCATAAAATTTGTTAATTCTATGCGAACATGTTTCCCGGTTGGCAGGATAACCATGCCTATATTCATGTTGAAGTTGTGGTAAGCGATCGTCGCGGAGCCGCGGTGGCTTAGTGAGTAAGATGTTGGTTAGCTAGGCTGGGAGCCCCGTGTGTTCGACCCCTGTGTTGACCGAGAAAGTTCATGGGGCTTTTTTGGCATGGTTCCAATTGTCGGTAGTGCAACACGGTGGTTCTGACAAGGGACAACGTATAGTCCTTCAGATGGGACGAAAACCCGAATCCCTTGGTGTGCATGGCAGAGTAGACCGTATTGCTGCTGTCAGAGCAAAATGTTTCTCTTCAATAGCCGAGTTGTTTATGTGGAAAAGTAAATTAAATTTTACTTTATTGGTAATGTGATATTATTGGTTTCTATGGTAACATGTGTAACTCAAACCTCCCGTTAGAATTTCACTGTTGAACAATGAAATTCCTACCCCTTGTTTTATAAACAGATAGAGAGAGAGGAGAGGGGGAGAGAAAGGGGGGAGAGAGGGGGGGAGAGATAGAGGGGGGAGGGGTAACGTACACTCGATACAAACCAGGTCATTTTGGTTCAATTTTATTTCAAAAATTCCCTTGCGCGTAAGGTCTTTAGAAGTAGGATAGGGTGAAACCGGGGACCAGGAGAAAACCCACGAGGTTGAACAGGCGACCCTACTCCTTGTCACGCACAGCCGGGGATTCGAAACCACGCCACTTGACGCAGTGACGAATCTAATCATCCATTCAACACCCGCAAACAAAATAAAACAATAAGGAAGTATGAAGTTATGAAGTAGTTTAAACAATAATAACCGTTTTTAATGATATATAATATACCTCGTCGGTGACCTCGCCTTGTTGTCGTATTGTGTGATTCAGAAGGCAGTTAAATTGTTTAATAAAATCAGTGAAGCGATAATAGAAATCTGTGTTACTTATGATAACATCTGAAAACAATTATAGTGGTTTATTTTCATATAAATTATCACAACTTCTATCACTGACAATTCTACTTGCCATTTTGTCATCTCAGCTACTCGGGTAAGTTGTTTTCATTTTAAATCCGCCATTGAAATAAACCACCGTTATAAAATAAATTAAAATAAAATGGCGTTTAATGTCCTACTAACCGAGTTAGGCGTGGTTTCGATTCCCCGGTTGTACGAGACAAGGATCATGGTCTGTCCAACCTCATCGGTTTTGTCTGGGTCCTCTGGTTCGCTCCCTGTGCTAATAAAGACCCCAACTGGCATGGTTTCGTTTCGTCGGTTGTACGTGACAAGGATTAGGGTCGCCTGCCCAACCTTGTCGGTTTTCTCCAGGTCCCCCGATTGCTAACCCGTAAACCCCTGCGCACAAGCGAATTGTTTAAATAAAATTGAACCATAATATGTTATTCCTGAAATATTTTTTATTACTGACTTACACCATGTTGTATTTAGTGACCACAGCGGATCCAGACTAAACATCGAGTTAGGTGATTCGCTCTACTGTTTCGTCATCAACCGAGGTGACTCCAGTTCGGGGCAGAAAAGTAGGACGTTAAAAACCATTTCATCTCATTTCCGTCCATCATCCTGTTTCGAGCCCTGGTGTTAGCATATGTGGCATGGAGATAGGGGCGCCGTCTCAACCTCGTGGGTTTCCTCCGGGTACTCCGGTTTCCTCCCACTGCTAAAGACCCCTACGCGCAAGCGAATTATTGAAATAAAATTAACCATATGTTAGTCCCGAAATGACCTAGTTTGTGTTGAGTGGACGTTAAACCCCATTTCTCTCTCTCTCTCTCTCTCTCTCACTCTCTCTCCCATCATCCTGCAGCGACATCTGGGACTGTCCCTTTAAACTGAAATAAAACACGTGACACGTGAAAACGATACCTAGTTATATTAATATGTGTACAGCAACTGGATATAGAATATATGTAAATATCTGATTTTAATATCCATTATTTTATTGCTTTGTAAATATCTAATTTTAATATCCAATATTTCAGTTGAGAAAGAGACGCGTCACGATAAGGTAGGTCGATGTTTTAGTTGATATTGCCTTCCACAATCACAGTTCCTACCTGGGCCACCCTGACTACCATGGCTACCATGGCTACGCTGTCTTGTCACACTTTTCTTCCAACTACGTATGTACTTAATCAACAGATATTCGTTTGATCTAACTGCCCAGGCGCGTGTTCAAGGGCGAGAGGTCAGGGACCACCCCATTCCCCTCCTCATGTGAAGCCTATACGAAAGAGCCTAGGAGAAAGTCTATGCATTTAAAAGAGTAAATATATTTCAGAAATTGCCTCGAATGCAATGAAATCGGCTTCAAACTTTCAAAATTTCTGGCGGGCGGGGGGAAAAGACAACGGGTCAGTCAATGCAGGGACACACCACCCACCCTCGGGCTCCCGCTCATTTGTCTGTACGCGCCCTTGCTGCCTTTTGAGATGTGGGACTATCTAATTCCATGTTGGGTTGTGAGTCGATCTGTTGAGTTATGAGGCGATCTAACTCCGTGTTGTGTTGTGGGTAGATACTGGACGCGCAGTGAGGCGGTAGGTAGGAAGACATTTGGGGATGCTGGACCCGGATATAACATTCAACTTTATCAGCGACATCACTCCCCAAGACATCGGATTAACGAGTTTGTCGGCTGTCCCGGTATATTCGTACTCCGTGCAGCGTTTCGTTTGACTAGAGGTAATCCAACTACACAACACACTGGATATTGTTATTTTAAATTTTGATTGGTCAGTATTCCGTCTACCAACCAATCACTAGCTGCCCTACAAAAGCTTTACTTTTAAAACGAGTGCCAATATTGGAGCAAATATGTTTACATAACGTTACGTCATGGCTCACGATTTTATTATGCCTAATTAACCCATGCATAGCAGAATACTGCAGTAAAACTAATTGCGTGACAAACGAGGCTATCAAGTCGAATGAAATGCAAACAATACTGTTTGGAAACGAACATACTTTCACCGTAATCACTGTCCAAAGTTTTAGGGAAGACCCAGATTAAACGAAGGACTGTCATATTGCTGTACTTAAGTGATAGCTTTCATTGAACGGAAAGAATAGACACACTCCCTCATAAGTTCAAGAAACAGACGCTATTCCAGCAATGGCCAGAGAGGGATTTCTCGGGCCATTGCTTCAGGAATATGCAGTATATTATGCTTAGATAAAAGAACACTCAGTGGTGTATAGCAACACGGGATGGAGGCTAGACAGATCTCGTAGGCATTATTCTCCAAATACACAACAAAATATTGGCTTGATTTATCGTTGATCAAACGTTAATCCCCATTCTCTTGCTTTTGACTATTCCGTTTAGAGGATTAGAGATTAACTCACCTGTAATGAACAATAATACAGGTGATCTCTATGTTTGATCTACCTGTAATCAGTAATACTACAGGTGATCTGTTCAACCTGTGATTATAGAATAATTACATGGTAAGTCAGGTAATCCTTCCTTTATATAATTACCAAAATATTTCACTTTATCTGCCGATTGTCCAATGTTAGTCTATGATATCACCCTAGGTAGAAATGGACGTTAAACTCCAGTAACGCACGGACGAATAGTCCAATAAAAGTCGAACTTCTATCTGGCATTCTACCCATCGTCATTAGCCCAGTTCGGACAGAAAAGTTGGCCGTTAAACTCCATTTTATCCATGCCGTCGTTCCATAGCCTGTCTATTCGTCCACGAATCAGCTGCTGCATTAATTAGATTACAAATCCACAGATTCGGATCAATGAACTTCAGATCAATCCAAGTGTTTCTTGTTTGTTTCGGAGTGATCGGGACCCGGATCAGAAATTAAAACACATTCATTAAGGATATCCGTAGATAATTAATTGACCATGTGTTCAATTTGTATTCTCTGATCTCGATCAAAAACAAAAGGCTCTGAGCTGCAATAAACTTTGGTTTGCTGCAGTCTGACCTAGATCCGCTTAACTCCCTGAAACAAACAAGTTTTGACTTGCGAATTGTTAAATTGAACAGTTTTAGAGATGTTAATCCAAACGACTGTTCTGAGGTCTGACCTCGATCCGTGTCACTCCGAATCAAACATGCTGTGAGTTGTTGTCGTTAAAGTGAACAGTATTCATCATTTAAAGTTGACATTCTTGGAGATAAACTTGTTGGATAAAGACCGACTGGGGACAGACAACCAAACACTTCACGACAATTTAACCCGGTTTCTGAGCAGACATTCGTCTGGGTTTTTGATTATAAAGTACTACACTTCCAAGAAAATAGTAGAATAATATCAGATAGCTGAAGTGTTGCGCCAGACATTTTATTTGACTGGATTTTATGATCTTACTTGTGAACTCGGACAAGTTTTCAAAAATACTGCAAATTATATTTAACCTGTTACACATTTTAAAGTGTAACCTCTTTTCAAACTTTAAAGTATTCCTAAACGTTTACAATGTTGCCCCCAGCTCCCCAGCCCGACTGTGGAAACTTTCAAACTGATGTGACGCCTAGATTATCGCCTGCCATTCCAGATTGTCGTGTGATCCGTATTAAGAAACTGTGCCGATCAAGATCTGGAACCATCTTAGACCGAATTGAAAACATGAACTCCAGCCCACGTACAGTGAAAATAAAAGATCTACTTGATGGATTTATGTATCGTAGTAAGTAATTACCATATTTTAATCTTTAAATGTTAGTATTTTATTGTGGGCATACTGATTCCTGTTTGGAATTTAGTTCCAGAGATATTTTTGTTTGTGCTCCCCTCGCAATTGCATACGAGCATTCTGGAAATACTATCTTCCCGTTCAGAACGATATTTACCGATGAAGGTAAGGAGGGATTGGATGTTCGAATGGTTATTGTATGTGCCCAGTATCACACAAGGTCTGCCATTGAGTCAACTGGCGTAGTTTCCATTCCCTTGTCCCACTGTCCAACCATGTGGGTTTTATCCTGGTCCTCCCATTTCCTCTCACTGCTAAATAACCCTACTCTACACTCTCTCTATCTCTTGTATTTTCAAGAACCCCCTCTCTCTCTCTATCTCGATTCGACAGACAATTTGATTGGCTGGCCCCTCATTTCAAGCAGAACACGAGTTAAATAACAAGTCTTCCAGATCCTAATGTAGTAAGACAAGTAAAACGAAATTTTGAACTATAAAAATGAAACGAAATAGGATCTGTGTTATAGTCAGATTGTAACATACCCAAGACGGCTGGTTTGATGTTGACCAAGAAATTTCCTAGAGATTGCAAATCAAAGAAATGGTCTTGTTCCTCCGTGTGCCCGATGCGGCGCACCAACGATATCCTGGAGTTTGGTCAATGGTCGCCGTCTGTGCAAAATTGTCCTTGTAGCACTGCCCATGACGTATGATATATATTAGTCATATCCAAATCCCACATGTTAAATGGCGCTTGCGTAGCGAACGAATAACATCTTGTGTAGTCCTTAGGATGGGACAATAACCCAAGCTGCATCGGTGTACACATGTCGCGTACCGAATAGAGCCCTTGACAGAAGAGTAGACGGAAACCCTGTTGTCTGGACAAATTGCCCCCCTTAAATAACGCTGTAAAAGGACCAATTTAATTACATCGGAAGGTAAATAATGATCAAATAAAGTCTCGTTGGCAATAAAAATGACATGAAGTGTTAGAACTAGTGAGTATTGCGAGATGACAGCAGACAATATATCATAAACAAGTCATAACAAAGATGTCGTCTGCAGTACCTTGTATACTATGATACTATACTAATATAGTCAAGCAGCAGTAAGGAGTTTTATTTTAATCCTTTCAAGTGCCTGTGAGTAATGACTACAATATATTAATTTCAAATACAGGAAGCATTGTTGACGTTAAACCCCATTCAATTCCTATATGTTAACATCACAATTTTATATTTCCCAATGGGCCGATTAAAGATATGTTAACAATTGTCAACATTGGTTTATGTCTGACGGAACAGCTGTGGTTGACGTAAAGCTGCAATTTCATATTTTTAAGTTACCGGGGTATATTTTTAAAATATATTAAAATAAAGCCTTAAAATGTTAAAGAATAATCCTAATAATCCTATAATTCACTATTGCCAGTTCAGAACTTGGCAAAAATATCATTTTCAAATTCAAATTCAAACGTTTGAAAATAGCTTTTGCATGGGGTGGGGGGGGTTGGAAAAAAGGGGGACAATTGTGCTATTATTCCCTGTGTGACAGATGTATAAGTGTGGGAAATATTGCCTATGATCGTATAATAGTGAGTTGACAACCTACTGAGCAAAAGACAGAAATAATAATGTTTTGACTTTCTTAGAAAATATGAAATTTCCGTTTTAACTGAAGGTTTCGGTTTCGATACCCATCATGGTCTGGAGAGTTCCCCAGATTTTTTCAGCACAGTGCAGTGGTACCGGACGGGTGGCCTGGCACAGAAGGTTTCTAGAGATTTTCCAATACGGTTTCGTCATGTTAGTAGTACTGGTACAGAACGGGTAGTCTGCGAACAAAAAGCGTATAGTTGTTCGGATAGAAGGAAAACCCGGTGTAGTTTAAAGATGTACTATGTAAATCTGGCACTTCTTGCTATAAAAGTTCAAATGTAATAGGACGTTAAAGCCCCAATAACATTCTTGTTGTAACTGAATAATATGTCCCAGTATTCATTTTGGTCAACAAATCGTATTATTTTACAATATTCCAATTAAATGATGGTATAAATTTCATCTTAACACACCTATTTTGAAAAATTGGAAAAATTCAACCAATTGATTTGAAAAGTCTAACGTAAACCTTTTTAAGTGTGACTTGGATTTTAAAATATTTTCGAACCCTCTGGACAAGTAAAATAGGTTGTAATGGATAATTTACACAACAGGTAGGACATTTAAACATCTAGTACTTAGAATAAGGGTATTATTTATTTTCTCGAGCTACTAAGCCAGCAAGAATGTTATTGTCCCTTTAACCATCCACTTCATTTCATTTCACAATTTCATTTCCCCCCCCCCCGCCCTAATATCTGGTATAAATCGTTGAACACCTATTTCATGTCTGGCGAGGGAATCGCGGTGGCTAAGTGGGCAAGGCGCTGGCTCGCTAGTCTGGAGGTCGGGTGTTCGATCCCTGCAAATTCATCTCGATTCGCCGGCGTGGTTCCCCCTTGTGCTGCTGAAGGAGAGCCTGACAATGACAGCTGTCTAGTCGTTCGGATGAGACGAAAAACCGAGGCCCCGTGTATACATTGACGTGTACGTAAAAGATCCCTTGGCAGATGGAATTCGATATACGAATAGGCCGTAGCTCCGTTGCCCGGGCAAAATTTCTCTCATAGCACACTGTATGCCCGTCTTCTAATAGCCCAGGCAAGAGTAGGACGTTAACCCCATTCCATTTCATGTCTGTCGTGCTGTGGCTTTAATCATGGATATATATATATATATATATATATATAGCAATACGTCCTAATGACCCGATAGCTTGTATGACCGAAGGCTTGCATGTTGACAAGTGTCAACCGATACTAATTACTTTGTTATTGTAAAAGACGAGTTTGTCAATAAATGGACTTGTTAATGAAGTCTAATGGTTCGGTCATTAACCAGTACTCATTAGATGACGGGAGTATTGTAAAGTATCTACAAACTGGGCGTTGGCTGGGCAGGTGATAGGAGAGGGAGATTATCACAGACTTTATAAACTCACGGACCAACAAGATGGCAGGTATTAACAGGTGGAAGAAAATGGCTTTAAGGTCTAATCGAGCTGTTTTGAAACGAGATCGCAATGTTAAATCTCTAGAAGGTAGGCAGTGAGATATTTAATATACAACATTATCTAGAAGGTATAACGTGGCTGTTATAACACGAGGCCCAGCTGTTATAACACAAGGCCCGGTTGATATAACAGCGAACCGAGCTGTTCTAACACAAGGCCCGCTGTTCTAACATGGGACAGAACTGTTCTAACATGGAACCGAGCTCTTCTAACACTAAGGCCCGCTGTTCCAACATGGGACTGACCTGTTCTAACATGGGGATGGGCGGTTACAACTTGCAACCGGGTTGTTCTAACAAGAGTCCGGACTGTTCTAACAAGATCGAGTTGTTCTTACATGGAACCGGGATGTTCTAACATGGGTCTAAGCTATTGTAACATGAGACAAACTGTTAAATCCCTAGACCACCCATAACTTACAGGAATTGAATGGGGTTTAACATCCTGGGCCCTGTTTCACGAAATTTTAACTTAAGATAAAATCCAATTTTAGTAGATACTTCAATTTTGATTGGCTAAGCAGTAAAATCAATCTAATATTATCCAATCAAATTACTAAAATTGGGATCTTATCTTAGTTAAAATTTCGTGAAATAGGCCCATGGATTTCTACATAAACCGTGCTACAAAAAGACGGAAATACGCCATATGCTATGAGGGAAATTTTACCACTGCACCTAAAAACTAATATCAAGAGATCTTTAACGTGCACGACAGCATATACTCGAGTTGATATGAAATATATATGCGATGATTATATGTGGTTTATTGGAGGGAAGTACTGGAGCATTCTGTATATGAAATGACATAAAATGGGTTAACGTTCTATTGTTCTATTCCGAACTGGGCTACTGAAGACGGGCCTACGCCATACAGTGTACCATGAAGGCATTCTGTTTATCTTTCATTTGTATTAAAAAAAATAAATGCATCGTTTAAATATAGTTTGTGATATGATTTGTAAAGTAGGAATGTGTCTACCTGTTGAGATCGAATGTCGACAATTGAAGTAAAAAAGTTGAAAAAAACAAAACCGAAAATACAACCAGTAATTCCATCTATAATTCCATTTGTTATGGAGAATTTAAATTTTAATGCCACTTGACAAATACAATTCTATCAGTAAAAATTATAATGCCACTTGACAAATACAATTCTCTGCCGGTAAAAACATTGTCGGGGGGTCGTGTGACAATTGAGAGAGAGAGAGAGAGAAATGTGGTTTAACATCCACTCGACACAAACCAAGTCATTTCGGGACTAACATATGGTTTAATTTTATTTCAATAATTGGCTTTTGCGTAGGGGTCTTTAGCAGTGGAGGAAACCGGAGTGCCCGGAGGAAATCCACGAGGTTGAGAAGGCGCCCCTATTTCCATGCCACATACGCTCACACCAGGACTCGAAACCACAGCCGCAAGCCAGAGGTGACCGGCCAGCTAGTCCAGTAGGCCATCCCACCCCCACCCCCATCTGACAGGTGAATCAACTTGCTAGAGGTAATTCTAGCTATGATATAACATGGAATAACATTTGAGTAATAAATTACTAGTAGGAATAGGTAACTTCTGCTACTGGTAGGGGATGATACGACCAGTAAACCATACAAATAAACCTACATAAATATTTTCAAGTAACGTTACAGAAGGAATTACTACCGACAAGCGAGGGTACCAGTAAAATAACAACTGACAAAATAATACCCCGTTCTCTTGGATTTTTACTGTTTTAAGTTTTCATTCAGGAAATTAAATGTCACAATGAATTTGATATATACATAAATCTTTCAGTCTATCTGTGGTGACATTTTATTTAGTTTATGTTTGTTTGATATTTGAGTTTATCTGATGGTCGACATCTGACCAAGGTTTATCATTAATTGACACAGATTTCAGCCTGTCACTTGTCAAATTGTTATTTTTACAATATTCAATATTATACTAAACTTTCTGGTTACTCCCCCTCCTCCGTCTCCGCGGGGTTGGGCGGGGTGGTGGGATAAATGGTTTAACATAAGGTCTGTTGTTGAGTCGAGTGTCGTGGTTTTTATTCCCAATTTGTACGTGACAGGGAGTGGGGTTGGCTGACCAACTTCGTTTGTTTTCTCCGGGTCCTCTGGTTTCCTCATACAGTCCCAATATGACCTAGTTTGTATCTCTCTCTCTCTCTCTCTCTCTCTCTCTCTCCACCTCTCTCCACTCTCTTTCCCTCACGCTCTCCCTTTCTGTGATATACACCTCGTTTGTCTAGAATGGATTAACTATTACAGATTGTTTGTCACGAATACCTTAACTATTTAGCCTATACCGTTTTTGAGGACTTCGAATTTTGTATATTGGTTTGAATGGTTCGTACTTGGTTTTATTTTATTTATATGTTTTTGTATACATTGTATGAATGTGCAAGGATGTCTAGAATGCATTAAATGTGTTTGTGTATGTTTTCAGGATGTCTAGAATGGGGTAATTTGTTCCCGGAAGCTGTTGGTGCGTGTCAATCACCCATCAATCTGGTGTCACGTGATGCATGTTATGATCCCGAGTTAGAGAAGAACGAATTAAAGTTTAATTACTGTATCTGCAGAGAAACTGATATATTGAATAACGGTCATACACTCGCTGTATTTCCTAGAGTTAAACAAGGTATTGATATTATTATAACGGTTATATACCGGGGGGGGGGGGGGGGTCCTAGAGTTAAACAAGGTATGAATACTATACAGGTGACAATTCTATGGAATATAATCACTGCTGGTTACACTGCTTATTATTTCAACTGGGCGTCGCGGTTTAGGGGGCCCCGCGGTTCGTGGCAAAAAGAGAAACAATTCAAATTCCAGATGAAAGTTTCACGGTAATAGATCTAGCGGCGCGAGGGCTGAGACTGGGCTTTGTACCTCTGGTGATGATCGGTCCATCCTTCTAGCGGCGATTTCACTTGTTACAACAGTTCCACGCCGTTATTATACAGGCGCGGATCCAGAAGGGGGGTCGAGGGGGTCCGGACCCCCCCCCCCCCCCCCCGCTCAGGCTTGAAAATTTTTTATGCGATTTTATTGGCGATTTAGACCAGTAATTTTGGAATTTACCTTCCGGAAATACGTCAGAATGAACCAAATTGAATCTAATTTACTAATTTAATCGGTTGAGCGCAATTAGTTATGCAATTATCAAACCTGGACCCCCCCCCCCCCCTGCAAAAAATCCTGGATCCGCGCCTGTTATATGTCATTTCCGCGCATTGTGTGCCATTCGTAACTGACATGTAATTTTTCTTGTGTACTTGTGTGTTACGCATGCGTACCATTAAAAATGTGTGAAATAATCTCTTCGTTGCGTTAGGGGCCCCGCGTTTCTAACATGGCCCAGGCCCCTTCTCCGGTTAAACAGGGCTTTGGACGTCTGTGTTCATTGCATCATTGATAATTACTAGAGAAGCCTAGTCGAAACGTCGCTCTGTAACAAGCAGTAATTGTATTCCATAGAATTGTCACCTGTATATTCCAATTCTATTACTAAATGCCACTGAAACAATTTAGATACATACTATTCAAATACGGGCATACACTGGCTGGATTTCCTAGTGCTGGAGATCACGTCCCGATCCACCCACTTAAACACCAAAATCTCACCGGTCAGAGTAATCTGAAAGACTATATAGTAAACATTTGATTAACTCTAATGGCAAAAGAACATTTTGTATTCAATTTCACATGAACCAATAATACAGTATGCGGGCCAACTGTGTGAGAGCCGCTTGAAAATCAAAAGCTGATTTTGGGGGGGCTTTGAAATAAACCTAATCCCGAGAGGTTTATAAGTCTCAGCGTCTTAGGGCAGTTCTAATAGTAAGCGCAACTCTGTTTGTCTGAATGATAAGTTTGCGCAGTGTTAATTTGATATGAATGTCCGACGAAATGAAATGGGGAATTAACGGTGTACTGTTCTGCTCCGATTGGAATGTCTAGAGTCTTATAATATACGCCTACAGAATAATGATAATAATAGTCCATATAGAATAATAAAGTATTTTATGATTATCGATGTAATTTTTATATTACAGAAAGTCTGAGACACGAATCAATGGGAAGATCAGGTATGTAGCGTGTGTTTATATGTTTATATGTTTATATGTGTTTATATATGTTTATGTCAGTTCAAAATCTTCTACATCAATTGTAAAATATAAGCTTTATAACTACACGTGGTCTGTTCACTACACGTCATCTGTTCACTTATTGTGTCGACAGTGAAACATAAAATCAATTATATCTCAATAGGCTACTTGCTTCATCTGTTCTAGTAAAATTTTCAACAGTTTGTCATTCAACATAACAAATCAGTATATTATAAAATCCAAGTTGTCGCTATCATGCTTTGTCTATGTTTTAAAAATTCGTGTACGTCATTCGAATTCTCCCTTGGTTTTTTCTGATCTTACGCCTTGTCGCCCCGCCCCTCCTCATGTCCCATCGGAATTCTACTCTCATGTTTGACCGTATGATCTATTTATAGCAAAATGTTTGACTGTGTGATGTATTTATAGTAACATGTTTGACTGTATCATCTATTTATAGTTATATCAGGAGGTCCATTACAACCAGGTACAGAATATGAACTAGCAGAGATCAGATTTCACTGGGGACGTGAAAATAATAAAGGATCAGAACATACAGTTAATAAAAAGGCTTTTCCCATGGAGGTTAGTTACCTGTATAGATTGTCTTCTCTTGAACCAGGGAGCCACGGTGGGTAAGAGGGTTTCCCATTTTAAGTGGTGCATGAAGGACAACTGTCTAGTCGTTCGGATCGGACGAAAAACTGAAGTCGCGTGTATAGATTGTCTTAGTCTTCTTCTCTTGGAGTCACGCTAGCTAAGTGGGTAAGACGCTGACTCGCTGCATTGGAGGAGAAAATTCATCGCGATTTTTCGACGCGGTTTCCCCTTGTCAGTGTTGCAGAAAGGACAGCTGTGTAGTCGTTCGGATGGTGAAGATCGAGTCCCCCGTGTATACATTGGCGCGCACGTAAAAAAAAAATCCCTTGGTTGTTGGAATTCGATATAAGAGTAGGTAAATTTCCCTCATAGCACACTGTATTGTGTATGCCCGTCTTCATTAGCCCAGTTTAGGAGCAGAACAGTAGGACGTTAAACACCATTTCATTTCATTTCTCTTGATTTGTTGTTGTTCTTAGCGTTTAACGTCCGCTTCCACCGAAGTCTTATTTTTTCATTTTTATTATCTTAGCGCACGCGCAGGAGTCTTTGCTGTGGGAAGAAACCGGAGTGCCCGGGGGAAACCCACATACACTCACACCGGAGATCGAAACCACAGCCGCAAGTCAGAGGTGACCGGCCAGGTAGAGGTCGAAGCGCGGCACTCTAGACCACTAGGCCATCCCAATCTATTGACTTAGCTCGGAACTCTGGTTATAGTAGTGTCGTTAGCACACGGCATGCGTTCAAACTCCACTAAAGAATGACGGCCACCATAAGGGAACTCGACTGTCGACTAGAATCGAATCTGTGTAAAGGGAACTCGACTGTCGACTAGAATCGAATCTATGTTAAGGGAACTCGACTTTCGACTAAGATGATGACTGTGGTAAAGGTATTGAACTAAAGAAAATAATATTGTTAATTCGAGCCCCTGACTGCCTGAGCCTGGTTTTATCAACATGTGATGATATATATTTGATGATATACATGATAATGGTATATTTATGATGATACAGTAATTATCTTATAAATATATAATATTATATCAATTAAATACAATTCCCATGTGATGTTATAACACTATATATATATACAGTCAGTGCATGTCATAGTATTACATAGATAATTATACTACTTCTATACTCTGGCGGGCAATATACCATTTCGTTTCAAAATCTGTCCCCGGACAAAATTACCCTGATTCGATTTTCGACTAAAAGCCAATCTTTAACATACTGTCGACGCTATGCAATGGTTGTCCTATCGACTAAACGACTAAACGCTTTGGCGTGCTTGGCGTCCGTCCAGCGACATTGACAAAGGTTAACAAGGCCGAAATATCCCGAAATGGGTTTGAACGTCAACTCGACACAAACTCGGTCATTTCGGGACTAACATATGGTTCAGTTTTATTTCAATAATTCTATTGCGCGTAAGGGTCTTAGTGGGAGGAAACCAGAGGACTAGGAGAAAACCCACGAGGTTTGACAGGCGACCCTACTGCTCGTCACGTACAACTGAGGAATCGAAACCACGTAAGTTGACTCAATGACAAACGTTATGATACAAGGGTCAGTTCGGGGCGATCTGCACTGACAAACCAGCCTCACCCGCCCCCCTCAACCCCAGCAGTTGACTCAATGACAAACGTTATGATACAACGGTCAATTCGGGGCGATCTGCACTGACAACCCCCCCCCCTCACCCCCCCCCCCCCCCGCACCCGATCCAGATAATAATATGTTAATATCGCATGTGTTGTATATTTACCAGGTACAGTTAGTCCATTGGAACAGTGAGAAATATTCGAGTATAGAAGAAGCATTGGGTAGTCCATCTGGTATCGCTATAGTCTCCCTCTTTACTCAGGTACGTACACACGGTGGAAGCTAGTCCGTACACTTGGAGATAGCTCGTCCGTACACACGGTGATAGCTCGTCCGTACGCACGGTGATAGCTCGCCCGTGCACACGGTGATAGCTCGCCCGTACACACTGTGATAGCTCACCAGTACATACCGCTTAGAATTTATGGGTACATCTCGTCAACTTGGCCTGGACACCATGTAAAATTGGCCCGCACACCGTGTCCACTTGGTTCGCAAACGATGTCGTCTGCCTTCATTGGTATTTTTATCTTGGTTTTCCCTTGTTAGTGGTGTAAGACATAGGGGCTGGCAACCATTGCCTTCAAGTTCTTCGGATGGGACTACAAAACAACGCCCCATGCACGTGTATATTGGAATATATTGTATTATATTATGTTATAGCTAGGAAGAGAACATACAGGTTTACGTGTTGTAACAGATAATCTAGAAGATGTCCTATATAAGGTAGATTGATCATCATTTATTACATGTTTGATTCTTTCTTATTAATGTTGGGGGGGGGGCGAATGGTTAGCACGTGCACGCTGTATCATAAGGTCTGTTAGTCAGTCAAATGTTGTGGTTTCGATTCCCCATTCCCGAAATGACCTAGTTTGTGTCGAGTGAGCGTTAAACTCTCTGGGCGTACTCGATTGAACGTTCCGGAATTAAATTCTCTCAATTCCAAAACTGGTGTCAATCGAATGAAAAGGAGAATTTCGGAGTACAACGCATGTGCCGACTGCATAAAAAATATCTCAACCAATCATTGCAGCTTAAACATATTTTTTACTTAAAATACGTCACGATTCCACTCACTCCACCTCAGCTGTCGGGACTGGCAGAACTGTGACAGGACTCAATTCCGTGTCACTCGATTGCAATTCTATCTGTCAATTCGGGACGTTCTGGACTGTGAATCGAGCATCCCCCCTCTCTCTCTCTCTCTCTCTCTTTTGTTGATGCTAGTATTGAAATCGTGGAGTAATTGTGGTAATCCTATCAGGTCGTATCATATATAGAGGTCAGTCGTAGTAATCCCGTTGACCGTATTGAAACGTATCCGACCGTATCTACACCTACCAGATCGTAGACTCAATAGAGACAATCCTTCCGTAACGCCTCGCTCGACAGTCTCGAACCTAGAATAACTGGTTGGTGATCAACCGTGTGTGAAAGTTCCAATACCGTGGAAAACTAGTCAAGATACGGTGTCAAAGACGTACTTATGTTGTCTTTAATGTCGTGTGTCGTGTGTTCAACCATTTGTCCACTTTTTTTGTGTGTGGGAGAGAGCTTTGGAGGGGGGGGGGGTAGGGTTTAAAGTTTACTGGCGCTAACCACCCACCCCCATTTGATGGTGTGTGTGAGAGAGAGAGTTGGGGAATAAGGTTTAAAGTCCAGTCGCGCTATCCCCCCCCCTCGCCTCCATTTTATTATGACCTTCTACAGGTCATGGTTATATAAAACACCGAATTCGTCAGTGGTCGACGGTGTCAAATAATTCCTATCTGGGTGTTAAAATAGACCTTAAAGTATATTGTACAACGGAGGGGATGAATGGATTAATGTGTACGCTGTACATCATAAGGTCTGTCATTGGGTCAAGTAACGCGGTTTCTATACTACACTTGTACGTGACAACGAATAGGGTCGCCTGCCTAACCTCGTGGGTTTTGTGTGGGTACTCCGGTTTCCTCCCGCTTTGGTAGGTGGATGGTACAAGGAAAGAAATAATATGTAAATTCGTGTTTTATTAAAGAATGTTTTTAATTAATGAATGATAATAATTGTTATTTTAGGGCCGCCAGAAAACAGCCACGTCAGCATTTAACCCTACCTGTTTATTACCTGGTAAATATCATTCATACTCGATACAATTTTATACTGTATAGTCCAATTCGGATATAACTTGCTCCTTTTATGCTATATTAAATATAGCTCAAATCATTTAATACTGTATTGTCCGATTCGTATACAGCTTTCTCCTTTTAATACGGTATGGCCCGATTTAGACACACCTTTCTCCTTTTAATACGATATGGCCCGATTTAGACACACATTTCTCCTTTTAATACGATATGGCCCGATTTAGACACACTTTTCTCCTTTTAATACGCTATGGTCCGATTTAGATATAACCTGTTCCTTTTACACTGTATAGTTAGATTTGCTCCTTGGTACTATATGGTCCGATATAGATACTCCCCAAATCTTTTATACGGTTTTGTCTATATGGTCCGATTGTGACACATGCAGTAGCCTTGATCCTTTTTATACGATCTTGTTCCTACCTTACGATTATTTGTTTGGGTAGATGGGTAGTTCCCGCTCCAATTCTCTCCTAACCTCTCGTCTGGTGAACCGACCGTTTGTAACCAACCCCTAACAACATAGACAGTGTCGTATTTACCTGTAGGTTTCGCAGGCTAAAAACTAGGACCTCAAGATTTTGCGGGGGCCTTCGTTCAAGGGGTATGTTATTTTTGACACGTTCGTAAGCCTTTCTTACAAACACTGTAGCCTGAAATATCCAGCATCACTCTGGGTTTTAATTTGGTTTACAACATTCGTCCTCACTTTTTCTTGTTGTGGGGGGGATGGATGGGCATCATAAGACGAATAGTCTGGAGCCTAAATCACTGATCGTACAGTTTGATGGATGGTGGCTGATCCATTTTATCCATCTTATAATGTACATTTTAATAAATGTAAACTATTTTTCAGATCCTCAACTACGAGATTTCTGGGCCTACGAGGGATCTTTAACGTCCCCGCCGTGTTCAGAAAAAGTGACGTGGATTTTATTTCGATACCCACTGATGTTATCTCACTCACAGGTAACGTGGTGTTTTATATTTTACAAAGATACGGGTCAGAATAGAATGGTTCACTGTGTTAATATTGGGTAGCTCGTGAGAATGAAATGAAATGGGGTTTAACGTCCTACTCTTCTGCGCCTAACCTGGGCTAATGAAGAGGGCATACGCCATACAGTGTGCTATGGGGGTAAATCTAGCCCGAACTCCAGCACTAAGGTCTACTCTTATATCGAATTACATTTGCCAGGTGATTTATTAGGTGTACGGGGGGTTGGGATGGCCTAGTGGTCTAGAGTGCCGCGCTTCGACCTTTAGCTGGCCGGTCAACTCTGGCTTGCGGCTGTGGTTTCGAGCCCTGGTATGAGCGTATGTGACATGGAGATAGGGGCGCCTTCTCAACCTCGTGGGTTTCCTCCGTGCATCCCGGTTTCCTCCCACTGATAAAGACCCCTACGCGAAAGCGAATTATTTAAATAAAATGAAACCATATGTTAGTCCCAAAATGACCTAGTTTGTGTCGAGTGGACGGTAATTCCCATTTCTCTCTCTCTCTTTATTATGTGTACGCCAATGTGTAGACGGGACCTCGGATTTTTGTCTTATCCGAATAACTATACAGCTGTCTTTATCACGCCTTTTGTTCGGACGTTGGACCTCACTTCATTAGGATTGATCTGAAATGAAAGCAGGTTTAACGACCTACGTTTTTTGCACCAACCGGGGTAAGGATGCTGGAGAAAACGATAGATAAGATTTGAAATGCTTTAGATATATTTTATTATACTGGTTCAGAGAAAGGATTTTTTACATATATTTAACACAGGTTTTAAAAGTTTTTGTTCGGAAGATAATAACAATATAATATAAAATGAATTTAAAACTTATGGTTAGGACGGTAATAATATTATAAAATATACAAATAGAATTTAAATATTGCGGTATTCAGCAGGCAGGTATAAATCCGCTTCTCCTTTCATTCCTTTATAATATCACACAGAGTTTAGACTTCTTACTCGGTGTTGGTGTATCTGAAATATATAAAGAATTAATTATAGGAGATATCTTGTCATAAAATAAATATAGAAAATTAACTATTATTATAGGAAAATCTTGTATTAAGGATTTGACGACTTATAAAATACATGTTTGTTTACCAAGTTCTAAATCTTTATATTAACCTACTGAAATTTACTTACCACTAGATGCTGGTGCGCGAGTCTCTTCTACCGGAGCCTCTTTGGTTTCTTCCGACACGGCTGGTTCATCAGCATTTGTTTCATCTTTCACTGGTTCTTCTCCGGTGTTTTCTGCCGGAGCCTCTTTGGTTTCTTCCGACACGGCTGGTTCATCAGCATTTGTTTCATCTTTTACAGGTTCTTCTCCGGTGTTTTCTGCCGGAGCCTCTTTGGTTTCTTCCGACACGGCTGGTTCATCAGCATTTGTTTCATCTTTCACTGGTTCTTCTCCGGTGTTTTCTGCCGGAGCCTCTTTGGTTTCTTCCGACACGGCTGGTTCATCAGCATTTGTTTCATCTTTCACTGGTTCTTCTCCGGTGTTTTCTGCCGGAGCCTCTTTGGTTTCTTCCGACACGGCTGGTTCATCAGCATTTGTTTCATCTTTCACTGGTTCTTCTCCGGTGTTTTCTGCCTCTGTGGGTGCTGTATCAGCTGCTGCTTCTGCTGCGCCCGAAGCCTCATCAGTTGCCGCTGGGTTATCAGCCCCTCCGGCATCCCCTGCCTCTGGTTTATCAGCGCCTTCTTCTGTATTTGCTGCTGCCTCTTCTGTTGCCGCGGGGGTAGTTTCCTCCTGGGGGGTTTCTGCCTCTGCTGCTTCTGTTGTGGCTGCGGCTTCTGTAACTTCTGCAGCGGCCTCTGTATGTTCTGCATCAACAGTTTGACCATCTGTACCTGCTTCAGTTGGCGCGGCATCATCCTCTTGGCTGTTGGTATTAGTGTCCAATATCACTATATTACCCCAAGTCTTGGATTCAAAGACAACCATGATTATTTAGTTCTAAAATAATCCAATGAATTGGTCGGAATGAGATAATATAAATTTATAAGTTGATTAAATAAATAAGAAGATCTAAATCTAAATTAAAGAACAACTCCTATAATGTTCCTCTTCGCGTGACCTGGCCAACCACCAATTGATTATTATGACGTCATAATATGCAAAACGTCGATAATAAATTTGTATGACGTTTAGATACAATAAAAGCTTACCATAACTTTTTAAAAAATATCAATGAGTAGTGTCGCCTGTCCTCCCTTTTCTTGTCACTGCTAAAGACCCCAACGCGCAAGCGAATTATTAAATACTAAAATAAAATTAAACTATATAATAAGTCCCGAAATGACCTAGTTTGTGTCGAGTCGATGTTAAATATCAGATTTTATGTTCACCAACTTCGTGTCTTTCGGGCAAAAAACGAAATGAAAACTAAACAGAGAGATGGCCTCTAATTCTACCCAATTCAACTCTGTAAATAGATTGAAATAAGATTTAGCGTGCTATTTTCTACTCCGCGTAATGTCTTGTCCGTCGGTTTGTCTTGTTTAATTGTCTGTGTGTGGTGCAGTCTCAATGCCCTTACTGTAGTATGCTATGTGGAATATTTTGTCCGGACAGCGGCTCTACGTGCTAGGCTTGGCCTACTGTTATTTTGATTTCCAACTCCCAGGAGTCTTTTACGTGCACGCCAATGTACACACAGGGCCTTGACTTTCGTCCCATCCGAAACACTAGGTGTTACCCCCACCCCCCTACTGAACCACTGACAAGGGGGTACCATGCCGGAAATTACCAAGGAGCCCGGTGCCGAAATGACTGTGACACCGCAACTCATTGTAATCAAGATTACGGGTGGGGGGGACGAATGGTTAGCGTGTGCGCACTGTATCATAAAGTCTGTCATTGAGTCAACTGGCCTGGTTAGATTCCCCGGTTGTACGTGACAAGGAGTAGGGTCGCCAGTCCAACCTCGTGGATTTTCGCCGAGTCCTCCGGTTTCCTCCCACTGATAAAGGCCCCTACACTCAAGCGAATTATTGAAACAAAACTGACCCATTTGTTAGTCCTGAAATGACCTAGTTCGTGTTGAGTGGACGTTAAACCCCATTTCTCTCTCTCTGTAATCAAAATAATGACCAGCAATGAATAAGTCGCTACAATCGCTGGTAGGGGTGTCATCTGTACGGGTTAATTAGCTAGCAATATTAACATTTTCCTTTTCCAAATTAGATTCTATAAAAAAAATTGAAGTATTAGAAAAATAAATAAAGGTGTTTGAAGTACCTCTGATCTGAATAAAACAGTTTCCTTTTTAGTGTAAATGGTTACATAAAATGAGTAAAACGGGTGCAGATCCAAGAATTTTTGCAGGAGGGGGTTCCCAGATTCCTGTTAAGGAAATCCGTCATCATCGTTTCTTAATTTCATCATGAATTTCATAGGTATACATAAAAATTGAGATTTTTAAAGAGAGAAATCTTTTTCATAATGATGTGGGATCACATTGTGATTTAATTTCATTGATGCAAGGCTTTATTTTTTATGTAACTGAGCAGGGTGGGGTTTGGACCCCCTACCCCCCCCCCCCTCTCTGGATCCGCCCCTGTTAAAGGGATCATTCTGCGGACCAGTTGACGTTCGTATAATGATTGACGCCGTGTGATGTGTTGTCACGTGAAGAATGCATTATTTGAGGTCAGCCATCTTGTACAGATATATTAGAAGCCGCTCTCACAACCAAAACAAAATCTCTCACGTTTACAATAATATGGCCGATTTATTACAAACCATAAAACTAATCACAAAATTTTCTTTTCCAGCTGGAAGAATTCCGTCGATTGAGAACATTTCCTAAAGGTGAAAGTCCTAAAACAGGTGAAGATGGAGTCATGGCGGATAATTTCAGACCAACCCAGAAACTTGGTGATAGACGAGTCAGGGCATCATTTCAATCCTAATTTATATCAAATTGTAATAGACATGGGGTAAAATGCCCTCTAGTGAACATGTGACTGGATATTCTAGACCGTGAAGGATGGAATATAGATAGGATCATCAAGTCCTCAAATCACATGAATTTTTTTATATATTTTTTTCTTTAAATGCGACCTTGGTTCAGAGCCGTCTTTAGCGGGGGGGGGGGGGTAAATTGCACCCCCAGAAAAATAAGGCGCCCCGAGAAATGGTGCCCCTACGGGATTACTTGCTAGTGACTTTGATTGCGGCAATCTTAGCGCTCAATAAGTTGAGCATTATATTGGCGCCCCACCACTCAGCCGCACCCCCACTTTTAAAATCCAACATACGGCCGTGCGTTGAAGTAAGGGTCATTGGGCCATTATTACTGGGCGCGGACGTGATCGCGAAATCATCATTCCGAGATGAAATTATTTTTAATTAATTGGCGACTTGACCAGGTGTCGTGTGATCTCGATCTCTGATAACCACACAAACTCAAACCCCATTGTCACTTCCGTCAGGCAGGGAGAATCCATTGCATTTATTCTAATCATTATGTTTTACTTTCACATTCACAGCTTTTAAATTTTATATTAAGTTCCCACTTTGACTTCTAATTTCACCAGTATTATTTTTTATTCTATATAAGGTTCTCACCTTATTTGGTATTAGCTCCATCAGGATATTTGATTTTTCCCGCTATATGATGATATTAACTTATAGTAAACCATCGTGCCTTCTACTTTCACACCTCGCAGCCGGGTTTTCTCCGGGTCCTCCGGTTTCATCCCACTGCTAGAGATCACTATACGCGCAAGCGATTTATAGAAATAAAATGAAACCATGGTCCCGAAATAACCTAGTTTGTGTCGAGCGGACGTTAAACCACATTTATCTCACTTTCTCTACTTTCACTTTCACTGTTTTCTTTTTTAAAATAAGTTACGACCTTTCCTTATTCGGTATTATCTAAATGTATATGAGGATCGTATTACAGGTGTTTTTCCTTTTTATAAAACAAACTAATTGGAATATTTTGCGTGTATTTATTGTGTTGTTTTGTGTTTTTATATTTTATTGTATTTTACGTATTAAAAAACTTGTTTATTTTCACAATTATATTGTTTTATAATTTAAAAAATCCATTTGTTCTTATACATGTAAATGGTTTAAAGTCTCGCCATGGGTGACCGAATGATTAACGAGTGCGCATTGGATCTTAAAGTCTGTCAATGACCAATCTAATTAAAACACAGATCCTGTTTACAGACAGCAGTGCCGGTTTTCTTCCAGACAGCAGCGCCGGTTTTCTGCCAGTCGTAACGGAAATTATTTCATTTCGGGCACTTCCATTTCGGACCCTTCCAAAACCGAGGCTCACGCATGTGCAATATTATATTCGAGTGCGTAGACGATCGTTTGACATTGGAGACGAACAAAATGGTAGGTAGATAAGTCTTAAAATGCTTCAGATATATAGATAATCTCCTATGAGTGTTTTTTGATATCAAAAAATATCAACACAAGTTGATAATGTAAAAAAAACGAGGCTTTGCCGAGTTTTTTTTTACTTTATCAACGAGTGTTGATATTTTTTGATATCAAAAAACACGAGTTGGAGATTTTATTTATCACCCAATCCTTTCTTACATGCAGAAATAAATAAATATAATTCTTTGGTATAAATTTCACCTTTACTGGACCTAATTTCATTACTGCGTAGTGATACATCAGTTTTTTGACTGCAGTTTAGCTATTGCAAAGTCCTATATATTGACCCAGTATTTCCTTCAAAGTCAATTAAATAAAAACAGTTTCTTTTTAACAAAAAAAAGTCACTTTTTATTTAAAATAAGTGGTTTCTTTAAAATAAAAGAAAGTAGTTCCTTTTTGATTGACCAATGAAATTCATGTAAAGCGATATCTCCTAAGGAGATACCGCAGTAGATTATGTAATTTATCATACAAGCGATATCTACTGTCAAATAAGATATTGGGTGATGAATTTTATTACATGTATATGGAAAGGATATTTTACATATAAATAACACAGGATTGAAAACTTAAGACGGTGATAATAATAAATATAATTTAAAACTTACGGTTATGACGGTAATAATATTATAAATATAACGGTGATAATATGATAAAATATAAATAGAATTTATATATAGTACAGCGTATATAAATGTTAATATTATAATATTTAGCAGGTGGGGGTACATCAGATATAAACAAACTTCTCCTTTCATCTATAATATCACACAGAATTTAGACTTCTTACTAGGTGTAGGTTTATCTGAAAAATATAGATATTTAACTATTATTATAGGATCTTAAATTGTATTAAAGATACATTATGAGAGGTTAGGTAACGAGTTGACAGTTCACACAATAATAGTTAATGTAAAGGCAATTTGCTGAAAATTTCATTCAAATTGATCTACTATGAACCGAGAATTAAGCGAATGAAGGTTCCGCCTAGCCTCGATCATTATTATATTGCAGACCTACCCTTTCCATCACCTGCAATGGTGTGGTAAAGTTGGTAGATTGAACCTGCTTAGTTCGGGACAATAGATTTCTTGATTGATAACACGATACAAGGTTTAAATAAGTTTAAATAATCCACAAATTACACATACAGTAAAAACAATTAAATAAAACGCGTAAGAGCGTAGTCGATGTTGGTCGATCTAGATGTATTTCAATTCACCATAACCATTAAACACCATTTCTGTTGGTATTACACATAACCATTTGTGGAAAAGAGCCGGTATTGACCTTCACTAAATCTGTAACATGTGGTACTGATGCATGCGTGTAATTTAGTTTTATCCCAGCTAAACTTCTGAATAACCAACTAGGACAAAGAATTACTAATCACCTGATAAACAATATTTCAGAAAGAGACCACCTTCAGAACTGTAAAGAGTCCAACGAGTTATCCTTTCAACTATACCCAAAAATATCAAAACTAAACCCATAAAAGAACTAAAACATTTCAACCACTAAAATAAAACACCATAATCCGGACAATACAATTCCAGCCCATACAACTGAAAATCCATCCCCAAAAACATTTAAACGAATTTACATTATCTCACAACCAAAACTATAAACTCACTTATTAAAAACTTCCAATAATCAAGACACTGACCAGGACATTCTTCACCAACATTAATTGACAGAGTCCCAAAATATGACCCTGTTACAATTACTATGAGTCGTACGGTACGACAAAAATCATAGTTTTGATTATTCATTAATTAAATCGTAAAGGAAAGTTATGCAGCAAATCGGATCATAATCCAACAAATATCGCAGGCTAGCCTTGACATCGAGAGTTAATTATGGTCTGGATCAGTTAATTAATGTCTAATTAATAGTTTTTATAACATTTCAGGCCTAAAGAAAGACCTACAATAGGCAGATTTAGCTCTTGCATAATGTTAGTTTAAGGATTTGACGTCTTATAAAATACTTGTTTGTTGAATTATTGAAATTTACTTACCACTAGATGCTGGTGCGCTAGTCTCTTCTACCGGAGCCTCTTTGGCTTGGGCATCTTCCTCCGACACGGTTGGTTTATCAGCAGTTGTTTCATCTTTCACTGGTTCTTCTCCGGTGTTTTCTGCCTCTGTGGGTGCTGTATCAGCTGTTGCTTCTGCTGCGCCCGAAGCCTCGTCAGTTTCCGCTGTGTTATCAGCCTCTCCATCAAACCTGGCCACTGATTTGTTAGATCCTATTTCTGTGGTTGCGTCTGTCCCCCCGGGGGTAGTTTCCTCCCCTGAGGGTTCTGCTTCTGTGATCTCTATGGTGGCTACGGCTTCTACCTCTGTACTTTCTGCTGTGGCAGCGGCCTCTGTCTGTTCTTCATTTACAGTTTGACCTACAATAGGCAGATTTAGCTCTTGCATAATGTAAGTTTAAGGATTTGACGTCTTATAAAATACTTGTTTGTTGAATTATTGAAATTTACTTACCACTAGATGCTGGTGCGCTAGTCTCTTCTACCGGAGCCTCTTTGGCTTGGGCATCTTCCTCCGACACGGTTGGTTTATTAGCAGTTGTTTCATCTTTCACTGGTTCTTCTCCGGTGTTTTCTGCCTCTGTGGGTGCTGTATCAGCTGTTGCTTCTGCTGCGCCCGAAGCCTCGTCAGTTTCCGCTGTGTTATCAGCCTCTCCATCAAACCTGGCCACTGATTTGTTAGATCCTATTTCTGTGGTTGCGTCTGTCCCCCCGGGGGTAGTTTCCTCCCCTGAGGGTTCTGCTTCTGTGATCTCTATGGTGGCTACGGCTTCTACCTCTGTACTTTCTGCTGTGGCAGCGGCCTCTGTCTGTTCTTCATTTACAGTTTGACCATCTGTACCTGCTTCAGTTGGCGCGGCATGATCTTCTTGGCTGTTCGTATTAGTGTCCATTTTCACTACATTGCCCCAAGTCTTGGATTCAAAGACAACCATGATTGTTTAGTTCTAAAATAATCCAATGAATTGGTCGGCATGAGATAATATAAATTTATAAGTTGAATAAATAAGTAAGAAAATCTAAATCTAAATTAAAGAACAATAACTCTTATAACGTTCCTATTCACGTGACCTGGCCAATCTTCTGTGGATGATCATGACGTCATAATACGCTACACGTCAATAATAAAATTAAATTTGCTTTATAATATGTGATCCATTGCCATCACATTTTTTTAAAAAAAAAACCCAAACAATTACCTAAATGTTTAAAAATCTGTAACACTTTTTTGGAAGCGGTGGTGGTGGTATTATTTTATTCTGATCGAAAAAACCCAACCCTTATAGTATGACCGTATATAGTTATCACCCTTTCCGTCCGTCGCGTCGGTGCGTTCATGTCAGGCGCGGATCCAGAGGGTCAGCTACATAAAAAAAATAATGCCTTGCATCAATGAAATTACATCACAAAGTGATCCTACATCAGTATAAAAATGATTTCTCTGTTTAAAAAGCTCAATTTGTATGTATGCCTATGTAATTTAGAGACGATGATGGCAGATTTCCGTAACAGAAACCTGGCAAACCCCCTCCTGCAAAAATTCCTGGATCCGCCCCTGCATGTTCGGCTTGTAGGTCTACTCTCTCAACACTAAAATCTACAATTCTTTTGATTTTAATTTTGTCTCTATCATTATGAAGATGGTCCTTTGTTCAAGATTCGATGATATTTGTCCGAAATATGGACCGCATTCATGCTAATCGCAGTATGTTTATGAATTCGTGCGCCCTATAAATTCTTTATGGGTTCGTTTGATTTTCATGGTGCAAAGCCTTAAAATATAAACCACAAAAGTAACACGTACACCAGATGATTTTCACCCTTATTCGTCAACAATTTCCTGCAAACGCTGGAGCGCCATGATAGAGGTTTGTGAGTTCTTCATGGAACTTTTTAGAATTATATTTCAAGCGTTACCACCTTGCCTGCTGTGTGTTACGTCACGGCCTCCGTTTCAATAAATATGTGTATGAGGGAAATGGGGTTTACCGTCCCCTCGACACAAACCAGGTCTATCTGTTAATTAACGTAAAATCCAGAAAAGTGTGTTTCAAATTATAGCAGCCATGCAGACGTATTTCCTTTACTTTGTGCTGGTAGTGGTGGGAAGTTTGACACCCCCCCCCCCCATATAAATTGAAACTACATGTACATTGGTTTTTTGGGGTTTTTTTTTTGCATCAACGCTTTGCCTTTCCCATGGCAACCGACCACTTGATATAAGTACCGTTTTAAAAATTTATTTGCATATTATGGTTTTAGCTGACCCGGATTAAAGGTCAATTTTGGTGGCCAGTCATTATTACATTTAGAACTGGTTTTATACGTTCCAAATATAATTTCAATAGAGATCGTCACTTCAGTCAGTTAGTTACATAGAAGAATAACCCGTGTTTGTCATGTTTGTCAATTCCCGTTTATTCAAGCGTTTGTTACACATCTCCCATAGCAATGATCTCTATGTTAAAATTATATTTGGAATATATTTATAACATAGTAACAATGACTGACACCAATATTGTCCTTTAAACTAGCATGGGTAAAAATATCACTCTTAACAGTAAACTAAAGCGGGTTTTTTCTGGTTATTGTCCGTCACAGTATGTATATCGGTATGGTAGACAACAAATATACAACAATAAATAAATTCATAAAATTATTTCATGCTTTATATGAATTTCTTTTAAGATGTTATTCTGGGTCCTCTGGCTACAGCCCAGTCTGTTTCAGCCAAATTTGTTATGCATTTCTAGATTGGCTCTGGGTCCTCAAATGTTTTAATGACCGGGAACTGATCAGCTTGTTCTAGTGAACTGGTTAGATGGATCTACAGTTCGGGTGAACCCAGGAACTAATTCTACCGTTCTGGAAAACACGTTAGGGTGAACTGGGGTGCAGGTTTACGATTTCCACATGGAATTACGTTGTACCACTGAATGTTAGGAATTCACCCACTGCAGGGGCCAAACACCTTATAAAATCCGATAAACAGGTGAAAACAACCAAAAAACTATTCAAAATGATATTTTTATTGCATGTTTAACATGACCACATTTAGAAATCTATACATATGATTATATAAACGGACAATATATTATATATGGACAATATCTAGGTAGAAATAATACACAGACCACCTGTTTTCAATGCCTGTCCTCAACATGAAACTGGTAGGGTGGTACCCAACTTTAGCCTTGTCCTTCAGTCATAGATGCGCCTCATACACTGTGTACCAAACCTATGGAATTGACTATCCCTGACCTTAAAGAATTCATAATCTCTTGACTGCTTTTAATAGCAGTTGAAGACTCATCTTTTAATCTTGTGATAAATTGAAAGCTAAATGCACCTTGAGCATGGACTCGCTATTTACCACATGATTATCGGCCCTGAGTTCACAAAACATTTTCAGACACGAGTTACAAATTTACTCAAAATTGTTCCCCTTATTTTAACTAAAATATAGCCCTTTATAAAACTTTTGTTGTTTTAATGTAGCAAATACATCAATAAGAAACTGTTTTGTGTTTCTAGATCAAAGATATTTCTCATAAACAGTGATTTAAAGTTTAGTAAATTAAGTCTGAAAATGCTTTGTGAACTGGAGGGAGCCTGGTCAATAGACATATTTTTAAAGTGATATTGACTCTGTGGAGCGATTTTACACAATATTATATACTATTCTTCTCTGCACTTTTATTTTATATACAATAAATAAATATTGGTTTGATTTATAAATTATATTTACATTTTATTTTATGGTTTTATACAGAGGTTATATACATAGTTAGTGTATAAAAATATCCTGTATAAACTATTATACATACTTATAAAAACACAGTGAATAAATTTACATAGTATGTGCATGTAGTACATAAGTGAGCTGCTCTCACAAAACCAGGTGTGTGGTCATTTTAATATTTGAATGGTCCACAGCCTAAGCTTTCCAAAAATGCAATTCTTTTTAAATTTGTTGTATCATCTAGAGATTGGCTCATTCACCACAGCAAGAAGAACGCGTCACATGTACAATGTAGTGTATTGCTCTATCCAATCATTAAAGCCTCTATTAAGATTAATATCCTGTATCGATCTAATTAACTCTCGTACTATAGTGCGACCTTTCATTTTGGTGTTTGGTTTTCATAATTAAACCTACTTTCATATCAGGCGTTTTGTAATACGAGTGACTGTCCCTTTAAACTTTTAATTCAATAAATTCTTTTTGTATGTGAATGGCAGTTACAAGCTGAATCTTGGATTCATTTTAAGTTGATTGTGGTCTATTATACAAAGTTAAGGAGGATTATAGAATGGGCTCCGTCTACAAACATCAAAGTACTACAGTAGTTGTGCCTTTTGTAATTTTAAATTTATCAGAATTAATAATTTGGTGAGGAATGTTGATGATATTTAGGTAATTTAGTTGTTTATCTACCATTAGAGTCATAATACAATAAATTAATATCAACAACAGGTTTTATCAGATTCTCGGGTACCTGTCATTATATCAGTCACAGATTCGTCTAATTTTCGTATTTTTCTTGGTTTTATTACAAGGCCTGATTAACGTATCAACAATCTACGATTTACGTAAGATTAATGTGTGATTAAAGATGGAGGTTTTTTATGTCTGTTTTCCGTGGCGAGTCTCTGTCGTAATCTTCTTACTTCCCGTAATAATTCCTGTTCTTTCTCGTCAAATGTTTTACCACTTCTCTCAAACGATACTAAAATAACAATCATTTCATATATTATTAAACGGAATAAAATGGAAGAGAGATGAGGTTTACGTCCACTTGACACAAACTACGTCATTTCGTGACTAACGTGTTTCAATCTTATTTTAATAATTCGCTTGTGTGTAGAGATCTTTAGCAGTGGGAGGAAACTGATGGACCCAGAGAAAACCCACAAGGTGGGACAGGCGACCCTACTCCTTGTCACGTACAACCAGGGATTCAAAACCATGCCAGTTGACTCAATGACAGGCTTTATGATAGAGTGCATGTGCTAACCATTCAGCCTTCCACCCCCCCAACACCCTCAAAAGGCCCTCTCTGTCCTACACCACTGATGTGGGGGAACCTAGCTGGAGAATCCAGATGAACTTTCTCAGCCAAAACCAGGATCGAACATGGGACCTCCAAACTTTTCACATAAAATAACCAACTGTTTAATAAAACTGACCTCTAGCTGACATATCTGGATCTTCTGGCGGTAAACTATCATACATATCGGTTTCTTTAAAACTCAGATGTTTAGATGTACCAGCTACAAATATATCAAATAATATATTAATTATCTATCCATAAATCTATATTAAAGACACAGACTTATAATTGTAATAACCAGTGTATTTTACAAGGAATTATTTAACGATTTTATTTACATCATTCAGTTTATAACCATCATGTTTACTATCATCTGATAAAAATATTAAAATGTTGACTGGTCTGATTTCTCCACTTTATTTCCTATATATCGAAATTTCTTTGAGTTGTCAAGCAAATATACAAAACAACCCTTGTAATAAGAGAGAGAAAGAGAGATGGACAGGGAGGAAGAGAGAGAGAGAGAGAGAGTTAATTGTTCACTAGACACAAACTAGGTCATTTCGGGATTAACCTTATGATGCAACGAGCACATGTTAAACCGAGCATATGTTCAACCATTCGGCAATCCCACCCTCTTGTGGTCAAAAGATAATACCGTAATACAGAATTAGCGTAGCGTCTACTTTATTTCATGTATCAACCTCCAGTAGTTATAGTTTACCTTGATGTGCTATGCTACCTGTATATTATGTAATAGTTCACCTTGATGTGATATAATATCAGAAATGAAATGAAATGAAATGGTGTTTAACATCCTACTGTTCTGCACCGGACCTGGGCTAATGGAAGACATGTATATCACATTCCAACTGTAAAGGGATCTTTTACGTGCACGCAATGCGTACACAAGACCTCGGTTTTTCGTCCCATCAGAACGACTAGACAGCTGTCCTTGTCAGGTCACTATACTATCAGTGTGATATACCATATAATATAATATTGTTTTATACCTTGATGTGCTATATTATCAGTATGTTGTTGTCCCATCTGTCTGTCTATCTCTAATCTATCTAATCCTCTCATACTATTATTAACTCGTTCATCTACATCATACCCCAAATCTTTATAACCTGATACCGTATCTTTTTGCTGAAATAAACCATTAACAAGATTCTTTCATTAACATTTAGTAATTAAACTGAGAAGCCTAGTCAAAACGATGCTCAGTAATTCCATTCCATAGATTTGTCACCTGTGTGAATGAAATCTAAAGCCTGTCTCACAAGGACGTTCTTTACCCCGATGTAGGTAGAGATTAGGGTGATGCAGCATAACCAACACAACCATAGCACCCCCCTGCGGTACCTTTACGTCACTTAACTACTCGCACAGTACACTATGACCTACACAAATACCTACGCTAGGTGGAGACAGGGCTATCAAATACCTTCACTAGGTGGAGCAAGGACTATGAAATACCTACACTAGGTGGAGGAAAGGCTACCAAATACCTACGCTACGCAGAACAAGAACTATCAAATACCTACGCTACACAGAGCAAGGACTATCAAAAACCTATGCTAGCTGGAACATGGTCTATCAAATTAAAAGTAATGAAATGTAAAATAACTCACTCTTTCTTTTTGACATTTTTGCATCAAGTCATGAACCTCTGACTCTAGAGATCTATTCTGTGTATGTATACGTGCTAACTGGACATTTTTAGCTTCTCTCTCGAGATCCTCAACATGGAATCTATTTTCTATCTCTTTATGTGTTTTCATCTCAACATTCTGTTGACTGGCAACCGCTAAATTCTGTTCCATCATCTACAAATACAAATATATATTAAAACTAGCAGATGACTTGGCTTGTACGTCATAAAGAAGAGGATTGTCTGCCCAATTACATGGGTTTTCTGGTTTCCTCCCACAGCTGAAAAAAAACCCTAGCAAATTACTGAATTAAATTTAACACATTAGCCCCAAAATGACCTAGTTTCCATTGAGTAGATATCAAGCCTCTATTCCCCTGTCACATCCCTCCTTTCTCAGCCTCACTCTCTAACTCCCCTCTATGCACCTTTCTCTCTGTCCCCACCCCCTCTTTCTCCTTTTCCCTTTTATATTCCCCCTCTTTCTCTACAAACCTTTCTAACTTCCATCTGTCGTTCATATTCAGCATTTTGTATTCTCTGTCGAATTCTTGTCTCCAGTTCTTCCTGTTTACGATGAGCATCTTCTTCAGATCTCAACTGTTGGGATGTTATCGCAAAATCTCGAAATAATTCCTATAAAATACACATTTACCACAATAAATAACTCTTAACAATCTCGAAATAATTCCTCAAATAGAGACATTTAGCACAAAAATCAATAAATGGTGAAACATTGAAAGAAAATAAAGAACCAATATTCAATAAGATTGAAAACTACAGAAGCAACATTCATCTCTCCTGTTAAATACTTCAATAAGTCGGCCATAACATTTTAATTGTACCTGTTCAAACATTTTACGTTGTAATTGTAATTCAAGATTTCTGATTTCAGCTTCTTCTATAGCAGCTTCTGTTTCTTGATCCCGTAATAACGCCTAAAAATACATTACATAAAAACAATATAATAATACTGTGCTATTGTACAAGCTACCTGGGGCCTGTTTCACGAAATTTTAACTAAAGATAAAATCCAAATTTTAGTAATTTGATTGAATAATATTAGATTAATTTAAGTGCTTAGCCAAGCAAAATTGAAGTATTTTCTAAAATTTGAATTTTATGTTTAGTTAAGATTTTGAGAAACAGGGCCCTAGATTAAACCCACAATAAGTCACCACATGTTATCAACACCTGTCTTGAAATCCTTATACCGGCTGACGGATCACAACGATACACAGTTTGTGACCCCAATAACAAAACAATGTTGTGTATTTGATCTGTTTGGAGATAGAAGGTGAAGTAATGACACATCAGCACCGTGGAATAATTTATATCAACATATCTGACCTCAGCTTTTTGTCACCCTTTCTTCCTCATCTATACATGTACTAGCCCCGACAACTGGGAACTAGTGGTTAAAAATCTTGAAGATCATAATATGAAGTCGATGGCAGGATTTCAAACCTGCAATATTCTGGTGCGAGTCAGGGTCTGTTTCGAGCACCAAGATGCCACACCTTGTGTCCGGGTCGGGTCCCAAGTCCCGCTCAATTCTTCAAATGAGTCAATAATTCACAGTAAATTCGGCAAGTTAGAGTTAAAGTCCCCTCACTGCGACAATCCACAGTGAACAAAGATAACAGTTGTCAATAGTATCGTGACTCAGTTAATTATAAAAACCATCAATTCCCCACCTTTCTCTGCATCTCGTCATCCAATCGTTTTAAATCTGATTCTCTCTGATGTTTCTGGAACTGTAGAAACTTTCGTCTAGCAGCATCAAGTAGATGTAATTCTTTTAACTTGATTTCTCGATTCATAGCAAATAATCTGTTATAATAAATAATCATGTTTTACAAAATTGAACAAATTACGTTTCTAGAGATTTACCGACAGATCCATGCATGACACACTACAAAGTAGCCATAACACACTGTTTCATTCAAATTTTGAATTATAAAACAAAATGTAATAGGATCTGTTTTTAAATCAGATTGCTGTATTGCACAGGGAAGGTTTAATGTCCAATCAACACAAACTAAGTCATTGTGTGCAGTTAGGATCTTAAGTTGTGGGAGGAAACCGCAGGAACCCGGAGAAAACCCACAAGGTTAGACAGACGACCCTACTCCTTGTCACGTACAAACTGGGAATTGAAACCACGCCAGTTGACTCAATGACACCCCGTGCGATTTAACGCCAACGCACTAATCATTCGCGCTTCAAACCCCTTTGTAGTTAATGACAACAAGGTATCCATTTTACCGTTTTCTTTGATCCCCGAGTTTCTGTTCTTCTTCTTGTATCATATGACGTCGTTTATTCTCGGCCTCTAGTAATAATTGTTGTTGACGATACCAGGCCTCTTCTTCTTCCCGACGTTTTCTAGCTTCCTGTTCGGTATTCAATGATAACTGTCTGAAAATGGCATCAAATAAAATAAATAACATAGACACGCAAAGCCAGCATGGAAATACACCCACACAGCAGCTATATGTCAACAAAAGCTTATCCAGAAATATAATATCTATCATGTTCTTCGAATGAAACGAAAAACAGAGGTACACGTTAACGATCTCTTGGCAGTTGGAACTCGATACAATAGTAGGCCATAGCTGGCAAAACTTCCCTCAAAGCACACTGTAAACTTATCTTCATTAGTCCTGTCGGAGAAGAACAATAGGGATCTTTTAAGTGCACTCCCATGTGCATACAGGATCTTAGTATTTTTCTTCCCATCTCAAGGACTATACATTGTACCTTGTCCTATAGTACTAATATTTGACTATGACACTGTGTAGTAATATGAATTATTATAGAAAACATCAATATTTAACAGTAAACTTACCTTTGTCTTAAATACTCATCTTCTTCTTGTCGTATTCTCTCTCTTTCTTGTACCTTGAATTAATATAAAACTTATATTGCCCCACACATTCTACATACCTCATTCTTCACACATCATCAACAGATATTCATCTTTTTATCATGAAAATAATTTTCTATACCAACGAGTCTGATGAAGTCAGTTATTAATCATTATTATATAACGCACATTCTTCACTCGCATGTTCAGAGGCGATGTACAAGTTACAATTGGATATCATATCAACATATAGTGAGAGAAAAATGGGGACACAAACTAGGTCATTTCGGGACTAACATATGGTTCAATTATATTTCAATAATTCGCTTGCCCTTTAGGGGTCTGTAACAGTGGGAGGAAACCGGAGTACCTGGAGAAAACTCACTAGGTTGGCCAGGCGACCTTATTCCTTGTCACGTATACTGAGGAATCGAAACCACGCCAGTCAACTCAATGACTATTCAGCCATCCAAACCCCCTACTGACCAAGCCGTGTCGGGTTCGATCCCAGTGTTGGATTGTATAAATAACTAACCTGATAATCTACGATATATTTAGGATATTTATTAAACACTGGGTATTGTCCTTTCGTTAGAGGTTTAAACTTGTCTAATGATTTACGTGGATGGATGTCAGCAGGTGTAGTCTCCATTAACCTAGTCGCTTCTTTTATAACCAGTCTTATATCTACAGCATTACGATGATGGAAGAAATACTGGAAAAACAAAATATTCATAAAATGGTGGAAGAAATACTGGAAAAACAAAATATTCATAAAACGATGATATATAATAATAGCCTACCAATGTTTATCTCATAAGAAATCTTTACATAACTCAACCTGTATGCCCATATAGTATACTTTGTGTTGGAGAGGGAGAGAAATGGGGTTTAACGTTGACTCAACACAAACTAGGTCATTTCGGGACTAACAAATGGTTTAATTTTATATATCAATAATTTGCTTGCGCGTCTAGAGTCTATAGCAGTGGAAGGAAACAGAAAGACCCAGAGAAAATCCAGGAGGTTGAAAAGGCAACCCTACTCTTGTCACGTACAACTGGGGAATGATGACTACATCAGTCGACTCAATGACAGATACAACACACATGCATTAACCATTTGGCCATCCTCCCCCCACCACCTGTGTTAGAAAACCTAGCTATAATTAATATCACATGGTCTTACCTTAAAATCATCTAGTTCTACACTCTGTGTTAGAGGACCGCGAGCACAGATAGCGTAGGCCACGACTAACATCAACAGAAAGGATGGATGTCGACTTAACACATTATCCCATAGCATTAACCATTCTTCCTTCGTTAAAACTTCAGAAAATACAGATTCTAATAATGGCCACGCATATATCTGAAATAAATAAAATGGTTTTCATCACACTGATCAGCAGTGTAAGGATGACATTGATATCACTTAATGAGCTAACTTTTTTACTCCGACAAATCAAATTCTAAAAAAAAAATTTTATGTATTAGAAAAGTAAATAAAAATGTTTAAAGTATTTGTAGGTAGGGCTGTATGATATTGCAAAAAGGGGCGATATCGACATTGACATTTTTTTCAACGATATAGTTAAATATCGCGAGTTTAATAGTTTAATACCCATTTAGACTAAGTAGGAAATAATTTTTACCTACAAATAGGGCTTAAATATCGCGATATTTAAGCCCTATTTGTAGGTAAAAATTATTTCCTACTTAGTCTAAATGGGTATTAAAATAAGTAAAAGGCATCATTCTGCCCGAAACAGTTACGTCTTATGTCAACAATGCATGCACCATTGAACCAATGATGTGACATGTGACGTGACGTGACGTGTTGAAGGCTGTCATCTTTTACAGAGATATTAAAAGACTTTTGTAATTCTCTGTAAAACAGATTGGGTTTTTATTTGTTTACATTTGTTTAAAGCAGCAATATCTCAATATAACCTCCACCGTAGCATAAGTTTGACCAAGAACATTTTCATTGCACTTAACTACATTCACCATAGCTGTATCAATGACATATCAACACTCGATCACACCAATATCAATGATAAAACTACATCCAACCCAGTAGTATCAATGCATATATTTTACTATCTGTCATCCCAAAGCTTGCATCCTGTACAAAACACATTAATAAATGCGAGCAGATACTATACAGTATGCTATGATGAACATTTTACCCAGATAGCAGTTCTTCATTGAATTCCAAACATTGGTAGAAGTGGAAATGAAATAAAATGGGGTTTAACATCCTACTCTTCTGCTCCAAACTCCGTTAACGAAGATGGGCATACGTCAATACAGTGTGCTATGAGGGCAATTTTGCCTGGACAGCGGCACTACGGCCTACTCTTACATTGAATTCAAACTGTCAGGGGATCTTTTATGTGCATGCCAATGGGTACACGGGACCTCGGTTTTCCATCCCATCCGAATGACTAGGCAGCTGTCCTTGTCAGGCCCTCCATCCTGCTTCACTGACAAGGGGGAACCACGCCAGAAAATCTGAATGAACTTCCTCAGCCAATGCAGGGATCAAACACCCGACCTGCAGGCTGTCAAGTTGTAGTAGATGGTATACAGTATTAAACTACCACAATATATAAATAAATATAAACAATGTTTAAAATAAGTAATTTTATTTACAATATATAAATTGATTTATTTACATAGCACTATCAATAATAAAACACAGGATATTTCTATCATATCTTCTCACATAGAAATAATTTGTTTCTTTCAATAGTTCATCAGTTCTATGAGCACAGTTTTCTAACAAGCCTCTTACATAAGAAATCAAATTTAGTTCCATGATGACGTTCTTCAATTATGGAACTGCTTATTCCGAAGACCAATTTCAGTTCCATGATGATGTTTTTTCAAGCACCAAATTTAATTTTAGTTTCATGGATCATATACAAATAATAATTATTTGTAACATCCGTATGAAATATGAAAGTTTTAGATACATGATATCATATTGTTATTGGCACAGTTACTATTTCACGATATCCCCTACTCCATATGTTCACCAGCATCTTTCAGACACACATGATTGATTAAATATGGTCGTATAATATCATATCACTGTTCACTGACATTTCTCTGACATGCTTGATTAAATATCGTTGATCCGTTCACGATATCAGAAAGTTGCTGAATTATTTCTCCGTACATTTTCGGGGATTTCCCTGGCCCAGAATTCAGTTCGGTACAGATTGTTAACAGCTGTTTTTCGACCTGCTGTTTCTGACGTTTTGGTTTCGTATTACTCGATCGATTCCGCTTATTAGCGAACCAAGCTTTAACTTGTGACAACGATATTCCGCCCTGATCTGCTAACTCTATCTTTTCCTCGTCGTTTGGATACGGGCTGTCTAGATTCTTCTCGTACCAATTGGTCATAACTTGTACTGCACGAGGATTTAACTGTCGTGATCGACTCTTGCTATAAACTGTTTTATTGGCTACGGGAACATGAGCAGCTTTCAACAACTGTAAACTTCCTGTCACACGATTGGTCAACTGTAATCGCTCTTTATCATAATAATCGTGAACTATCGCAAGTTTTTCTTGCAGTTCTTCCGCAGTAATAAAACTCATTGCTTTCAGTTCCATTACAGCTTCCGATCGTCGCGTTTCATTCTGAGCACACTGACTATAATAGAAGTTCTGTAATTCGCAAACACGAGAATCTCCGCGTAAGCACAACTGACGAAAATCTGCTTGTAAATTGGCTTCCTGGACGGCGATCATAGCCGAATCTAAATTAACTACTTCATGTTTAATCTGAGGTGAGGGCAACGCGTCTGCATCTGGATTAATCAACGAATATGGCATGTCTTGTTGATAACAGTCGGACAGTAACGTCGCTTGAAGTTGCGTAAACATCGGATGTGAGGATAATTTGTGATATTCATTACAATTTATCACTTCCGTATTCTTCACATATTCTACTATAGACGCCATAATTGATGGACACAAAACGTCTTCACATTAAAATCATAGAACATCCAAGTTCTAATCTGACGTTTGTTGTATCACAACTGTCAAAATGGTATCCTTGATTTCAAATTGTACTATATTCAAACCATACACAACTACAAAGTCTTATCATCCAACTTTTCTAAGTTGACGTCGGATGTATCACAAATGTCAAAACGGTATCCCTGATTTCAAATCAAATTTAAAATAATTGAACTCTGACAACTTTTTTTCAAACCAAACACGATTACAAAGTCTAACTATCCAACTTTTTAAAATGTTTCTATCACTGATTCCCAGAAATGTTATTGAAGAAGTGGAACTGAAGTCAAAATATTTGTTGATTTGACACAACTGACATACTGCTGTTTTATGTCATCTGCTCACCAGAACATGGACCAATCAGATTACAGATAACTGATGTTCACCCTGGTTAACCAACCAATCACAACCTATGTCAGTGAGTTTCAACAGCAAGCCAAGATGTCTTCATCTAATGACTAATCAACAGTTGTCTTATAAAAACAATCAGTCTTATTAACTGATCAATGATTGGTTTGATGATTAGAATTATTCACCTATCAACCAATCAAAATGTCATTAACAATTAAAGTCACATCATTAAATAATTTGATTTGACAGAACTTTACTGACAACTGTCAAAGCCACTGTCAAACTGTATTATATTCAATCCAAGATACCCCCCCCCCCAACACACACACAAAAAAAACTACACACACTAAAAAATTGCAAATACATTAACTAACATGAAAAGCCAAAACATTCCTAATTGTGTGGGTTTCCCCCAGGTACCTTCAACTAGTAAAGACTCTACGTGCCAGGGAATTATTGAAATTAGCAATTGCCATGTTAGTCCCAAAACAACCTGGCCCCAGTTTCACAAAGCATTCTCAGGCTTAATTTAAGAATTTACTCAATTTTCAATGAGTATTATGAGAAATATCATTGATTCAGAAACACAAAACTTTGCATATATTTTCTTATTGGTGTATTTGATACATTAAAATAACAAAGGTTTTATAAAGGGTTATATATATTAGTTAAAACAGGACAAATAATTTTGAGTAAATTCTAAAGTCCGAGAATGCTTCAATGTGAGACTAGGGTCTGGGTTATGTTGAGTACTAGAAGTAAGAGAGAAATGGGGTTTAACCATCACCCAACACAAACTAGGTCATTTCGTGACAAACATATTGTTCAATCTTATTTCAATAATTAGCTTGCGCGTAGGAGTCTATAGCGATGGGGAGAAACCAGAGGACCCAGAGAAAACCCACGAGACTGGACAGACAACCTTACTCCTTGGTTCATACAACCATTGAATCGAAACCATGCCAGTTGATGCAATGACAGATCTTATGATATAGTGTGCTCATGCTCACCAATAGGCCATCAACCCCCACCCCACCCCAACCTGGAATACACAGCAACTTCTTTTGTTAGTGTCATCGATAATTGCATGGTATTTTAAATACGATAAATTGTTAGTTTAGTATTTATACCTTAACATTTCTAGATCAATTTCTGATAATGGTTCCATAAGATAATACTGATTCAGACTATTCTAACTACAGGTATTTCTGTGTTGGATAGTAACCCTATTATATGCATAGAATATCCAGTGTTCCTGTGAATAGACGTTCCCATTCCACTCTGATGTTCATAGTACAAAACCCCTCACTATATAACACGTTGGGAACTCAAAGTTAGAGAGCAAACATCTAAATCCTATTACAAATCACCGTTAATGTATTAAATCTTGGGTGCCATATTTCTGCATACAGAAGTTATAATTAATGTTTTTCTCTGCCCTGGTTTCAGGATTGAACCTGGATGCTCATTTCATTCACATTGCAAGATAAAGGTTGTTTTACATGTATTTTCTTTTATCCCGAATCACAGGATGGAAAGTTTCTTGCCAGACCCTCTGTCCTAAACCACTAACAAGGGGAAACACACCAAGTTGGAAAATCCAGCAGAATACTAGCAACCGGCCATCTTGGTACTCCCATAATCACGGACACAGCATGGGCTCTATGCACCTGAGAAAAGGTCTATTCAATCAAATTAATACATGCATCGGAAGATGGAGAATCTGTTTGTAGGCCTGCAATGTATATTTGTAGCAGATATAACAGGTTTTGCTGTGGCATCATTTCGAACAGTATTTTATCACACTTGTACTGTGAGTTAATAAAATCTATGATACCAACAAATCAAGGAAGATCTACGTCATTGTAATAACCACAAATCATGGAAAATATAGTAAAAACAAACCAACATCTATTGATGTATACATTCTATATCATTGTTTTATTCTCTATCACAATAACAGACAAATCTATATATTCAAATAAAAAAATAAAACTAACCAAGCAGATAGAGAGAGGGGGGAGAGAGGGGGGAGGAGGAGAGGAGAAAGAGGGAGGGAGAGGGGAGAGAGAGGGGAGGGGGGAGAGGAGGAGAAAGAGAGAGAGAGGGGAGTGGGAGAGGAGGAGAAAGAGAGAGAAAGAGAGAGAGAGGGAGGAGGAGAAAGAGAGAGGGAGAGGAGAGAGAAAGGGAGGAGGAGAAAGAGAGAGAGAGAGAGAGAGGGGAGTGGGAGAGGAGGAGAAAGAGAGAGAAAGAGAGAGAGAGGGAGGAGGAGAAAGAGAGAGAAAGAGAGAGGGAGAGGAGAGAGAAAGGGAGGAGAAAGAGAGAGAGAGAGAAAGAGAGAGAGAGGGGGGCTGTGACATCTACTCAAAACAAAACTAGGTAATTTTGGGACTAACATATGATTCAAAATTATTTCAATAATTCCCTAGTGTGTAGGGGTCTTTAGCAGTTGGAGGAAACCGTGCAACTGTGGAATCGAAAACCATCCCAGTTGACTTAATGACAGATCTTATTGTACAATGTGCACGCTCTAACCATTCGGACACCAAACCCCCTTCCAATTCAGTGGAAGCAATGTTACCCCCCATGAACGAACAAACACCACACATTATGTGACAAGGGGATAATAAAGTTTATGAGATATTCTATAAAATAAAGCTTACCTGTGATGTAACGCCATGTTTAACGAAATGTTGTAATAATGTTTTATCATGATGTGCTAATACATTCTCTATCATAGCTAGAATATTGATGGGAGGATTTGGGAAATACTCAAACCAATGACATCCCCAATTTACTGAAATCATTCAAAAACAATATTTTACTACTCACAAATTAAATAATAATATACTTTACTGACAAATCAAATAATCAATTATCTAACTGACAGATTAAACAAAACAATAAAATAAAATGATTCCATAAAATATATTTTTTCACCTCTAAACTTTAACTCATTAGAGATGTATATTTGAATTGGCTGTTTCGTAAATTATGAATATTAAGCCGACAGATTAAAACACAGATCTTATTTTGTTTGGTGTTGATTGGTTAATCAACTGTCTAATGTCACAGGGTCAAAAGCCGCTCGTTTGACCTCTGACATGAACTTCCACTATAACTTGTCAGATCTTTATGTAGCGTAGGCCATCGAAAGTATAAAAAAAAACGAAAAGAAAAAAAGATGTATTTTAATCCGATTGAATATTCAGTGAATTAATGTAAAAATATTTATAATAGTTTTATATCTTACCTAATAAGGTAGCAACTATTTCAAAACAAACAAGATGATTATTCTGGAATAATTTAACGAAAGGAAATGCTAACATAGGTAGATACTGAGTTTCACCAAATATAGGAGACCAATGAGCTAATGCTGATAATATTCTGAAATTAAAATAATTTCTTATTGGTAAGAGAAGTCCGAAGGAATTCCATACATAAATCGACATGCTAGAGCAAAAATAAACGTAATTTAAAGATACATTATGTAAGATTTAGATAAAGAGATGGACGTTCTTGCTATAATACATGTAGTTCAAAAATAGATGATGAAAAATTTATATATATTGAAAATATCCTTCAAATTATTTTATTCTGAGAGAAGTTATGACTGTTGGAAGATGTAACTTAGATTATTTATTATTGCAGCAATGGTACTGGACAAACAAGATTAAGTCTTGATTATCCATTTTATCATTAAATTGACAATAGGAACTTGTTGAAACGTTGTGTGAAATAAATTCAGTGATTGTTTTCCATATAAATTGTGTTTTAATATTATATGTTCAATTACTAAATGCTGTAAAAGGATTACCATGTATAATATTTTATAGAACTTTCTATTTTTTTCAAGTAAAACCAACCTTTGTAAAACTCGCAATAATTTTCGACTTTTTATTGGATAAACTTCATGCATTTTAGCAAATGCTGGATGTGTTCCTTTATCTACGAGAGCTCCGTAAGCGGCGTGATTCTCAGGTAATCGTAACACAGACCTCCATATAAACATCCTGTATAAATAATCAACACAATTATACATTCATCAATCTGATTAACACACAGATCCCATTTCGTTTTGTTTTTATAGTTCAAAATTTTGTTTTACTTGTCTTTACTACTCATGGATCTTGAAGAGTTGCTATTATATAATAGGCGTTCTTATTGATGTGAAGAATTGGCCAATGAAATGGTCTGTTATGGACAGTTCTGGGCCTTTTGGTGCACAGAACTGTGGGTAAACCACAAGAAACGCCAACGACGATCGATTGATCAGTGTATGACCACTGACGCAACCTTCCACTACAACTGGTCAGATGTCCATGTAGTGTAGACCATTGAAATTATAAAAAAAGAAACGAACTAGAGATCTGTATTGTGATCAGATTGGTCAAACCTGAAATATTCAATACAATTAGGAGATATACATGTTCCTGTTTCATATTTATTTTGAGTTTATTGTTCATTTAATCATGCTTGAATCAAATAAACATGATAATTACAGCGATACAGCATTCATCAACTACATATGATAATTTCTTGATCACACCACATTTGTTTATGGGACATGTTGAACTGCTTCAATTCAAGCACACCTGATTATTGTTATATATTTACCTGTATTCTATTACACCTGTATATTGTTGTATATTTACCTGTATTTAGAAGGATATTCACCGTAACCTTTTAATATAGCCATCAATTTATCCATATCCATACCATCAGGTAAACTAGCCTGCAATATAAACAATATTTCATTTACATAGTAGGCTACTTATATTTCATTCATAACAACCAAGTTTCACACAAAAATAATAACAAGGGGTTCCCATGCAAGATACACCAACATTTTACAATAGATGGGCAGAGAACTGAGAAAATTGGTCAGGCTCCCAGGCCCACAATTTGCAATAGATGGCCAGAGAAGCTGGAAAATTAGCAGGTCTCATCCTCATTATCCCAATGTTTCATATCGGATTGGAAAAAATCTGTTAACAAGAAATTGCATCAGGACGGATTGGACAGAAAAACCGAGGTTCCGTGTATACATTGGTGTGCAGGTAAAAGATCCCTTGACAGTTAGAATTCGATATAAAAGTAGGCTGTACTGCCGCTGTCAGGACAAAATTTCCTTCATAGCATACTGTATGGCATATACCCGTCTTCATTAGGCCAATTTAGGAGCAAAAAGTACGACGTTAAACTCCATTGCATTTCTTTCTCTTACCTGTGTTGATTCGTGTGTAATATTTGATGATTTACGAGATGAATGATATGATGAATGTGATCTTGTTGTGTTATCTATCGTACGATTATCTGTCTTTTCGCTACCACCAGTCGTAGATATCGTATCACACATCTTATTACCAGTTACAACTTTCACTAACGGAGCAGGCGGCTAAAATAACACAAACATATGTTGACAAACAACAAAACATGTTTGGGCAGTTGAGAGGTTGTCTCACATTTATTCTTTTGTGGGTAACGGGAGCATTTACACTGATATCAATTTAATACCAACCACAAGCAACAAAAACATATGACCACTTGTCTGGGCTGTTGGCAAGCGTTGTCTCATATTTATTCTTTTGTGGTTTGATATCGATTTAATACACATGATAAGTTTTGTCGTGTGAGCATTCATTAACTGAACAAGAGGCTAAAATAACATTACCAGATATCTTAGCAACATAAAAAGAAAGGATACCCTACCCCACCCCCATCGCCCCTAAGGTACACAACTTGTGTACAGATTTTTAAATGTTCATTGTGTCTTAAAATATTTGATATTAGGTTGCCATAGTTTCACAGCTACATAACATCAATATGGATTGAAATTGATCAAAATTGAATTCTAATTTGTGTTTTTAATTTCAAATATTATGGAGAATATTGATTTAGAGACTTAGCTCCTTTAATTATACCTTATTAAACTCAACAGAAAGAGCTCTGACACCTGGAGCGTTATGTTTGGTGTATTTTTGGCGCTTACAATGACTATATAATTTTCAAACCCTTTATACATGTGGACTATAAAACATACCTTATTTAACTCTGCTGAAAGAGCTGCGACACTATATACGTGTACGCTACCATCTTCCATATTACATATAATATGTCTAGCTGCTGGACTGATTGTACTATTATAAACTTTATTATCTACCGTACCGATATCAAATAATAGTTTACACGAGTCGATATTAATATATCTCATTATACCATCCTGACATAGCACTCCTAATACCTGTAATACAAATATACAATATGATACCATCATGACACCCCTGGGGCCTGTTTCAAGAAATTCTAACTAAGATAAAATCGAAGTTTTAGTAATTTGCTCAGATAATATTATATTGATTTTAGTGCTTAGCCAGTCAAAATTGAAGTATTGACTAAAATTTGGATTTTATCTTTAGTTAAGATTTCGAGAAACAGGGTGTTGTAATTTAATATAGAAATCATACCATCGTGTCATACCTTTATTATCATACAACACACCTGTAATATAATATATACCATCCTAACACACATGTACTACAATATACCCAAGCCTGGAAATAAGGCACATGTCACTGACAATGTCAGGCACAGATTCAGGCTTTCTTAGACACTATACCTCTGGTACCTGTCATTTTGTCAATCATTGATTTGTCTTTTTTATTGATATTATATATACGTGTCCGGCACTAAGTTGAAAATGTCAGGTACTATTTCATTAGTGCCTGACATTTTGTAAGGTGCATCTAAAACTGTTTTTTTCAGGCCTGAATATATATATTGATATTATGCTTCTTTTCATCTAAAATGTAAATCCTCCAGCATAAATGTGGTCACAAAGACACCATGACACTTGATTTAATGACAAACCTTAAGAAGATCTAAAGTCCACGCATTCAACTAATCAACAACCCAATCCACCTCAAAATTTAAGATCGATCAATCGATGTGCAATTCTCCAAAGAACAATATTGTACTTCATCTGGCAGAGCATTACACTCTTTTTGGGAGGGAGAAAGCCGGAAGACCCGGAAAAAAACCCATGATGCTGGACAGGCGATCATACTCCTTGTCACAGGCAAGCAGAGAATAGAAACTCCTTGAATCAATTACAGACCTTATGATCTGTTAACCATTCGGCCACCCAACGCCCACTTTTTGGGAGAGTATTACCTTAGAAGAAGAAGTTTACCTGTATAACATGACCTACCTGATCAACACCTGTATGGAAACTGTCAGGTAAAAACTCTACCTGTTTAACACTGGTTACCTTATTAGGTAATTCTATAATTCGTAATATACGTCGTGTATCTAACGACCAGAGATGTATATATCGTGATTTACCTCCGGCAGCTAATATTCTACCATCTCTAAAATACACAATACAAAATAAAACATTAATTAATATGCAAAACAAATTAAGATATTAACTTCAAAAAACAAAATCAGATATTAATTTCAAATTACGCAAACAAAATACACAATACAAAAATAAGATATTAAAGGGACCATCCCGATCCTAACAGAGTCACAGAAATAAAAGTCTGTGATGTTTAAATGCCAAAATAGATGTATTTACCTTGTCTGAAAATTTCACTTCAAAATATTGAGTCATTTGGATGTGAAAGTCAAAACCCCTTTTCCAGACAAGAAACCCTTTAAAGCTAATACTTTGAAAATGCTGAGAGAATACTCTTCGAAACGTTGCCTAAATTCCATAGCAATTTTTCCATAAGTATAGTTTATTGATTGAAATTGACCAATTTTGAATTCTAATTTGTGTTTTTAAATTCATATTTTATGGAAAATATCACGTCAGGGTTTAGCTCCTTTCAGATATTTTTAACTCACCTGGTGGCTGCGAAGACTTTATAATGTGGTTTCTCGCCGTCTGCCACAGGTAACTGATATTTACAATCTAACGTTTCCGATTCCCACGCAAATATAGAATCATCACGAAAACATGTTATAATAGTATTACTTAACGGCAGGAAAAAAACCTGAAAAACATGTTATAATAGTATTACTTAATGGCAGGAAAAAACCCTGAAATATAAAATCAATCTATTCATTTCAAAATATATTTATCATAGGAAATGAAAAGAAATATAACATTCTACTGTTTTGATCCGATAGGGGTAATAAAGAAGGGGACGAGCCATACAGTGTGTTATGAGGGACAAATTTGCCCGGACAGCGGTGCTCTGATCGACTCTTTACTTCAAGTTTCAAATGTTAAGGGCTGTTTTATGTGCATGCCAATGCGTACAATGGACCACGTTTTTTCGACTCATCCAAAAAAATTAACGTTTTTCTTGTGTGCACCAACAACAAGAGGATACTCGGTTGAATGCTCAGGAATTTAATTTCTAAATCCCCAAAATAATGACAACCAAGTGTAAAGGAGGATTTCCGGCTACAAATTATATATGCGGCGAATGTATAAGTAAATATCTGAATATCTGAACAACCATGACAACTGAAACATTTTCGTTGAGTTTAATTACATCACAATTCTACTCATACCACCTCCATTGATGGACAGACGATCCAGCGTCCCCAATTAAATGTTTCCATAAAGGGAGGAAACTCTTGTTTAGACATACCTTCAATAACCCAATGTCTTCTTTATTTGTAAGTTTTTTCTGTAGAGTAAAATTCTCGAGATCCCAGAGTAAGGCTATCTCGGATGATGTTGATATTGCGTAACGTCCTGATGCGTGGATTGATATAGAATGTATAGCTGTTTTATGACCTCTCATTACAGCTATAATGGCATTACTATCTGAAATATAACAACAGGACTTGGTTATAGAACAACAAGACTTGGTTATAGTCGAACAACAGGACTTGGTTATAGTAGAACAACAAGACTTGGTTATAGTCGAACAACAGGACTTGGTTATAGTAGAACAACAGGAGTGAGAGAACAATATAGGTCATTTCGGAACTAACATATGATTCAATTTTTTTTTCAATGATTTGCTTGTGTATAGGGGTCTTTAGCAGTTGGAGGAAGCCAGCAAGTGGAGAGGTGACCCGTCTCTTTGTAACGTACAACCGGGGAATCGAAACCACGTCACCTGACTCAATGATAGACTTTATGATACATCACGCACATGCTAACCATTCAGCCATCCACCCCCACCTCCTAGTTAAAGATCAAGGGAGATAACTATTGTAAGAGGTCAAGGGAGGTAACTATTGATAATATTATTGTTCAGATAGAGTGTAGAGTGTGCTATATTTACCTGTATCGTAACATTGTAAGGAAAAATCAGCAATTTACCTGTATCATAACATTGTAAGGTATAATCAGCTATTTCTACTATTGATGATATTGTTCAGGTAGAGTGTAGAGTGTGTTATATTTACCTGTATCGTAACATTGTAAGGTATAATCAGCTAATCCTACTAGAAACTCGGACGTTCTCACTGTATTAAAACATAAAGCTGTACATGGTATACCCATCTTCTCAACTAAATTAAACCTGTAACAATATATATCAACTTATATCAACTTATATCATACAAAATCCCCTGAATGACGATCAGAATCTTTTAATCTACAGTCTATTACCAATGATAATTAATGAATGTTTCTTGCATCATAGCAACCATTTGTCACGGCTTCTTGGCTTCACCTTAACACTCATGCCTAGATTCCACTGGGCATTTTTTGCCTCAGGATGTACTAGGGATGAAAATTTACTAGCTTCGAGAGGCATCGGCAACAGGTTCCCTGGCGTCAAATGGAAACTCTGGGGCATCGCGAGCTACATGTATGTGGAACCATCAACAGGCTTCGTGAAAACTGTAAAAAATCTCAAAGCTTGCATTGTTGGGAAAACAGGCCCATCAATTTTCAAGGAGGCAAAAGATGACCGGAGAAACCTAGGCATTAGTTAACATGAAGGAAAGAAGGAGTTATATAATGTGAAGGCAACAAGGATTGAAGGGCATTGTGAAATAATCACCAGTCTGTTTAATAAAATGTAGAATCATACGAACCTGTTTCTATCAAGATCAAACATGTAAATATTTCCCTGATGATCTCCTGCTAGAAATATATCACCTGTTTTATTGAACATAGCGTGTAGAAATCGTACTGATCTACCGGGTGATGTCAGAGCTCCAGATACATTACTACTGATCTTAACCATTAACCTGAAACATATACAGATACACTGATCTCACTACTATCGTTTATATCGTGTTTACAAAGTGTTCAGCACAGAAGGGATAACTCTGAACAAAATATCGCCACTTGGCTCAAGAGTCTTGACAAACAGCATAGTCTAAAACACACACTCTAGACTTCTCAACTTCCCACTATACGATAAATGAAATGGGATTAAACGTCCTACTGTTCTGCTCCAACTGGGCTAACGAAGATGGCGATACTCCATACAGTGGGCTATGAGGGATATTATGCCCAGGCAGCAACATTATGACCTACTCTTACATCGAATATACCAATGTATACATGGGACCTCGGTTTATCATTCCATCCAAACAACTAAATGGCTGTCCTTGTTCGGTCTGCTGTCCTACTGACAAAAGGAAACCACGTCAGAAAATCCCAATGAACTTTCTCGGTCAATCAATTCAGGGATGAAACCCGCGACCTCCAGGCTAACGAGTCAGCGTCTTACTCACTTAACCCCCATGGCTCCCACTATACAACAAATTTAACTTGAAACAATAAACAAGTCAAATTGGACTAAACATATATATTTTGCCTTTCACCAGTAAATCATGAAGAATCTTGCACTCACCCATTGTCACTGGACGGTACTGGCTTACGATGCCAGATCTTACCGTACGTTTTCTTACATACATCGAGTGACTGCATGATGGCTGTTTAATTCTGATATCTAGTGTTATTCTTATATTAAAAGTTTAACAAAATATATAAATATCGTGAACCTGAAATAAAGATTTAAGAGCCACTTTCTGTAAGATTCAGGCAAGACACTTTAGTGACCACCTTCAAATTCGCTATTTTTTAAAACATATTGTACCATTTAGTACTACAATCACAATTCTAGGAAAAAAAATCAAAATTTTTTTTGGTTGCCGAGATATGGGAGCTTGAAAATTGACCGAAATTTTCAAAAACAGCTTTTGGAGAACTTTAACTGAAAAAATATAACAAAGTACATGGTTACCCATAGGTTATTTGGGTGGTTCTTGTTAACTGCTGTGAGTAGAGATGAAAAATAGTGAAAAACCTGTGGGATACCTTTGGCTTTAAAATGTGTCGTGGCTCAAAAGTGCGCGAAAATGAATTTTTCGAGCTTTTTCAATGGTCATTTTCTCTAAAAGCCATGGGTATCCCATAAGTTTCTTATGTGATATTGCAAGACTACCTACATAATGTCTCTAAAATACAAAAACATTCATGGGACAGTAAAGGCTTTTGGATATATTTCAAGTCAAAAATAATTTTTGTATCCATTTTAACACACTTTGTACCCCAATAACAGCTGATGCCCCGCGTTTGTAAAAAAAACAAAGCACTAAAATTAAACCTGAAACATAACAATATTACTTTTTAAGAAGTAACCTATGGGATATTGACCTTCTCCTTTAAAAACTTATCTTTTGTAACATGTTTTATTACAAAAAAACTATACTTTGACCTTTACCCTGTGACCCACGCGACCTTGAGATGACCTTTTACTTTTATTAAAAATTTAGCTTACACAATATCAAAAATTGAAGATATATAATTTTGATTATTTTTCTGTAAAATCAAGGTCAGTTCAATTTGAGAAACTTACTTGAATGTTGACCTACTTAGTTAATAATTAATTATTTATTATAAGTTATATAACGTGGGTTTTTTTACGTCAGAAATAGCAGTGGATGCTTATAAGAAGGCTAATATCCGTATCCACTCAGTTGATTTAATGTAATATTTTTGGTATTTATTGCTTGCAATGTCTGTGGGTTTGTCTTGTAGATTTCTGTTTGTGTGTGGGGTGGTCCTCCTGCATTTACTTTAAAGTAAAATGTGGTGACTTTGACATGCTTTGGAAAATTGTCATCGCCAAGAAGTCATATTATGTTTGTACGGTATGATGACCCAATAACTTTACCAATATTATTTCAATGTTAACAGTGCAAAATGCAAATGTCAGCAGTTCAAAATACGTAGGCCCCTATTTTAGTTTTACAAATTGCAATTTTCATTGCTCCACAATACCAATGTCACAGAGTTAAAATACAGTATAATAGTTACTTTGCCTATTACATTCTGCATAATAGTTTAAACCTATAGCTTATATGGAATCTCATTTGCACACAGAAAAAAAGCTGGACTAGGATGGAAATTAATAAGCTGGCTAGATCAAGCTGGCATACAATATGTCACTCATACATCTCGCAGTATTTCGCTTGATTTGAGCTAATCTCACTTAACACTGGAGTTACAGAAACAAATTTCTGTTCCAAATTATGACTGGGCAATAGTATGATTAACATCCAGTAGCTTACTATGTAACAATATCATTACACTTTAAACAGAACTCCAAATTGGACCAAATATGTTTACATAACATTACGTCATGACTCACAATTTTATTATGCCATACTAATCAGTGCATAGCAGAATATTGCAGAAAAACTAACTGCAGGACAAACGAGGCTATCAACAATGGTACAATATATGCAATACTGTTTGGATATGAAATAAAGTGAAATGGGGTTTAACGTCCTACTCTTTTGCACCTAACCTGGGCTAATGGAAGACGGCATACGCCATACAGTGTGCTATGAGGGAAATTTTGCCCGGGCAGCGGCACTACGGCCTACTCTTATATTGAATTCCAACTGCCAAGGGATCTTTTACGTGCACTCCAATGTGTACACGGGACCTCGTTTTTTCGTCCCACCATTTGTATTACCCTACATCATCGTCCAAAGTGTTAGGTAAGACCAAGATTAAACGACATGCTGTCAAGTTGCTGTACTTGGGATAGATTTCATTGAACCGCAAGAATAGACACGCTCAAGTATCAGAAGCCAATTCAGCAATGGCCAGGGTGGGTTAAGCTAACATTTGTTGAATGACCATGACTTCAATGAAATCATGCTCCCAGTATAGCTAATCCGCCCCTTCGATAAGATCTGTATTTTTACTTCATATCACCCACCCCACCCCTTCACTTCAATTTCAATCTTTTTTTTTTCAAGGTATATAAATATAAATGTGCCAAAAACTTATTTATATATTTGAAACACAAATGGAAGTGCTTTTTATACGCCCACATTGAAATGTGGTCGTATATTGTCGTCGCCCCCGTCCGTCCGTCCGTCCGTCCGTCCGTCGGTCCGTCGGTCCGTCGGTCCGGCGTCCACAATTGCTTGTGGACGCTCTAGAGGCTAAAGTTAATATCCGATTGACTTTAAATTTATACACAGTGTTAACGGTCATAAGATGAAGAAGCCTATTGATTTTCAGCAATTTCCGATAATTAGTGCCAGAGTTATGGCCCTTGATCACTTAAAAAAATCTTGTGGACGCTCTAAAAGCCAAAGTTAATATCCGATTGACCTTAAATTTATACACAGTGTTTAAGGTCATAAGAAGAAGAAGCCTATTGATTTTCAGCGATTTCCGATAATTAGTGCCAGAGTTATGGCCCTTGATCACTTCAAAAAATCTTGTGGACGCTCTAAAAGCCAAAGTTAATATCCGATTGACTTTAAATTTATACACAGTGTTTAAGGTCATAAGACGAAGAAGCCTATTGATTTTCAGCGATTTCCGATAATTAGTGCCAGAGTTATGGCCCTTGATCACTTCAAAGAATCTTGTGGACGCTCTAAAAGCCAAAGTTAATATCCGATTGACTTTAAATTTATACACAGTGTTTAAGGTCATAAGACGAAGAAGCGTATTGATTTTCAGCGATTTCCGATAATTAGTGCCAGAGTTATGGCCCTTGATCACTTCAAAAAATCTTGTGGACACTCTAAAAGCCAAAGTTAATATCCGATTGACTTAAAACTCATACACAGTGTTTAAGGTCATAAGACAAAGAAGTGTATTGATTTTCAGCGATTTCCGATAATTAGTGCCAGAGTTATGGCCCTTGATCACTTCAAAAAACCTTGTGACGCTACAGATGCCAAACTTATCATCCCTTTGACTTCAGATTGATACACAGAGTTTAAGGTGTTGAAACGCACAAGTATTTTGATTTTCAATGAATTTTGATAACAGAACAGCTAAATCCATGATGTTAAATGTTTCCTATACTAATTGATAGCGTGGGGCAAAACTTTATAAAAAGCAAACAAATTCTAATGATTTTCAGATAATTACATAATGAGTTGTTTCTTTACCAAAAAAAGTAAAAATATGCGACAACCCTTGTTGACTGCCCGGACGATTTAGCTGCTGTGGGCGTATGTTTCGTTGCCTGGCAACCTATCTTTAGTGATAATGAAAACGATATATTCACCCCGCAGGTATTTACCCCATGATTTAATAAGAGTTCCGTACCACCTGACTTTGAGCATTTATCTTTCCCCTTGTCTGACAAGGAGATGGAATGAAACAGGGTTTAACATCCTCGTACTCCTACTGTTCTGCTTCAGTGGGGGAAATGAAGATGGGCATACGCTATACAGTGTGCTATAACTACTGTAAGAGATATTTTGCCTGGGCACCGGCGCTATGGCCTACTCTTATGTGTACACAGGACCTCTGTTTTCATACCATGCGTACGACTAGACAGCTGCCCTTATACACGGCAAGTCGGCTTATTGCATGGTGACTTTTTATATGCCAGTCTGATCTCGGCCCCATTTACTGACCTTGACCTTGTAGATTGATCGCGTCAATTGTTAATTTCCATCCTAGTCCAGCTTTTTTTCCGTGTGATATTCCATATAAGCTACAGGTTTAAATATATTATGTGGCAAGTTCTATTATGCATTTGTCTATTATGCAGAATGTAATAGGCAAAGTAACTATTATACTGTATTTTAACATTGTGACATTGGTACTGTGGAGCAAAGAAAATTGCAATTTGTAAAACTAAAATAGGGGCCTACGTATTTTGAACTGCTGACATTTGCATTTTGCACTGTTAACATTGAAATAATATTGGTAAAGTTATTGGGTCATCATACCGTACAAACATAATATGAACTTTTCCAAAGCATGTCAAAGTCACCACATTTTACTTTATAGTAAATGCAAGAGGACCACCCAACCCAAACAGAAATCCACAAGACAAACCCACAGACATTGTAAGCAATAAATACCAAAAATATTACATAAAATCAACTGAGTGGATACGGATATTAGCCTTCTTATAAGCATCCACTGCTATTTTTGACGTAAAAAAACCCATGTTATATAACTTATAATAAATGATTAATTATTAACTAAGTAGGTCAACATTCAAGTAGTTTCTCAAATTGAAATGACCTTGATTTTACAGAAAAATAATCAAAATTATATCTTCAATTTTTGATATTGTGTAGGCTAAATTTTTAATAAAAGTAAAAGGTCATCTCAAGGTCGTGTGGGTCACAAGGTCAAGGTCAAAGTAAAGTTTTTTTTGTAATAAAACATGTTACAAAAGATTAGTTTTTAAAGGAAAAGGTCAATATCCCATAGGTTTCTCCTTAAAAAGTAATGTTGTTATGTTTCAGGTTTAATTTTAGTGCTTTGTTTTTTTTACAAACGCGGGGCATCAGCTGTTATTGGGGTACAAAGTGTGTTAAAATGGATACAAAAATTATTTTTGACTTGAAATATATCCAAAAGCCTTTACTGTCCCATGAATGTTTTTGTATTTTAGAGACATTATGTAGGTAGTCTTGCAATATCACAAAAGAAACTTATGGGATACCCATGGCTTTTAGAGAAAATGACCATTGAAAAAGCTCGAAAAATTCATTTTCGCGCACTTTTGAGCCACGACACATTTTAAAGCCAAAGGTATCCCACAGGTTTTTCACTATTTTTCATCTCTACTCACAGCAGTTAACAAGAACCACCCAAATAACCTATGGGTAACCATGTACTTTGTTATATTTTTTCAGTTAAAGTTCTCCAAAAGCTGTTTTTGAAAATTTCGGTCAAATTTCAAGCTCCCATATCTCGGCGACCAGAAAAAATTTTTGATTTTTTTTTTTAGATTTGTGATTGTAGTACTGAATGGAACAATATGTTCAAAAATTAGAGAATTTGAAGGTGGTCACTAAAGAAAGTCTTGATTTTTGCCTGAATCTTACAGAAAGTGGCTCTTAATATTCATAATAAGAAGTAGTTTTTAAAGTGACAAAAGTAGAAACTGTTTGACTTTAAATTCCGCACAGCTGTTTTAATTAGTACAGTACTACAATGTTCAGGACATATACTTGACAAATGAAATGGGGTTTAATGGCCAACTGTTTTGCTTCCACGTTCACAGGACTCATGGCTCATGGAGATGGCCATTAAAATTTGGCATGCCTCGACAGTGGTGAAACAGCCCCTATGCTTATTATTAATATTATATCGAATTCGAAGTAACAGTCATCTTTTAAGTGCATGCCAATTATGTGTAGACGTCACAGGCCCTCAGAACAACTGTAAGTTGTCCCTTGCCAAGATCTCTATCGTGCACCACTGATAAGGAAGGGTAGGGGAAAAACGATGCAAAATCCTGATCATGATGAACTTTATCGGCCAACACATGGATCGATACAGGACCTCCAGGATAGCGAGCCAACGTCTTCTTACTGGCTTCATCTAATCTATTATTATATTATTTCATGTCATCATTCAACAGTTTTGATGAGTATAATTATGCAGTTCATTCACAGCACGTGAAATAGGAAGCCAACATTGTGATTGTGTGTAAAATTCATAAATAAATGATTTTTTTTTATTTTCCATGACTTAATAATGGTCTGTCTGATGATGTTGTTATGAGTTGATTAGGTAGAAATTATTAATATAATAATAATAAAATAAAAAAAAAATATTTTAAATATGTAAACAAACATTTTTAACAACTATTTGTGCTCATTATATCCTTATACAACAAAATCACGATGAATAATCTGTCATCTAAATATTATCTTGATTAATCCTTGAAACTGAACAATTAAAAACTGTAAAATTTCTACGAGGAAAACGTGTGACAAACAAACATGTCAGAACACAACATCAAAAGAAATTGTTTCAATATGGCGCCTTTAACGACCTGTGACACCGACAAGTCACATGATCAACAAAAACTTCCGGGGTCAATAAGTGACGTCACGCAGCGTTGACATCACCAACATTAGAAAATTTTACACATCGCAAAATGTCGTACGCCTATCTGTTCAAGTATATTATTATTGGGGATACAGGTATGTATGATCTACGTTACTTTGCTATTTTGAAGATCGGCCATTTATATTTCATATCTATCATTTTCACGACCCGACTGAAAATATGTTCAGCTTTTATTTCGCCACAAACATCGATATTCACACACGGTTCCAAAATGGCGATTTTGTATAATGAATGCATGATAAAGACTGGTGAATTATATTGGTGTTTTCGTCACAATAACTTGAACAATAACGAATTTTATCGATAAAAAATTGTTATATCATTGTAGCTTATTGCTATTCTAATTTATTTGTGTCAAATACTGTCTGGTATCTTGATATTGTTTTGTTCTAAATATAGTCCCAGTAGCAATAGGGCCTACACAATAAGACTAAGAGTGCAACAAATCAAATGGCTTCTATTCAAATCCCATCAAATTATTAATTTGGCTGAATCAGTGAATGTATCTTGTTTAGCAGAACAGATGCGGGGGCTAATGCATTAACAAATTATGAACAAATAGTTGAGTAATCAGCTAAATATATTGAACTGAGATGTCAGGAGACTTGAGATCAGGGTTATTTTTAGAGACACTGATCGATCTGATGGATATTGTTGACAAAAGACAAGATAAAATTAAATCGTTTGATAAGGAAAGACAATTTACCACCAAATTGATCCCATACCTACGTGTAACACCTGTCAGCATCAAAAACTTGCAAACATCCATAATGAGTTATGCAAATGTGTTTACAAGCGGTACGCCTTGTGTAAGACTAGCGCAACAACTCTCTAGAATACCAGATTGTTGTGATTTTTAATGGACATGATTACCATTTAATGCCGTTAATTTGAAAAAACTGAAAATCACAACTTATTACCGGTATTGTAACATTGGTGTAGCAATGTAAATTGAAACATTATTCATAATAATATAATTTTACCGAAATTGTCAATTATCTTTTCATGATTTTTAAAAAAATATTAGCTGGAACTGCAAGCTCATTACGAATTTCTAAATCTTACATACAGGTAATGCATCTTTAATTTCCCGCAAATTGCCAATAGTGTCAGTTATGGGAACGGGTAGGCCTACATGGAGCAGCAAAACATTGCAATATAATTTTTTAAATCGTACTACAGATATGGTGTCATTTTTACTATGTGGTGTTTGAAAAAAACTTAATTTAATACTACAGTTTATTTGTGAACAAAATTGGCCATTCTAGACGGCGTCAATGTTGATTTGGTACTTTCGATGGTGTCATTATTTTCTGGCAACTGATTTTGGCCTGCTCTTATATCAAATCTAACTGCCAAGGGAGCTTTTACGTGCACTCCAATGTATACACGGGACCTTGGTTTTTCGTACCATCCGAACAACTAGGCAGCTGTCCTTGTCAGGCCCTCCTTCTGCTTCACCGACAAGGAGAAATCATGCCGGAAAATCGAGATGAACTTTCTCGGCCAATGCAGGGATCGAACTCCCGGCCTCCAGGCTAGCGAACCAGCGCCTTATCCACTTAGCCACCGTGACTCCCTTGTTGATCAAGAGCAATAAGTGACACCTAAATGCCAATCAAGAAGACACCTGTTATCATATCTGCTGTTTATATTATTCAAGTTTTCTGGTAATTAACTCATTGTTATTGATAATGTTAAACTATTTTGTCAGTTTGTAACACCTAATGAGGGAGTAGTCTACCTGTATGTGTTTTGTGTGTTACTATTAATAATGCAGGACGGAGGGCCTGGCAAGGACAGCTGTCTAGTCCCTTGAATGGCACGAAAAACTGAGGTCCTTTTATACAGGTAAAAGATCCTGTGACATTTGGAATTCGATATAGCTTATAAGTGGAGAGTAGGCCGTAGTGCCGCTGTCCAGGCAAAATTTCCCTCATATTAAAGTGTATTTCGTATGTTTGTGTCCATTAGCCCAGTTCGGAGTAGAACAGAAGGATGTTAAACAACATTTCATTTCGAAAAAGCCTAAAGCTCCGTCAATTCTAGTCCAATCTACCAAACTGACCCCGCAGTGAATATTCGCTTGGCTGCTACAATCACTGATAAGCATGGCATCGATGAGGCTTAATGAGTACGGCATATTAACTTTTTTACTCCGACAACTTAAATTCTCAAACATTTTTTTGAGGTAAAAGAAAAATAAATAAAGACGTTTGAAGTATTTATAGTTAAAAAATATTTCCTATTTAGTGTAAATGGGTATTAAAATGAGTAAAATGCATCATTTTGCCCGAAGCAGTTAGGTGTTAAGTAAACATTGCACGAGCCGTTGAGCCAATGACTACCGGCGTGTGCAGTCAACGCACGTGTTATGGACTGTCGTCTGTTACAGAGATAATTCGTAAGTAATTCTCTGTGAAACAGATTGCCAATCTACATGAAAAAATTGACATGCTTCTACTTTGATTTTGTGAATTCATAGTACAATTTTACTTGTTTTTTGTTAATTATTCAGTGAGTTAGGTCGAGTGATCAACTCAACTGGATATAATGATTTTACATCGACATGTAATACGTGACAAAATATCAGGAACACTAATTAACGTGTACATGTAGCACCTGAACATGTTTTAAAGGTGTCAATATATCAACCACAACGCGTAAAGAAGATAAATCTAGTATACCAGACGACAAGATGACAGCCATTAGACTAGAATAGTTCTGCTTAAAGATACATTATGGGAGATTAAATAAATAAGTGACAGTTCTCAGCACTATTATAGTTGAAAACTAGATAATGTAAAGGGAATATGCTGAAAATTTCAGTCAAATTGTTCCACTATGAACCAAGATTTTAGCAATTGAATATTGAGGCTAGTCGTGATCATTATTACCGTACTAAAGTCGGTAGGATAAAAACATAGTCTTGATTATCCATTTTTGAATGGAATTTGAACAGCAAATCGGATCATAATCCAATTAACAACACAGGCTCGCAATGCCATCGAGAGTTGACAATGACCTGGATAAGTTAACTAATTAATAGTTTTTATAACATTTCAGGCCTAATGAAAAACCTACAATGGAAAGATTTCGCTCTTGAATAATATATGTTTAAAATAAGTCTGTGACAGGTGCCCCATGATCTAACACTATTAGCCATCTGCTATTCTAGTGCTAGTAGTAGCCTTTTACTACCCAGTCATATCAATACATAGTAAATCTAATTGATTATCATAGTAAAGTCATTGACCACATGTTTCTAACCACTCCTTTAGATTAAATAATAATTTGAACACTTGAATATTATATTGATTTTCTATTTAAATTATTAAACTTAATCGGCATTGTGCAGAGGAGTTCAATAACTGGTAATAAATGTAGACCAATGTATTTATTCACATACCGGTATAGTTTGACTATAACTGATTGACTCTTATATGTAGCGGGGGGGGGGTGGGATGGCCTAGTGGACTAGAGTGCCGCGCCTCGACCTCTAGCAGGCCAGTCACCTCTGACTTGCGGCTGCGGTTTCGATCCCTGGTGTGAGCGTATGTGGCATGGAGATAGGGGCGCCTTCTCAACCTCGTGGTTTTCCTCCGCGCACTCCGGTTTCCTCCCTCTGCTAAAGACCCTTACACGCAAGCGAATTATCAAAATAAAATTAAACCAAATGTTAGTCCCGAAATGATCTAGTTTGTGTCGAGTGGATGTTAGACCCCATTTCTCTCTCTCTCTCCAGTCCGCTTATCTAACTTATTTAAAACCCAGGTTCCTTGTACAATATGTAAAAGTTAAAGCAACTCCTTAGTCACATATCGCGACTCTATTCAGCTTCAATATGTAACATTTTATCAGTTTTATAAACCTGCTCATTGATGGAGAATTGAATTATTTATGTGAATAATAGTGTAGGCAAGTCATCATGGTTACAATCCCCATTGAAACTATTTAATTTGAGAAATAAATCATTTGGATTGCGGTGTAGAAAACTATCTACATGTAGGCTACTTGTTTTTTGCTCTTCGACTTCAATCAATAGAAAAAGAATTGAAGTGGCTACTAGAAGTGTCCCTTGACTGAATTTCAACCTTCAAGGCAATGGTACAGAACTGTTAGACAAATTTGTGATGAACACAGGGATTTATGGTTGTTTTAAAACACTGAATTCCAACTTATCGTTTGTAATGTACATGTAGGTGTATTGCACATCTCGAGAAGTTGTGATAAGGATTGAAAGTGTGTTCTCGTCTCTGGATTTGTTTCTGGAACGTATCACATAAAACTTTGAAGTATATCAACCTATTATATTAGTAGTTGTACCTTTTGCTCTTGTCTCAAATTTTAGAATTTTTGTGTTTCCATGGAAACAGATGAATTGATTTACTTTTGGTATACGAGGCCATGATTGAGAGGTGGGTTTTATAAAATACGGACAACCTGTCTTGTTTTGTCTCCATCAGTGGAATTGAACATTAGAAGACGACTGAGACCTCGTGCATGCGCTAAATCTAATAAAATAAAGACATAGGTGGAAGCAAATGTTAAACACTAGTAGAAGAAAATGACCGAGGCCTTCTGGTAATATTTTAAGTATAAATAAGCCAAATAAAGGTCATTTAGAACCTTTATTTTATGTTATTACCAACGCCACATGGCTATGTTACTGAACTATTGTTTGTTAATATAGAATATAGTTGTTACTATAAATAGAAAGAAGAGAAAATCAATATTAGCTATACACACATATTGTATCTAATCATCTTGCTATAGATACCTTCAGTCCTTCATATGTGACCACGGATAAATATCGTCACCGATTCTCTAGTTCTTCATATAACCATGGATATACTTAGATATATAAATATTGTCACCTATTCTCTAGTTCGTCATATAAGTTATAATCATGAATCTACTTCTTTATAAATATTGTCTCCAATTCTCTTGGTCTTCATATAACTACGGATATACTTCTATATTAATATTGTCACCTTTTCTCTAGGTCTTCATATAACCATGGATCTACTTTGATATAAATATTGTTACCTATTGTAGTTGGTACACTACCTATAATTCAGGGCCTTAAACATTCAGTAATATTGCATGACAGACAAAACTTGTTGTTATTTCTGCCTTGTCTGCAGGTTTGTCTTATCAGTGTTATTTGTTTGATTTGCAGTTTATATGTACCTGTACTGACTTACAGTATCATTGAACGGCATTTTGGTTTTGAATCCCCAGTTGTATGTGACAAGGAGTAGTGTCGCCTGTCCAACCTTATGGGTTTTCTCCTGGTCTTCTGGTTTCCTCCAACTGCTAAAGACCCCTACACGTAAACGAATCATTAAATAAAATTAAACCATGTTTGTCCCGAAATGACCTAGTTTGTGTCGAGTGGATGTTAAACCCCATTTCTCTCTCTGCATTTACTGAAAGCGATATATAATAACAGACAGCTTTAGGCTTTATGGATAACATTCGTTATGGGTGAAAGTATATCACTGAAACGTTACAGTTAATAAACGTAGTGAATGTTATCCATAAAGCTGTCTGTTATTACATATTTATATTATTAGTGAGTTTACTGATCTTTGCCATAGATTATTGATAAAAGACTGCTCTTTGGTCACTGCTTAATCCTAATCTGAAGATTAAGCATATCTTTTCTACTCTAATCACTGATAGGTAAACAGATTTATGATTATTATCTACAGGTGTATCATAGATTTCAGCTTTAGGGTATAACATAAACCCCCCATATCAACACTAGGAGATTATAGGTACTTCAACTTTAACCTCAACTAATGTACCGTACATCAAAGGATATTATCACACACAAAATAAACAACAATCGACTAATTAACGTTTTGACCTACAGGCTTACATGTAAAAACACCTGTCATTGGTTAATTAAATCATTCATACAAAGAAATAACATATAACAGATGTTATGATTGGTCAGTTAAAGTCGTAACAAAGGCACTTATAATTGTACAATTGTTCTGTCTCTGAATGCCTAAAGATTTTGAATCAGTTGATTAATCGGACATCTACTGGTCAGTTGACCTAAAGCCTTAACAATAGATGTTTTAAATAGATGCATTGATGACCTTTACAGTTTTCACAAATATTATTTATAAACAGGGTGAGGGTTAAAGCCAACTGCCAGTAACTCCACACCAGACCGGTTTATGAATCATGTACCCCATCCTCACACCACCCATTGACTCCTCACCAGATCTCATCCATTTTTCATTTCTTTACCAAATTTCTGTGCAAAATAGAACCTTAGTAACTCAGACTGTGATTAATCAGCCTGAAGAGTTCAATACGAACGGAACTAGTCACTGCTAAATAGGGATAACTGGTCTAATTTTACCTATTCGAATTATAGTTTTTGTTATGATAGCATTTAGTGGTGCAAAGAAATTCAGTGGTGTATAAAAACTGCCAACACTGAAACCCCTCTGCTTTAAATTGAATTGTGACGACATCTGAGATTATAAATAAAGTTGATATCTTTGATGACACTACATAAATTTTATCTGGTAAATTTATTATAAGCTATGAAAACATGCTGTGAATGTTGAGGAAAACGTGAGGATATAAAATAAGTTTTTATATGGTAATTAAATATTATCATGTGCTGATCATGTAACAACAAGTAATAATTTATTTTATAAATAGATGAATTAGCTTACATGGCTACCGGTAGGTTTTACTGTCGTGACAACAACTTGTTGTTATATTATTACCGTAACAGAAGAACCAAAATAGATACCTGTTCTTGCGTAAAGCTATTAAATTGACTTATTGAGACAGGCTTCACTATTTGTAGCCAATTGATAACGACTTATCCATGTTACCAACCAAGTAGGATTTCTTGGAGAAAAGTTTTCATTTTCTTTTGAAAATATGATGGATATATAATAATTGATTTGAATGATCCATAATAATAGTAAAGTGATTGTAAGGCACCAATACACTGTACTATGTATGGTAAATGATTAGAAATGACTACAGGCTTTGTCAAATAAGTTATTTTTAATGTGCTAAAACACTTAAAACAGTACATACATGTTACATGTAGGTGAAAGATCATGTTGGCGAACACATTAAGGATACCTTGGCAGTTGAAATTGGGAGAACACGATTTCTCTCATAGAACATGTATCTCCATCATACACCATCATACCTGTTGGTGAAGAAAAGTAGCATGTTTAAAGGCACTAAATCGCTAATATTTGAGACCTAGAAATTGCCACAAATGGGTCGCAACGCATATAATAATGTAATATGAATGTATACAAACTGATTTACATTCAATCGTTTTCGTTTGTACTCTAATTTCAAATCAGTTATGTTCGGCGAAATATGCCAGAAGTTTCAGTCGAGTGACTATTTCGAGTGTCTGGTCATTCCAGTCTACATACGCCGTTTGATTTGGTGCAATGTTTCTAGCCTCGTTCCTTGAGTCTCTTGCTTGCTAGACCTGGGGCTGAAACGCATTATGGTACACGATTCGTGTACCAGTGGTAAAATGTTTATTTTGTTTTAAATATTGGATATCAAAAGCCCATCTTTTCTCGGTAAAATGACAACATCAGTGTTGAATTAAATAGACAAATAATTCGGGTTTTGTATGCCGAAGACTTTGGACGATTTTGAGTTAAAGACTTAGCTACTTTAAATATAAAGTATTATTAATGATTAATGTTTGTATTTTTACAGGTGTGGGTAAATCATGTCTATTGTTACAGTTTACAGATAAAAGATTTCAACCTGTTCATGATCTTACTATAGGTAAACAGTTATTTCTATATTCCTCTTGTTATAAATTACAATGATTGGACCTCTCTAATCTGGAGCGCATGCACATCTAGTTGTTAATTTTTATTTTTCGATGCTTTTATTTTTATTTTATACGAATAAGTGGTGAGGGAATCGAAGAAGATGGGTCAACAGATTTTGAGACTATTCCCAAAAGTAATAGTGATTTTGGTGTTGTAATTTTTGTGACAGTTTTGTGAAAATTCAACCTATATATATGTATTGTGAAACAGTAGGTTGATAAAGTTCATCAATCGTGTATTTTATTTTTACCAACAGGTGTAGAATTTGGTGCACGTATGATCACAATTGACGGAAAACAGATTAAATTACAGATTTGGGATACAGTAAGTTTTTATATTTCAAATTTTCTCTTCTTTTTTACTTTGCATAGACTACTTGGATGTTGAATATGAGATTTGAATTAACATCAACGTCCAAAAATGATTTAGTTGCATTCTGTATTTATAAGGATATGCATGGTACTGAAGCAACGACCAAGAGTTTTACAACATCTAGACGTTACTACGTGGCTTTGCAATTTCTGAACTTATAGCTACGTTATTTCCCTTTACTGCAGACACCTGAACAGTAGCATCCAATCAGAGGAGACACAAACAAACTCAAATCACACATGGCTACCTCCACAGAAACCTTGACATTGTATGAACCTTGAACTTTGCAAATCGATTATCACAGGTAGACATTTTAGCTGGCAAGCCTGAGAGTTGGTATTCGTGATGATCGTGGAATCTGATAGGCTTCCCAGCTTGATTAGTATTAGTAGCTAATCAAAATTAGTGCTGAATTACGTGGGGTATTACGGGAAATACTTGATAAAATGTACGAAGTTCAAGTGAGATCAAACCTTCTCTCTGTTGAAAATGAAGGATATGATAATTGAAATATTTTTAACGAGCCACTTTAAACCCAATCGGTGATATTTCGTTTGTATTGTCTTCATTAGGCGTTAAATAATCTGAGTCGTGAGAAATTAAAAATATTGTCTCAATACCCCCTGGTAATACAGATTCACGATAAGCAGTGTTTTACTGATCAGCGGAGTTTTACTGTATAGTGTAAAATTTAGACGAAGAGTAATCATGATAAGTAAATAGGTCTCCTTTGATTTTACACTAATGAATTAAAAGATCCCTGCTTAACGAAATAGTGGTTTAACACCCTACTGCAAGAGACTTAGTAGATTCGAAGATTCTTTAATAACATTTTGGGTTGAGATATACCCTTTATCAAATAACATATTCACAAAACATTATAAGCTTATTTATTGTGAAATTAAAGGTTGATAATGTTATGAAAATGATGTCCTGTGCTATGATATTATGTATATATAGGCCTAATGTCAAGCTCTGTTCTGTGAGCCAACATATAATGGTAGTCTAGTACTGTATCTGTTATATTTAACATCTGTTTCCGTCGTCAGTGTAATCCTTACATCTGTTACCACATACATTTAATGTGACAGTTGTTTTTTTTTTAAATGTGTAAATAATTATGATAAACCTGTATTTATTCAATCTTCTAATGATTTACATGTCACAAACTGTTCTCTAGTAAACTATGTCAAATACAATTAAAAACTTCTCAACATTCATTTTATAGTCTTTTTGAAGGAGCATATTGAAAACCTAAGCTATTTAGAGTTCTTCTGTGTCATAAATAGAATGCCATAACGCCAAGTTGCGAGGGGGCGTATTACAAAGTTACCAATAGCCATAATAGTTTATAACAGGATAGGGGGTGGGTGAATTGATTAGTTAGCATCTTCACGTTATATCATAGATCTGGACATCGTTGAGTCAACTGGCGGGGTTTCGATTCCAGGGTTGAACTTGACAAGGAGTACAATGAGAGGGTCATCTGTCCAAACCCATGGGTTTTTCTCAAGGTCCTCTGGTTTCTGCCCACTGCTTATGACTCCAACAAACATGCAAATTATTGAAATAAAATTGAACCATAGTGTTTTTCCCGAAATGACCTAGTTGGTGTCGAGTTTACATTTAAACCTCACCTTCCCCTCACATTCTCTCTTATTACATTAGAGAGGTTAATTATAATCTGATACATGTGAATATATTGTATATTTCAGGCAGGTCAGGAATCATTTAGATCTATCACCAGATCCTACTATAGAGGTGCTGCTGGGGCTTTATTAGTTTATGATATAACTCGGTAAGATATTTACCATATAACATCATAGCTGCCTGGAATTTTCAGGTTTACTTGTTCGATCCCTGCATATTGGCCGAGAACGTTTATCCTGATTTTCCAACAGGGTTGCCCTTGTCAGTGATTCAGGACAGAGGTCTTAACAAGGACAGCTGTCTAGTCATTAGGATATGACAAAAAATTGAGGTCTTGTGTTCACATTGGTGTGCATGTAAAAGATCCCTTGACAGTTGGAAATCGATAAAAGATTAGACTGTAGTGTCGCTCTCCGGACACAATTTCCCTCAGTCATAGCACACTTTATGGCATATGCCCGTCTTCGTCAGCCCAGTTCCAAGCAGAACAGTAGGACGTTAAACCACATTTCATTTTATTTCTCATGTTTAATTTATTGTAAAAAATATTTAAATTCTGTCAAAAACAGATGTGCAATTGTTCAGAGAATATGCATGGCTTTGCATGCCAAGTTCGTATATGTGAATTGGTGTGCCCCCAAGAACAATAGATTATCCAACGTATGGAACCACCAGAGGTTTTGACACCATCTCTTAAGAATTGCAGTTTAGAAATATGACTGGTTTAAGCTCTGTTAATTAAGGAATAATAAAAATAAATGTGTAATTTTGTTTTATTTTAGACGAGATACGTTTAATCATTTAACCACCTGGTTAGAAGATGCCCGTCAACATTCTAATTCTAATATGGTTATAATGCTTATAGGTAACAAAAGGTAAGGTATCTCATCTTCTTCCGATGAGTGGTACGTAAGTATCCAGGGGCTTGTCTCACAAAATTTTAACTAAGATAATATCAAATTTTAGTAATTTGATTGGACAATATTTGATTAAATTTAGTTCTTAGACAATCAAAATTGAAGTATCTACTAAAATTTGGATGTTATCTTTAGTTAAAATTTCGTGAAACAGGGCCCTGGCTATTAAACCATCGAGTCATGGTGGGCGATGACCCACCAGCGAGGAGGTCCTGGGATTTTATAACCTGGTTTCCAGTGGTGTAGAATGTATCGTGTTAATTTAACCATCGAATCACTGTGGCGCTGACAATACGGTACTGACCCAGTAGCCAGGAGGTACTAGGATTTTTTAACCTCGTATCTCTTTGTAAGTGGTGTAGGTTGGAGGGTCTGGTTTTCCCATATCAGTGGTGTAGGGTCTGGTTTCCTCTTGTCAGGGGTGCAGGACGTAGAGCCTGATACCCCCTTGTCAGTGGTGTAGGACGTAAGGTCTAACAACGAACAAGTTGTTTGGATGGAACCATAAATTTCAGTGATTTGTGTACAGTAGCAATTCAATGAAATGTAGACTTATATGGTGCTGTCCAGGCATTGTATGTACTCATTATCTTGATTGGCCCTGTTAGTACAGGAAAGTAGCACCTTGTACAGTTGCGATTCAATGAACAGTAGGCACAACTGCCTCTATCCAAGTAGAATTTTCTTATAGCACACTGCATGATGTGTGCCTGTTGTCCATGGCTGGGTTGGTACATTTCATTCAGTACTGACAGGCAGTCATGGTCATACAACCCTTAAAATCAATGTATTAGAAAAATTCTGTGATAACTTTGATTTAGAAGTAAATTTGTCTAAGACGAAAATCATCGTTTTCCGCAATGGGGGCCCACTCAGAAAGAACGAACAATGGTACTTTAAGAACACGCGTATTTCAACTGAATCCTACTACAATTATCTTGGTATTATATTCTCATCAAGATTGTGTTGGTCAAAATGTGTATATACTCTCTCTGTCAAAGCTGATAAAGCTCTCATCTGTATTAAGAGTCTCATTAGGAAAGCTGACTATCCCCCCATAAATATCTGCTTCAAAATATTTGACTCGATAATAAAACCTATACTTCTGTATGGCTCCCAACTTTGGGGCTTTGAGGTAAGAAAGGATATCGAAAGGGTGCAGTCAAACTTTTGTAAATTTTTACTTGGTGTACACAGAAGCTCGTCAACAGTAGGAGCTCTAGGTGAATGTGGCCGCCATAAATTATCCATTGATTACATGTCAAATTTTGCCAAGTACTGGTGTAAACTTGTCCTTATGTCAAAATGTAGACAACCTAGGCAGGTATATTTAATGCTAAGGCAATTAGATTCGGTTGGTCGTGTAAACTGGGCAACTAAAGTCAGGGTTCTATTTTACTCTATTGGTTTTGGTTTCGTTTGGAATTCAAATGATATCGGCAATACCTCTCACTTTATCAGAGAATTTAAGCTTAGACTGACTGATATTGATCTACAAGAATGGTCAGATGTATTATCAAATTCAAATAGTCTGCAATATTACAAAAACTTTAAAACGAATATTTGTCAAGAGCAATATTTATCCCTATATTTGGAGAAAAGTGTAAAACGAATTTTTACGCTTGTAAGATTAAATCAATTACCCACAAATGTAAATTTGTTCAAACAAAAACGGAGCTCATCCCCCATATGTCGTTTGTGTAACCTCCTAGATGAGGATATTGTACATATTTTATATGATTGTGAGCAATTAACAGATTTGAGAACTCAATATATTCCCAGAAACTATTTGCGCACCCGAAATAATCTACACAACTTCTCAAATTTATGTCACTGTTTTAATGCCAAGGTCATTATATCTATTGTAAAGTATATCAATAAAGCCATGTATAAAATAGCTGAGAAGGTTTAAGTAATCAAAGCACTATGAATGTATCTTCAATTAGTTCTGAATTGTACATGTAAATCTTGAAAAATTGTCTACAAATTTGTTCATCTACCACCATCTTTTTACCATCATCCAAATGATTATTGTATATTTGTATCTTTGGGTCTGTGACCTTCTATACTGAATAAACTATATATAATAATAAATGTGTCTCTATCTGTAAAACTTGATATCCTCACTACATCTCTATCTGTAAAACTTGATATCCTCGCTACATCTCTATCTGTAAAACTTGATATCCTCGCTACATCTCTATCTGTAAAACTAGATATCCTCGCTGTATCTCTATCTGTAAAATTTGATATCCTGTATCTGTAAAACTTGATATCCTCACTACATCTCTATCTGTAAAACTTGATATCCTCGCTACATCTCTATCTGTAAAACTTGATATCCTCGCTACATCTCTATCTGTAAAACTAGATATCCTCGCTGTATCTCTATCTGTAAAATTTGATATCCTGTATCTGTAAAACTTGATATCCTCACTACATCTCTATCTGTAAAACTTGATATCCTCGCTGTGTCTCTATCTGTAAAACTTGATATCCTCGCTGTATCGCTATCTGTAACATTAAATTCTTGTGTTTCAGTGATTTAGAAGCCAGAAGAGAAGTTAAAAAAGAAGAGGGTGAAGCTTTTGCCAGGGAACATGGATTAATATTTATGGAAACTTCTGCTAAAACAGCTGCAAATGTAGAAGAAGTAAGTTCACGATGTTGTAGATAATAATACACCTTTCTCCTGTTCGATTCGGCACGTTTTGTGGGGGGCACAGTAGCTAAGTGGGCAAAATTTCCTTCTCAGCACACTGTATGGTGTGTGCCTGTCTTCTTTAGCCCAGTTTTGAGCAGAGCATTTTATTTTCATTTTTTGATCAAACACTATGAAAACATCAAGGGCACTGATCAGCTTTTTATTATGCAAATGTTAAATAAACATTTTATTTCATGAATGCAGCATCTTCAATGACTGAGAACTAAATTCTGTGTTTTGATTTTAGTTAATGGGAACGTAACGCTGGGTAACACAGCTTGTAGGAAAATAGGGTGTATTGCAAGTAGGGGTCTTTAATTGTGGGAAACCCACAGGTTAGATAAGCAACCCTACTCAAGTTAGGATCTAAAATGATGCATGACTGAAAGCAAGATCTTAGAAACTAAAGCACGAGCCCCCTCCCAACCCCAATAACATAAGGTGTAAATATTACTATTAGACGATGAATTAACTTAAAACATATTCGTTAATTTGCAGGCTTTTATTAACACAGCAAAAGAAATCTATCAAAAAATCCAAGATGGTGTCTTTGATATAAATAATGAGGTGAGTTGTTTGTTTATTTTATAACACAGTTGTTTGTTGTGGTTATATGGTCCAGACTAAGGTTCTCTATTCAGCCGTATTCACCAGTCGGACTGACTGGCAACTTTCGGTTTACTTGCCATCAAATTAGAATATTATAAAAATAAAATAAATACTGTTAAATTTGTGCTTTTTATGTGTAAAAGCCCTTTCAAATTTGTAAAGAAATTTGGAATAAAACTGAAAATTGTCATGTTGTTTGAAATTGCACACATTGGACAGCACAAGTTATGAGTCTTTTCAAGATTTATAGAGGATACTCAAATACTCTCAATTCAGGACTGACATTCAAGGGCCCCAAAGACATTAGGGATAAAGGGAAGTAATCAGCCTTTATCTGTATCCTTGAGACCGGGAGTGCATTATAGATATATATTATTAATATTATGAACAACATGAAGAGGGGGTCTGTAGGCTTCTGCCTGTTCTCCAATCCAGATTCTATGAATAAATGTTGTTTAGAAAAAAAAAACCTGAAGCAAAATGAAAGTAAGGTCTAATTAACATTAGACTGTCTGAAAGTTGGGATTAGCCAATAAACATTAAGAAATGCTCATGGAAACTTTGTATATTTATATTTTTACAGGCAAATGGTATAAAGATTGGCCCCCAACATTCACCTGCCAACGCGAACCTTACATCACCAGGAGGTGGTGGCAGTCAAGGCGGAGGATGCTGTTGATTGGATAATAATCTTAGAGTATTTATCAGTGAAGGGCAAATAACTCTGTCTTTGTGATGATACTTATGTCATTAACAGAGATGAAATAAGACGGAGACCTCCCCGCAAATAAAAAAAATGCACTTTAACTGACAAATTTGATGTACCACATACAAAAAAAAAATACGTAAAAAAAAAAAGCCTGAAAAAAAATTGTAAAAAATTATTTAATATACTTATTAATCATTATGTATGTATACATATTGTAAAATTATAATAAATAGACAAATTTCTGTCTTTCTCTCATTCCATTCTTCAATTTCTGTTTATTTGTTTTAAAGATTTGAAGACAAACCAAAAATATGTAATTGTTTAGTTCCTAAAAATCCATTTGAACTTATCAGAGAAACTGTTATTGGCAGAATAAAGTGCCGATATGTAATACAATTGAGAATATGGATCTTTAGGAAACCTTCTAGTGAATAATTAAAAATGATATTAAAATAGTCCATTGTAGAAAAAAAAATTAAAGTGACTTTTCGATTTAAAGAATTTTAAAGTTTTTTTGTAAAAATATTTTGTTATTGCCTGTGTATCGCCCTGGTAAATAAATATTACCCTTGATTATTGAAAACCAAATATAGTCAGTGGGTTTTATTTCAACTACTAACAGGCCTGGAAATATCGGTTTTAGATGTCCCTGACAAAATGTCAGCCACTAATGAAATAGTACCTGACATTTTCAACTTATGGCCGGACATGTATTAAAGATATCATTAATAAAGACAAATCAGTGCTGGACAAAATGACAGGCACCAGAGGTTTTGTGCCTGAATCTGTGTCTGACATTGTCTGTGACTGGTGCCTTATATCCAGACTTGAGTACATACTGCTGGTGCATAAAGCAGTGTATGCTTACTGTTCTGGAACACCTGGTAACACCATACACCCCTTCGTAATATGTGGGAAATTGATATTTATAGCACCAATAGTCACAACAACCTGTGAAACTGACAATAATAGCGTCAATAGTCACTGACTGTATTTGTTTTTTTAGGAATTGTAGAGTAATATATATTAACTAGGGTTATAATAATATAATGTATTATAAAGTCTAGATGTAAATATTGATATTGTTGTATATCATCACTATCTTTATCTTGTATCTCTCTGTTATAACTACTCACATGCTTGTATATTCACTATGTTAGCATTGTTCATTAAGTAGATTACCTCCCTTGTTTTGATAAAACACATGTGAAAGAAACAGATAAATGGGGAATAATCTCGACAATTCCACTGCTGACCTGGCCCCAAGTTCGCAAAACAGTCTCATACTTAAGCTCAGAATCTACTTAACTTTTATCTAGAAACACAAAACTTTGCATATAGTTTCTTATTGATGTATTTGATACATTAGAACAACAAAAGTGTTGTAAAGGGCTATATTTTAGTTACAATAAGGCAAACAATTTTGAGTAAATTCTTAATTTAAGTCTGAGAATGTTTTGTGAACTTATGGCCTCATCTTATGATACAGAGCAAGTCAAGTCTTGGTATAGTCCTAGTCAGTTATTTGGATTGCATTCTTTCCTAAGACTATACTTGGCTGTATATAAATAGTGGCTTTAACACAACTTCACCATTTCTTAGTCTGTAACTTTCATTCAGTTGGTTTTACAAAACTATTAAAAATATACACCAGAAAATAAATAATAAATTATCTCGAACTAAATAAAAGATTAGCTCAAAATGTAGTTAAATTTTTAAGATATTAAAAGTTATGATTGAATTGTTTTATTATTAAATGTTAGTGAATCTATTATGCTCCTAACTCTTTGAAAATTTGAATATTAAAATAAAAACTATATTGGGATGAAAAAATGTAAACCATCACTGTATCTATTTTTCAAATGGATAAGGAATTGTAATTTATATTCTAAAGATTAATTTTGATTTGATCAGCTGACGTGTTTAGGACCATGTGTTGTGTGTGTGAAAGTTTTTATGTATATTTGTTCTTTTAAATATCCTCTTATAGAGAAATACTTATATTCATGTACATGAGTGACATTTATATATAATCATAATATACTATTCTAATAACCCTTTAACAGTTGGACTGTATAAAACTACTGCTGCCTGTAGTGCTGTAAACTATTTAAGTTACTGGTTCAGTGACTTGGGCAATCCGGGGAGCAGGGTTTATGTTCAGTTACAAAAATTAGTTTCATTTATAAAAGTAAAAAAAACCACACTTTTCTCTAATTGTTAACAAGGAACTCGGGTAGTCAGTATTAACATCTACCAAGGGAATTCTCCCTTAATTTATAAGATTGATTTTTAATGTCAATAATCACAACAAGATTTAGAAAGTTAGGTTAAATAGGTTCTGGGGGAAGTTTTATATAGAGATTAATTCTTATAAGTGTTAATGTTTACAGTAGCTAAAATATTAATGATACATGTTGACTCATTACTCACCTGGTCTCAAGATTACAGTAGTTTTTTTTTTGCTCTAGATTGTGTTTGCTTGCGAGGGTCTTTAGAGCAACAAAATGTTCAACGGTCTTGTGACCAGATCTTGTTAATATTATATTTTGTCTCATCTATTTGAAATCTTTTACCCATCAGTGCTAGAAATATTCAGGGTTTTATTTATACATTTATTCTGAATAGTAAGGTAAATATACATATATGTATTTTATTAGTTTTCTGGAGAAATACGATCATTGATATTGCTCATAAAATAATTAGCGTATGAAATAAATTCAGCAACTGCTCATAGTTTAAAGTGGAAATAATAAGCTAACTATTAAATCTTAAATGAACTGGATTACTATGGCAACAGATGACAAAACCTGGGACTTTATTCATTAAAACCAAAATGTTTAACAATGCCCCCTTTTCATTGGGTAAGATCTTCAGTCTGTACTCTTGACCAATGAAAATTTAGAATCCTTAAAATAATTTTTGTGAATAAAACCATCATTGAATGTATAAATATTCCTGTTCTATTTCAAACAATTGTCCAGGTTTGCTATCCTAGAAGTAATATTATTATATTAGATGTGGTAGAATTCATTACGACTCTTTGCTAAATAAAATTCACATAGGTAGCTGATGGCAATTGTAAGAATAACGGCACTGTTAATGTCAACACGATTCAACGAATATATTGTCACATGACTAATTGTTGGCTATATTTCCCACATACTTTGTCACAGTTGTTTTCATCATGTCTGCCGCCTGTCGATAAATACGCCCCGTTTTATTTCTAACTTGACTTGATACATCTATATATATTTATTTTATTATTTCTGATTTTTGTTCTCATCTCTGTATGGTTGATTGTATTTATCCAAGACTAAACTATGTGTAGTAACTAATTGTTTTTGTTTTTAGTTTTTCTTGTGCAATAAACTTTAAAAATATCAACTAATAACTGCTCAGTTTATGAATAATATCTCGGAGGTTAACAATAGTTAAGCATCCAACTGGGCAAATAAGGATGGTCAGTTTGGCCAGGACAGCGGCGTATCTACCTTCTCGTAATCGAATTCCATGGGTCTTTAACGTGCATGCCAACTAGGCGCTGTTCCTTGCCAGGCCTTCCGTCCTGCATCACTTACAAGAGGAAACAACACGGGATATATAGTGGAATTTTTGTCAGCCATCGTGAAATCATATCCAGAAACTGGTTAGTGAAGAAGCGCCTACACCCGATGTACGGGTGCCTAAAATGTAGATGCCTTTTTTGTCTAACATAAAGTGATAATTGTGCAGCCTATACGCGATTATCGAATCTTAGACAACAAGCCAACAGTGAGGCTGGTGTCCCCCGCCGAAATCCCAAAGTAAATAGATGACACATATTAATTAATTGCACATTTATTTTTTTTTCAAAAGTATGGAGCAATCAAAATATACACTATGTTTCATCACTGTATATCAGATAGAATCAAGATTATCTTGTCCCAAAGCATCGACCAATGAAAATGATTAGCTCTGCTTAGCTTCAGCTTGAAATGTTAATCATTGAGTTCAGTCAAGACATTCACCTAATGAACATCTACATCAAGTTTAAACATTCTACCTCAATTAAAAGCAGAGTACTTATGTTCCAAAGTCTTGACCAATCAAATTGCTTATCGTTCCTTAGCCTAAGCAGAAAATTCTCCCTATCAAACTTAGTCAAGGTAATGATATAATGAATCTTTATTCTGGGTTTCATCGCTCTCACTTCATTATAACCAAAGTTACCGTGCCCCCAAGCCAAGTTATTGTGTTCCAAAATTTCGGCCAATCAAATTGCTTATCGCTTTGTTTACCCTATGCAGAAAATGTTCATTATCAAACTTAGTCATGGTATTCATGTAATGAAACTATACACCAAGTTTCATCACCCTCACTTAATTGGAACTAAAGCTATTGTGTCCCATAGCATCAACCAATCAAATTGCTAGTAGAAAATGCTCATCTCCGAACTTGAACATTTTACCTCAATTAGAAGGCGAGTTATTGCGTTCCAAAGGTTGTTTTTTTTTTGGTGTGGGGGGCTGAATATACTTGCCTCTCTCCCCCCCCCCCCCCCCCAATAAAAAAGATGCAAAATAAAGTGCCCGAAACCTAATAAAACACTAATTTCAGGACTGGAATATCAGTAAAACGCCTTTGCGGCTATCAAATATTCCAAAATTTTCTTGGGGTGTCCATCCAAGGTCAGCTCCGCTTCGTCGCCTCTCGAAGAAAACTGGCACCGTTGTCTGTAAACCTGCTTCGGGCATTTCTAGTTTTGCTTCCCTAACTGTCATCGAGCCCAATTTCACTTTCCTTTTATTTGAATACTGTAATAGGGATATAATTCGTGCATTTATTCATTCGTTTCTGTATTATTTCATTCATTCATTTAATGCCAAATGTGTTGTTTTAATAACTTATTTAAATTCCAATAGATATCTTTTAATACCAATTACACCTTAAGTCATTAATCTTGTAACTTGGTAACCGATGGTGGACAGCCAACTCATTAACTAACTGTTTAGACAGTATAACTTAATCCTTATTATTTCTATTATATGTAATTTTTGTCTTCAATGTTTTATTGTTACCTACGTTCGTTAATTGTGTATATTTAATTTCATCCTTAGATACAAGCTTCCTTAAATACCGAATTGTACATTCATTCAACATTCTAGGTTTCATCCCGTTTCAAGGACAGTCACTCTGGCTGTCGGATGTGCTGTTCTGCGTATATGATATTTTATGTTTTCCGGTGGTATTAAACAGTTTAAAGGATAATTCCAGTGTGTATTTATTACCGAAGATTTACACTGTTACAATACCACGAATTTGTACTGAGTTGACTATGGATTAAAACATTTTGTCTGGAGCCGCTCGAGTATTACTTCTGAATGCAACTGCAACAGTGTGATTGGGTGGTTGGAATTCAGTGTGGGATTTCGGTTACAAAACCATTGGATACTTTTGGAGTTGATTACACAGGCTAGAATAGCAGAAAACGCAATTGCGGTGGTTAAATTTTCTCCGGAAGGGTGAGGCCCCCTGGAATAGCAGGAAAACGCGTTTGCGGCAGTTAAATTTTCACCCAACGGTCCCGCTTCGTGGACTGTAAACGATTGAGTCAGTCACCTTAATTAGGCTATATTAGACCACTTTGAAGTTGCTTTGTTCACAGGTTGAAATAGCAGGAAACGGTGTTTACATAGACGAGGGCGGCGGTCCATACAAGGTAAGCCTCTGATCACACGTCAGGTACACATGGATTGTCTCCCTTTTACCACATCTTTACTACCTTGTCCTTCTCGAGATGATCTCTATTGTTGCTATAGGGGATATTGTGAACGGACTGTGGTACCAGGCGCAGATTTAGAGGAAAGGTGGGGGGGTGCACAATTTTCCTCACAGCACACTGTATGACGCAGTGAAATGAAATGGGGTTTAACGTCCTACTCTTTTGCACCTAACCTGGGCTAATGGAAGACGGACATACGCCATACAGCTATGAGGGAAATTTTGCCCGGGCAGTGGCGCTACGGCCTACTCTTATATCGAATTCCAACTGCCAAGGGATTTTTTACGTGCACTCCAATGTGTACCCGGGATCGCGGTTTTTCGTCCCATCCGAACGACTAGGCAGCTGTCCTTGTCAGGCCCTCTTTCTGCATCACTGACAAGGAGAAATCACGCCGGAAAATCGAGATGTCCGAGATGAACTTTCTCGGCCAATGCAGGGATCGAACACCCGACCTCCAGGCTAGTGAGCCAGCGCCTTGCCCACTTAGCCACCGTGATTCCCCCTGTATGACGCACATCCGTCTTAACCTATATAGTAGGTTCAGAACAGTAGCACGTTAAACCCCATTTCATTTCATTTCATTTATTGCTATAATGACACAAGAATAAAACCAATTCTACTACGGGCAGTTTCCCGTCAAAATCTAATTAAACTCGTACTTTGGACTTACGCGTGACCTGTAATAGATCGTAGACTGGCTTTAGAGACTTCTGGTCCTGTACACACTTTAAACTTTTCACCCGCTTCCTTGCGCCCTGTGTGTCATTTGTGACGAGTTTAACAACGTCACCCCCCCCCCCCTCGTCAGTGGTGCAGAACGGGAGGTCTGACGACAATAACTGTCTATTCGTTCTGACGGGACGAAAACCATGCTCCCGCGTACACATTGGCGTGAACGTAAAAGATCCCTTGTCAGTTGGAGTAGACCGTATACCATAGTGCCGCTGTCCGGGCAAAAATTCCCTCGTAGCACACTGTATGGCGTATGTCCTCATCAAATAACACACTTTTATGGAATAACAATTACTATGGTTTATTTCACTGCGACGTTTCAACAAGATTTCACAAGTCGTTATCAAGCACTATACACAAATACATAAAGAATGAGAAAAATATGAATATATATATACAAACATCAGTGTGGACCATCCAATTAAATGCAAGGAAAGTGAGCATGAGTAGCTATTACAAGCTACTAATAAAACAAAAGGTGCACCGTTGTATATATTGGGATTATACAACTAAAAGATGAAACAGAGGATTAACAAGATCATCAAAAATTGAAACCATACTCATTATACCATGGTTGAAACAAGTATATACTATGAATAACTAAATAAACATTCATAAAGATCAAACCGAGGGTTATAGAATTATATTAAGGCCATAATCTTTGTATTGGGTGACAACTGTTTAGGAATATAACTTTTAGGTAAATGTGTAGAAAATAAAAGATTCATGAACATTTATCATATTGTGAAAGTTACGGGGTTATAAATATGATAGGTGTGGTATGGACTATACAATAATTATAATTGGACCAGGCAAGAAGTTAAATATGGTTTACATGCGGGGTTACTGGGAATGAACTGTGTTTACAATTTACAACGAAACAGAAGAATACACGAGGCGATCAACATTAGAAGACATGAACCGAAACTGAACCGAGACCCAGGCGTTTATATTCCCAGAGCATATGACCGCATAATTAAATTGTAAACACAGTTCATTCCCAGTAACTCCGCATGTAAACCATATTTAACTTCTTGCCTGGTCCAATTATAATTATTGTATAGTCCATACCACACCTATCATATTTATAACCCCGTAACTTTCACAATATGATAAATGTTCATGAATCTTTTATTTTCTACACATTTACCTAAAAGTTATATTCCTAAACAGTTGTCACCCAATACAAAGATTATGGCCTTAATATAATTCTATAACCCTCTGTTTGATCTTTATGAATGTTTATTTAGTTATTCATAGTATATACTTGTTTCAACCATGGTATAATGAGTATGGTTTCAATTTTTGATGATCTTGTTAATCCTCTGTTTCATCTTTTAGTTGTATAATCCCAATATATACAACGGTGCACCTTTTGTTTTATTAGTAGCTTGTAATAGCTACTCATGCTCACTTTCCTTGCATTTAATTGGATGGTCCACACTGATGTTTGTATATATATATTCATATTTTTCTCATTCTTTATGTATTTGTGTATAGTGCTTGATAACGACTTGTGAAATCTTGTTGAAACGTCGCAGTGAAATAAACCATAGTAATTGTTATTCCATAAAAGTGTGTTATTTGATTATGTTCCAATTACTAAATGCCATTCAAAGAATATGGCGTATGTCCGTCTTCATTAGCCCAGTTCGGAGCTGAACAGTGGGACGTTGGACTTCATTTCATTTCCTTCCATTTGGGAATTTGAATCACGGTGGAGGGGGGGGGGGGGCGAATGGTTTGCATGCGCTCGCTGTATCAATCGGTCTTCCATTGAGTCAACTGGCGTGGTTTCAGGCGCGGATCTAGGATTTTTTGCAGGGGGGGGGGGGGGCTAGGTTTGATAATTGCGGTGAGCTCAACCAATTAACGGGGGTTTAGGGGCCCTCCACCAGAAAAATTTGGTAAATTAGATTCAATTTGGTGCATTCTGACGTATTTCCGGAAGGTAAATTCCAAAATTACAGGTCTAAAAATCGCCAATAAAATCGCATACAAAATTTTCAAGCCTGAGCAGGAGGCTGGGGGGTCCGGACCCCCTGGACGCCCCCCCCCCCCCAGTTTGGGATCCGCGCCTGGGTTTTGAATCAACACTTGTACGTGGCAAGGAGTAGGGTCGTCTGTCCAATCTCGTGGGTTTTCTCCGGGTCCTCCGTTTTCCTCCCACTACTAAAGACCCCTAAGCGCAAGCGAATTATTGAAATAAAATTAAGACCATATGTTAGTCCCAAAATGACCTAGTTTGTGCCGAGTGGACGTTAAACGTCAGTTCTCTCTCACTCTCTCTTGAATCACAGTGGCTCCATTGTGCTGGCTTACTTCATTTATCGGGGTTTCCAGCGTCGTTTCGTTTGTGGTGCACGCAAAACAACCCTTTACATTTGAAATTTTGTTATAGAGTGCAGAATTGTAGGCTAGAAACCCTTATTTCGTTCCAGTTTTCTCGCTAATGACGGGGATTATCAATAGAATGAAATGAAATGGGTCTCGTTCTGGTTATATTAACCGACGATGATGACATTCGTCAATAATTTACGACAATCGATATTCAGCCTGCACGGGAATACCGCATACAATATTTACACTGGCTACAGTCAGCTCCGCGTGAGAACAGACACGAAGTTAGTTGACCGACATTTTATTTCCTAATGCGATGATTTTACTCGGAAACACTTAGTACCTATGCTTCGAGAATTTTGAGAATCATTTATTCAGCTTCCATTTAACCTCAAGAAAAGGTTTATATTTAGTCTTTATGTGAATGGGTGATGAGAAATGGAATAGAATGGCAGCCATTAAGGGCAGAGATTTGTGTGATAGGGAGATGAGAAACGGAGTAGAATGGCCGCCATTCGGTGCAGAGATTTGTGGTAATGTGAGATGAGAAACGGAGTAGAATGGCGGTCATTCAGGGCAGAGATGTATTCTCGAAGTAAATAGCTGTTTGTGTGCGGAATGGGGAAAACATTTGCTTTGGTAATTATTACAACCATACCATCGGAAAAACAAAGACAACAAATATATATACTTTCAAATCCATATACTCTGTTCGGGTATGGTCGAATGGTTTAGCACAGCGCTTTAGAACGTGAGGTCTGCCATCGGGTCAAGTATGGTTAGCGTCAGGGTTTGGTTGGGCTCGTCAAATCGATAGTGGGTTTTCGTCGCCCCCCCCCCATCTTCATTAGCCCAGTCGGAGCAGAGCAATCGGACGTTAAACATTTCATTTTTTCAGGTTTCCTCCCACGGCTAACGACCCCTACGTGCAAGCGAATTATTGAAATAAAATTGAACCATATGTTAGTCTCGAAATGATCAAGTTTGTGTCGAATGAGCGTTTAACCATATTTCTCAATTATACATTACTCCCCCCACCCCATCTTTAAGCGTCTGATATGGATTACCAGATTAGTCTAAACTAATCAAAAACATGCGCCATTGATCTGTTGTAACAATTCAAGACAAATATACATGTATAGAGGATATTTGTCGTTTTAGAGTGAATAACACATTTTATTTCATCGAGAAGCAAGAAAACTTATATGTTCACGAATGCGTAGCATGAGTGAAAATATAAACGTTTTATTGCTTAGAGATGAAATAAAATATGTTATTCACGACAAAACGACAAATGTTCTATTTATTTTAGGTAAAACAGCATGGACTACTGCTAGCCAGTGGAATAACACTTTTATTTCACTGATTAAACGCAGTATTCCACTACTGATCATAAAATAAAAAACAACACTAGTTATATATCAATGAAAACCTCCACCGCGTCAATATCTCTAGTTTTATGCATTATGCAAAAGCTAAATCTGCCTATTGTAGGTCTTTCTTTAGGCCATAGATTTTATCTACATTATTAATTAGACATTAATTAACTTATCCAGACCACAATGAACTCTCGATGTCAACGCCAGCCTGCAATATTGACTGGATTACAATCATATATGCTGCTTAACGCTAATTGATAATTAAATCAAAAATTGGATAATCGAGACTATGCTTTTTATTGTACTGACTTTAGTAATGATGATCGAGGCTAGGCGGAAAATTCAATCGCGTAAATGTCGGTTCATATGGTGGATCAATTTGACTGAAATTTTCAGCAAATTCCCTTTACACTATCTAGTTTTAACTATTAATTTTAACTGCCAACTCTTTATCTAATCTCCCATAATGTATATTTAATATTTAATTACTATTTAAAAAATAAATCGCATGTATGATATGTGATGGCAAATTTATAAAGATATATCAGGTTGCCTTGACAATGTACTCGATTGAAATATAGATGAGCGTGATATTTCGATCAATATTACCAGTATAAATTATTTCACAGTACTAAAATTATCGTCTGTTTGAAGTATACGTCTAGTATACGAACAATTATAAGTTGTTGAGGCTCAGTGCACGACTCGGTGCGTGAAGCGCTGGCTCTTTAAAACGGCAATTTCATATTTTTTTGTTATATTTTTAAAATATTGAGAACGTGCCCTTATTCTGTCTTGGGGATGTGACGCACCCCTTGGGTTATTTGTCACACATTCCTATCTTGTTAAAGAATAATCCTATAATTCACTATTGTCAGTTGAGAAATTGACAAAAATATCATTTTCGAATTCAAACGTTTGAAGATCGCCATTGCATGGAGGGGAATGGGAAAACAAGGGGGGTAATTCAAGTAATTGTGTTATTATTTTCTGTGTCAAGGATTTTTATACCTGTGAAATATTGCCCATGATCGTATAATAGTGAGTTGACAACCTTTTGAGCAAAAGACATAGAAATAATTATGTTTTGACTTTCTTAGAAAATATGAAATTTCCGCTTTAACCATGGGGGGTTGGGATGGCCTAGTGGTCTAGAGTGCCGCGCTTCGACCTCTAGCCCTGGTGTGAGCGTATGTGGTATGGAGATAGGGGCGCCTTCACAACCTCGTGGGTTTCCTCCGGGCACTCCGGTTTCCTCCCACTGCTAAAGACCCCTACGCGCAAGCGAATTATTGAAATAAAATTAAACCATATGTTAGTCCCCAAATGACCTAGTTTGTGTCGAGTGGACATTAAACCCCATTTCTCTCTCTCTCTCTCTCGCTTTAACCATGTGAGGCTCCGAGTTCATGGGGGTTGTATGGCCGAATGCTTAACACTAATTGTGCATTGTGCCATACGGTCTGTCATTTGAGTCAACTGACGTGCTTTTTCGATTCCGCGGTTGTACGCCTGCATCCAAACTCGTGGGGTTTCTCCGGGTCCCCCCCCCCCCCTGGGTGTCCTCCTCAATTTCCGGTTTTTGTTTCAGGAACTATCGATATGAAATGAACTGGGGTTTAACGTCCGACTTGGGCTAATAAAGGTTAGTATTCGCCATACTGTGTGCTATGAGGGAAATTTTCCAATGATAGCGGCGCTACTGCAAACACTTATATCGAATTCCAAGTCCCATGGGATCCTTAAAATGCAGATCAATGTGCACACGAGACCTCGGTTTTTCGTCCCATCCGAACGACTATTCGTTGGCTCTTGCCAGTCCCTTGGTCTTGCAAATCTGACAAGAAGGAACACGCCGGAAAACCCGATGAACCTTCTCGGGTTGATGAACAGAGAGAGAGAGAAATGGGGTTTAACGTCCACTCGACACAAACTAGGTCATTTCGAGAATAACATATGGTTTAATTTTTTTATTTCAATAATTCGCTTGCGCGTAGGGGTCTTTAGCAGTGGGGGGAAACCGGAGTGCCCGGAGGAAACCCACGAGGTTGAGAAGGCGCCCCTATCTCCATGCCACATAAGCTCACACCAGGGCTCGAAACCACAGCCGCAAGCCAGAGGTGACCGGCCAGCTAGAGGACGAAGCGCGGCACTCTAGACCACTAGGCCATCCCAACCCCCCGTTGATCAACAGAGGGTCTGGCAATATAAACTGGGAGACTGCTCACAGTTGATTGGCGGAATGTTAAAGCTACAATTTCATATTTTTAAGTTATATTTTTAAAATGCATTAAAATAAAGCCTTAAAATAGATGGTATCTATTTGTACTAAATTGACTATGGATTAAAACATTTTGTCTGGAGTAACTCTACACGGTGCGACATTTTTTGGTCATCGATTATTATTTATGAATGGAGCTGCAACGGTCTGATTGGATGATTGGGGAATTGGGGAATTCGGGTCGGCATGGATGGAGTGGCATTTCGGTTACAAAACCATTGAACAGTATTAGAGTTGCTTAACTCACGGGCTAGAATATAGCGGAAAAACAAACGCTTTTGCGATAGTTAAATTTTCAAAAGTTTCCCCAGTAGAGTGAAGCCCCCATAACCCGAGACGATTCATGGTTGTCGATGGATTCGGGTCAGAAACCAAAGATAGGCTATACTGGACTTTTTCCCTTGTCAGTGATGCAGGAGGGCCTGACAAGGAAAGTAGTCTATTCTTTCGAATGAGACGAAAAACTGAGGTTCCGTTTACACGTTGCCGTGCACGTAAAAAAATCCCTTTGCAGTTGGAATTCGATGTAAGAGTGGGGCTTAGCGCAGCTGTCCGGATAAAATTTCCCTCATAGCACACTGTATGGCGTATGCCCGTCTTCCATTAGCCCAGGTTAGGTCCAGAAAAGTAGGACGTTAAACCCCATTTCATTTCATTTCTATACTGGGCTACATTGAAGTCTCAGAAGCCTACTGACTACTGTATTCACAGGCTGAAATAGCGGGCAAACGCGTTTGCAGCAGTTAAAGTGTCAAACTTTTCTCCCAATCCGTCCCGTTTACGTGGACTGTAAAGGATTGATCGCTCGATTGGAATCGAATCGGCCATCGTAATTAGGCTATACATATTAGACCACTTTTAAGTTACTCTATTTTCTTGGAGGTCCCAACGCGGTAAGCTCCGCTCCTCCGCTCGCGCAGAAGACCGGCGCCTCTGAGTTTTTTCGGACATTTCGAACGCCTATGCCATCACAGTGCATGGTGAAAGTCCAACTTCATCATCAAAGTTAGCGCAAAACAATAATACGTAAAATTGCATTAAATTTCATTTCTTCTGACACAATAATTTTAAAGGCACAACTAAGCGGGATCGTTGACATATTTATTTCAAGGTTGAACATTACAGGCGGTAAAAGTTTCTGCATGGAGGATGGACGGACTTGTACAAAAAAAGATCGCAGAATTATTTTTGTTGAATATAGCTAAGACACAGAAAATTCGCTATTGGCAAGACAGGGTGATAGGCCTATTATTTAAAAAGTTTAACATCAGTAAGTAAAGACCAGGGCCGGTTTCACGAAATCTTAACTAAGATAAAAAAAATCCAAATTTTATAGTAATTTGATTGGATAATATTAGAATGATTTTAGGGCTTAGCCAATAAAAATTGGAGTATCTGCTAAAATCAGGAATTTATCTTTAGTTAAGATTTCGAGAAACAGGGGCCTGGGCTGGGGAGGGATTTAAAGGCCGCTTTCAACTTATTTCAACAGATTTGTGAAATGGCGAAAAAGGTGTAAAATTTAAAATCGTCAAATTATGCCTACAAACCACGATGGCACACCAAGAAATGTGTCTTCCGTGACATTAAATAAAAAAAAAAAAATAAAAAATAAAAAAAAAAATATAAGCCAAAACTATTTTGTTCCCAAGTTTATAATTTTCGGATGGCCGATCGATCTGTTTACTCAACCGTTCAGGTCACTTTCACCGCACTACACAACTCAATTGTCAACATGCATTTAGCGCAGTCAAACTATAACAAAGGAAAATAATGTCAACCCTACCAAACAGCGCCATTTTATTTAAATATACATATTCATTACCACAGTCGTGACAATTTTTTATTTTAATTTGACTTCAACAAGTTTAAACGCGCTATACAGAATAGTCAGTCACAACAAAGAAATATTTATTTTGCATTCAGCAGATGACGCTGGCGACAAACAAATTTTGTAACATCATCCGGGCACTTGGTACAATACTCTCCTTTCATTGGTCGATATCTAGATAGCGCAGATACATCCACTGACCATCAGGCTTTAGTACACTCCTGCTGATTGGCTAAAAGAGGTCATATAGAATACACAAAAATAGCAATTATCACGTAATTACAAAATTTTGAGAGTAATATTCCGCTTCCAAATTGCATATTAATAATTTTTAGACCCTACTTCACTTATATGTATACATGATATTCAAAATATATTGGCCCAGAAGCACAACAAGCGACATTTGACGCCAGGCAAATCAGCCAATCAAATTAGAGTTTATGTAAATCAAACAAGAGTTCACACGATGCAAGATGTTGAGGTTTAGCGGCCTAAAGTCTACAAAATCATCTATTGAAAATTAGTTGAAAATTTTGACGAAAAACCAGGTAAGAGTCGATTCATTGACCTTTTAGATATGTTAAATTTCATTTCTATAACCTTTTAAGCCTTTGTGTAAAGGGTTTGTGAAGCTAGCGACCCTATCTTGCCCTACTTTACTGAAGCATTCTATCGAAATAATTTCTTCTCAAAAAGAACGCACGAAATGGCGATCAAAGCCAACTTTTCTATTGTTCAGTATCAACTAATTGTATTTGTGAACTATGTTATTTTGACCTATGTGGTTATTGGTATGTAACATTGCTGGAAAAGGGGAGATATGGGTTTGTTTTGATGCTCGTGTCGTGCACGTGCTGAAGTAAATAGTGTATAGACCAAAATAACCCCAATCGGTCATCGGTTGGGAAACGGTTCATCTCGTTGACTTGTGTATCGGCGAAGGTACGGTAATTCATTGACATACTTGAGTGCTTTTGTTCGCCGCCTAACGGCATGGATCGCCTAACTAATGTCTAATTCTTTGTCTGCATTCGGCGCGCTAATAAAATATATTTTGTCTCATAAATGTCGAAATTAGTGGTTAAAAAAGTGAGAGACAGGCTTCAAATTTAGGCCTGCCAAATTTGTTTTTTTTTGACAATTTAAAAAGAAAATGGAGGTTTATTTCCTCGACTGGTGTTAAGTAGTTCATCTATTTTTAACTCGGCTAAGTTCATTGGTATAGTGTTGGATGATTTAATTAGATCTAATTTTGGGGAAACTGAACATTTTGTGTTCTAGTTCCTGCTAGTTTTGTGTTGTTGGCTCTCAATTTACAATAATTTTCATTGATATAACAACTACAACAGCACCTTGTTTTGTTTAGACTTCTGGGGGGGAATGATTACTACTACTATCGCCTATTATCATCTTAAATCTCCAGGATGTAAATAATTGTGGTTTCTTTTATGTGGTCTCTCAGAAAATAGGAGATATAACTCTTTGATCTCATTGTTTTAAAGGGTCTATGGCTTTATTGTTTGCAATCTTGAAATGGACAAAAATGGTTCTAAAAGCACCTTTTAAAGATACATTATGCATTATGGGAGATTAGATAAAGAGTTGGCAGTTCTCACTATAATAGTTAAAAACTAGATAATGTAAAGGGAATTTGCTGAAAATTTCATTCAAATTGATTGATCTACTCTGAACCAAGAATTCAGCAATTGAATTTTAGGCCCAGCTTCGGTACGATTAAAAAAACATAGTCTCGATTATCCATTCGTTGAGCAGCAGATCGGATTTCAATCAAATAAATATCGCAGACTAGCTTTGACATCAAGGGTTGATTATGGTCTGATAACATTTCAGGCCTAAAGAAAGACCTGCTATAGGCAGATTTAGCCCTTGCACAATGTTTGATTTAAAAAAAAACATTTGTATTTCTGCTAGATAGATTATTTTTAACAATTTAACACAATAGAGACTGGCTGTATCCTCAAGCCTGGCATTGAGTCAACTGGCGTGGTTTCGAATTCCTGGTTGTACATGACAAGGAGTAAGGTCGTCTGTCCAACCTCATGGGTTTTCTCCGGGTCCTCTGGTTTCATCCCACTGCTAAAGACCCCCACGTGCAAGCGAATTATTGGAATAAAATTAAACCATGTTAGTCCTGAAATGACCTAGTTTGTGTTGAGTGGACGCTAAACCCAATTTCTCTCTCTCTCTCTCAATAGAGATTTCATCATCACTGAAATATAACATGTGACCAATTTATACAGATGCCGTGTTTTACTCTGTACCGTATGCTGTTATCTTGCCGTGAAAAATATCACATAGGACCCTAAAGTATTTAAGACACTGCACATTTTATAATCAGTACCCAAGTTGTATATTCTATGGTTTTTGGACGACACTGTGATTATGTATTGAACAAATAAAAGTGTAGCCTACAAATATAATCAGTAGGCTAAAGGCTGATGGACAAGCATCAAAATAATTTTAAAAATATGTAGAATGGCCTAAGCAGACGTAAACAACCATGTTCAGTTTGAAATATTCACGTAGATCCTTTCCACTGAACATGATAATATATGTTAAAATTTAAAATATTTTTTCAAAAATTGAAAAAAAATATTACATTCATACATGTATTACAGTAAAATAGCTAAATTGCTAATATTTGGGTCCTAGAAATTGACACAAATGTTGGCAATGCATATAATTATGTAATGTGAATGTATATTAACTGATTTACATAAAGTACATTCAATCGTTTCCGTTTTTACATGTACATTCAGTCGTTTCCGTTTTTACATGTATGTTCAATTGTTTCCGTTTTTACATGTATGTTCAATTGTTTCATTTATGTTCGACGAAATAGTCTAAACTGAATGGCAATCTATGGTGTCTGGTTATTCTAGTCTACACTGATGATAGTGTTTATTCGAATTTTGAGAGCCATCAAAAAACATTCAACTCTTGGAATTGAATTTCCATTGTTTGTTTCATGTTCGTTGTTATCGTGAAAACCGGACAGCACTAGTTTAAAGACGGTCGATCACATTACATTTATATAAAAAAAAAATATTAACTTGCCATCAAATAATTAAAAAACATTTTTATTCCTTTTTTGAACAAAGTAGATTAGGTAAAAATGGTTACATAAATTTTTAAAGATCTAGATCAAAAAAATCGATCCGTTAGTAAGAGGATCAAGTGGAAGCTGGTGCTAGATTTCGCATCGTTTAATCCGTGCTCAAATATACTGGCTATTTAACATTTAATTAAAGATACATTATCGGAGATTAGATAAAGAGCTGGCAGTTCTCACAATAATAGTTAAAGACTAAATAATGTAAAGGCAATTTCCTGAAAATTTCAGTCAAATTGATCCACTATTAACTTAGAACGAAGCGAATGAAAATTCTGCTTAGCCTCGGTCATCATTACTAAAGTCATTAAGTAAATAATGTAGCCTAAAGGAAATTTCCTGAAAATTTCAGTCAGATTGATCCACTTGGAACCGAGAATTAAGCGATTTAAATTTCTGATTAGCCTTGATCATCATTACTAAAGTCGGTACGATAAAAAACATAGTCACGATTATCCATTTCCTGATTAAATTATTAAAGTTGAGCAGCAAATGGGATCCTAGTCCAGTAAATATCGCCGTGATTACAATATTGTAATGTCTTTGATTGGCATTTACACATAGTAATTGAATACAATAACACAAGGTACCATTTTATGGATACACAATTACTTAGTTTAATGGATACAAAATTACTGAGTTTAATACAAAGTGATGTTTCCTCGAGGATACTCTCGTCTTTTGCTTGTATCATTTGCTTGATAATGACAAGAGTATCCTCGACGTAATGTCGTTTTATGATTAAGCTCTGTAATTGTGTATCCATATAATTGTACCTTGTGTTATAATATTGTAATTTGTAAAGAGTTCAAGATCCCTGACATGACGATCATTAGTGGCACTCTTTTAAAATGTCCTTGCCCCGCCTTGCCAACTAAAACGAGATTAGTTATCATTCTGATTTGTCACAGATGTTTTTCGAAAGGGAAAAAAGATTGCAACATTTATATCTATCTACATTTTGTCATTCATGACAGTCATACGGCATGTGACATTTCTTTAATGACGACATCAGTGTTGTCACTCCAACTGCCACGACTGTCGTTGTTTCAGCAAGTAATTACTATTTCTGTATTTAATATCTACCTCATCTTATTTTTTGCCTAGTCAGCTAATTTTAATAATCTAAAACGTCTCTGAATTATATGCCACTGGCCGTCTCTACTAAACGTCATTTTTCACCTAGTCGGCTCATTTTAATAATTAAAAAAGTCATTGAATGAAATCTCACCAACACTACATGTAGTTGTTTTGAATGATTGACCGTCCAATTTCATTTCACAAGAGATAGTCTCAAAGTACAAAACGTCATCTACAGTCGTTTTGGTTTCAGATGCTTCACCATATCCATATTTTAACGTCTGCCGAATTTTGCACAAATTTTCAGTTGATATCTTGGTAAATGAGGAAAGAAGAAAATATGTAGGTTGGTCGGATGATTTTAATTGTAAGGTCCATCAGTGAATCAAATGAGTAGGGTAGTCTGTCCAACCTCGTTGGTTTCTCAGAGTCCTCCAGTTTCCTCCCACTGCTATAGATCCCTACGCGCGAGCAAATTTTTGAAATAAAAATAAACCATATGTTAGTCCCAAAATGACCTAGTTTGTGTCGAGTGGAAGGTCGTTAAACCCTATTTCTCTCTCCAATCTCATTGCTCTCTAGGAGTCTTCTTTCCTCCCACTAATAAGACTTCCAGCGCACAAACGGAATAAAATGTATTGAAATAGAATTGAAATGTTATAATGTTAAGCCTGAAATGATCTAGTTCGTGTCGATCAGAGAGTAATCTGTCTCTCTCTATCTGTGAATGAATTATTTTTTTATCTGATATTCTTTTCAACGATTCAACTTCCATATTATTGTAGCTTGCACGGAATTAAAAATCACGTCCATTGATGTTCAGAAACTTTCAATAACAAAAATTCATTTAATAGTTCAGATGTTTGTACAACAACATCAAAGAAATCAGTCGAAATCGTACTTTGTTGTTACATTTGACTGAATTCTTTGTCTGTTTTTGTTTAACGGGCGTCTCCATCTTTATAAGTTTCGATTCTTGTTAATCTGATTGAATCTAGCATGGGAGATTATCTACCGTTCATAGTTTGATTTTGTTTTCTTGATTATCAGATCAAATAATCAGCTTAGAGTAAGCTGTGAAAACTTTGATGTTTTCTGTAAAATGCTGTTACTGAGTGACCACGAGTGGCTTCGTTGTAACATAAAGGTGATGCTCTATTCACAGTTCTGGAAGTAAATTCTCTCAAATCCATAACTGGCTGTCAATCGAGTGAAGAGGAGAATTTCGGAGTACAACGCATATGCCAACTACATAAAAATATCCCAACCAATCATGACAGCTGAAACATGTATTTTTTACCTAGGAATACGTCCCCATTCTACTCACTCCACCTCAGCTGTCGGGACTGGCAGAACTGCGACAGGACTGAATTCTGCCTCACTTGATTGCAATTTGTGACATTCTGGACTGTGAATCGAGCATCCCCTAAATAACAGTCTTGTTAATCATCCTTTTGGCTGTATTATATACATAGATTGCTACCCCAGTCTGTACATAGAGAACTTCTTGAGAATAGATCTCTCTCTACCATAATCCAACAATTAGTATATTATTATTATTTATAATGCCGCTCTTTTCTGGTTCACATCTGATGGACAAAAGACCAATTAAACATTTTCAATTGTATTAAATGAAAGTGGAATATAATATACTTCTCAAAATTTTCAAAATATACTTTTAGTGTTTTCAGCTAAAATCATTGATTTAGTACTTTATGTCTGTCCTCGAGTGGGTGTGGTGGTGGGATGATTTAGTGGTCTAGGGTGCCATGCTTCGACCTCTAGCTGGCCGGTCACCTCTGGCTTGTGGCTGTGGTTTCGATCCCTGGTGTGAGCGTATGTGGCATGGAGATACACGCAAGCAAATTATTGTAATAAAATTTAACCAATGTTAGTCCCGAAATGACCTAGTTTGTGTTGAGCGGAGCTAATTGTAGACACGTCAAATTGCACAACTGTGAATTGAGATATCAGTGATTGAATTTTAGGCCTATTTTAGGCCTAGCCTCGATCATCATTACTAGTACTACATGTATAATCATGATGGTAAAAAAAACCCAGCTTTGAGCAGTAGATGGGATTCAAATCCAGTGAAAATCTGACACATACATGTAAGATGGCATCGACATGTACATTTGTATAATCATGATGGTAAAAAAAAAGCTTTGAGCAGAAGATGGGATTCAAATCCAGTGAAAATCTGACACATACATGTAAGATGGCATCGACATGTACATTTGTATAATCATGATGGTAAAAAAAAAGCTTTGAGCAGAAGATGGGATTCAAATCCAGTGAAAATCTGACACATAGGATGGCATCGAGAGTTGATTAGAGTCTTACATGTATGTCGATGTAATATTTCACGCCCAAAGAACGAGCTTCAGATTTACCTCTTGCTTAATATAAGTAATTGCTTATTCCACTACTCGATATTTAATGTCAATTAAAATTAATCAGATATGATCAGAATATAAAATATTAATACATATTTTGATTTTAATATTTCTTTTGTCTCGTTTCAGATGCTAGTGGAACTATCTACTAGATCTAACCATTCACTACATCACTATGGAAACAATTTGACGTAACTGCTTATTGAAACGTCTCTGCATTTTGAAGCAATATGGCGGATGAGCCAATGCTAAGTTTATTTGATGCAGATGGAGGATTTTTAAGTGATTTGACGAGTTCTGGGGATGGGGGGTTAGGACAACCAGAACTAGGGGGGGTTCTTCCAGGATCAGAGAATGGGATTATGTCTCAGGGAATGGGAGCAATGCAGAGACAGATGCCAACTCAATCAGATAATATGATGATGCCTCAACAGTCGCAAAACACTTCAGTACAAGGCTATCCTCAACTTCACAGCTTACCTCAGGAAAATTATCGGGGCATGCCACCGCAGTCCTCCATGATGAACCGCCAGCAACAGTATCGAGGGCAACAAGACGCCTTCGGTCAATATGGACAGGTCCCCAAATTACATCATATCAGTGATTCCAATTCTATGATGATGTCGAACCAAAACCAAAACATGATGACGCAGAACATGCGACCACAGCAGCAGCAGCAGCAACAACAACAACAGACGTTTGGCAGTCCACCACAGAGTGGAATGATGTCAGGACAACAAGCTGGTTATCATGGTTACATGTCGCCACGGCCACGGATGGCATCACAACAGATGGGAATGGTTCATAATCAGCAGTGGGGTGCTGGCCAGCAGACCAGTCCAAATCAACAACAACAACAGTATATGACACAACAGCCGAGACAGCAAATGATGGTCGCCAGTGGCAACAATCACATGCCCTCCTTTCCTTCCCAACAACGTGACTATAACATGCCTTCAAACCCTCAACAGATGGGACATTACCCCACTGCTACCCCACACGGACAATCCCATTTTATCCAAGGCATGAGATCTCCTCCCTCTGGCACGAGGATGCCAATGGCGTCGTCTATGAGTCCTAACAATATGAATATGATGGCTCAGATGCAACAACAGCAACAACACCCCATGAAACCCGCTCAATCGTTTCCACAACAACAATCTCAGGCAGCCTCGTCACAAGCCAATGCTAATCTGATGCCTAATTACAACCAACAACAGGTGATACAACAGCAACATGGCGTCTCACAACGTTTCCCTGGTGAGTACTTAACTGACGGACCACAACTAACCTCTGGGACCAACCCCCAACCTAACCATCACTATTCCACGTATTCTGGCAGCCAGCATGTCCCGGTGTCCGTAGTGGCACCGGGAATGGGTGATGCCAATGCACTTTCTCTCTACACTACTAACCGAAGTCCTAACAACACCAATCTACCGTTCCAGTCCCCGTATTCGAGTATGGGACAATCGATAGGTCAACCGTGCCCACAAGCACCGTCACCACACTCCTCATCAGGTTCAACAACACCCTCACTATTACCAGGTGTTTCTCAGGGAAATTATGGACAATCTAGTCTTCAACAGCTTGAGCAACTGGTTTCGCCTTCCATAGGAAGTATTTCTGCGGCAAATCCATTTCAGACGGTAATGCAAAGCACTCCTGCATCCAATTTGAACATTGCACCAAAGCAACCAATTTATAGTTCATCTAATTTTCAAACAAACATCGTTTCCTCAACAGGTCCTGTGAACGGAGGACCACAACAGGTAGCGAGCCCTGCTGGACAGATGGTCATGGCAGGAAAGAATGGTCCTATGAGTCCAAGCCCTAGTCAACAGATGATGCCCGGTTTACCAAACCAACAGGGCGTGAATCTGGAAGTCCAGAGACTACAACAACAGATACAGCAGTTGTACAACATGCCACAGACTCAACAAATACAACAACAGATGCTGGACCTTCAGGAACGTATGAGGATGCTGAAAGCCCAGCAGCAACAACAGATTCTTCACATGCAGCAGCAACAGTGTCAACCGCGACCAAACATTGCTCCTGGTCAATCTAGTCATCACATCCCTCCACAAGTTTTATCTCGTACTCCACAACATCAGGTACGGATGCCTCATCCACAACCGACCAATCAACCAGCACCTCAACAGCAGGTGCCCCTTCCAATACAGCCAAGACCATCACAGACACAGCAACATCAAAGTCAGCCAGTACAGTCCATAGTTATATCAGCTATGCCACAGCTTTCCCCAAAAGAAACTGGTACCCCAGCATCCAGTACACCTCCTACCATTATACCCTCATTAGGGGATTCGGTAAGTTTTATCTTTATTTTAACCCAGAATTGAATTTAATGAATAAAAAAAATGTGAAAATGCAGACATTACATGTACCAACTCGGCAAAACACATAATAAATGCAGGCAGTACCACTATAAAACATACATTTACAAATGCAGGCAGTACAAACTCAAAAGCATAACAAATGCAGGCAGTACCAATATTTTAGAAACATAGCAAATGCATGCAGTACCGATTCAAGCACATAACTAATACAGGCCGTACGGACTCAAGAACAACAAATGTAAACTGTGCTGACTCAAAAACATAACAAATGCAAGCAGAACATAACAAATGCCGGCAGTACAGACTCCAGAACATACATGTAACAAATGCAGGCAGTATTGACTCAAGAACATAACAAATGCAAGCAGTACCAATATAAATACATGTAGATATAGCTTGTCTACATTACAAATTTTAACTGTGTCTAGAATGGTCGAGAACAGCACGATTAATTTGTTTGTAGTAGTGTAACCTGGTGAAACATAACCGTGCCGTTCTGCGAACTGTTCCAAGTGAGGTGTTAAAACATTTCTCAGGATGGAATTCTGTGCATTAAGTTACAGAAATGAACTTTACTGTGAAGAATTCCATGTTTAGTGTGGTCTCGCGGTACTGAGAACGATAATTACGTAGTAATGTAAAAGGTGCAATTCTTATCGCAGCTTCAAACTGTTCGAAGTATGGTACGCTTATCACGGCTAAGTGTAAAGTTACAATAATAAAGTAAGTCTTGATTACCCAAAATTAAATTATTGAATTGTAGGCCTAATCATGTTTCTAGTGGTCTAGAGTGCTGCGCTTCGACCTCTAGCTGGCCGGTCACCTCTGGCTTAATGAAAGCGAATTAATGAAATCAAAAGGAAACCACATGTTAGTCCCAAAATGACCTAGTTTGTGTCGAGTAATCATGTTTTAATCCATTGAAAATTGTGACCATCGGATAGTCTAGAGAGTGGATTATGGTCCTGTCATGTTTATTGATGTCTACATGTAATTAAACATGCATTATTGCCATTATGCAAGAAGAGCAAAATCTGCCTATTGTAGGTCTTTCTTTTGGCCTGATTATTCAGAACTTAATCAACTCTCGATGTCGAGGCTAGCATGAGATTTTTGTTGGGTTGTCGTTGAATTCGCTGAAATATTGTCCTTCGTGATTTACCAATAAAAAAGGATAACCGAGACTACTGGTTTTGTCTTACTGACTTTAGTAATGATGACCGAGGCTAAGCAGAACTTTCATTCGCTTAGTTCTAAGTAAATAGTGGATCTACATGTATTTGACTGAAATTTTCAGCAAATTGCCTTTACATTAGCTAGATTGTAGTGAGAACTGCCAACTCGTTATCTAATCTCCCATAATGTATCTTTAATAATTTATGTAATATTACTAATATGTATCTTTTAAAAAACATTAACAAATCCAGTCACCATTTTCGGGCGGTAGGAAAATATTTATTGCTGTGGTTAATCTCATCCTGATTTGTTACACGCTATAATTTATTGGCTGTAAAAACAATTGTTAATCAATGGTAATTTGACACAGAAAACATTGTTTTATTGGACCGAGGCCTGCGTTGATGTTTTAAAGGTAAAGCTAAGGAAAGGTGACAGACTGATATTATACAGACCTGAAAATAGAATAAAAACTTCATTAAAGATGTTTTGAAATTGGTAGACAATTGAACCTGAGGGAAGAAATGATATTGAGTTGGGGAAAATGTTGTTAAATTTATTAACCAGTGATTGTCTGGGTCAAGCAGACCATTCAACAAATCAACATTGATTTTTTCGAGTTAAAAAAATAAAAACTAACCGACTTAGAAATTAAATGAAATGGAGTTTAACGTCCCAGTATTCTGCTCCTAAACTGGGGGGTGGGATGGCCTAGTGGTCTAGAGTGCCGCGCTTCGACCTCTAGCTGGCCGGTCACCTCTGGCTTGCGGCTGTGGTTTCGAGCCCCGGTGTGAGCGTATGTGGCATGGAGATAGGGGCGCCTTCTCAACCTCGTGGGTTTTCTCCGGGCACTCTGGTTTCCTCCCACTGCTAAAGACCCCTACGCGCAAGGGAATTATTGAAATAAAATTAAACCATATGTTAGTCCCGAAATGACCTAGTTTGTGTTGAGTGGACGTTAAACCCCATTTCTCTTTCTCTCTCTCTCTTGCTCCTAAACTGGGCTAATGAAGACGGGCATACTCCATACTGTGTGCTATGGGGGAACTTTTGCTCAGGCCGCTGTGCTACGGCCTACTTATATATCAAATTCCATTTGCCAAGGAATCTTTTACGTGCACACAAATGTTTTCACAGGACCTAGGTTTTTCGTCCCCTCCATAGACTAGACAGCTGTCCTTGTCAGACCTTCGTCCTGTATCACTTACAAGTTGTAACCACGGCAGAAAATCGGGATGAACTTTCTCGGCCAATGCATGCATCAAAAACATCAGACCTTCAGGCTAGCGAACCAGTGTCTTACCCAATTAGCCATCGTGATCCCCTTATCTGGAATATAAATAAGTCTGATCAAACAAACCTACAGAAAGTGTGACTTGTTCTTCCAGTCCTTTATGTTTAGATACATGTAAGACATTGTTTTGTCCATCTGGAGGGTGAGTCTGATCAAACAAGTCTACTAAAGATGTGATTAGTACATCCAGACGTGTATCTAGAGAACGGATGTATTGTTTTTATGTGTTGGAAGATAAAGAGAGTGAAGTATTGATCTGCTAGAAGACTCAATAACTGTATTGATTGGTATTACTTGCTTCCAATAACTCATCCCCTCCTAAACACACGGCTGCTAACCTTCACTATCCTTAACCTTTATTGATAGTTGATATTCTTACATTCGTCTTTACTCTTCCTATCTCCTGCTATAGGTTAACAGTATTAAAATACTTCCTGTACTGCTGGGCAGACGGGGCGAAATTTCCCTCGTAGCATACTGTATGGCGTATGCCCGTCTTCCATTAGCCCAGGTTAGGTGCAAAAGAGTAGGACGTTCAACTCTATTTCATTTCATCTCATCCCGCTGGGCAGAGGGTGGATGGCAGAATAGTTAGCTCGTACGTGCGTCGTGCATGATGTATCATAAAGCCTGTCATTGAATCAGCTGCTGTGGTTTCTAAACCCTGGTTGTATGTGACAAGGAGTAGAGTCGTCTGTCCAACCTGGTGGGTTTTCTCTGGGTCCTCCGGTTTCCTCCCACTGCTAAAGATCCCTACGTGCAAGCGAATTACTGAAATAAAATTAATCCATATGTTAGTCCCCAAATGACCTAGTTTGTATCAAGTGGACGTTAAACCCCATTTCTCTCTCTGTGTACTGCTGTGCACTCACTTGTCTTTAAAATGAAATGGGGTTTAACGTCCTGCTGTTCTTCACTGAACTGGGCTTATGAAGACGGACATACATGTACGCAATACTGTGTGCTATGAGGGAAATTTTGACTGGAATTAAGGGTAGGCCGTAAAGGCACTGTCCGGATAAAATTTCCCTCATAGCACACTGTATGGTGTATGCACATACAGTGTGCTATGATGAGGGAAATTTTGACTGGAATTTGATATAAGGGTAGGCTGTAACGGCACTGTCCAGATGAAATTTCCCTCATAGCACACTGTATGGTGTATGCCTGTCTTCTTTTGCCTAGTTGGAGCAGAACAGTAGGACGTCAAACTCCATTTCTTTGTACTATTATTATGTTCGTTTGATCTAAAAATAGGAGTGCAGAATAGTGATGTAATGATTATATCATGGCATATAATCAACTGTAGGCCATGTGACTATTATAGGCTGTATACACAATACATTAGTAGTTGTAGGAAAGCTTACTGCAGCATTTATAGCTGGGTAATGAGAGACAATCAATAATAAAAATTGATATTTCACTATGATTATGATGATGATGTCAATCCTTGTCCGATCTACTTATTATTCTAACTTGTATTGTGTAAACTGTGATGATACGGATCGTAGAGAATCGCGTAAACAGTCGGTCGTAAACTTCTTTTTATCAGATTAATCATCAATATTGGACATGCAACCATTTGAGTTTGAGGTTATATTTGACGAGCTTAAGGTAAAGACGAACATTTTGTTTCTGTTTGTAATTTGTTATGTAATTTAGGAGTGGTGAAGAGAAAATGGACGACTTGTATTGCATGAGATCACAGAAATACAATAATAAGGAAAAAACTTTGTACTGTATATATATATCTCTCCTGTAGTTGATATGATAGAAGTTTATCCAAGGATAGCCATGACTACATGGTTCTGTCGTATAATCTTGTAGAACTCCAGCTCATAAAGTGTTTGAAGCTGTGTAAATTATTGATTTCTGTAGCCATTTTTGATTAATTCACATGATTATAGATTGAACTTTTGTTGAAATGAGATGTCCAAGCGTACTCTTGTATTTCTCCTGTAGCTCTGTCATGTGTCGTGTAGCTATTGTTGCTGGTTAGGGTTTTAGTTTTTCATGCTGTGTCAAGACAGGGAACAAAGTCCTTTGAATGGGACAAAAATATATCTAACAAGATGGGTAAATTATTGTCTCTTCTTGGTGTCCGTTAGTGTAGATTTTTTGTAGATATGTTTTTCATAAATAATAATAATAATGCCTTTTATTGACATTGTCCGAGAAGGAATGCAGTCCTTTGGATGGAACAAAAAACAACAAGATACATATTATAATACTCTGGTGTCTCTTGTGACTATTACATGTGTAGATTGTGTTTTGATTTGAGGTCTGTATAAAATTAATATTGTACATATATAGTGCCTAATTTCGGGACGAAAAAACAAGGTCCCTTGTACACATAGACGTGCACGTAAAAGATCCCTTGACAGTTGGAATTTGATATTATGGGTAGGTCGTATTGCTTATTTTAAGATTCCCCCCTCATATCCCTCTGTATGGTGTATGCCCGTGTTCATTAGCCCAGTTTGGATGTTAAACCTCATTTCATTGGGTTACAAATACAGACCCGTCCATCAAATTTTAGTGAGAGAGAGAGAAATGGGGTTTAACGTCCACTCAACACAAACCAGGTCATTTCGGGACTAACATATGGTTCAATTTTATTTCAATAATTCGCTTGCGCATAGGGGTCTTTAGCAGTGGGAGGAAACCGGAGTGCCCGGAGGAAAAGATGAGGTTGAGAAGGCGCCCTATCTCCATGCCACATATGCTCACGCCAGGGCTCGAAACCACAGCCGCAAGCCAGAGGTGACCGGCCAGCTAGAGGACGAAGTGCGGCACTGTAGACCATTAGGCCATCCCAACCCCCCAAATTTTAGTGAACACTTACATGTATATGATCTACACATGTAGCTAGAGCTGACTTGTTTATCATCATCCCGCAGTATGTTGTGAAATTTTCAATTCATATCTTTTTTTTTAAATAGTTTAATTTAAATACTGTACAGAATGGATCAATTTTTGGCCTGTTATCCCATTTACAGATTCTGCTTTCACAAGATTGTAGTCAGTCTGAACCAATGACTATCATCAGTAACATCACAGTAAAACATTAAATAACAAAAAATACATTTAAATTCCTTTTTATTTTAAATTTTAAGTTAATTTTATGATACGGAAGAATTATACACTGCACTTATATTTGTGTTAATTTGAGATTAACTTGAGATTTCATAATTTTATTGGCCTGAAATGTGCAAATAAATGTATAGCTGTGGCCTATATTTAACCTAGATTAGTTTTAGATGACAGGTGTCTGAAAGTTAACAGGTGGTTTGAAAGCTGAAACAAAGCAAGTGAGAGGTGAGGCTAGCCACTGACTAAAAGATTATCGGCCATCTTGTATTCGGTCATGGTTTAGTGAACAAAGAGACCTGGGATTAAATAAACACATCAACTGTAACAAACACAATCAAACTATTTGACCTTCTTAATCACTATATAAGATGTGGTATGGGATGTTCTAACCATGACCTTCTCACTATATAAAATGTGGTATGGGATGTTAAAAAATGTGGTATGGGATGTTCTAACCATGACCTTCTCACTATATGAAATGTGGTATGGGATGTTATAAAATGTGGTATGGGATGTTCTAACAATGACCGTCTCAATCACTATATAAAATGTGTTATGGGATGTTCTATCCATGACCTTCTCAGTCACTATATAAAATGTGGTATGGGGTGTTCTAGCCATTACCTTCTCAATCACTATATGAAATGTGGTATGGGATGTTCTATCCATGACCTTCTCAACAATCACTATATGAAATGTGGTATGGGATGTTCTAGCCATGGAGCGACACACGAGCATGACGCTGTCTAAAACTAAAATTAATTTTTTGTTGGCGTACATGTAAAAGGACCCCTGACAGATTTAGATGAGCAGTAGGTAGGCAGGAATATCATTGTACGGCCAAACTACCCCCATGTCACCTATATGTAGTGCAGGGGTCTCGATAACCTCACTCGGATTGAGGCTCCAGACGTATTGCTGGCACGATATATCTTTGAATCGTGAAACTCTGAATCGATGTATCATGATTCTTTTACTCAGCTCAGTACTTAATCTCTGTCACTCTTTAATTCTCCACGTCACATATTATCCATAGATACACAAACACTTAAATTCTTTTGTTCCTTATTTTGATTGACACCAATATTGTGATATAAAACAGTTTTACTTCTTCCACATTGATAGAATTAAAAATATCAATTATTCATTTATCCTGTGGTTTTCTTGGTAAATATTGACCTAGTTATGAATCGTGACGTGAATGGTATCGTAGCACCTGAATCACTGTATATGTTCGTACCACTGCAGTGGCAATACCCTGCGCTAATGTCACCAGCTACATGTATCGTGTTAAACCACTAGATGAGATGGGAACGCTAGAATGTTTAATGTTCAGAAGAGGAGACGTCAGATTTTGCCAAAATGTTGAAATTTGAGATTTCTCACAAATGTTGTAATGTTATTAAAATAGAGTTCTCTCCCTTTATAAAGAAACTGGTTTTCAATGACAAAATTGAATATATATGACAATATTACCAGCTGTAAGAGATATGGTTAAAGATTGATATAATAAAATGAAATAAGTTAAATATGTAAAAAGTAAAAATCTGCCTATTTGGCCTCAAATATTATATAAATTATTAATTAAACATGTATCGCGTGACAAGCCCATAATCAGCTAGCAGATGGTCAGGATTTTCAATGATTTAAATAATTTAATTTAATAATGGATAATCAAGTCTTTGTTTATCATCATAACAATTGTACTTTTAAATCAAGACTATATTGTAGACACTTCAAAACCTAATAACTTTGCTCTGAAACAAGTAATTTGAAATGTTCAATATATTTATTTATATATTTGAACTATGGCCACCTCTTTATCTAAGTTATACAAAAAGCATCGTTAGATATGCAATAATAGATATATTTTTGATATAGGATCATTCTTTAGAACACTCTCAAAGCATTAACATAAGCAAAATTTTAAAGCTTTATTACTCAGCGATACATGATCAGAACTTGATAAAGCTCACTGGGAATCACAGAGTTGATAGACAGGAAGTCAAACAACTTGTTGGTCCTAAAAGAAAAAGTGTTTTCAGATAAAAGTAACATTTTTTCATTAGATAATTATAGAGGTTGATAATGACTTGTTTTCTGTATCGATAAATAAATACAAAACAATTGAGAAAGCTCTCCTAATAATAATTTCCTGTTTGCCATTAATTATTTTACTGATTATGTAGCCAGGAAAATCATCTTCTGGTTTGGATTGTACGAAAAACTGAGATCCTTTATACATTTACCATTGGCAGAAAGATAAAGATAAATTATCAGTTTAAAAATCTGTAAAGGTCCATTTAATTGTGTACATGTAGCTTACAACATAATATATTATGAATAAACCATATGTTTAAAAATGTTTAATAAATGACTCATCCTTCAAATTGTTATTTTAGTTTTAATATTTAAACTGAATTATGATTCATCTTGAAAGATATTTTAATTGAAACATCTTGAATCTTGTTTAGACAAGCCTGTTTTAACAAAGTACATGCAATTACCTAAACATCAAGCTCATAAAGTTTAAATTTGTCTGAAATACAGGATACAAACTGTTGGGTAATTTAATTAATTTAACAGGTAAATAGTTTATCGTGGGCTATAATTTGATAGTTATTTAAAACTATATAAAAAAAACAAGAAATATGGGAGTGATGTACAAATGTATGACATGTTATCGTGAACATATCTTGAATTAAGGAGAGGGGGGTTTGATATAGTCTGTTCCCCATTACGTATTCAGATACAAATCTGAATAAAGATATTGTTTATATAAAAATGTTTATATTGACTCAGTGAATAAGGCGCTGGCTCATTTACATGTACCAGGAGGTCCAGGGTTTCGATCTCGTGTTTTCCTTCTTGTCAATAGTTTAAGATGGAAGGACTGGCAAGGGACAAAGTATAGTCTTTTGGATTGGGTGAAAAACCGATGTCCTGTGCACATATTGATGTGCATGTAAAAGATCCCCTGACAGTAGGAATTCGAAATGAGAGTAATGTGTAGCATTGTTGTGTGAGCAAAATTTCCCCCATAGAAAAACTGTATGGTGTATACCCGTCTTCATTAGCCCAGTTGGAGCAGAACAGTAGGACGTTAAACCCCATTTTATTTCATTAATCATGTCTGTGTATAGTGTTCAATATACATGTAATATGGTTTGATATTGTAGGATATTGTGATTATTACTGGAATTTATACATTGTGTAATAAGTTCATAGTTAGGGAAGATATATTATAGTACTATATATATATACACATATTGCACAGTTATAGATGTATAGATACATGTACAGTAATATACAAACATATTCCACAGTTATATCTATAAATATCTCTACACCTGCTGAGTATACACCTATATCACACAACAGTATTCTTATATAACACACATTCAATACACTATAACTATTCTAGTTCCTTCAGCTTCTAAATATGACCAATTTTCCGTCAGAAAGCAAAATATTCTGAATCTTCCTACATGATTTCTGTAATGAAAGTAAAAATTTACAATGAAAATATTTGAATAATCGGATTACAGTTTTATTTTTATACGCCCACATAGAAATGTGGACGTATATTGCCGTCGCCCCCGTCCGTCCGTCTGTCGGTCCGTCCGTCCGTCCGTCCGTCGGTCCGTCCGTCCGTCCGTCCATCGTCCACAATTTCTTGTGAACGCACTAGAGGCCAGGGTTAATATCCGATTGACTTTAAATTTATACACAGTGTTTAAGGTCATGAGACGAAGAAGCCTATTGATTTTCAGCAATATCCGATAATTACTGCCAGAGTTATGACCCTTGATCACTTTGAAAAATCTTGTGAACGCTCTAGAGGCTAAAGTTAATATCCGATTGACCGTAAATTTATACACAGTGTTTAAGGTCATGAGACGAAGAAGCCTATTGATTTTCAGCGATATCCGATAATTACTGCCAGAGTTATGACCCTTGATCACTTTGAAAAATCTTGTGAACGCTCTAGAGGCTAAAGTTAATATTGGATTGACTTTAAATTTATACATAGTGTTCAAGGTCATACTACGAAGAAGCCTATTGATTTTCAGCAATATCCGATAATTACTGCCAGAGTTATGACCCTTGATCACTTTGAAAAATCTTGTGAATGCTCGAGAGGCTAAAGTTAATATCCGATTGACTTTAAATTTATACACAGTGTTTAAGGTCATAAGACGAAGAAGCCTATTGATTTTCACGGATTTCCGATAATTAGTGCCAGAGTTATGGCCCTTGATCTCTTCAAAAAATCTTGTGGATGCTCTAGAGGACAAAGATGATGTCCGATTGACTTCAAATTTATACACAGTGTTTAAGATCATGAGACGAAGAAGCCTATTGATTTTCAGCGATTTCTGATAATTAGTGCCAGAGTTGTGTCCCTTGATCACTTCAAAAAATCTTGTGGATGCTCTAGAGGCCAAAGTTAATATCTGATTGACTTTAAATTTATACACAGTGTTTAAGGTCATGAGACGAAGACGCCTATTGATATCAGCGATCTCTGATAATTATTGCCGGAGTTATGGCCCTTGATCACATCAAAAAATCCTGTGGACGCTCTAGAGGCCAAAGTTAATATCCGATTGACTTTAAATTTACACACATTGTTTAAGGTCATGAGACGAAGAAGCCTACTGATTTTCAGCGATTTCAAATAATTACTTCCATAGTTATCTCCCTTGATCACTTCAAAAAACCTTGTGACGCTATAGATGCCAAACTTATCATCCGATTGACTTCACATTGATACACAGAGTTTAAGGTGTTGAAACGAACAAGTATTTTGATTTTCAATGAATTTTGATAACTGAACAGCTAAATCCATGATGTTAAATGTTTCCTATACTAATTGTTAGTGTGGGGCAAAACTTTATAAAAAGCAAACAAATTCTAATGATTTTCAGATAATTACAAAATGAGTTGTTACTCTTAATCAGATTTTAGTGTATAACAAATGTTTCATTCCCAAAAAAAGTAAAAATATGCGACAGCCCTTGTTGACTGCCCGGACGATTTAGCTGCTGTGGGCGTATGTTTCGTTGCCTGGCAACCTATCTTTAAAAAATATGAAAGTATGATACAAAAAATTAAAAATATGCATATTCAGTATGTTTTGAAGGTTTGTTTTGACAAAAACATTAAGTTCTTCAATTAAAGTATGGAATACATCATTTAAGAAAAAAAAGGGAACTGAGAAAAATATATGAATTTTTTTTTACACATGATAATTGGCCCAATGTTTTATATTTAAAAAACACACAGATATTATCCATAAGTCGACTATTCTGTGGGTGTGTAAATGTTAGATTTTATTTTAAGAATTAGATAATTCTCCACTCGAGTGCTGTAGCCATCTTGTTCTAGCTGTGTATTTAAAATACAAGAATATGATCTTTATACCAAATTTCCCTCCATTTATCATCGTAGCCGCTAACTAAAACCATTGATAAAGACGTTTCTTTGTTTGATAGTCAACTGCAGCTTGTCTTGGTGTGTTTCTACAGAGTTCTACTCAGGCTTTATTCTTGTAACAAGTAATCACTGGGTTATATTGAAATATTCACCAGCCTTGACACTTCTTCTCAGTTTAAATGTGGCTAGTGACTGGAGGTCAGGTCAGACCCCTTGCTTTCTTTATATCTTATCATTGCTTTGTGTTTATAAAAAAAAAAACCATGTGCAGTTATTAAAATGAGTAAGCAGACATTTTGGATTATTTATTCTCTGTGAAATAATGATGATCAATTTGTGGATATTTCTGTGTGGAGTATTAAACAAGATGTACAATATTTCTTTCTTCACTTGTTAAAATGATTGTTCATACAGATCATCTGAATTCATTAACTGAAGACATTTTGGAATATTTATAACTTAAACTGATTGTGAAAGGTTACATATTTTGATGAAGTATTTCTGTGAATTTAGTTCGAATTTGTGGGAGTTTTTGGTTAAATTTATTATCTCAAAACATTTTGGAATATTGAAAACTGGTTGTGGATGGTTACATATTTTGATGAAGTATTTCTGTGAATTGAGTTCGAATCTCTGGATGTTTTTGGTTTTGATTTAATACTAAAGACATTTGGGAATAATCATAACTGATTGTGAATAGTTAGATTTCTGTGTATTTGTTGAAGTTGTCGAAATTAAAACGAATGTTATATTAGTTGAATGTTTTTTTGTGTTATGGACAATGAATCATATGATATATTAGTTGATAGTTTTTAAAAGTTGAATTATTTGCATGAGTAAGAAGTTGATATATGATATATTAACCTATGTTTTTAAAGTTGAATTATTTGGGTGAGTAAAAAGTTGATATATAATATATTAGCCGATGTTTTTTAAGAGTTGAATTATTTGGGTGAGTAAGTAGATAGATATTTTTAAAGGATGTATAGTTGTTTGATGTTATAAGTTTATTTACATAAGATTTGTAACCACTCCTTCATTCATAAACATTTTATTTTATTATTATTCACTTTTCTCAAACGTTCCTCTGATGAAGAAGTATTGAATAAAATGGCTACAGTTATGGTTGGAAATATGTGAAATTACGTCTTTGTGAATATTTTAAATTGATCAAGACTAGAAAATCTATGAGCTGTCGAGAGTTGTAAATATTTTAATTCTGTTTATTTAACCGATTTTACTGTAGGAGGTTTTAAAATGGCTGTGTTTTTGATACGACTAACCAACAACTTACCTCTAATAAATATTTCTTGATATCGGATATTACTCGGTGATGTTTTATAAACGCTGCTGTTAATTGGAAATAAGGTGTAATTATAAAGCCTGAATATTTCATATTGAACTGGATTCTATCTGTGATGATTTCTGTTTGTTTAGTGAGTGTGGTATTTATGTGATTTGAAACATCCGAACAAAGAATTTAAGACATTCTGTGTAGCATGATGTAATTATCGTATTTATAACGGTGTTGGATCGTTTCTAGCTACCTGTGATACAACTACCTACCTGTGATATGAATACAATAATATCTAAGATATATTATTATTAAAAATGGTGGGTAGATATATGTAATAAGCATGTTGATATTTCGTATCTAGTATTAATATTTCATAGCTTCCTCAATATTCATTATTCAACTCTGTTATTTGAAATAAAATATGATCGGGTGAACTCGGAGTATGATTGTCATATTTAATCCTGCAGAAGTCATTCAATTAGATTTAGATCATCTCAATCTCGCAAGTCATACAAATTGGACTGTAATAGGGTTCAATGTGTTAGTCATGGCAATCTGTGTTTCTATGGTTACGTTTGCAATCCAAAGTAGGAGAATTTGGCCTGGATGGTGGCCTTCAATGTAGAGTACATGTATGTGGAAAGGTTGTCATCCTTCTGAGTGCACTACATGGCGTATACTTACATGTCTTTATGGAGATGAGTAGAATGTTAAACTTCCACCTCGTATCTTTTTACGCTGGTGTATTCGTCCTTGTGAATTTTTTGTTACTTACAGGGCTTTCTACATGATTTGTTGTTTTGGTTTCTGGGTCTTTGGGTGATTTCGTCGGGTGATTCTGGGCCGATATGCTAAGCCATCAATAAGATGCCAGTTAATACAAGTTTACGCAAATTCACCTTAATTCTGGTTGTTTGTAGCAAACGCAGCTGTCATTAAAGTTGATATTATTTTTATGAAGAGATTATTGATGAGGTTATAAATATAAAATTGATTTAGAAATAGTTTGTGTTCATATCGGTTTATCAAGTGTAAAGTTTTGTTTATTTTACGAGAATATTGATATAAAGTAGAGGAAATCAATGTTATTTAATATCTTGAAACATTGACAAGTTTTCTATTCTCTGATATTTACATTACGTTAAACTATTGAACAACTTTTATATCCATGACGTCAATATTCACCTTACTTAAAGCGACAATAAATCTACGCAGACAAAATTAAAGATGCATTATGGGAGATTAGATAAAGAGCTGGCAGTTTTCACTATAATATTTACAAACCAAATAATGTAAGGGCAATATACTGAAAATTTCAGTCAAATTGTTCGTCTCTGAAACAAGAATTTAGCAATTAATTTTACAATTTGTTGAATATACAAGACCATTGAGATATTCCATCAGGTTGGACAACCGACCCTACTGTCAAGGTCAACCATGGAATCGAAATCACACCAACCCCCCTGCGTGTCCAAGGTGTCAAATATTGAAGTTTGTGTAAGACTTGCTGAGTTTCAATGACAAGAGTAGTTGGTTTTATAAATTTGTAACCAATAATAGCTACTTTGATTGGAATGAGTTAGGCCTGTACCAGTAATTACGTTATTATGTTACAAGTTTTAAATATATTAAATCAATTCATGTGTTATGTCACATACACACACCGACAGATGAATAATAAGATAACATTACATTCCCACTCTATTATATATTTATAAACAAAAAAAAACATCTATGACCTCCACATTTAAGTACAAATTCAAATTAAATGCATATATATGTATATGATAGTGGGAAGGCGGGGTGGCCGATGGTCTAACGCATGGGTATTAGATCATTAGGTCTGTCATAGTTTGTGTGCAGAGGACCCTCTCTCTCTCTCTCTCTCTCACTCTCTCTCTCTCTCTCTCTCTCTCTCTTTCCTTATAAACCATCATCCTTGCTTGTACTCTTTTCTAATTAGAAACTTCATGGATTTAATAATTTTTGTGTTTCCATGGAAACCTAGTTTTCAGTGAACTTTATAAATACTGGTATTTGGTTGTTAATTACTAACTAAACAGAAATAATCTATTCCTGTCTTTCAGGCCGGTATATATATATATATCCAAGTGCATGATCAAGTCTTATATTTGATCTAATGTATTTATATTATTTTACAAGACTTGCATGTATTTGACCTGAATATGATCTCCACCATTGAGGCTTCAAATTATTTAAATGTGAGGTTATTACGCACATGTTAGTGATTTACCACCTTCCTTAAAAAATTTTCAGATAAATACACTGACATTTTTATTATGAGATGTGTGTATAAGGGATGGATGATAAAAAGTTTTGTTTAGACAATTGTGAACTACTCAGGTCAAACTGTTTTGTTGGAAATTGTGAACTATTCAGGTCAAATTGTTTTGTTGAGAATTGTGAACTATTGAGGTTATAAGATGTTGATTGGGATGATGTTATGCTTGAGTGAGTTTTTATTTGTTTGATTTTTCTACATGTGTGAGTTGTAACACACCGTGACCTCATCAAGCTGTGAACTACTATTTCTTTGTTTAATTTGAAACATTTTATAACCAGTGGCCGGATAAATTCATTTAGTCTGATCTGTTGGATTAATACTCAGTACACGAGGATGTTGAACTAAATCAAAGTTGATCAAATTATTGGATGATTCTTTTTGTGTAATTAATTTCCTGATCTGGTAAAGCTTTGTTGTGTGTGTGTCTAAATCATCTTTGGTGGAAGTGAACATTAAACCAACCATGTATGTATCTTAAAAATTATAAACAAAACAAAGGAATCAGTTCTCTTATGGAAAGTTAGGCCCGTGAGTTAATTTTGTCATTTGAATTTTTGTGTATTTATAAAGCAGAAGATCTTTCTGTTCATAGACCCCAAGACCTAGTGAGTGCCGCGTCATATTGCCGCGTGAATTGTTTTGTGTATATTTATAGAAAGATATGGTTGTTGTAGACTGTGTGATATAAGTACTCGTGGTATCATCCATAATTCATTGTTTTGTGTTATTCCTTATCCTACCTGAATATCGACTACAGTCCTATAAATTTATATCATAAAACCTTTCATTGAGTCAACTGGCATGAGGCATGGTTTCGATAACATGGTTGTACTTGACAAGGAGTAGGGTTGCCTGTCCAACCTCGTGGGTTTTCCCCTGGGTTCTCCCGTTTCCTTCCACTACTAAAGACCCTTACGCCCAAGCGAATTTGTCAACCCCATCTCTCTCTCTCTCTCTCTCTCTCTCTCTCTCTCTCAATTATGAAATGATAAATAATCTGAGCACATACATGTATCAGTGTTGATTCAGCTGGTAGAAATTTGATATATTAATGAAATATGCGAATGGGGCATGAGGAGTTTGAATATTTGTTCTCTGTAAAAGGTCATATTATATATTAAGGGAGGAAGAAATCAAGTATATACATGTATATATATTAACAACACTCCTATATGTATATGTATATATAATCTACCAACATCTCACATTACAACTCCAATACAATCTTACATATTTATAACATCTGCTTAAATTGTATCTAATTTTTATTTGTGTTAAGTTCATGTTATATCTTCCGATGGTAACCAATGGTAACCAGCAGACGGTGGCATTAATATACTGGATATACATTTCTTTTGTCTTGTGGCAGGCAGTCCGGTATTTCTAACTATTCAAACTTTGCATGAAGCGGAAATAAATATTAATTTAGAAATTTCTAGAGTTTGAGCGTCTTATGTTTTTATAGTCTTGAATTGTTTAGCTCTTGATATGGTCACTTACTGTGAACAGACGTTATTCTGGTAGCAAACTAATCTAAGAATTAGAATATTCAAACACAAGATTCAATTGTGTTAGAATAGTAACTTGACTGTATTATTGTTAGCGGTATATAGTAACTGAGGTGTAATTAATTTGTAGATGGCCATATTTTAACTCCATGCTTTGACAGGGTTGGTTCTATGAATTATTAATAACAGTATTACTACTTTTAACTCCACACAACATCTAGACAGGGTTGGTTTTGATAAATTAATAAGATATTACTATAATTATTGCATGGATACAATCGTGTATAATAACAGAATTGATGAATAATACACATTTATATCACTTTATAGAATTTGTTACATTACATTGTATAACATAACATTCATAAAAAAGGTTCACTACACTTGGTAATGATACTCCAAAGACAATCATACTCCTAGACATTGTTATAACACAATAATACTCATATACACTGTTGTACTACACTTAGTATTGATACTCAATGACACTATTATACTACTACACTGGACAATGATACTCATACACACCGATATAATACTACACTAGACAATGACACTCATACATGATTCAATACTGCACTAGACAATGATACTCATACACGATTTAATATTACACTGGACAATGATACTCGTATGTACACCGATGTACACTGCATTATAGGTGTGACTTATTGAAACAACCATTATATTTGAACACCGATATAATACTACACTAGACAATGACACTCATACATGATTCAATACTGCACTAGACAATGATACTCATACACGATTTAATACTACACTGGACAATGATACTCGTATGTACACCGATGTACACTGCATTATAGGTGTGACTTATTGAAACAACCATTATATTTGAATTTGTTCGCCTGGCACTGGCTTAGTACCCAGGACAAAGTTGCTTGGTTATCCCAGCCGTGATTAAAATGAGATAAAAACTTGAGGTCCTTTATATGCAATTCACAGCTTGTTAGTGATTTCTTGACAGTTGGTAATCAAAATAATGGTCAACTGTAGAACCGATTCCAGGACACACTGCATGGGGTATACTCGTCTCTATAAGCCCATTAGGTGCAGAATGCAGCTTGTTAAACTCCATTTTATATCAGTTCTCTTTGTATGCATACATGTATACATGTACATGTATCTGAACTTATGATTCATATTCGTACACACATGTACATTTATAAATACAGTTATGTTGTCATACCGGTTTGTTAAAAGCCAACTTTTCATTAACAGACAAGTAAATCTATTGGATAATACTATATTTTACCTTTAGTAATGTCATCTTAAAATTTCTCCTCATTTTCGATATTTATTGTGTCAATTTTTCTTCCTTTAAATTATAAAATTTGATTGATGTTTTTTTTTATTTTGTATTTTTCAGCTTGATACTCCATCGTTTGCTCCCTCCATTCAGGTTATACCGACTTCTACCTCTCAACCATCCATCCATTCAACTCATCAAGGTTTAAATACCCCAGAAACCTGTCCCCCTCTCTCTCCTCCCACGCTAGATCCTTATAAATTCACCCCTCTTGATGCAGATCCTACCCCCTTACAAAAACTCGAAATGCCGGGCCTCACCAAATCTAATCAAAGTCAAGAAAAGGCCAACAGAATTATAGCAGACGCGATCGCCAAGGCACAGGCGTCGGGTTTAACGGACATACCAAAAGTGGTTGATCCTGATTCGTTATTATCGACAGTTACGGATGGTACGGAAGGTGAAAGCTCTCCGGAAAAGAAACCAAGAAAAAAGCGTGTGAAAAAAGATGGAGAGAAAAAGGAGAAGAAGGAACGAAAACCGAAGAAACCAAAAGACCCAGCAGATCCAGAAACGCCGAAAGAACCGAAAAAGAGAAAAAAGAAAGTGAAAGCTTTAACAGTTGGGACTGATACTCCTCTGGCTGATGTTGCAGCTGAAGGTGACGTTGTCGTGGAAACAACCGATTCAGCTGCTGATACGTCGACGACTATGATCGACATCGAAAAACCAGTCGAGGAAGCCGTTGTAGAGAAGACTGAAACACCAGAGAAAAAACCACCGACATCAAAACTTTTTACTAAAAGAAAAAAGTAAGTTTGACAAAATTTTATTTGTAAATTAAAAGCACTGTTTTATTTTTTTCTTCTCCCTTCTGTATTTAATACGTTGTAAGTCGTCCACAGAATATTGTCACAACACAACACTAGTTAGAACTGGTTTTAACCGCCCTTTATGGTTAGCGTGTGAGTGCCATATTATAAGGTCTGTCATTGAGTCAACTGGCGTGGTTTCTATTCCCTGGATGTACAGGACAAGAAGTATGGTCGCCTGTCCAACCTCGTACGTTTTCTGCGGATACTCCGGTTTCCTCCCACGACTAAACACCCCTACACACAAACAAATTATTGAAATATAATTAGACCATATGTTTGTCACAAAATGACCTGATTTGTGTTGAGTGGACGTTAAACCCCATCTCCCTCCCTCTCTCTGCTCTTTCAAAATAACACAACCATTCAAGTTCAACTCTTTGCTATTAACTTTTGAATGCAGTTTATAAGTGGTCACCATGGAAATAATATGAACTACTTCTGACCTCATTGATAGACACCATTTTGTATGTCCTACAGAATTTGTTTTTTTACATAACATATATATTTATTTCAGACCACCGGCAACATTTATGCAGAAGAATAAAAAACGTAAACGAGCGACGTCGCCTGACCTATCAGATCTTGATGTGTCACCTCAAGGTTCACCTAAAGAAGACGACAGTGTACTGGTTCGTACATATCCTTATTTTCGTACTTCATATTTAAAGAGGGAGCTAAGTAGGGATCCCAGTGTTTGGCGAATCCGTTGCTCTGGATTTTACAGTCTAGTTTCCTTTGGTCAGTGATGCAAGGTGGTGGGCCTGGCCCTGTTTATATCATGTTAAAGTGATATAGCAGAACAAGAGTGTGTGGGGTCCCGTGTTTTTCTTGGCAACGACAGAGACAATTAAAACGGTTTAATTTTTATGTGGGGGTTGCATTGCCGAATGATTAGTAATAAGATCTGCCATCGAGTGAACTGGCGTGGTTTCGATTTCCTGGATGTACATGACAAAGTGTAGGGTCACCTGTTCAACGTTGTGAGTTTTCTCCTCGTCCTTCGCTTCCCTCCCATTACTAAAAACACCTACTATAATTGAAATATTAAATTGAACAAAGTTTTAGTCCCAAAATGACCTAGTTTGTGTTGAGTGGATGTTAAACCCCATTTCCCTCTCTGTCTTTAATTTATATGTCCCAGCATTTTAGCAGAAATTTAAAAATTTTACAATTTATTTTGTAGAAACGACGATCATCGCGTAATACGAAACGAAAGAAGTATATGGATGAACTGGACTTAAATTTATCGGATGATAATACCGAGGTTGATATCGAGGGACTGGATAACGGACCTGTTGCTATGAAAGCTGTAAGTTTATTGGTTAATATGTGTTGATTGAGAATTTTCGTTGGAATTATCCAGCTTGGTTCTCTTTTGTCAGGGGTCTGACGAGGACAGCTGTCTAGTCATTTGGATGAAACGATTAACTGAGGTCCTGTATACATAAAGTTCCTGACATTGTCAAGTTAGTGCCAGACCATACTCCGCGCAGTGTTGCGTCTGATTAGAGGTAATCCAACTACACACTGCTATTATGAGTGGATATTGTTGTGTTAAATTTTGATTGATCAGTAGACCGTCTACCAACCAATCACGAGCTGCCAATACTGGACCAAATATGTTTACATAACGTATACGTCATGACTCAACGATTTTATTATGCCTAAATTAACCCGTGCATAGCAGAATACTGCATTAAAACTAATTGCGTGACAAACGAGGCTATCGAGTCGAATGAAATGTAAACAACACTGTTTGGAAACGAACATACTTTTACCGTTTTAATGCCTTAAATCACTGTCCAAAGTTTTAGGGAAGACCCAGATGAAACGAAGGACTGTCATGTTGCTGTACTTAAGTGATAGCTTTCATTGAACGGAAAGAATAGACACACTCCCGCATATGTTCAAGAAACAGACGCTATTCCAGCAATGGTCAGAGAGGGATTTCTTGGGCCATTGCTTCAGGAATATGGTGCCAGACATATGTATTGATAATATCATTAAAAAAGACAGATTAGTACCGGACAAAATGGCAGGCACCAGAGGTTTTGTGCCTGACATTGTCTGTGACAGGCACCTTATTTCCAGGCTTGATAATAATATTCACTATATTTTTTTTGCAGGATGAAACTACAGGTGAAGAAGTTATAGTTGTAGAAAAAATTCTTGGTGTTCGAATCAGAAAACAAGATAAAGACGTATGTATTATGATTTATGTGTTATTGTTTCTACTCAATATACCATGGTGGTTTTGCATCTAGATATGTTAATCTCACAGGATTTTTACTCATATTCTGAAATTCAATACAGCCATTCGGAAAACTCTTGGAAACGTTTATGCTTGGTCTTTGGTTACGCAGGAATAGAAAAGTGAAAGGGGAGGATGGGCTCCAGATAGCACCAAAATTAACCTGTGGCAGTTGGAATTCTGAAAATAGTTGGTGTTCGGATACAATCCCTTCCTTCTCTTCTGATTGTGTTGTTTTCCACTCAATCTGTTTAACTTTCTATAAAGAATAATTTACTATACAAACAGCAGATTATGAATTTACTACTTTCAATTTATTTGTAGGAGAGTGCAGAAAATGGAGAAGATACTCAGCCTGCTATAACCGAAGAGGAAGAAGAATTTCTGGTCAAATTTAAAAATTAGTAAGTCATTCTTTCTTCGATAATATTATGAAGAAATATCTTTGAGTGACTTGAGAAAATCTTTTATGGGAGATTGGGATCCCCTTTCTTGACTAAAGTCTTATCTCAGAGTTGATCAGTTTGTTTGAAATTTTCAGCAAATTCCCTTTACATTATCTATTTTTTATAGTGAGAACTGCCAGCTCATTATCTAATCTCCCATAATGTATCTTTAATTTTTAGATGACAATTATCTGATCTTTGATTTATACATACCTTCTTTATGTTACAGTTCTCATCTTCACTGTGATTGGAGGACGCAGAAGGAACTGGAAGAGAAAGACAAAAGAATTCTGGGTAAAATAAAACGATTCAGACAGAAAAAGCAACAACAAAATGTCTTTGAATTGGTAAGTGGTCCTAAAGTTTTCATCACGTTTATTGATGTTAGTTAATTTGAAATTGTTGAATGGGGAAATAAATTCCTCAATTTATTATATGAGAGGAGTGGTGGAATTTTTGTTCCATGAGAGTGACTAGGCACTGTAGCTTGCCAGACCCCTATTAAGGACCACCGACCAGGGAAAACTAGGCTAAATCCTGGGGATCCAACTCGTATAATTTACAGTAACTTACCTTGGCATGAATACTACTAGAAAAAAATGAAAGTAGAAATAAAAAGGCCTAGAAACTAACACACTATCATCTTCTTGAGGTGATGAGAGAACATCATCCCACATCTTAGATATGAAGAATGATCTATAAAGAAACTCAGACACAAAACAATAATATGGAACACTATTACTAGTTTAATAAAAGCAACATTTTGTTCAGGTTCTCTTAATGTTTTCAAGCAACTGTTAAGAGTAATTGTGTTCCATATTATGGTTTTGTGTTATTACATACGTCGATTGCAAAGTGCCGCTCATGTTATGTAAAGAAACTTGTTGTAGAATTGGGTTTTGAAATAAGTTTTTCTTTTTTCTCCAGAATGAAGATGATGAAGAGTATTTCAACCCGGATTACACGGAGGTTGATCGTGTTTTAGATGAACAGATCGCGAAGGATCCGGCCACGCAACAAGAGATGACGTATTTCCTGGTTAAATGGAGGAGTATGGCGTACGAGGATTGTACCTGGGAACTACAACAAGATGTTGACCCAACAAAAGTTGAAGCTTATCGTAAATTTAAAGTTCCACCCCCAGAGGATGAACGGAAGGTAAAATAAACAATATAGCTTAAATAAGAGAATTCCCGGTACTGTGTCTTTTTAACGAAACGATCAATTATTGATATAAAGTGATGATTATTTGAAAAGAGAAAGATCTAATGATATAATGTGTAAATTTTAACAGGAGAAAGAAAGACCTAAACCAAGTGAATGGAATCAACTGGATAAATCAAGAGAATATAAAAATGATAATAGAATACGAGATTATCAATTAGAGGGCGTTAACTGGCTGACTTTCTGTTACTTTAATAGGTTAGTTTATTTACATACATATTTACCGGTTTTCTCCCACTGCTAAAGACCCCTCCACGCAATCGAATTATTGATATAAAATTAAACCATATGTTAGTCCCAAAACGACCTAGTTTGTGTCGAGTGGACGTTAAACCCCATCTCTCTCTCTCTCTCTCTACATATTTTATTGTAGCCCAGTTGGTGTAGAGAAGTAGAATGTTGAACCTTATTTCATGTATTGTTTATTACTTTAAATGTCCAAGTTTCATGCGAGGGTGGACGTCTTCGTTAGCCCAGGTTGGGAGCAGAACAGTAGGACATTAAACCCCATTTCATTTCTTGTGGGGGTGTACCGCATACATGTTCAACTAGAATGTATGGTATTAAGGAACGGTTGAGTGGCCGAATGGTTAGTATGTAAGTGTTGTATCATAAGGTCTGTCATTGAGTCAACTGGTGTTGTTTCAATTCCTCAATGAAATGTGACAAAGAGTAGGGTCGCCTGCCCAACTTTGTGGGTTTGCTCTGGGTACTCCAGTTTCCTCAAACCCTATGAGCAATTGAATTATTGAAACAAGATTGAACAATATGTAAATCCTGAAATGACCTAGTTTTTGTGAGTAGACGTTAAATGACATTTCATTCATTGCTACGATTTAAAATGCGGTTGATGCTTGTCGATGACTTGAGGCTTAAATTGTCATGTGAGTGGCATTTTATTCATTCCTAGTATTGAAAATGCGGTTGTGTCGATGGCTTGAAGTTTAAACTGTCATGGGATTGACTTGTGTTTTTATTACGTTTATTTTCAGACAAAACTGTATATTAGCAGACGAGATGGGTTTGGGTAAAACTATACAAAGTATTACATTCCTGAATGAGATCGATCTGTACGGTATACACGGACCTTTCCTAGTCGTAGCTCCGTTATCAACCATCGCTAACTGGCAACGAGAGTTTGAAACATGGACAGATATGAACGTTATAACATACCATGGAACGTAAGTATACACAGATCATTTCACCTTCAGGGAGAAATTTTGACAATACTGTATACCAGAAAACACTGGAAGACTACCGGAAAACACCATTTTATACTGAATTCTGGAAAACGCTAAATACCGGAAAACACACACTATTCAGTATAATATAGATATTTATTGATATAGTTTGATATTTTTCCAAGGTCCTTTATGAGAGATATTTAAGTTATCGATATGTTAACTCTAAATGTTTGATATGTTTTCAGGGGTCCAAGTCGAACTATGATACAAGAATATGAAATTTATTACCGAGACTCTTCTGTAAGTAAATTGATTTCATTTCATATTAATTTGGTTCAAAAAACTAATAAAAGATTGCTAGGCTTATCTGTTCAACTGCATATTTGGTTTGTAAAAGCAGACGTTATGTAGAAAAGGATGGTGAATGAATCATAATGTTTTCAGTCAAATGATACCCGAGGATTATTCCATTATCTAATATATACTCTCGTCGCAAGCGTCATCCAACCTCGGCTTCTCTCTCTACCGGCTGTTTTCATGAACTTAGTTCGAAGCAGAAACACGATTTCATTTTTTGGGGGGATTGGGATGGCCTAGTGGACTAGAGTGCCGCGCTTCGACCTCTAGCTGGCCGGTCACCTCTGGCTTGCGGCTGTGGTTTCGAGCCCTGGTGTGAGCGTATGTGGCATGGAGATAGGGGGGCCTTTTCAACCTCGTGGGTTTCCTCTGGGCACTCCGGTTTCCTCCCACTGCTAAAGACCCCTACGCACAAGCGAATTATTGAAATAAAATTGAACCATATGTTAGTCCCGAAATGACCTAGTTTGTGTTGAGTGGACGTTAAACCCCATTTCTCTCTCTCTCCCATTTCATTTTATTGAATCGTTTCATCCCTTATGCACATCTACCGTCCTGTCGAGCATCGGCTGCTCCCTCCACCAGAATAGTTCAATGCTGTAGGTACGCACATCTATCCACCGTCCTGTTCAGCGTCTGCTCCTCTCGCCCCAGGAAGCAATTGTTCCCTTAGCGTCATTAATCTACCGATCTATCCAGCATCTGCTACTATTTGAAGATAGTGTTATTGACCTATATTTTATGTATTTTAAGGGTGCTAAGATTCCTGATATTTATAGAATCCATGCTTTAATTACAACGTACGAGGTGATAATATCAGACATTGAGTTACTCAGTAGTATAAAATGGCGATGTCTCATCATTGATGAGGCTCACAGGTTAAAAAACAGAAACTGTCGGCTGATGGATGGATTGAACAAAATACAACTCGTAAGTTTATATTGACAATAAAATATTTTAATTGTAAAATTTCCCTGATAGCACACTGTGTGGTGTATGCCAGTCTTTATTAGCGCCAGTCGGATAGAACTTGTGCTGACCTTTCACAGTATTTCTAATCTAAATAATTATTTATTCAATAGTTATGCATGCATTATGTAAGTGTTAAATCTGCCTATTAGAGTTTTATTCCAACTTTAGAATATTATATAATTATTATTTATCCATTTGAAAAACCTATAATCAAATTTAGCAACATGATGTAGTATATTTATTACATAGTTAATAAATCCACACAATTTTGATAACTCTCTGTTGACGTTATGCAATTTTACTGAAAAAAAAGTTTCTGTTGTGCTTTTAAGAGTTTTCTCTTTAGAGACGCCACGGTAGTTTGCAAAGACCCCTCAAAAGCTGACCAGAAACTTAATGGGAATAAAATTAAATGTTTTTTTTTATCAAACAGGAACACCGTGTATTATTGACTGGTACACCATTACAGAACAACACAGATGAATTATTCAGTTTACTCAATTTCCTTGAACCTAAACAATTCGCATCATCCGAAGCTTTTGTTGCCGAATTTGGAACATTAAAAACAGAATCTCAAGTAGATCAACTTAAAGAGGTAAGGTTAAACAATGGCCGCCTTTTATGTATGGTTCAGTGGGTGTTAGATATCTTCTGAAAACAGTTAATGATATGTCAAGTCTCTAGCTGAGAGGAACATTCATATTAACAGAGTGATTGAAATTTCCATGAATTAATACTAGTCATGTGAATTTGTTTTGAACAGAATGGTTTATTCTGTCTGGGTGTTGAATTAGACCCTGGCCTCCTGTACCCATTTGGCTTCTGGAGTATATCTAATTATAAACTGCCCAACAAGAAAATTCTCAGATTTCATGATTTTAAGTGGTTGCATGTTCTACAAGTTATGACCAAGTCACATTGTTTCCTCCTACTGCTAACGACCCTAATGCTCAAGCGAATTGTTGAATAGAATTGTATCATATGTTAGTCTCGAAATGACCTGGTTTTAGTTGAGTTAAACCCCCATCCCCCTCTCTCTCTAGATTTATAAACCTATGTTATTTATTTTGTAGATATTGAAACCTATGATGTTGAGAAGATTGAAGGAAGATGTAGAGAAAAATCTGGCACCAAAAGAAGAAACAATTGTTGAGGTATGATATTGATGTATTTCTTTTATTAACTTGGACTAAAAACCAACATCCTGTGTACACATTGGCTGTTGCAATTCACAATAAGAGTAGACTGTAGCACCGTTTTTCTAGGCAATATTTCCATCATTGCACACACTGCGTTATCCCTTAAAATAGTAGCAATTAAAAAGGAAATTTATGTTTTCACAATAAAACCCTGTTAAAAGGTACATCTTGAATGAACCATTTTCATTGAATAAACATGATTATTTGTGGACAATAATCCTGTCTTCATTTGTCAAGTCAGAGCAGAACAGTAGGACGTTAAACCAAACTTTCATTTCATTCCGGGTGCGTTATATTTATGTTTTGATTTCCAGGTGGAGCTGACGAACATACAGAAGAAATATTATCGAGCCATCTTGGAGAGAAATTTTACGTTTTTATCGAAGGGTTCGACTGGTTCTGCTAACGTTCCTAATTTAATGAATACGATGATGGAACTGAGGAAATGTTGTAATCATCCTTTCCTTATTAAAGGTAACTTGTTGCCATCTTTGAGTTTTGATTTTGTATTTTTACTTGTTCAGGGTACAATGGCATCTGGATTCTTAACCTTCAGTTGTTAGATTCCTAGCAGAAGCCTGCCTTATTAAAATTGATTGTAGAAAATTATTCAAAACTAGTCACATACAATGAATATGCATACTGAATGCAATAGACACGTTGGTACTCTTGTTGCCAAGCACAGTATTGATAGTTAGGAAATGGACTTGTGTTACTCCACCTGTCCAACCTCGTGGGTTTCCTCCGGGTACTCCGGTTTCCTCCCACTGCAAAAGACCCCTACGCGCAAGTTAATTATTGAAATAATATTAAATCATATCTTAATCCCGAAATGACTTAGTTTGTGTCGAGTGGACACTACAGCCTATTTCTCTGTTTATTTCTCTGTAATGAACGTTTATTTTACCTATAACTGTGTTAATTATTCTCCAGGAGCTGAAGATAAGATTCTGGATGATATGAAGACTAAAACCCCGACTGATCACGATCCGTTATTTAACTCGATGGTTCAATCTTGTGGTAAAATGGTTCTCATGGATAAATTATTACCCAAATTAAAACAAGGCGGACATAAAGTTCTTATTTTCTCACAGATGATCAAAGTTTTAGATATTCTCGAAGACTACCTCTTACATAAACAGTAAGTTTAACTTGTTTCCTAGGTAACCTGGTAATTTTAGCCGACAGGAACTGGTTCTGTATTGCTCAGTTGTAATTCCCTCTGTTCGGAATGTAACATTGTCTTGTTTTTATATTATAATGATCTAGATTACTTAGGCTTCTCTCATCTATACATTCCATCCCATGTATAAATTTATTATTATAGAACACAACACTGGTAAACTGATACCGTTTAGAAATGAGAATGGCCGAATGCGCTGTTAAGTTCAGTCCAACCTCATGGGTTTTCTCCAGGGCCTCCGGTTTCCTCCCTCTGCTAAAGACGGCTACGCAGAAGCGCTTTATAGAAATAAAATTTGACCATACGTTACGTTAGTCCCGACCACGAAAGACAACATTCTCTCGGCTTAATTGATGATTTTGTTTATTTCAGGTATTTATACGAGCGTTTAGATGGTCGTATCCGTGGTAACATACGACAGGAAGCTATTGATAGATTCTCTAAACCCGATTCAGATCGCTTTGTGTTTTTATTATGTACACGAGCTGGTGGACTGGGTATCAATTTAACGGCTGCTGATACGTGTATTATTTACGACTCAGATTGGAATCCACAAAATGATCTTCAGGTATATAGTAATATTCGTTTATAAAATTATCTGATAATGGCAGACAAAATTGTAAAATCGACCCAACAACATTAGGCTTATTAATGTGCAGTCTCCTTTTTCGTGTGGCCATATATTGTGAAAACATGTCTATATGTTAGTTATTTCTGCATGTGGGAGTTGGGTTAACAAGCGATATAACTAATGTGTTAGGTTGATGGCGTAGAAACAAGTATACAGCTGATCTATAACATTAAAACTTATCAGTCAAACTATCATATGTTTATATATTGCAAGCGTTCGATATCACTTCTTTCAGAAAAAATTTATCTACAAGTTATTATTCATTCTGTCTGCATCCATTAATTTTTATTTATCTGTTATTTCAGGCTCAAGCTCGTTGTCATCGTATTGGACAGAGTAAAGCAGTGAAGATTTATCGTCTAGTGACGCGGAACTCGTATGAACGTGAGATGTTTGATCGAGCGTCGATGAAACTGGGTCTAGATAAAGCTGTGTTACAATCGTTAGGGGGTGAAAACAAGGGAGTTAATCAGGTACAGATTTTATATTATCAATTATATTTCATGTCTGGGTTTACGCTGAATAAAAAACTTGCCCATTACATTGCATGGGACACAACTTTTCTACGACGAAAAATGCTTACATAAGATTACTACAATTAACACTTTTGGTAAACTATTTGAATAAAAGTGATTTATTTCTTACAATGTCTATATGACTCTATTTGTCGGTTTTGTTTTGAGTATAGTGTGTTTCTCACCACAACTCCAAATACTCGAGATAATCCTTGACAGGTCAAAAAAGACTATTTGATTTGTTTATATGTTTTTATTTCTTGCAATGTTTAATATAAATTTGTTTATATTATCAGGCGTCCCAGTTATCTAAGAAGGAAGTAGAAGAGTTATTAAAGAAAGGAGCGTATGGTGCGTTGATGGATGACGATACGACGGGAGATGATTTCTGTGAGGAGGATATCGACCAGATTCTACAGAGACGTACACAAGTTATACAGATTGAATCCGAGGGCAAGGGATCAACATTCGCCAAGGTAATTATACTTATAGGTCTTCGTAACTAGGGTGCTGGCTCAAATACCAAGAGGAGCCAGGTGCTGACACCCTAGCCTGGAGGTCTCAGTGTCTAGGGTGCCAACTCAAATACCAGTATAATGCTGGCTTCCAAGGCTGAAGGCTGGGGGTTGGGATGGCCTAGTGGTCTAGAGTGCCGAGCTTCAACCTCTAGCTGGCCGGTCACCTCTGGCTTGCGGCTGTGGTTTCGATCCCTGGTGTGCGCGTATGTGGCATGGAGATAGGGGCGCCTTCTCAACCTTGTGGGTTTCCTCCGGGCACTCCGGTTTCCTCCCACTGCTAAAGTCCCTACGCGCAAGTGAATTATTATTGAAATAAAATTGAAACAATATGTTAGTCTCAAAATGACCTAGTTTGTGTCGCGTGGACGTTAAACCCCATTTCTCTCTCTCTCTCTAAGGCTGAAGGTCTCAAACTCGATCCAGGTGTTGGTCCAAAAAGGTTCATCAGGATTTTCCGGCATTGGTTTCCTTCTGACAAGGACAGTTGTCTAGTTGTTTGGAAGGGAGACTGAAAACCGAGGTGCACGTAAAAGATCCCTTGGAATTGGATATAAGATTAGGCTATAGCACACTGTATGGTGATGGTTATATTCATTAGCCCAGTTAAAGCAGAACAGTAGGATGTTAAACCCCATTTCATTACATCTCAAGCTGCAGTGGTTCGGTGACTGGGCATATTCCTTAAGCAATGGCCCGAGAAATCCCTCTCTGACCATTGCTGGAATAGCGTCTGTTTCTTGAACTTATGCGGGAGTGTGTCTATTCTTTCCGTTCAATGAAAGCTATCACTTAAGTACAGCAACATGACAGTCCTTCGTTTAATCTGGGTCTTCCCTAAAACTTTGGACAGTGATTTAAGGTATTCAAAACAGTATTGTTTACATTTCATTCGACTTGATAGCCTTGTTTGTCACGCAATTAGTTTTACTGCAGTATTCTGCTATGCACAGGTTAATTAGGCATAATAAAATCGTGAGTCATGACGTAACGTTATGTAAACATATTTGGTCCAGTATTGGCAGCTAGTGATTGGTTGGTAGACGGACTACTGATCAATCAAAATTGAACACAACAATATCCACTCAGAATAGCAGTGTGTAGTTGGATTACCTCTAATCAAACGCAACACTGCGCGGGAGTATGGTGACTGGGATGCTATACTGGTGTTGACTGAGACAGTTCAGACCATAAGATCTGTCATCGAGTCAACTGGCGTGGTTTCAAGACACCCCGCTTGTAATTCACAAGGAACAAGTTCAGCTGTACTACCCAATATGTTTACAACAAGTGTATTGAATTAAACTGTTTATTATTCGTGACAGGTTAAATGTTAATTATATTGTTGAATGTTTGAATAACTTCTCTAACATAAATATAAACTTCTTTCTGAGATAAAACACATTATACTCAAGACATATCAACTCCAAGCATTTCAAAGATCATCTAGAGTTAAATATTAGTTTTAACAAATTTATACATACCAAAACTTTACTTATAAGTTCAGTAGTCGTACTCTTTCCAGTACAACAAATATTTTAATGAACTTTTGTTAATATTTGTTATTTTATTTTTTTGCCTATAATGTAGAACAAAATTGTTTTCTTCATTATTTATTAAATGTAAACTTGAAGAATCTTATCTTAATGATTGAGGATGAAATTAAACAGGCAACAGTTTGTTATGGTCTATTAATCACTGGTTTTATTGCACCATGAGTCCTGTGCACACATTAGCATGTACCTAAAAGATCCCTTGATAGCTAGAATTCGATATAAGAGTTGGGCGAAATTTCCCTCATAGCACACTGTTGGTTTGTTTTCTTTTTGAGTGAAGTCTGTATAACTACAGGCCTGGGCCCTCGATCTCCTGACTTCATCTGATACTTACGTTTGTGATTTCTGCGTATTGTGTCTTGTCTGTAAATATATCCCTCTCCAGTTACTATGGTTATTAAAAAACTAAGATATGAGTACATTTTTCATGATTTCAGGCTAGTTTCAGTTTATCCACCAATAGATCGGATATTGATATCAATGATCCGGAATTCTGGCAGAAATGGGCCAAGAAAGCTGATTTAGATGTTGATGAAATATCTAGTAGGGTAAGTGTCTTGATTCAATGTGTCTACTTGGAATCTGTTTGTCGAATATAAACAAAAATCACATTTTACTGCAAACATAAAGCAGAGAACTTATGTAAGCCTTTGCCTTTTCATTCCATTTCAGTTTATTGATTAAAATATTGTTTAATCTAAACATAAGGCATTATCAGTAGGAATTTTTGTTAATTAGGAAATATTGCTTCCTATTTCATTAGTACGAAATTTTGAATTTTTAAACAAAACAGTGTACACCAGACCCATGTTGTTTCCAAGATGACCAAGAACTACAAATTACAGAGTTTAGGCCTAATCTTAGAATATGAAAATTAACCTTTTGTTAATCTAGAAAATGTCATTTTGTCATGTCACCTTTGGAGTACCTGAGAGTTATCTCCCATATGTAGAATCTTTAGTATGTAGAGAGTTTGAATAAAACATGGCTTATCTAACATGTGTTTTTAGAGTCAGTATATCTTAATCCATGCCATCCATGGTGAACAAGAGAACTAATCCCCACAGAGCAAAATATTAGAATATTTTCTACGTTACATTTATAAAATATCTTTCTTATCTTTGACAGAATGATCTGATTATTGAACAACCTCGACGTCGGAAACAGACGGCAAGGTTCGGCAACGACGATAATGTCGTAGATATGAGTGAACTAGAATCGTCCAGTGATAGCGATGACGAGAATAAATCGTCCAAACGCAAATCTAAACGAGGACGTAAGAAGGATGATGATGAAGACTTTAATGAAGATTATACGGGAGACGGTTATTGCCGATCGGAATGTTTCAAAGTCGAGAAAATGTTACTTATTTATGGGTTAGTATTTTGATGTTCGAGAAATTGACAGGATTAATAAATTACTGAAGGACACCACTTATCCAAAATGTTTGCACCAAGGAGTTTGTTTAATCTTCACTGGTTATAGGGGTTCCTTCTCAACATATTTCGTGGTCTTCTTGAACCCCTCATGGATCGCTGAAGATGTCCTGATCCCAGTTTAGATGTCCTCCTACCACTAGTCTCCAGCTACATAAGACCTACATTACGAGAGTTGTCGTTGTCTTCCACTGCATGATTGATGAATTTCTGTTTGTTATTTTAGGTGGGGACGTTGGGGTGATATCTTGCATCATGTACGATTTAAAAGAAAACTGGATGAAAAAGATGTCGAGACAATCGCCAGAGGAATAGTAAGTTTATTTTATCATTCTGATTGACTTCAGTTTTTTTTTATTCTATGGTCAGGAAATTATCTGAATATTTCAGAAATAATAAAAGTCACAGATCAATGATACCTCCCAAATCAGTACAAAATGTTATTTCATCAAATTTATATTATGTGAAGCAAATAAAAACAAGTAAGAACAAACCAGACCCCTAGACGAAATTCAAGGTCCTAAAAAACGGCAGTATAGACAAAATAGTGTAATCAGCAAATAGTACAAAATACACGATAAACAGTGGTAGCAGGTGTCCAGAAGAGTAAGCTTACCCTGCTCTGGGTTAATCATATTATAATATTTTGTTTTTATATTCCAGCTTGTTTGTTATTTATCGTATTATAAAGTTTTGTATTTTTATATTCCAGCTCGTTTGTTGTTTGTCGTATTATAAAGGGGATGAAAAGATTAAAAGTTTTATTTGGGATTTAGTTTCACCCAATAGTGATGCTGTACTTAAAAACCATAAAGGTAGGTTGGTTCACTTTAATTAGATTACCCCTTGTCATTTAAATAATAGACTTACTACACTTGGCACTTGAATAATAGACTACTACCCTTGTCATTTAGACATACACTAACCTTTGGCCTTTATCATATGGAAATTTAAAAAAAGGTTAGGAAATTGTAAATAACAGAAGTCCCTTATTGGAATTAATCAAAATGATCATAGTTTATCTAAGATTTAATTATAAACACTTTGTGATATTAAATATGTAATATGGACATCTGTTTTGTATCTGTAGGGTTATCTGCCCCTGTACCGAGAGGACGTAAAGGCAAGAGTAAAAAAGATTCGAACATACCAGATATAGAACCAGACTTACCAGTTATCGATAAAAATAGCCTTGATTTTAATCCAGCATCGATACTGGACCCAGCTTATACCAGACATCTAGATAGACATTCTAATAAGTAAGTACTAGACTAGCTTATACCAGACATCTAGATAGAGATTCTTAGTATTAGACTAGCTCATACCAGACAGACAAGTACTAAACAAGCTTATGCCAGACATTTGAAAGATCTATTATAGTAATAGTATGTGCAGGAGGAGCGGCACCACACACGTGACAAACCCACGAACAAGACAAATTACAGATATTTACCGTCATTAAATAATGTCTTTGTGACTGGACATTTTATTTTATTATCTAATCAGCCCATTAAGGATTTTACTTGTTATAAATTTATGTATATAGTTGATGTAACTATTAATTATTTTATATTACAGAGTATTATTACGGGTTCGTTTATTATACTACCTCAAACAAGAAATAGTGGGTGAAGAGGCCAAAAAAGTCTTCCAGGGAGCTAATATCAAGTAAGTTAGAGATTGTTGGGGAAATTTACCAAATAATATATCATTATCAAGCATCTGTCAAATTATCATATATTTGAGCGTTGGGGGGTTGAGCAATTTACTGCATGTGCTTTAGATCAGAAGGACTGTCATTGAGTCAACTGTTGTGGTTTTGATTTCCCGATTGTATGTGACAAGGAGTAGGGTCGCCTGTCTAACCTTGTGGCTTCGCTCGGGGTCCTCCCACTGCTAAAGACCTCTATGTGCAAGTGAATTATTGAAATAAAATTGAACCATGTGTTAGTCCCAAAATGACCTGGTTTTGTTGATAAGTTATTAAACCCTATTCTTTCTCACTTGATATATTTATTTGGTATATTTCTAGGGATATCAACATTCCAAAACCATCAGCTGATCGTGACACGCCTACTTTCTGGTGGGATGAATTGGCTGATCGATCTCTTATAGTCGGTATATTTAAACATGGTTACGAAAAATACAATAAAATACGGTCAGATCCAACGTTAGTATTCCTCTCAAGATGTGGACCACCCGATGGAGCCGCTCTACTCGCAGAACAAAATGAAGATAATGATGACAAGTAAGTACAAGAAATTCTGGAGATGTGAGATTTTGTCTGCGTATAGCTGGTATTAGTGAAAAGTTTTGAGTATGAAGCAACAGGCTGTGCTTTACTGATACCATCTAGTCTAGATATCTATTTATCTATTTTCCCAATGTATATCAAACGTGACATTTTTCGTTAGTTTACATAGCTAATTAATTTGGAGAGCGTTGAACAAAGTTGTCTTGTAAACCATTCAATATTCCTTTCTGTATACAAGGGCCTTGGATGTTCAATGTTGATGTTGGAATCCTCTTGTTAATTAAATTATTTGGCCTCTCTCCTGGATGATTGAGTCTCCTTGACAATGAATTTACCTATTGAGCATTCTGGTGATGATTAGCCATGCTAATACTGAGTAGACATCAGTCTGGATGTGCTGGACTAGATGTACTATGAGTACAATTGTTTCTCACTTCTATCTGAAGAATGCTGTTACGTTAAATTTCATTAAAATCGCACATTTTCTCAAATATTCTCCCATTTACATTACACAATTAAAATTACCGCTGGTTTATACGCCAAAATTGTCATCATCTGATTGACTGGTGTATCGTTGCTTAAGTCTGTGAAAATTTGTACTCTATGATCAGAAATAGCCCTTTATATACGCCCACGTTGTCGTCACCTGTCTCTCTATCCGAGGCTAAAGACATCGTTTGATTGACTTGTCTTATTTGCCTGGTAACACGTTTTTGAAAATTGGTACTCTTTGGTTAATAATTGAACATAAAAATGTTCTCCTTAAATCTAGAATTAACCATGAAAACTTATATACTCCCTGAATCGAGAATTAACGTTGGTAACTTATTTTCGAAGATGATTTAGTCTTGTTTTATCTGTTTTGTTAGAAATGATGATGATGATGACGACGATGATGAAGCATCCATGACATCAGCACCAGACACAAAGAAAAAACCAGCTCCTCCATCAGAAGGTAAGGCTATTTATATATTGGCAACTTGGTAAATTCGTCGGATTTTATACGATTTCAGAATTTGTTTCGGACTTTTTCATTATTGAATACTTCTGGAAAGTTACAAAATAGACGCCACTCTAGTCTTCGTCAAGTGTTTCAGGCTTGTAGCATTTCAACAAAACATCTTAAAAAATAAAAAAAAATGATATCAACTCTGGTTTTGCTGTTTTGCTATGATGAATCTATGTTCTGTCAATCCAATGATAAAACAAATGATTTCAACTTTTATAAATCTGAGCAAACTTTTACAAATTATTGTGATCACTTTCATTCACCCCTCTGTATGTTTGTTGTTTGTGTTGGAGGGTGGATGGCCTAATGGTTAGCATGTGCATGCTTTGTTTTTGTTTGTGGTCTCTTAGTATGATGTCTTATCTGTATATTTGTTTTTGTGTAGAATTGTGTGTGGTGCAGTCCCCCTGCACTTACTAATAAGGTCTGTCATTGTGTCAACTGGTATGGTTTCGATTCCCCAGTTGACAAGGAGTAGGGTCGCCTGTCCAACCTCGTGGGTTTTCCCCTGGATTCTCCGGTTTCCTCCCACAACTAAAGACCCTTACGTCCAAGCGAATTATTGAAATAAAATTGAACCATAACTCAGTCCCGAAATGAACTAGTTTGCGCCGAGTGGATGTTTAAACCCCATTTCTCTCCCTTTTGTTTGTGTTGTTCATAGGTTTGTTTTCTGGTTTCTGTTTGTGTGTCGGACAGTCTTCCTGCAGAGATACTAATAGAAATTAACTATTTACATCAACACTAGAAATGTATTTTGTTAAATGAAAACATTGACGAGAGGAGTTCGGAAGTTTATTGTACAAGTTGAATAAAATTATTTGTTTTTTGTTTTTTTAGATTTTGGTGATAAATTACCGTTTCCCGGAACGTCCGAATTAAATTCCAGATTACGTAGATTAATCACCTGTTATCAACGAACCAATAAAAAACGCATCATGGAGATGGAAATGCAAGCAAGGGTAAGATTTATTTTTTGATTTCCATTTCTTAATATCAAATAGATAATATTGGAAGATTGTAGGAATGAAGTTAAATCTGCTAAACACAATTTGAGACTAACAAACTATTTATTAGTTGTTAATCAAATGTGTCGATCCCAATCCTCGCTTTCATTGCTATTTCATCTATTAATAATTGTCTACTATTGTGATACTCCATACTCCTGCGCAGTGTTGCGTTTGATTAGAACTAATCCACTTCACACTGCTATCTTGAGTGAACATTGTTGTGCTAAATTATTATTGGTCAGTAGTGCCATTACCAACCAATGACCAACATTGTAACAAACAATATCGGGGTTAACCAGACCTCAAAATATGTTACCGCAATGTATCTAGTGACAATCGCGACTTGTTTACGTCATAACCCGCGAAATTTATTATGCTCGATTATCCAGTGCAAACATGTTTTCTTCGTCAGCCATTTTTAAAATTATGCGGAATGCGAGAAGAGAGGAGGGATTTGATTGGACGTTAAAACGAGACACGCCCCGCCCAATTTCAAGAATATGACTTCTATCCAGCAATGGTAAGAGAGGGATTTATCGCGCCATTGCTTCGGGAATATGGTGATACTCCAGCTCTGTGGGTTTTCTCCAGGTCCTCCAGTTTCCTTCCATTGTTAAAGACCCCTACGTGTTTGAATGTCGTTTTGAAACGAGAGAATGTCCAACTGAATGCTTACTATCAGACCTGTTTATAGAATTAACAGTGTATTATTTGTGTATATAATGTGTGTTTATTTTACAGAAAATGGAGAAACGAGGAAAGTCTGATATGGCTGTCCGAGAACGGGAATACAGACGTAGAGAATCATTACAAAAGTAAGAATAATAATTACCTTTTGTTATATTCATTACGATTGGATAGTCTTTCATTACTTTCAATTACAGTCATTTTGATTGGCTGGTCTTTCGTACCTTCTGTTGCAGTCATTCTGATTGGCTGGTATTTTATTACCTGCTATTACAGTCATTACGATTGGCTGGTCTTTCATTACAGTCATTACGATTGGATCGTCTTTCAATGTCATCTGTTATTAAGATTTCGAGAAAGAGGGGGCCCTGGTTTTGTTTTTTGGCAATGCAGCGTGGTGGGAGCTGACGTGCCATAAAACCCTATTTTATTCATTCATTCTTTTACTTAGACTTTAATCTATCCAAATGTTTATTTCAGTCGCTGGTCTCGAAGAGAAGAAGCTGATTTTTATAAAACTGTTTCAACGTACGGTGTAGAAATAGACAAGAAAACAGGGAGATTCATCTGGGATCGTTTCCGTAATCTCGCTCGTCTCGAGAAGAAGTTTGACGATACTTTAACCGAATATTTTCAGGGATTTTATTTTATGTGCCAAAGAGTTTGTGGAAAACTCAGCAAAGACAGTAAGTTGAAGTAGAATATCTTTTAAAAGATAATATTAACAATTCATATAAAAGGAGAAGTAAAATTAAACCATATGTTAGTCCCGAAATGGCCTAGTTTGTATCCAGTTGACATAAAAACCATATTGAGATAATTTAAAACATTTGAATATTTCAGTTAAACCTCCACCGAATACGATGTATGTAGAACCTATAACAGAAGAACGTGCCACCAGGTGTCTCTCACGTATAGACTTAATTAATAAAGTACGAGAAGAAATTTTATTCCATCCAAAACTTGACGAACATATCCAGTTATGTCAACCGTCGTTTGATATGCCGAGTTGGTGGCAGTGTGGTAAACATGATAAAGAGTTATTAATCGGAGCTGCCAGGTTCGTAATTCAAACTTACAAACTTAGAATGTTACAGGTTGGGCATTCTCAACATTGGCCGAGAAAGTACATCCACTTCTCAGTGATGCAGGACAAGAGGGCCTGACAAGAACAGCTGTCAAGTTGTTAGGATGGGACGAAAAACCAAAGTCCAGTGTGTGAAACTGCCAACACTCTAACTGACACAATGCACTCAACCATTACTTTATTCTGTCATAACTAAATAACCAAAGTAACCTCTCTTCTAGAGAGTATATAAAATAATAGTTATTTCCCATGAATAAGGGATGAGCAAGTACTAATATTAAAATGAATCATTAACACAGTACACATTGGCGTTCACGTAATAGATGCCTTCAGGTTTGGAATTCAATATAAGAGTAAGCTGTAGTCCTTTGGATGGTACGAATAACTGGGTCTCATACTTTTAAACGATCCCTTGGAATTCAATATAAAAGTGGGCCGAAAAGCCGATGTCCGAGCAACATTTACGTCATAGCACACTGTATGGTGTATGCTCGTCTTCATTAGCCCAGTTCTGAGCAGAACAGTAGGACATTAAACCCCGTTTCATTTATTATTTGTTATTTCAGACATGGTGTAGCGAGAACAGATTATCATATCCTACGCGATCCAACTCTCTCTTTCCACGAGATTTTTCAGAAAGCTAAACGTGTGGCTGATTCTCCGTTTAGCAGTATCAATCCTAATGGTGGTACGCCTAGAACACCTAGTACTCCTAGAGGTAAGTAACACATGCGCTTTAGATTGTAAGACAGGGCTCACACTGGCTTTCAATTTTTTTCTGCCAAAATGGATGATAATTTTTATGTAAAGAAATGTTCATATATTTTTTCCGCCAACTTGAATATTTTATCCGCCAAAAATATGTGATAAAAAATTATACAATATCTAACAATTTTATGTCTCAGTTAGGCTTATTATAAAACAATTACCAATATATACAATATACAACAACTTTTAACAAATCAGTCTTTGCATAATACATTTAGCACAGTTTTGGTTTACTAAGATCGGATTTTACTTTTGGTAACTTTAGTCTCTTTGAACATCGCCGTATTGCACTATATATTCAATATTTACACGTCTAATTTCGTCCAAGGATTGCGTGTACAATAGAACTATTGTTATTTTCAGGTACCGTAACGGTATCTGAATCTCTGATAGAATGATATGTACTTAATTATATTTGTAAGAAATGCTTACAATTATACAAGAATCGCCGATATTCAAGTAGCCTAGTTCATGCGTTTTCGACCATGATGATACGATAATTTGAAATAATGATATCCAATAGGCATACTTGTATGTTTTACATGCCGTATATGATGCCACAGTAAACAAAATTGAACTATATTTACTTCTTTTCGATAGAATTGTCGGCCATTTTGGTTACATGTATTACCTTTCTTCGTTTTAAGACGAAACGAAACATCAAATAATCACCGCTTAATTTAATCATTTTAATAAATAGTGACGCGAGATAGGTTTAATATACATCATTGGCAATTATCAATCAACTAATCAGTAATCCGAGACAATTGATTAGTATTACTCGGCGACGCTATCCGGATTATCAGCCAGTTGATTAATTTATTATTGTGTTTAGCCACGTGATTGACACTCAATAATGGTTAAAACATTATGAATACGATTAGAATTTTTAGATTTTTTTCCGCCAGTTCTCAAAAAGAATCGCCAGTACCGTAAAACTTTATCGCAAAAATTATCGCAAAAATCAAATTTTAATCGCCACTTTCATTTTTTTATCGCAAATTGCGACTTTGGCGACCGACAGTGTGAGCCCTGTTGTAAGATCTGACATCGAGTCAAGTGGTTTCGCAATTCCTCACTTCTACAGGACGAAGATTAGGAGGATGACTGTCTAACCTTGTGTGTTTTCTCTGCGTTCACAAATTTCCTCCCAATTGTAAAGACCCAATTAAAATAGAAATGTACCTTGTTAGTCCCGAAATGACCTAGTGTTGAGTGGATGTTAAACCCTATTTCTGTCTCTCCCACAGATTCAAGTATTTCAAATGACGACAGTAATGTTTATACCTGCCCTTTGTTCCTACACTTGTCTGTTTGCTATACAGTAGGCCGTTAAACCCCAGTTTATTTCTGTTTGCTATGATGATTCTATGTTCTGTCAATCCAATGATAAAACGCATGATTTCAACTTTAATAAATCTGAGCAAACTTTCAACTACGAATTATCGATGGTTGTTTTAATCTTGAGGACTAGAGTCAATAGATTGTCAATTTAAGAATGAAGCACATTACTAAATCTGGGAACAATTCTGTTGGTCTCTGCGTTCAACTGGAATATTTGAATATTATGTTGGATGTTTGAATTTCTACTTTTGGCCTACCCCATGATTTTAACTTTGGACATTCTAGTAAACTGCAGTGATTTGTCCGAGAAAAATCTCTGGCAAAAGTCTCTTACATAGCCTTGTACACATGGCCTTAGAAAAGTTCTATCTTCATTAGCCCAGCGTAGGACGTTAAACCCCATAGAAAAATCTTATCTTCAATTAGCCCATTCAGAGCAGATAAGTTTGACCTTAAACCGCATGGCAAAGTTTACCATGTGTGTTTGTTTGTTTGTTTGTGGTCTCTGAGTATGATGTCTTGTCCATTCACTGTTTTTGAATTGTTTGTTTGTGGTATTTGAGAATGATGTCTTGTCCATATATTTGTGTTTGTGTAAATTATGTGTGGTGTAGTCTACCACAGACTCAAAATAACTGATCTGTCGAAGGTACGTTAAACTTTGTTTCTATTCAAACTTTCGTATTCTTGGCAACTTGTTGATTGTTGTCTGTTTATTTTTTTCAGGTGGTACACCTGTTTTACTGAAGGAAGAACTCGATGGTGAAACGACGGCGAAAAAAGATTCAGTGAAAAAAGAAAACGAGAAAGATGTGAAACCTGAGAAAGAAGAAAATAAATCGAAATCTCCAATCAAAATAGAAACAAGCGACGAAAAAGTCGAGAATGATAAAGAGGATTACGCGTCTGAAGTGACAAAAAAATCTGAGAAAAATGACTCTAGTGAAACAACAGATGTGAAATGTGAAACCAAACAGGAAGTGACTGTAAACGGTGAAACTAGTGACACAGAAAGTGATAAAAAGGAAGTGAAAGTAGAGGAAATTGAAAGTAGGACTAAAGATGATGAGGAAGTGATGAATAGTGATAGTAATAAAGTAAAAGAAGAGGATATAGCTGAAGAAGACAAAATAAAAGTAGAGAAAGATGATGTGAAAGTAGAGAAAGAGGAAGTGAAACTGGAAAGTGATAAAGTAAAAGTAGAAGAATCGGAATTGAAAGTAGAAAAAGGTAAAGTGAAAGAAGAGATTAAAGATGTTAAAGATGAACCAATGGAATTGAGCGAAGAGAAGGATAATAAGGAAGAGTTTGTGAAAATCAAGGATAAATTATCGGAGAAGAAAATGGAGGTATTGGACGAGGATGAATTAATAAAACGTGAATTACGATCTGTAACAACACCGAGACATGGTAACTTACAGGTTAGTTCTAATTTAATTATCTTATACTCGCGCTGGCTTAATAACTGTGTTGTCCTGGACTCTTCTATCCAGTGTTAGACAAGAATGTTTGTCGTGACAGCCTGGCAAGGAAGAGGTGTTGTTCAGATGAAATGAAGAACTGTAGATCCTGACATGCTCTAAAACGAGCCCTTTACAGTTAAATTTTTTTCTAAGGAAAGCAAAAATCTAAGGCGTTTCTAATTAGCTACATGTAACTAGTGTACTAGGTTGATATGTGTACAAAGTTATATATATCTTTGAAATGGTTTATGTGATAGCACTAATGGAGACAATTTTGATATGGGTGCCCTACTGGCTTTGGTGGAATGTATAATGTTATTTTATATGTTACAGTTCCCTGGAATGTATAATGAAGATTATTTGGATCCTGACGGACCTGAACCTGGGGAAATCGTGGGTGGTAGAAGTTTCCTCAGTACACAGCTAGACTGGCCAAAGGTAGAAACATTACCATCTTTATATATAATAATGCTTTATACATTACATCTGGACTGGCCAAACTTACTGTATTAACAGTTAATAGTTTATTTTAAAACTTGGGTATAGGATCTTTCTATGATGTAGTATATTCTTACAAAAATTTTAGGTTAAAGGTTGTTCCCAATAATGTTTCCTATCTGGTAAAACACAAGTTATAATGGAAGCTAATCATATGTAAAACTTGTACAATGAACAGTTATGTATTTATCGTGTTAGTGCGTTATTTTATTGTCGTCTGAATACTTTTTTGTAACAACAGTTGTCGGTGTATCACATAAGGGGGAATACACGATTGGATGTACGAGAATTAAGTTCTCTCAATTCCAAAAGTAGCGTCAATTGAGTGAAAAGCATAATTTCGAAGTACAACGCATGTGCTGACTGCTTAAAAAAGTATCTCAACCAGTCATGACAGCGGAAACATATTTGTTACTTAAAATACATGATTTTACTCACACCACCTCCGTAGTCTGGACTGACAGGACTGAATTCTGTATTACTTGATTGCAATTCTGTCAAGTTCTAGACTGACAATTAAGCACCCACAAAGTCTTTGAAAAAACATGATGGACGATGGTCAAGATTAGTTTATTTTATGTTTGGGTAAAAATTTTCAAATTGTTTTTTTTTTATTTCAGGATCGTGTGATCTTCCATCGATTAGAACATGTTTGTTATACAGTGGAAAAAGGGGAGTGGCCCTTCTCTAAAAAAGGATTTGTACCGTCTGCAGCATTTGATTCTCGTAGTACAACACCTGTTGGATGTTCGACACCGAAAGGAGGAGACACGCCTCACGGAGATTCAGATGTAGGAGAGAATACGTTTGAAGGAATTCAGGTGATGTTTGGGGAAACCCCTAAAGATCTTGAAGTACATATATCAGAGGTAGGGTAGCTTTCTTTACAAGGTGGATGGCGTCATCGTTTTCATTATCATCGCATTTCATTGGCTGGCTTCTCATCTGTGGATGTATTCTTCTCGCTAATTGTCATGGAATTCATTCCATATGTTGCTATAAGGTTTGGTATTTGGTAAGCATGTCTGTTGCAATAGCAACAATATACATATATTAAATGCCATTTTGTCTCATAAAAATCATGTATATTCGACTTAAGTCTCAAGACTTCATAATTCTAAATTTTGTCTCATAAAAATCATTTATACTATATTTCCACTTCAGTTTCAAGACTTTACTTCATAATTCTAAAGTTCTTTTATCCTCAATGCTTTATTTTCTGTCTAGTTGTTTAAAGTGATTAGTCACACCACACCTAAGTCATGATCAAAACAAATTTAAATTAAGAATGTATGTAATTAAACAAATCAGTGAGAGTTTATAATTTCAAAGTGTATTCAAAAAGGTGCATATTAAAACAAAAACAAAAAAGAATTAAGATATGAAAGACTTGAAAAATTGCAATTTTAAAATAGTCTTTTTAGTAAATCTTGATTAAAAATAAAAAGTTTTAATTTAAATTTCAAAATATAGCTTATAATAAACCTTAATTGAAAAAATAAAAAGTTTAAATTTCAATATTAAGTAATAATAGAAATTGATTTTTAAAAAAGTTAAAAAATAGCAAACAAACATAGCAAAGTTCAAAGTTTTAACAGAATTTATAATAGAACATAATAAAGAAAAATTCATAGAATAGCGCTCTGGAAAGTTAATATAATAAAAACAGTGTAAAAGGTATTTTAAAATAAAGAAATATGAATAAGTAATTAAATAAGTAAATTTGCATGAACCACCACCACCCCTTGTATAGTACCTACTCTGTTATCTGTGTATCTTGTTTTATTTAACTTATTTAACAATGGTGATCGATCTACTCCTGATCACATGTAACTAAAGACCTGTACACATCAAGGATTATTTGTTGACTGTTTTACCTCTGACGTGGGAGCCTCTGTGACTTGGATGAGGATTCACTCGTCTGAAGGTCTCGTGTTCGACCCCAATGTTAGTCGAAAAATATTCTTAAGGATTTTCAAACGTGGTCTAGGTCACTGTAGAACGGAGGTCCTGTGTTCACATGGGCGTGAGAGTAAAAAAACTCTTGACAGGTGGCATCAAAAATAAGAGTAGGCTCTAGCGTCACTGTCAAGGACAAAATTTCCCTCGTCACACTGTAAGGTATTAGCCCATCTAAATGATCCCAGTCCGAGCAGAACAGTAGGACGTCAAACCCTATTCCATTTCCATCTCTAACGAACGATCACTAGTCGTATAAGCTTGATGTTTTTTCTGCTTTGTGTACGCTACTTACGTTCAAACCATTTTGATTCATAATATAGTTTGAAAATGTACGCTTGCAGAGATAAGGCTTTATCATGGCCAATAATGGATGCCAATATACAGGGCTCACACTGTCGGTCGCCAAAGTCGCAATTTGCGATAAAAAAAATGAAAGTGGCGATTTAAATTTGATTTTGGCGATAATTTTTGCGATAAAGTTTTACAGTACTGGCGATTCTTTTTGAGAACTGGCGGAAAAGAATCTTAAAATTCTAATCGTATTCATAATGTATTAACCATTATTGAGTGTCAATCACGTGGCTAAACACAATAATAAATTAATCAACTGGCCGATAATCCGGATCGCGTCGCCGAGTAATACTAATCAATTGTCTCGGATTAATGATTAGTTGATTGATAATTGCCAATGATGTATATTAAACCTATCTCGCGTCACTATTTAATCTTAATGATTAGATTAAGCGGTATTTGATGTTTCGTTTCGTCTTAAAACGAAGAAAGGTAATACATGTAACCAAAATGGGCGACAATTCTATCGAAAAGAAGTAAATATAGTTCAATTCCGTTTACTGTGGCATCATATACGGCATGTAAAACATACAAGTATGCCTATTGGATATCATTATTTCAAATTATCGTATCATTATGGTTGAAAACGCATGAACTAGGAGGCTACTTGAATATCGGCGATTCTTGAGCGAGAAAGCGGTTCGCCATTTATATCATATTACCGTCGCTAAAATGGTCTAAAGGTGAACGACGGGTATAATTGTAAGCATTTCTTACAAATATAATTAAGTACATATCATTCTATCAGAGATTCAGATACCGTTACCGTACCTGAAAATAACAATAGCTCTATTGTACACGCAATCCTTGGACGAGATTAGACGTGTAAATATTGAATATATAGTGCAATACGGCGATGTTCAAAGAGACTAAAGTTGATTGATAATTGCCAATGATGTATATTAAACCTATCTCGCGTCACTATTTAATCTTAATGATTAGATTAAGCGGTATTTGATGTTTCGTTTCGTCTTAAAACGAAGAAAGGTAATACATGTAACCAAAATGGGCGACAATTCTATCGAAAAGAAGTAAATATAGTTCAATTCCGTTTACTGTGGCATCATATACGGCATGTAAAACATACAAGTATGCCTATTGGATATCATTATTTCAAATTATCGTATCATCATGGTCGAAAACGCATGAACTAGGCTACTTGAATATCGGCGATTCTTGAGCGAGAAAGCGGTTCGCCATTTGTATCATATTACCGTCGCTAAAATGGTCTAAAGGTGAACGACGGGTATAATTGTAAGCATTTCTTACAAATATAATTAAGTACATATCATTCTATCAGAGATTCAGATACCGTTACCGTACCTGAAAATAACAATAGTTCTATTGTACACGCAATCCTTGGACGAGATTAGACGTGTAAATATTGAATATATAGTGCAATACGGCGATGTTCAAAGAGACTAAAGTTACCATAAGTAAAATCCGATCTTAGTAAACCAAAACTGTGCTAAATGTATTATGCAAAGACTGATTTGTTAAAAGTTGTTGTATATTGTATATATTGGTAATTGTTTTATAATAAGCCTAACTGAGACATAAAATTGTTAGATATTGTATAATTTTTTATCACATATTTTTGGCGGATAAAATATTCAAGTTGGCGTAAAAAATATATGAACATTTCTTTACATAAAAATTATCATCCATTTTGGCGGAAAAAAATTGAAAGCCAGTGTGAGCCCTGCCAATATATTTAGCTTTGTTTCAATAAACATCATGACGTTGATAATTTGTGTGCCCTTTGTTTTTTTGTCTGACATATAGATCGTCCTTGATGTGTTCAGTTCTACAGCATATTCTTCATTATCGCTTTTCATTTATCATTAACTAATGTTTATTTTATATTACGAAAATTCCCCGTCACATTACAATGTTAGTCCCATAATGGCCACATTGTGTTGACGAGGCGTTTAACTTACTTTCATTCTATTATTTTATTCACCTTTTAGTAAGGGAGCTAGGCTCCGGTTGTTTCGAAAATCAAGTACAAAATTTCTTCTATGCTAGAAGATGGGACAGCAGTGCCTGATACTCTGAGCCTTGATTCTCATGTTGCAGGTCCCCCTTCCTGAGTACAAAAATTGAAATAACCTGAACCTAGATATTCAGACAACACTTTATATTAATTATTATATTTTCTATCTATTAACAGGGAGAAGGTTTACGTATGACCATACAGAAACGAAGTCGAGGACGTAAAAGGAAATATGATATAGATCCTGATAGAGGTGAGGTTTAAAACCTTTCAGGGATTTGGGCTTCCAATATGTGTTAAATAATAATAATGGACATTTATAGAGCGCCAACATCCAGCTAGATTACCTGCTCTGGTGCGCTGTTACAATATTCATGGCTTTGTGAAATGGGTTTATGTCTGCATTGAGAATTTTAGGCTCGTGCGGATAGTGTCAATAAACTGATTCTGGTTGTTAAATCAGGATACCTATTTCTGGATGTTGTCAGATATGAAGAAAATATTAAGAACATCTGATACCTCTTCCTGTTAGAGAAGTTCGGATAGCTGTATTGTATCAAATCGGCCAACATAATACCACTTCCTGTAAGTTAGGATATTCAATCAGTCAATTTGAGTCAAAGTGAGTAAGACGCTTGGAGGTCGGGTGTTCGCTCAATGCATTGGCCGAGAAAGTTCATCCCAATTTTCCGGTGTGGTTTCCCCTTGTCAGTGATGCAGAACGAGGGTCTGACAAGAACAGCTGTCTAGTTGTTTGGTTGGGAGGTTACTGAGGTCCCGTGTATACATTGGAGTGCACGTAAAAGATCCCTTGACAGTTGGAATTCGATATAAGAGTAGGCCGTGGTGCCACTGCCGAGGTCAAAATTTCCTTCATTACTCACTAAATGACGTAAGCCTGTCTTCATTAGCACAGCCCATTTCATTACAGTAAAGTAAATGAGATAATAAAGAATATATTTGTTATATTTCAGCGACCCGAGTTCAACAGATATTGAATCAGAGTCAAACCCCACACAGTGCTGCCTCTAGTGATAACGAGAGTTTACATGAACCAATGAATTTATCAGCCATTCATGCTGTAAGTTATATAAAACATGTCGCAAATCTTCACTTCTTCACCTTATTTCTTTGTTGAGTCAACTGGCATGGTTTTGATTCCCTGGTGGTACGTGCCTGTCCCGAAATTACCTGTGTTGAGTGGACGTCAAATCCACATGTCTGTCTCTGTTCTGTTTTTTTGATATTGGAATTTGATCAATAGCAGAGCAGGCAGAAACACCACTGTTTGGGCAAAATTCTCATTTTAGCGTAGACAAAGCGAACCACATGTTAGTCTCAAGATAAAGTCTTGTGTTGACTAGAAGTTCCTGTCTTTCCTCATTTTATGAAATTATTTTATTCTTTTCAGATGTCAGGAGAACATTTCCTGAATGGACACGCTTCCGAACTTGATGCTGCTAAATTACGAAATAGTCTTGTAAGATTTGTTTCTTTTCTTTAACAGTTGTGAAAAAACGGTATCGGATCAGATTCAGTCCTTCACGTTAAAAGAATTGTGCGGGGGCCATAAAAAAGCTCTTGATACCTCGAATGTATGCAGTTTAAAAGTAAACAAAACTGAAAGTAGTTTATTAATCTCAATATTTTGGAGAGCGATTTAGCTTATTTGCAGGAGTCTTTAATGACTCCCGTGAAGGAAAGCTGACGTGCCGCGAGAGGAGCAGGAGCGAAAGCTCGCCTTAAACGTGAAGGACTGCAGATTTTCTATAAGGGAATAATGTTGCAGTTTTTCTAATCAAAAGTTATTGATTTGTTACTTTTTGAAGTTTTGATGAAAGGTAATACTAGATAGTCCAAATCTGGCTTAATTTCGCTCATCAGATCGTTTTGAAATCTGGAATGATGTTTGAACTATGTTATTTGCAGATTGAACAAGGTTTATTACCAGAGAGAAGAAAACGAGGCCGAAAGAAGAAGGCAGAAAAAATGGCTGAGTTAGCGATGGCTGAAGCCTTAGCTAAAAGACATCATGCTAGAATTGTGGCTAACCTTGACCCAGGTAAGCATGGTGAAACATTTAATCATCGAGAGCGTTCAGCTGGCAGGTCGAAATATCCTAAATCAATATAATTGATTGCCCTAATTTCTTGTGTTTAATTGATCAGTATTTCTCGAGGGTTGGAATTCAATGCCTCTCAACTTGATGTTTCCTACATGTCCAGATGTGAATTCTTTTTATAAATTTTCCCTGTCTGAAAAAATTAACTCTGTTTGATTTTCAGATTTACGTATTCCTGTGATTAGTCTGGAAGACGGAAGTCGACTGTCGGGAGAAGAAGCACCGAAGAAGAAGAATTTAGAACAGTGGTTAATGGATCACCCTGGTTATGTAGTTGAACAACCTGATCTGGCCATATTAGGGGCTGGAATGGGAGGCGACGAAGAGGAACAACAGCAACGTGCTGAACACGAACTAAATATGGTAAGTTGAAACTTACTAAACGACATTTCAACAAAGATACTCTCCTTGTCCGTATCAATTAATTGATACAAATATACAGAATACGTAACAAATAACAATCAAATACAATTAAAACTTAACAAGGCTTGACCACCTATAAAATTATCCTTTAATTGAATGGGGAATATATTAACTTAAGCTCACACAAATATTTACAATATACAAATTCTAATAATTATTCAAACAGATTATTTACTACTGATTAATTAATTAAAAACTAACGAGAATCGTCTTCTATGAACCATTTATTTATGATAATTCAGTTTAATCAACCAAATATAATGAGATTAATAGAAATATATTTATTTTAAATATTTTTGGTATCTTAAATTCTGACAATGAATCACCAGTGGTTAAAATATTTATCATTTGAATTGAATCAAGTGTTTGGATAATTATTGAGATTATTTGAATTGTAAATTCTATATTGAATGTAAGCACTAATATTGACTGATAATATATAGAGAGTAATTGATACTATTAATTACATATACATTATACAAGAGCTAAATCTGTCTATTGCAGGGCTTTCTTTTAAGTCTGAAATGTTATTTAAATTATTAATTAGACATTTATTAACATAAGACTATAATCAATTCTTGATGCCATCAGATCTCTGATATTAAGTAGATTAGAACAGTACAGCCATATTTTGATTCAATTTAAAATGGTGAAGCGAGGCTAAGCTTCTAAGTACCAATGAGGTGGTTGAAATTAATTCACACATCTTGTCAAACCTCCAAAAGCTAATATCTTTGCTCACAATGGAGAAATTTGATTGAAATTTTCAATATATTCACCAGGCGTGTGTGATAATTTCAACTACCGTCATGGTTGATTGAAGCGAAGTCTCGTTCCTCCATATTTGATTAAATCAAAGTATCGCTGAATCGTTTTAATCTATCTTATATCGGAGAAATCTGATGCCATCGAGAGTTGATCAGTTAAGGATCAGTTTATTAATGTCTGATTCATACTTTAGAAAAATTTCAGGCCTAAAGAAAGACGTGCAATAGGCAGATTTAGCTCTTGCATAATGTATATTTAAGTGATCTTGTATAATATGTAGGTATTTTATATTTATATATTAATCTTGTGTAATTCTCTTCACCTTTGCTCTCTGATCTACAGGTAAGTATATATATAGATGAATAACTTACTAAATGATTGGTTTATTGTATCTCCCACTTATACCTGGTCTTGTGCTTTAGCTACTGTTGAGGCATGAAATTTACTTTTCTTCGTCTTTATAACATCTTTATAATCTTATCAACAATTCACAAACTTCAGATCTTCTTCACGCATTATTGTTGACGCTCGCTGATAAAATTAGCTTTGTTAACCTTGATCGACCGTTTCTGAAGCTTATTCGAAATTGCTTTTTGTGTACCTTGTTACGAAGGAAATAAATCATAACCATTCTGTTTCGTACAGAGCCGTAGCAATTTAGTTTGTCGCAATAAGGAAATAAAAAATCTTGCGATATAGTTAATCTTCCTTACTTTGTAGTTTATTTCATAAAAGGACATGCGTGATCATGAAACTTTTATCGTACATTTAAAATTAGAACTTGATCATATAAATTGTTAGCTGTGTGATCTCCACAAGTGTTACTAGGTGTTCTAGTAGAATTATTGTGTAATAAGATGATAAAGATGTTGTAATGATATTAATGTGCTGTGGGCTGTTTGTGCATGTTTTATTTATATATATATATATACATCGAGCTCTAGACAAAGTCTTGTCCCAAACTTTTACAGGAGAAACTTTTTATGAGGAGTAGCGGAAAAAGACGAGCTAAGCTTGATCCCCGTCTCATGGATCTCGCACACGTAACAGGCGAGGAAAACGTCACCGTGGTAGAGAGAGAGACCGGGAAAAAGGTGAGGGATGAATAGTTAATGATGGTAGAGAAAACGAAATCGTGAAGGGTCACAAGTTGAACTGTTACTGGTGGATTTCATAGACTTTTGTTCTATTTACGACTGACTCCTTTATTCTGTCTGCTCTGTTTTTCTACGTCTTTGTGTTGAAATGTTGTGATTCATCCACTATTAAACATGTCTACCTTTTACAATTAGATTATAACATAGATCCTATTTCGTTTTGTTTTTATAGTTCAAAATTTTGTTTTACTTGTCTTTACTACACAATGATCTGGAAGAGTTGTTACGTAATCCGTGTTGGATGATTGAGGGGGATTAGCCAATGAAACCGTCTGTTACGGCTAGTTCTTGATGCTAACCCACTGGAAACACAAACCCTGATTGGTTAATCAAATATCTTACGTCATAGGGGCAAAAGCCGCTTGTATGAACACCAACGCAACCTTCCCCCACAACCGAACCGGTCAGACCTGCATGTAGTAGGGGCCATCGAAAATATAAAAAAAAAACGAAATATAGATCTGAATTTTAACAAATTGATGTTTTGCCTGTGTCATCCATTCCAAAATAAATAGAATGATCACAATGCATGTGGCCCCATCAGTTGTTTGAGAATATCTATTGTTTACTTCATGTAACTTGATAATATATGAATATATCCTTTTCTACTTTTGAATTGAAAAGCAAAAAATATGTTTGTTTCTTTCTCTCTCTAGTGTTGATTGGTTTTGGAATTTACTATTATTTTCAACGTTGAACTTACCTACCCAGCTTTGATATTTTTAATTAATATTGAATATTCTCTATATATATGCTTGGTGGTGCTAATTAACTCTGGCTGTATTTACCAATATACCTCACTATGGCTCGTCCAATCGTTTTCAAGAGCTTTCACTAAATCTATTTTCATTCCATTCATCTGATTGGTCACTCTGTTATCAACTATTGACCTTTGACCCTAATAAATAAGCCAATCAAATATCTTGATAATGAAAGCCTCTGTAGTATAAAGAGCTTGTTGGTATCACAGGTTTTGATTGGTAGATTGATCCGTAGGGGACCAATCACAGTCTGCGTATTATGAAGAAATATGTTTAGACCAAGATGAATCGAAGTAATAAAACAGAATGAAATGATGTTATAAATTAGACAGAGACTTGTTTCTTTGTTACTTAGCGACAACAAATACTGCCATTTCTATATTCATTGATATAATATATACCTCTTAATATTAACTCGGGGTCGACTCCATCTTACACAAACATAATTTTAACCTGTAGAAAAATAACATCTAACCAACAAATAACGTCTCTAATAATTTTGTAATTTGCTTCAAAGATGTTTTATATGGAGAGAGGAACAAGGTTTATACATCGTGTGGAAATTAGTAATCTATAGATGTTTAAAGGAAAATATTTTTCATAAGTTTATTTTATTATTTGTAGATGACCGGAGCCAAGGCACCACCATTAAAACATTTATCAGAATGGTTAGAACAGAACCCTGGTTACGATGTCGATTCAAAATGGGGAGATATAGTACGAGCAAAGGTGGGTTACTTACATGATATCAATGTATTTTTAGTTTTTGATCACGAAGGCTTAGTGGTCTGAAGTTTGTGTGTATCGATACCTGCATTGGCTGAGAAAGGTCATCAGTATTTTCGAATTGGTTTGTCCTTGTCAGGTCCTGTGTGTACATTGTCCGAAGTGGTTTCCCCTTGTCAGATCCTGTGTATACATTGTCATGCACTTAAAAATACCCTTGGCAGTTGGATCTCGATACAAGAGGGGGGTTGGGATGGCCTAGTGTGCCGCACATCGACCGGTCACCTCTGGCTTGCGATTGTGGTTTCAATCCCGGGTGTTGAGAGTATGTGGCATGGAGTTAGGGGCGGGCGCCTTCTCAACCTTGTGGGTTTCCTCCCACTGCTAAAGACCCCTACGCGCAAGCGAATTATTGAAATAAAATTAAATCATGTTAGTCCCGAAGGTGACCTAGTCTGTGTCGAGTGGATGAAACCCCTATTTCTCTCTCTCTCGATACAAGAGTAGACCATAGTGCTGCTGCCTTGCAAGATTTCGTCATTGCACACAGTATGACCATCTTCATTAGCCCAGTCAGAGAAGATGTTAGTCTCAAAATAACAGAACTAATGATTCGATGAGATAGGGAAAAAAAAACCATGCTACGTTGCCCTGCAAGTAAGAAAAACCAACAACAATTTGAAGTAAGAGTAGGCTGTATCGCTGCCGTTTGCGGGCACATTATATGGTGTAAGACCATCTTCCTTAGCCCGGTTCGTTCAGAAAAAGTAGGATGTTAAACTCCATTTCCAGGCTTTTGTATTTTGCAACCAGACTTGAACCATTTATTCTTTACATCAGGCTTTAAATACAAGATTGTTTCAAATTAGATTCATTTCAATAAGAAAGATTTTCTGCAAATAGATGTGTTGCCATGGAAATTAATTATTTTGATTTTTTTTGTTTTTTTGTAGGCTAACCTGCCCAAAAGTATGGATTCTCGATTATTGAAACCATCAAATCGAGGTAGAAAACCGAAAGATCCAATGTTGAACCCAGCGTTACTGAGTGGCGAATATCCGTTTGCTGGTATGGCTGGACTCGCTGGATACCCAGGCCTTATGGGTAATTTCCATAAACTGGGAATGAACATGCCGTTTGGCGCCATGTCTAATATGGGTCTGGCAAATCCGATGTTTGCTTCATTGGCTGGTATGGGATTCCCGGGTATGAACATGGGAGCATTCGGCAGCGGTGAACTCGAACATGGAGAAATTGAAAAAGAAGATAAGAAAGAGCGATCGAAAGAAGATAAACGCAGACGGGAGGACGGAGGTGAACGTTCAAAAGATCGAGAAAAGGACCGAAAATCGAGCGAAAAACCCAGTTCTTCGTCAACCTCATCCCCTCATCCTTCTTTCCCATTGTATTTCAACCCCCTGTTATATAACCCTTTATTGGCGCAAGGTATGGGTAACTTCCCCTTACCAGCTGGACTCCCTACGTCTTTCGCGTCATTAGCTAATCCATATATGGCAAACGGGAGGACAGAATCTGAATCCGATGACGATAAGAAAAATGAACGTCGACACAAGGAAGAAAAACTAAAATTGAAAGCGAGGGAACTAAAAGAAAAAATGTCCCATAACGACGAAGTGCAGGATTTATCTGTGAAAAAGAAAACTCCACGAAAACCGGACAGTCATTCTGTGAGGAAAGTTTCTCAGTCTGAACACGAACGTCGTTGTGAAAAACTCGAACAAATGGAAGCGACTGATCTCTCAATGAAAGCCAGATCTAATAGTTCTGGTCGAAATAATAGTACGAATAGTTCGGCGCGGGACAGCAGTCATAAATCTAGTGAAAATCGTGAGCGAGTTCGGGAACGAGATCGAGAAAAGGAGCGATCTCGAGAACGTGAAGGCGATCATAGCTTTAACTCATCCTCCGTGACATCTTCCAAAACACCTCAATCGTCGCGGTCATCTCCAGTCACGATGGACAAAGCATCGATTGTAACGGGTACACCAGGAACGAGCAGTCGATCTGGTAAATCAAACAAAAAAATCTTCAGTTCTTTAAAACTCAGTAAAATTGTTGACTCTCTGAAAGAAAAAGTTCAAAATATCGAAGATAAAGAGAAGAAAAAGTGTGATACCCCGAAAGAAGAGGCGCAAAATACGACACCAACAAAACCAGAATCTTCTCCGAGTGATAGTCTTGATCTGTCCAGTGCAAAAGGTGCTGAAACAGAGAAATCGGAATCGGCAGATGAATCGTGAATCGTTGAGCGATTGGTTACCTGTGTTTAATTAGTCAACTGTCGTTGATATTGCAGGAATTCTACGAGACTGATGAAATCTCATTAGTGAAAGACTTTAGTGATGGTGGATAGACTGTGCTGCCCTCTGCTGTGGCTTTAGACTAGAGAATCTTGCACTAGATTGCATGATTTTAAAGTACTTGTGCGAACTATGACAATTCTGTAGTTGGTTTATAGTTGGACTGTGTGGAATTCTTTGTGCTGTGGAAATAATGTGCTAATATTTAAAAGGAATGAAAGTTTAAAATCGAAATTAAATTAGAAGGCATGAAATAATGGATTATCAAGATTTATTCTGTAATTCGAATAACGGTAATTGGCACGAATGATATACTGGATTAACCAGACCATTTTTTGTAATTTGAATAAACTTAAAAAACGTCACTTATATTTTAAGACTGTAAAATATGGTTACAGCCTCGGATATATTAATAATATTTCACAAATTGAATTAAATTTCCTAATTTGGGAACCTGTGACGAAGCTAATATATAGACATTCCAACTGTCTCTCGTTTACTCTCCCATGATACCTTGGGATTTATATCCCATAATGCCTGGTCACCATAGAAACTACTTCATCCAATCATATTGTATATATAAAAATCATTATTTGTTTGAATGACATTGATCTATAATGGAATGTATGACGGAAAAATTAAATATTTCTTGTATATAAATTATTTTTTATGGATTAAATAAAATGATAGTCGTGGGATCTTGACAAATGGATTCCCCCTCCTTGATCCGTTTCCCCCCTTCTCGATCGGTTTCCCTCGCTACCCAACCCCCTTGCATACATGTACAGATATAATAAATCACCCCCCAATTCATTTCGTTATCATACTAATTATTTATTGCATCGTTTTTCATGGTTGTGCCGATTATGTATAGAATTCTTCTTTGTTTGGTCTGAAATTTGTAATTTAATGAAGTTTAATGGTATGCATTACATGTAATAATTAGTTCTATCCTATAATTCATGTATATAATATTAATATAATTCTCTATACATAGTTAGCCAAGATAGACCATAGTTTAATAATTGATATCAGTAGCCGAACAAATATTCCTTATTTAAATTGGATTAGTTTTGAAAGATTTTTTAAAATGATTCTAGGGTATTTGTTTGGGAATGAAGAAACACATTGAGTTGAAAGTTCTTTTAAAACAGAAAAAGATCTCAAAACCTAATTATTTTAATAAAATTGGATATAAACAGTGTCTGAATAATGACCAAAAACATTAAACCTGAAATTATAAAAGTTTTATTTAAGGCCTAAAATACTAAAATCATTTATTAAGGGTGTCAACATGTTTAGATCTAATTTACTGTTTTATAAAATAACGCGTGGAGACAACAGACAGAATAAATATAAATAAACCCACCGAAAATTTATTTTAAAATCAATTATTGATTATTGATCTGTCTATCTTCTGTAAATAAACCTGTAGCTTGTACGATATTCTATACAGTTAGTTTTTTTTTTGCGTTAACTCTGTGTGAACTGGCTTTTTGATAAATTGTGGGAACTGACCTATTTTATACATGTTTTATAAATAATACTTTATAAATTTCCCATTTATGAGAATTTATTTTTTAGCAAATTTTTTTAAAAAGAATTTTGAGAAAGATGACTTGGTAGTCATAATCAGCTTAGGACATTCCGTAATGAACATAGAAAAATACAAACTTTAGTTTTTTTTTTAATGTACAGGTGTGTTTAAACCTCCCAGTATTCATGCATGAACATGCAAAATGCAATCCACATGCAAAATGTTTTCTTTTAATAATTCTGATTACCTCAACTGATTGCCTGTACAGTAAAATGTGCCGCATTTCACAAAAACCTATGCACCTATGAAACCTAGCAAAACAAGGGACTATTTCTCGTAGACTTATTCAATTCAATTTTCATTAAATTTCCAACGTGGATTTTAATACTTATGGAATTAATTGTTAATTGATATAATAATCAAATTTATTTTATATTACAGTTAATTCGAAAATCAATTTAACAATTCAAAAATTGAAAGAGTCGATCCACTGAGAGTTTTTAGAACTTAGAAGTGTAAGTTGAATTACTATTGTTGGACGGCTGATTCTAGTTTACGAGAAATGAGTCCCTCCCCCCAGTAATTTAGTTTGTACAATACTGTAGATATACCATTGTACATAAATATAAACATAATAATATGAATATAAATGTTAAAATATTTGAATGTAAATGTACGTTGTTCCGTAATCATCGACCTTGACCTTGTATATTTGCTTGTAACTTTATAAAAAAAACAACAAAACTCAAATCTTCAAACCAGATTATTCTCAGGGCAGAAAATAACATTTTGTATAAATTAAATATTCATTTTATTATTTTCTCTCATTTCATTGCACATAGTTTTTTTTTTTAATTGTCTTGATATCGAATGTATTAAAATATTAAATTAAATGAACATGCAAAACATGAGAGTTGTCTTTCCTTTATATTTTTGTAGTGTTGCGACCCAATAATCAAGTCTTAATGGTGTCCAAAGTCTTTGTTGTCTAGTCCATTTGAATTGTCTCGGTGGCCAGTAGATTTATTTTTAAACATTTAATGTACAAGTAAAAAATAAATGACTATATGACCTGATTAAAAATACATTACATGTAAAGTAATTGACTCCTTAATCAAGACTAAATTGTTTCCAAAGTCTTTGTTATCTAGTCCATTTGAATTATCAATGATTATAAATTAAAAAATAAGATTTTACTGTGTTTTATAGAGGAGAATATTTACAAAAATAATGTTTTGCTAGTGATTTTTTTATTTGATTTCGTTTACGAATAAAAATTATTTTGGTAGATATCTTCTTCCATAGAACAAAACATAATTAATGATTTTGTTTAACCAGTTTTCATTGGAGGATATTATGAGAAGTTTTTGCTTATAAAGGAAAGATAACTTTCACTAGAAAATGTACTTAAAGCAATATTACCCAATTCTTGTTGATGCTGTGACATATTTTGTGGTTATTAATTAAAAAAGCTGGGGCTTTATTGAAGAATTGTCTATCAAGTCTTTAAAAAAACTGGGAATATCAAAAATTGTCTATTTTTATATTCTCAGGTGAAATGTAGATAAATGTTTGTAGTAATTTCACTTTTTTTTTGTATTTTATATGTTTGCTCCCTTATCATTGACAAACTGGTTTATGGTCTAAGGGGAGATAACCTAACTATAAATGTAGTTTTATGGTCTAAGGGAGATAATTAGACTGTTGAAAACAAATTAAGGAAAGCGACAAACTGTTTTCAGATTTATATTTATTGCAAGAAGTGTAATAATAAAATTTTTGACAAATGATTAATTTATGTTTGATTTCATATTTGTTTAGCCTGATTTTAAAGTGATTAGCTACGGGGCCCCGTTTCTAGCGTGGGCCCAGTTTGGGGAAATTGGTCAAATGTGCTAAAAAAAAACCACTGACAAGTTCCAAATTATGCCAACTATGGAAATCACAGTGGTCGAGTTTGCAATCTTGGTTTAGATCCCTGGTGTGAGCATTTGTGGCTTGGAGAGATAGGGGCGCCTTACTTAAGACGATGAGTTTGAACTGAATGAAAATCGTTGCGTCCTGATAAATTTCGCCACTCCTGGATTTCTAATTTTATAGTAGTGGGAAAATAAGGACTGCTGCAAATTGGCTTCTTGTAAACAGAAATAGAGAAATGTCTCAGTTTTGTCCCATCCGAATGACTGTACTTGCCAGGCCCTTCTTCCTGCACAACTGACAACTGGGAAGCCATGCCAGGAAATCCTAATGAACTTTCTTGGGCACCACTAGGATTGAACCTAACTTCCAGAGAGAAAAGGGGTTTAAGGTTCACTTGACGCAAGCCTCCCCCTCAAACTGATCCCGCAGTGAATATTCGCTTGGCCGCTACAGTCACTGATAAGCATGACATCGACGAGGCTTAATGAGTACGGCATATTAACTTTTTTACTCCGACAAATTAAATTCTCAAACATTTTTTTGAGGTAAGAGAAAAATAAATAAAGACGTTTGAAGTATTTGTAGATAAAAAATATTTCCTATTTAGTGTAAATGGGTATTAAAATGAGTAAAATGCATCATTTTGCCCGAAGCACGAGCCGTTGAGCCAATGACTACGGCGCGTGCAAGTCTACGCACGTGTTCTGGACAGTCATGTGTTACAGAGATAATTCTTAAGTAATTCTCTGTGAAACAGATTGGTTAGCTTCATCTAACAAATCAACCTGATAAGATGTTTTATCAACCGACATTAACAGTGATTTATTTTGTTTGATAACGATGGAAGAAGACTTGTCGAAACGTCGTGGTTTTAGAATAAAAAGTGATTGATTTTCAATAAAAATTGTATTCTATAATAGTTTAATAAAAGCACGTGGTCTTATTGTCTTAACACGTGCGTTTGAGACCATAATGTTAGGCGGCAAGTATCGACATTCAAAAACACGAATTATTGGTCAATTCCAATCAACATTGATGTTGTTATCCTGCTGTGATAAGGTGGGCTATGAACTTATGGTATCCAATATTTAAGACAAAAAAAAAAACCTTTTCAAAGACGCACGCGATTCAAGCGCCATTAATAATGAAGCGACTGAGTGAACGAGGCTAAACATACGCTACAAGAGCATACTACCTTTGTAGATTGGAATAACTAGACGCCAAAAACTGACATTCCATTTGGACACGGCGCGTATTTCGCAGAACATAACTGCTTAGAAACTAGACTAAAAACAGAAACTATTGAATATAAATCAGTTAATATACCTATTTGTCTCCATTTCTAGGTGCCAGCATGTTCCTTAAGCAACGTCCGCGAGTTTTACAAACATGTATGTAGTTAAGGCGAGATCAAGCCTTCTATTTAAGATGAGGTGCCAGCGAATACAGATTTAGCTCATTGCTCGTCTTCCATCGAGTCATTCAAATGACGTGGTTTCGACCCCCCACCCAAACACTTGTACGTGACAGCGAGTCTCGTCGTCCGTTCCAACTCGTGTTTTTGTTCCTAGTCCTCCGCCCCCATTGTTAACCTCTACACTCCATCTAATTATTGAAATAAATTTGAACCAGTCGAGAATAATCTTGTTTGTGTCGGGAGGACATGGAACCCTATATTTATCGGCACTTTAGATTAGGGGATCGATAAAACGTCAAAGTGTTTTAATAACCCGCCGTTTGATAAACCCGCCGCAATAATGACGTAATACGCATGAACAAACAATATACGGTGTTTTATTGGATGGTAAGTATAAGGTAAGTAGGTGACGTAACATGACGTCAACACAGCTCAAACAGATTATACTTCCCCCATTCTTTCGGTGGATGCAGACGTTAAATAAAGCTATTCCACACACTTGTTTATAACCCACCCCAAACATGGTTTAACTATGTGACTCGTGGATGACACCGATTGACAACCCAAACATAAAAAAAACTCCTTCCATTCTTCTTTATGTAATCATGGAAGTTATCGCTACTTTTATTATTTGTCTCCAACTCATCAAAGTTTTAAGATCTGAGAAAGTGAACTTGGTTGTTTATATATGGGTCTAAATGTATCTTACTACCCCCCCCCCCCAAAACACACACGCGCCACTCACAGCCCCCGTCCATAAACAAACACAAGAAGACTCTATGAACCATAGACCGACATGGAGTCGTCGCTACCATCGTAGCGTTGGGATATCGCAGTCTATTTAGAAAAGCGACATCGTGGTAATCATCTTGGAATAGTGACATCGTAGGCAATTTAGAAACGCGACATCGCAGTAAATTTGGAATAGCGACATAGTTTTAATTTTGAAATAGTGACATCGCAGTCATCAAGATTGCCTCCGAACCTTGTCATCTGTAGAATTTCCACTTTCAGATACCCACATCCTTGTCCCCAAGACACAAGTATTTCACGTTTTGATAAAATGAGAAAAAAAATGTGTTTTATACAAAATTAATATTTTATTTTACCAGTTTTATAAATTCAATCAATCAATCAATATATTATCACAGTCAATATATTATAGCACATACTGATTATATACAAGTATATATATCTAGTCCTTCGGAGGGGAAGACAAACGGAGATCCCGTGTACACTGAACATTATATACTGAATTAGTCTATAACTTTTACAATCTAAATACAAATAATTACACTATAAAAATTTAGATACAGATTATTTCTGTCGTCAGTGTGTATTTAGATTTTAATCGAGAGAGATTTTTGCTTAATCCGCATCCTTTTCAGCAAATTTCTTCGAATTCCGACTGCAAAAGGATAGTTTACACGCATTACTAACTTGGGCATGGTGTACCCATGTTCATCTAGCAGACGTTACACAAGGTTTTCCTCCAAATTTCACGGATTTCCAAGACGTGGCATTCTACTTGTCATTGCGCTTCCTAACCATCTCAATTTGTAGACTTTTCATATCCCGCAACGAACATACATTCATAGTCATGGGAACAATTTGTGTTCAAATATCACACAACCAGGGGCGTGGTGAGAATGAGTTCATGAGTAGCCATACTCATGCGCCAAAAAGTTTTTGCGCCAAAATCACAATCAAATTACTCAAAAAATGAAAAACATTTGTAAGTGGAAAAATTGTTTCATCTGACCCAATTAAAAAAATTTTGAAAGAGTCAAGTTGGAAAATTTAATCATATTTTATTACCGTATTTCTTGTCTCGGATTGCTGGAGATTGCGTTTCTGGGCTTCTAATTTTCGAAATTTTCACGGTGGAGGGCCCCCCGGACCCCCCGCCGCGGGCTCGCGCCTTCGGCGCACGCGGTGGCCGGCTTCGCCGGCCACAGCTCCGCGGTCAGTAAAAGGGTTTTTGTGCCAAAATCATTTTTGTTACTCATAATTTCTTCTCAATAATTGCCCTCACCACGCCCCTGCACACAACCCACAACTGTGTCCACCTTCAATAGCCCAGTTGGTGCAGAAGAGTAGGACGTTAAACTTTATTTCATTTTATTTCAAATCTAACAAAGAATTCTTTACTCGAAATATCCTGTTAGAATTTCCACAGGCGTCATCCTTAGCTCAATGACAATCATATGTTTATATCGGCGACTTTCTGTGTTCAAGGCGTGAGCTATGTAATACTATATCTATTTTAGCTTTTCACAATTCACTTCCTTCTTTGATACACGTGAGTAGGCTACTTTCATTTCAAATATTACGTCACCACCAATCTTCTGTTTTCAAATATTTCTTATATCCACTCGGGAAACCCATGACATGGTTGGGAGTTCGGACTGTATCAAATTTCATTCCCATCGGTAACTTACTGGAACAGCAGGCCTAATCGTTCGAATAACATAGCCTTACGTCATCACCAGCCTTACGTCATCACCAACCTTACGTCATCACCAACCTTCTACTACTTTCATTTTCATCTACGTTCTGTAGATCACTGAATTCAACATGGCGACGTTTTATACACGACACTGGTTCTTCGTCTCGACGACCCGCGCGAATTGTCGTTATTTTTGTTGAGTTTATTATTGGGTGTAACGGGAATGTCGGATGTCGGCGACAACTGATTATAAAATGTTAATTGATCTAAACGACCATTTTTTGATTTGGTTGGCGTTTGGTTGTTAATCAAACCCGGTTTAGCCTCACTTTCAAAAATATTCATATTCGACATCATCACTTTGTTTAGTTTGGATTTCGGTAAATTCGATTGTTCGTTCTTTTTATCCAAATCTTTCGAATTACCGTTAAATATATTTTGTCTGCCTTTGCAGCGCAGGGGCGTGACGTCAAGATCCTGGAGCTGAAGGGAAGACTTGAGTCGATGAAACAAGGAATTCATCTTGGAATAGTTCGAATATTGTCGCTAATCTCCGACTATCTGAAAAAGAAGAAAAGGGGGATTTAGTTAAATCAGTTGTTAGCTTGTAATTTGAGGATACGGGATTAATCATCACCAGAAACTAGACATTATATTTTGATGATATGATGTTTGGCCAGGAGTTATGTAAAACGGTGTTACGTCTAATCGCCCTGGGGGCAGACTATCTTGTATTTTAATGGCTTACCTGCCAATTATTTCAAACTGATCGAACTATTTCACTGCCTGGAGGTAAACCAAACACAGCCCATTCAGCGGTATAATTACTGATAATTTACCCAGGATTAACAGAAAAGAGCAGTTGTTGACATGCGTGTTCGTCCTCCCTCGAGCACCGAGACGTCTGACAGGCGTGTTCGTCCTCCCCCAAGCACCGAGACGTTTGTTTCAATTTAAATGTCCGGTAACAAGTGACACGTAGTCGGCACCAAATCAGGTTCCCTTAAAATCCTGACGATTTGTGGATTGATTAATTATTTTAGGGGGTTATTGTTGAAGTTTGACATGGTACACATTTCTAACCAATAAAATTCGGGTGTCATCTACTTGTAACCCTTGACGATATACAAATATACACGATATACATGTATTAACGCCCACTCTAGGTCATTTCGGGACTAACACATGGTTCAATTCTATTTCAATATTTCGTTTAAGCGTTGAGTCTATACATTATACTCATATGGGTCATTGTTCATAACTTATTCAATAATGCCCCCTTCTTAAAGCACCAACATGTTATAAAATATATTCACATAGAAAATTATTTGAGGAATATTCACCATAATATATTCACAATTTAAACAATTTGATAAAATATTTACCATATATTCGCAAATTAAACTATCTGAGCAAATATTTATGATAAATTCACAAATTGGAGAACATATGCATAATTTAAACTATTTGGTGAGAATATATTATTGACCCTTTCTAGTTTCAAGTAAATATACGTCCGTCTAACGAGAATATGGAAATTTACATGACAACCGGATTCAGACAGGTGTGTTTAAGTTGTTTAATGAATGGGGTGGTGAACTGACAACCAGACTACATTTTACGTCTCCTTACACTCTATAGACCTCAAGTGACTGATTTACTACCGAATTGTCCGAACTGTATAAAAAATTTGATGACTATTCGGCCTTCCGTTATATAAAAAGAAGAAAACAGAAAGCATTTTTTAAAATAGCAAAGCAACAAAAATCGTTCATAGTTTGAAGTATTAAATATCTATGTAATTGGCCAATATACCGGGATATTTACCGAAACGATGTTCTATAAAATGTTTGTATAACTGATATTCAAAAAGCTAAAAAATGTTATATTTCATATTTAACTTTATAGATATTCAATTGGCCAATTACATTGATGATGTTCAATGCTTTAAACTATATAAGAAATAGAATATTTAATGAATTAAAACGGTTTTAGTTGCTTTCCTATCAAAATGATTTCTGTTGTCTTGTTTGACTTATTCAGCACGGATGGTATCATTTCTGGTTATACGCCGTATTCCCAACGATTTATGTTTTAACAATGAAATTTAATTAACGTTAATTGTTGAATAATTAGAATGACATCATCAAAACCTGGATTCAAACTAAAGAGATGAAGAGTTTCAATGTTTTCTTAGTCATGTGACCCATCGTCAATTAACATCAAATTAATTACAGTGATTAATTAATGTTTATAAACACGAGAGAGAGAGAGAGAGAGAGAGAGAGAGAGAGAGAGAGAGGGAGGGAGAGAGAGAGGGGGAGGGGCTAACGATAATCCGAATATTGACTAATCTATGGTAGTTTATCAACATAAAGAAATAACGAAACCAGCAAATAACGTGATAACAGTGTCGTGGTTTCACTAATATTTATTATAGATCATTACAATAACAAAACGTGATATTAAAAAAGACGAGAATTTGACACGAAATTAAAAAATATATTCACTATCTTCTTCTTGTAGAACGATACTTTAGTTATAATAAGATCTTTTTAACTTCAGTCAGACTTACCTAAATATATAGAGTTCCTCCAATAACTTGCATGCACGTCCGTTACTTGTCAAGTATTCTTGAATATAAATATACTCCTTGAGCCAGACGTCACAGTCCAACCGAACTCTTCAGACGAACTGATGACTTTTAAAAAGTTAAGTCCAACAAAACAGTTTGTGTCGCGTCCTTCAAAAATATTCAGAGCGTATAATCAACAACTCGCGTCAACGACTCTTAGAAATAATTTCACCTTTTCATAGAAATTATTTGCGTTGTTGGCTTTTGCCTTTCACGGTGTCGATGTCAACTGAAGAAGCCTGAAGCGAAAATTCTATTTTATACTAGATGACGTATTGTTAAGGCAACGTACATTGTTAGTGACAATAACCCCCGCCATTGTTTCTCATAACGAATACAACTGAAAGGGCTTTTTAAACTTTAATTCGAATTTAGCAGTTTAGGTTTAATTTGCTGGGCCTGCCATTGAGAGATAGGTGATAATATCCAACCCTATTGTTAGGTCAATTTAGATTAATGTTTATATTGTAGGTAAGACGATAATGATATGAAAAGCCTCCCCTGCCTCCGCTCATCAGAAGCCATTCAACGACCAATCCAGATTTAGAAGCTTGTAAAACACCAAGGATTTAATCGCTTGCAAAACAACTCCTAAAATAACATTTAAAGCCCCCCAAACCCTACATAGATATAATCCGCTTTATATATTATTATAATCTATATAACACGCTCCACCGAATATTTCCATTAAACCATTTTCTCTAATGGATAATAAATTGATATTAAATAAACTTGGAATTTAATACATTAATTCCCTTTAAGCTGTATTAAAGGCCAAGGAATTAACTTCAAAATAAACAAATATTTGTTTTATTTATGTAGAGAAGTTTTCATACAACACGCGGTTAGAGAAAACAAATAGTCCACATCTAGAAGTGTTTTTATTTTTTACTAATTTAAGATGCCGACCCTGTTTTTGAACAGATGTTAAACAATTGATTTTTATCAATATTTATATGACTATTCAATTTATAAACGGCCTAATCAAGCTCGAAAAGAACATTGCGTTTTATTCAAACTTTTTTCTTAATTAAAAGACGTGGCTGCAAAGGCTTGAAAAGAATCTTTATAAATATTTGGATGCTTACATTTAATTTATTAATTATTGCCCAGTCAAGAAAATTGGTTTCAAAAACTGGAAAAGGACAATGATTTAGCGTGTATGCCCTTTAATTAAAGGATACCGACGGGTTTCTTTTTGAACATTATAGCAATTGTATTTCTTTGTTTTTTGTAAATATTGATTTTAATAATTACACCTAATTAATAAATTGCTTAATTAGGGGAAAATAGTTCCTAAAGACATATGTACTAGAAAGGAGAATTAACGTTTTATCCCCCACCGTCTTACTAAGTAAAAAGAAAAAGCCGACAATTAAACTCTGAGAAATAGTCCTTTCATACCAGGTACCTGAGGAAAAATCCCTTAACTTTTATTTCGTGATAAGCGGATACGATAAATTTCAACAAAGTTCGACGCTTTTCTGTACTCATTCCCCCCCCCCCCCTATATAAAAAGTATCGTCTAAAATGAACCAGTAGCTGTTTTTCCATAAGTATGTGTTATGGTTTATTGCTCTATTTGAATGATGGTATACATAAAGTAATTATATCGATTTTTTTTATGTTTATGATTGAACTAAATAAACTTTAATTGTATCAATGACAAATTGTATTTGAACTAGAAATAAGCAGTATGTTGATGGCATAATATACTTGACATAGACTAAATAATCCCAATCGAAACAAATGGAGTTTACCGACTGGGCTAATGAAGAACGAAGAATACGCCATATAATATTCTTTGAGGGGAATTTGCCTGGGCAGTGGCACTAGGTCCTACTCTTATATCGAGTTCCATCTGCCGAGGGTTTATTGTTACGTGTACGTCAATGTGTACAAGGGGTCCTCGGAATTTCGTCCCATCCGAAGGACTAATCGTTGAACCTCGCCAGGTTCCCCCGTCCCACACCAATACCAATTCTCAATAAACTTCCTGGGTGAACATAGGTTCGAACCCTGGACCTTGCTGCTTGTGAGCCAACGTCTTTATCATTGAGCCACCGTAGCGCCCCGCCCCCTACCTTCTACCCCCCCGCTCCCCCAAGTAATAGATAATTTTTGTATTCCATAGAAATCTAATCGAAACGTTGCGCAGTAATAAACAGTACATGTATTCCATAGAAATCTTTTGGAAACGTTGCGAAGTAATAATTAATAATAATATTCCGCAGAATAATGTCGTATGTATAACAGAAAATGAGTTCAATACGTGTAATCCGTACAGTGAATGACAAATGATTTGTAACAAATGATTATTTAATGTTGTCGTATATATAAACACGAGACATCAATTTAACTAACATATTACACAACATAAGTAAGATCATCAATTAACTTCTTTATTTGTAACTTGTTGAAGTCATTTATCAAGATACTGTTATAGATGGTATTTCACTGTTTTACTGTGAAACCTATATCAATCATAGAGCTGCTGAGAGGGGGGGGGGAGGAGAGAGAGAAGAAAGGGAGAGAGAAAGTTCATTACCCTATGCCCATTTCTAAGTGGTTTATGATGTTTATTGGGGCTCGTCATCACCCCCCCCCCCCCTTATTAACGCGGGAGGAGATAACAGTGGGAATGTTGTTGGGAGAGGGGAGTCAGTTTACTTTCTAATTCCGTAAAAGATTGACTCCGAAGTAAATTCGGGGGTTGTGGGAGAAGGGGTGATAGATGGGTGTCTTATCTTCACAAGTCATTTATGTTCATTTAATCGCCCCACCCACCCACCTCACCCCACCACACTACCTCAACAACCCCACTCCACCCGACCACACCTCACCCCACATCACCTCACCTCACCTAACCCACCCTACCTCACCTCACCGGGACTTTTAATGACAATATTGAAATCAAAATGCACCATTATTCTAGTACCGAAGTGACCAAGTTTATGTTGAATGGACGTTGCCCCCCCCCCCCTCTCCACCTACTAACTGCACAACCCAATTAAAATAAGGTTACGAATGCCTTTCGCTGATCTTTGCCCGAATTTGACACTGCAGTGCATCCGAAATGACCTGGTTTGTGTCGAGTAGACTTTAAACCCCATTTCTCTCTCTCTCTCTCTTTCTCTCTCTCTCTCTCTCTCGCGCATCCTTAGATACTAAACGAAATGAAATGAATATGGGATGATCTTTACTTCGATCCTCGCCTCTAATTACAATAATCTCCTAGATTATAACACGCCATCAAGCCCCAAGGATTTTAACAGGACCCTTTTTTTAAACTCTTGCTTAAATTCGTTACAATAAAACCGAGATTTCTGTGACACAGCGTGGGGGTTTCTCAAGTAACATTGTATCCTGATTTTCTGTACCAGAGATTATCACGCCTCGACGACGATTTTAACAGTTTTATTTTTAATAAGTATTTTAATTAAGAAAGCAAGCTGATATCAACAGGACGTCTTAACAGACTTAATTCAACCATTTTAATTAATTCAGTTGTTTATTACAATCTGTAATCTGAAACAAACTAACTTATATTATCAATCTAACCCAATCTAACATACAATAAGTTGAATTATCAGGCGTTTATCAGAATTCGTCGTACCTGCTACAACGGGTAGTCTACGGGGGGGGGGGGGGTCTTTTTAGTAAACTCGTGAGATTTACGCGTCACTAGCTTGTGTCCGGCACCCAGTTTAAAATAAACCAAGTTATATTATCAGGACTCGATTATACGGAGTTTCAAGAACAAGCGTTGTATATGTTCGAAGGTTCAGCCAGATTCTGTCATATTATAATATTTTTTAACTATATCTATGGCCATGTTTGCATCGCAAGGTCAGAGACAGAGAGTGAAACACACTTTAACTCAAAATAGCATGAAGAATGACAGTTGGATTATTCAGAGTAGATTATCGTTTATTTATACATATAAATATTTTATTTAAGCTTATTACCCCTTCCCCCACCTCATGATATTCTTGTTTCGCGATCTAGCTACCAACATTTATTAAGAATTATAATTTTGTTTAATATTATTACAACACGATTTGTGTTGGAGTCGCCCCAACCTAATTTGAATGTTAAATTAACGTTCTTTCCTATTAGTCACCGGAATATACACGAACTTTGTAAAAGATGCCAACGAGTCAAAAACTTATAATGTTATCAAAGTTTTATTTTCTTTCTTTCTATGTTTTTTTTTTATATATTTATATATTTCTGTCTGTTAAATATATATAATGTAAGAACTAAATCGTCCGCCTGTTTGACTTTCGTTTTATGTCATAAATTATTATTTAGATATTTATTCACATGACTAGCCGATAGTCACCTCTCTAGACCATCTTCCCGTTTCGTTATCGTTATGTATTTATAGTTAGAATACAGACATAGAGAAATCACCCCGTACGCAAAACAAACAGTGTATGGTGTGGACCATCTTCCTGGTTCGCTATCGTTATGCAATTATTGTTAGAATATAAACATAGATGAACCAACCCGTACGACATAATAAACAACGTAGGTGGAGACGAATAGATTAGCGCGTGCTCTTCTGATCACATGATCTGTAATGTAATCACGTGTCGCAGTTTAGAATATGGTGGGTTTTCTCCAACTGTTGCCCAAGCGAATTCATGAAATAAAATTAATCATGTGTTAGTATCAAAATGACCTAATATGTGTTGAGTAGACGTTAAACCCCATTTCTCAGTTTCTCTCAGACACCCTGGATGTTCACTATACAGACTAGACCGATCACAGTGGTGGATACATTCATTCTAAAGGCCTAGTCAAGAGAGAGAGACAATCACATAACGACGCAAGTCTCCTACGATAATCCCAATTAATCCAGGGATTAAAGTCGTTAATCGTTTAATATATTTATGAACTGTCGATTAATATGACGAGAGGAGATCAGACAGAACGGCACCAGATTATTTTAAATAAATCAGGAGTTGATCTTCTGACGGAAAGAAAGGGGGTTTACAGTCCTACTGTTCGATCCCCGACTGGAATTAACGAAGACGGGATTAATGGAAAATGATTATAATTATATGTAAACAAAGTTAATCAGTTTAATATGAAAATAGGGTCAGGCACAGTTATATCGTATGTAAATAGGGATGATTATAACAATGGGTGATGATGAAGATGCTAACGACGATGATGACGACGATGTTAAAGATGTTGTTGACGATGATGGTGACAACTACGACATTGAAGACGATAAAGATGATGATGATGGCGATGATGACGACGGTGATGACGACGATGATGACGACGATGACGATGATGAACCCTAAACCGATTTTATTTTACAATTTTACAATTATATTTGAATGATATGTGGGCTCATTCTCTTATTTCGTTTCTTTTTCATAATTTAAAATTTACTACACTGAGATCTGCTTCGGTAAGTTTTTGGCGTGAGTTGCAAGGAACTGTCAGTAACCCACTAGAAAGATCAACGCTGATTAGTTAATCAAATGTCGGTCGCGACCTTCCAGTACAACCGGTCAGGTCTTCATGCAGTAGAGACCAGAGAACGCTAGATCGGAGACGGTCCTACGCATATTATGACGTCATATATGTGATTGTGGGTTAGGGTAAGGGTTAGACTTATCCAAGGGTTAGGGTTAGGGGTAGCCCTAATTACATTTCGAGACTTTGGCGAAATCTACAGGTTCTAGCCCTTACCCTAACCCACAATCTATAAATGACGTCATATGTGCTAAAATGCGTAGGGCCGTCTCCGATCTAGCGTTCTCCTCATGCAGTAGAGACCATCGAAAGTAGGGGGGTTGGGATGGCCTAGTGGTCTAGAGTGCCGCGCTTCGACCTGTAGCTGACCGGTCACCTCTAGCTTGCGGCTGTGGTTTCGAGCCCAGGTGTGAGCGTATGTGGCATGGAGATAGGGGCGCCTTCTCAACCTCGTGGGTTTCCTCCGGGCACTCCGGTTTCCTCCCACTGCTAAAGACCCCTACGCGCAAGCGAATTATTGAAATAAAATTAAACCACATGTTAGTCCCGAAATGACCTAGTTTGTGTTGAGTATCGAAAGTATAAATAAAACGAAACGAATTAAAGATGTGTATTTAAATGAGATTGAGACACTGAGCGATAAATTACTTTATCTTATCAAAGGGAGCAACAAGGCGACCAGTATATTAATTAAAATCTATACAATTTGTTCGTCCTGTTGTACATCGACCTATTATTTGGGTGTGTCGCTAGTTATAAATAGAACAATCGTATGACTGTCCTCTGTTTGAATAGTCCCAGGTCGAGTTTTTTCCCCTAGTCATTTAAAGGGGAATTCCCAGATTTCAAACGACACAGTGAAGAATGCAACCAAACGTGTTTTCGTTGTTTAAAGTTAAAGAACGAAATGGGGTTTAGCGTACTACATTTCACGAAGACGGACATGCGCAATGTAGTGAATTAATAGGAAAATGTCCGTACAGCGACGTTTGCAAAATGAAATGAAATGGGGTTTAACGTCCTACTGTTTTGCTCCATCTGGACTAACAGAGACGGAGCGGCGTTCCCGTCTTCCTATCCGGCGACAAGTTCTCACTTCGTGACAGGTCAGTCTGTCAGAGCCTGACTGGCTCATCAACCAAGAGGTGTCGGGTTCGATTTCGGTGTTTGCTGAGAATGTTTTGCGGGAATTGCCATAGTGGTTTTCCCATTATCAACAGTACAACAAGGGATTCGAAGAACGAGGCTAGACATATTTCACAATGCTTATCTGCAGAGCATGGGCAATAAATACTATCGGTGTTAACTGAAATATCCAGACGCTAGAGACTGCCATTCAATTCACACTCATTATGTATTTCAACGAAAATAACTGATTAGACATTACAGTAAAACGGAAACGAATGAATGTAAATCAGTTTATATATATTTATATTACATTATCATATGCGTTGTGACCCATTTGTGTTAATTTCGAGGTCCTAAATATTAGCGATTAAATAGTCTCTTTGAAGAATACAAATAATGAGCTGCACCATTCAGTCGAGTGGTTTATTTTGTATTCCCAACTAGTAAGTTGTCGTCTGTCCAATTTCATAGCTGCTCTCTCCACATACGTAAACTAAATCTTGAAATAAAAGTTAACCATATGTTAGTCCCGAAATGACTTAATTTGTGTCTAGTTGTGTGTGTCTGACTAGAAACCAAATCAAGGAGTATCGCTTTAACATGACAAGACAATTTTCAATACTAGGAAATGAAATGAAATGGAGTTTAACGTCCTACTTTACTGCTCCTATTGGGCGCATGAATAAAGACGGATTCCATCTTTTACTAAGAACAAGTAGGCTATAGTTTTCTAGATCCGGATACGACACACGGTCTATCAGTTTATACACGTGACTTCGTATTCACTAACACAATCATTGAATCCGCTTCCGGTTTACGTTTAATATAGCAGACGACAAGTATTATAATATTCAAATTTTATTTTACACCTTGTATACGGTAGAAGCTGACGGCAGTGCTTATGGAATATATTTTATTTCCATAAATTTTTTCGGGATTATATTTGTGCAAAATGTGAAAAGTAGAAAATCGGGAAATTGAATTTTATTGGATAAACAGACAGATTTCCAGGAATTTTAGGCTAAAATTACCGAATCGGGGAAATGATCTGGTGTTTTGTGTAAATAAGTTGTTTTTGATATTGTCGTGTGTTTATTTTTTAAAACATTCAGTTTGAAAAGTTTGGAAACTGTTTTATAAATTTAAATTCCACGTGTAGGAAACCAGTTATTAAAATGTCGTTGTTTAACAGAAAATCAAAAAGTACTGATTCGGTACAAGTTATGACGATGAAATCTCTAGACGATGTCTCTAATGGTAAAGACAATCCTATATTTATTGTCGAAAATTATAGTGAAAATGTATCAAACAATTCTGACAGTAGTGGAATCGCCTCCATTGAAGATATTGAATGTACCGAATCAACAGATTCCAACAATGACTCTAGTAATCGTGAACACGAGAACTCAACCGGCGCAACGCAAGGACCAAACGGCACACCGGCACCTCAACTAAAGAAAACCTTAACATTGCTAAATTGCGCAGCTATCATGATCGCAGTGACTGGACATTCTTCAGTTTTCATTTCACCGACCGCTATTTTAGGTTCTGCTGGTTCTGTAGGCGCTGCCTTGGTTGTGTGGTTAGTAGGGGGATTAATAAATATGGGACTCGCTCTTTGTTTTGCCGAGCTGGGAACAATGTTTCAAACCGCTGGTGGACCGTATGCGTTTGTTATGAAAGGTTTGGGACCGTTACCAGGGTTTTTAATAATGTATGGTTACACGGTGTTGATCGCTGGACCGTTCTGGGCGTTTTTAGCGTACACAGCAGCTCTTTATATAGTTAAACCTATATTCCCTGATTGTGAAACAGAAAATGTCGGCTTGGGTGTGAAAATATTAGCTGGTTGGATTATGAGTAAGTTTACAAAAGTACAAAAAAATACATATATAGTTTTGTCCCCCGGCCACCCCTACCTTTCGGAGAACGTGGAGTACTGTTAGATTGTCCATCCTTCTGTCGGCCCATTTGTCTGCCAGGCAGATCTTTTAGAGCATAATATTGTGCTTGTAATTGAGGTAGAATTTTGAGTCGAATTGGGGACATGGTGTAACGCTTCATCTTATCAATATCGGGACAACGTTCGGCGACGAGAATTTAATTGTTCCATGCAAAATGATAAATGTGGAAGTGGCGTCTAGCTGGTGGATAGGAATGAAATATAGCCCGGGCCAACGATCTTTTAGGAAACCAAAATGACGACTGTAAATCAATAGAATGTATCGAAAGATTTAGATGGGCTGCAACTTCCGTTAGGGTTACTCGATTTGAATAATTTATAGCTCAATATTTTTTTTTTAATAAGACTAATTGTCATGGTCTTGAAGTCCATGTTTGCCTTTTGTTTTTTCGTGTTTTTGAGTATAAAAGAAATAGTTACCCTAACATTACTTCTGATTTCCCCTAACCTTGTTTGTGACAAGCAACCGTTTAAAAATACGGTTAAGTATGGAAGACCAAATGGGACAATATTCATGATTCTTGTTTCTACATTTCAGTTGGAACATTTTAGACACGAACGCAACATTCTAAACTAATGATTCTTGTTTCTACATTCTTATATCAACATTTCAAGCACAAAATCAACATTTTAAACAAAAAATTGACATTATGTTTCATTTTCGGCGTTTTATCGGTAACTTTTATGTATCATTTAATATCTAAATTAAAAAATAATTTCTTAATTTTACACGACAAAGAAATGAATTCATTGGTTTCTGAAAGTATCTAAAAAAAAATCTGGAATTTGAACTCTTATGAAAATATTTTCTACGTTTCAAAAAGTCTTGAAGTTAAAATCTTGAAATGGAAAATGTCCAGAAAAAAATCTGGAATTTGAACTCTTATGAAAATATTTTCTACGTTTCAAAAAGTCTTGAAGTTAAAAATCTTGAAATGGAAAATGTCCAGAAAAATATCATGAATTATCAACATTATTACACCAGAGGGCGTTAGCGTTTGTGTACAACTTTGATACAGACTATAGATTAGAAAATAAAGGTAGACTTTACTACGAGTGGAAGTGGGCCCCTGTTGTGTTTAAACAGTAATTAGTTGCATGAAACATTTTTGCCATATTCGAAACACGTGTATGTCTAATTATTTGTAAACATGTGAAAAAGTAAACAAATATTAATAACAGCGAATATGTAAGAAAGGCCTTTTTCCTAATTTTTTCTAGCTGTTTAAATTATAGAAGTTATTTATCATATCTCGAGCTTAATTTCTAATTACTGTTTAAACACAACAGGGGCTCACTTCCACTCGTAGAAAAGTCTACCTTTATTTTCTAATCTATAGTCTGTATCAAAGTTGTACACAAACGCTAACGCCCTCTGGTGTAATAATGTTGATAATTCATGATATTTTTCTGGACATTTTCCATTTCAAGATTTTTAACTTCAAGACTTTTTAAATACGTAGAAAATATTTTCATAAGAGTTCAAATTCCAGATTTTTTTCTGGACATTTTCCATTTCAAGATTTTAACTTCAAGACTTTTTGAAACGTAGAAAATATTTTCGTAAGAGTTCAAATTCCAGATTTTTTTTAAGATACTTTCAGAAACCAATGAATTGATTTCTTTGTCGTGTAAAATTAAGAAATTATTTTTTAATTTTGATATTAAATGATACATAAAAGTTACCGATAAAACGCCGAAAATGAAACATAATGTCAATTTTTTGTTTAAAATGTTGATTTTGTGCTTAAAATGTTGATTTTGTGCTTAAAATGTTGATTTTGTGCTTAAAATGTTGATTTTGTGCTTGAAATGTTGATATAAGAATGTAGAAACAAGAATCATTAGTTTAGAATGTTGCGTTCGTGTCTAAAATGTTCCAACTTGAATGTAGAAACAAGAATCATGAATATTGTCCCATTTGGTCTTCCATAGTTAAGAGCGTTGTCACGTCTGACCTAACCTAATCTTAAAATAGACTTCTGAAGCTGTGATTCAAGTCATTGTTTGGGTAAATATCTCTTGTGGTTTTAAAGATATTAAATTTTGAAATTGGTTTAAAAAAAAATAAATTTTCGGCATAAATCTAAAAAGTACTCAGTCTTGCCTGATCCGAATTAAATAATTTTTGGCATGTAAACAGCTAAGCCAGTGCTTGATAAAATAAAATTAGGGGAGTGGTTTTTCATGGTGCCAACAATAATGCCAAAATTCGAGAAAATAAAAAGAAAAAAAAGGGCGTAATGTAAACTGGTCTAAAATAATATCTATTTCATATAATCACAATGTCTCCAACAGTAATTTTCTTCCGAATATAAGCGTCAATTTGACACCAAGTTGAGTAGAACTTGTATTTCTTTCATAGATTTCCTTGGTTTACAAAAAAATTCTTGCGAATCTTCGACATGACAACGCCCTCAAAGATGATGTCTCGTCATCTATGTTTGCCTAAAATTTTGTGCTTTTAATCCCCCCAACCCCCAAATATTTACTTTAATGTCATTTCTGATTTGATGTAATGTGTTCGTGACCAACACTCGTTTTATTTCACAGTAACTCTAGTGGCACTGAATTGTGTTTATATGAAATATGTTAAAAGAATCCAGACATTTCTGTCCAGTACGAAGATCTTCGCCTTGTTGATAATAGTTGTCGGTGGTATTTATCAACTAGCTATAGGAGAAACAGAATATCTCGAGCAACCTTTTACTGGAACATCCCCAGAACCAGGAGGAATAGCTATAGCCATCTTTTACTCCATTTTCTCTTATGGCGGATGGTAAGGTCATCGTTTTTGAAAATTCTATACACGATTTATTTATCTTGTAAATGGTCAATGAACATCCTTGAAATGACGTCACAATATTATACCAGACATTGAACATAGCACACTGTATGACGTATGCCCGTCTTCATTAGCCCAGGCTAGGTGCAGAAGAGTAGGACGTTAAACCTCATTTCACTTCATTTCACCAGACATGAAATTCCCCAGTTTAAAACACAGATCCTATTTCGTTTAGTTTTTATAATTCAAAATTTCGTTTGATTTGTTTTTACTACACTAAAATCTGGAACAGTTGTCATTTAACCTATGTTCTGGATGATATATACCACATGCAGTCTGTCATGACTAATAGAGACATATATACCCTATGCAATATACAAGGAAGGACATTTAGTCCGAATAGTGACGTTTTTGTTCTGCGTTTAGGCTTCATCGAATTCCAGTTGTGAATGGTTCTTTTACATTCACATAAACGACTGCACGATGGATCTTGGCTTTGTTTTTTTCTTCTTCGTTATGCTCCTCCCTAGCCAATATCGACCTTCTGGTTACTCAATGAGACACACCAGAAACAGAGACTTACAGAGACATGATATAAGAATTTTCCACCCGACACACCTACAACAATCAACTCTCATCATGTGGTCGAGATTTAATGGTATTTGAAAACCCAGGATAAAACCCACAGTCTCGGTTGTCCTGTAATCAATCTACGCTACATCTACAATTAAAACAGTGATAACTTTGCCCAGAATAACGTAATTTGAATGGAATTTTCAATATATTCATCATCTATTTTTGGTATATTAAACGAACGATCAACTCTTTACATAAATTCTACATGTTTAATAAAGCCGTATATTGATTTTTATGTTTGTTTTTACAGGCAGGTCATGACAAGTTTAACAGAGGAAGTCAAGCAACCAGGAAGGTAAGATATAAAGTTTCCACACGTGAGGGAGGTCTAAGTTGTGGACTATACCATCTGTGCTCTCCAAGGCGTATGTGCTCGATGAATTCAAGGAGGGAGGAGGCAGAACAGACGGCGATGCACTCCTCTTCTTACCATCGCAAATTGGAAACTTTTGCGGAAACAAACGTGTTTTTCAGCCATTCTAGTCCGTAAATACAACTAATTCAATGTAATCCAATATGACCTACCTATAGGCGACTTACCTGAATCCCATATCCCAAACAACCAACTAATCGTCCCGGGGTATGGGGGTCTGGTGGTCACATTTAGGGGGTTGGGGAGATCGAATACATTGTAGTTTAACGTGTGCGCGTGCGATTTTAAGTTCTGTGATTGAGTCAACTGCTGTATAGTATCGATTCCCCGGTTGAACGTGACAAGAAGTAGGGTCGCCTGTCCAACCTCGTGGGTTTTCTCCGGTCCACCGGATTCCTTCCAACTGGTAAACCCCCTACGCGCAAGCAAATTATTGAAATAAAATTGAACCATATGTGAGTCCCCGAAGTGACATAGTTTGTGTCGAGTGAACTTTGACAAAGCTGGTGGGTTTCCTCTGCGATACCACCCCGGCCCTGCGCGCTGCTTGCCACTCACCCAATAATTCGTACTAATATACTAAGTAGAATGTTTATTTTATTTTCAGAGATCTGCCCCGTTCTGTGTATATATCGTTTATAATAGTAATAAGTCAATATATTTTAACCAATGTGGCATATTTTACAATCCTATCACCAACAGAGGTACTTGGCTCAAGTGCTGTAGCTTTAGTAAGTTTATATTTCTTACTTTTATTAATCCGTCAATTTAACGCAATCATCGACAATGTTCGGATATTGCCGGAGGCGAAAACGTATGACTAGTTTATCATGAAAGGTCGCTTTTCCGAGCTAAAATTATTTGCATTTATCACCCATTGTAACGAAATCATCGCCAATGTTCGGATATTTTGAAGGCGAAAACGGATTATCACGACGGCGGCTATTCCCCCACTTTCGGCACTAGTATGGTCAAGTGGCGCTGGACAAGTATGTCTCGTGTTTATAAGGATCGGAGAAAGGGTTCAGGATATTTCAAATCCAGTCCCCGGTTTCACGAAACATTCTCAGATGTAAGTTAAGAATTTAGTCACTATGTTGTTTTAATGTATCAAATACATCAATAAGAAACTATGTGCACAATTTTGTGTTTCTGGATCAAAGATATTTCTCAACAGTGATTAATAGTTGAGTAAATTCTTCAGCTGAATCTGAGAATGCTTGGCGAAACCGGATCGGTTTCCCTCTTATAAGGGGTCGCACGATGGGGATGTCATAAGACACAAACCAAATGTCTACTCATGCACACACTGTCGTACAGTTGGATTTTAAGGGCGAGCAGGTAGAAGAAATACCACTGTCTTGGCGAAATTCCACCAACGTAACCATGGAAATAGAATCACAATTTGTTGGTGGCGTAGCCTGTGCGCCTCCCTGGGTTTTCTTCGGGTCCACTGGTTTCCCCCCACCACTAAAGACCGATGTCCACAAGCGAAAAATTGAAATAAAACTGAACCATATGTTAGTCCCGAATGATCTTGTTTGTTTCAAGTGGACGTTAAACCCCATTTCTCGTCTCGTCTCGAATCTGACATTGTACTATGAGGGGATGTTCATTACGTGTATGTAAATCTCCAAGATGTTCGTTCAATGTATTTGTAATAATATATAACTTATATTTCTATTTGTGAATATTTCAGTTATTTATACAGCGATTATATAAACCCATCACGGCTGTTATAGCGGTCTTTGTAGCACTGACGTCAATTGGTGCTTTAAACGCGTCCATTATGGGATTGCCAAGGTAGGTATAATCCTGACACCTGTAATACCAAACTGATCCCGCAGTGAATATTCGATTGGCCGCTACAATCACTGATAAGCATGACATCGAAAAAAACTTAATGAGTTCGGCATATTAACTTTTTTACTCCGACAAATTAAATTGTCAAACATTTTTTTGAAGTATAAGAAATATAAATAAAGACGTTTGAAGTATTTACCTAGTTTGTGTCGAGTGGACGTTAAACCCGATTTCTCTCCCTCTCGATTTATGCTTATTCGTGTATAAAACTATATTTCACCGTGTACAGTTTATAAAAGCAATTATCTCCCTTTAATCGTTTACGGCGTACCGTTTGTCACGTAATTTGCACACTCGACAATGCTCGACAGATTCCGGAACCCACATCTAGTCTCTGCTGTATGAGGAATTCTGCCATATTGGAACTACTTTAAAGGTACCGGATGAAACATGGCTGCGCCCATATATGGTGCCTGGTTTCTTGTTTGTAATAGCGTAAAGTTTTCCTGTTAAAGTAAACCGGTAGCCGCATCGCAAATGCATGGGCGTAGGTACATATCACTTACTGTCATACAGCCGTGACTAGATGTATGTTCCGGAATCTGTCGAGGATTGCCAAGTGGTAATTTGCAGACTGTATGAAAAAATAAACTGCTGAAGTTTGTGTGAATGAAAGGGGAATTAGTGTCCTACTGTTCTGCTCAGAACTGGTCTAATGGCGACGGATGTACACCATACAGTGTACTACGAGGGCAATTCCTTGGTCAACTTCGGATTCTGCACGGAATCACTAGGTTATTAAGCAAACGTCTAATTCACTGAAACTAAGATTCCTAGAATTTTCGGTGGTTTATAAAAAATTATTACCCTGCTTTTAATAGACTTAGAGTTGGACAATGATTAAAGTATTGGTTGGTTTAAACATAGTTTATTGTGCTAGAACATAGATAAAGTACAAACGGATTGGAACAAAAGATACAAAAACTTACCGATGCCCTCTACACAAAGTTATTTGTTATTTACAGACTGTTGTTTGCTGGAGCACGAGTTGGGCATATGCCCGTTATATTGGGTATGATACACACTAAATATAGAACACCATGGCCAGCTACATTTGTAATGGTGAGTGTCTTATATTTAAAGGGGACCAGTGGTCGTATGTTTCAAGGTACCGGTGTTTGTATATAAAAGATGAGAATAGTATTGGGCACAATTTGAAGAAATAGATCAATAACCTCGTCGGTCTGAGCCAATGGAAACAGATCTTGGGTGACGTAATATAAGTGGATGCAATTGTTCGCTGGTACGAGTGGATAGACAGTCTCGACTATTACTATCACCACTATAGCCTTTACAATATTGTAGACATGGTTATCCAATCTCATACAAATAACTGAAACTTCCTTTTAAAAAGTAACCAAAACATCTTATTAATTTATTTATATTGTCCATGTTTACAACCAGTTTGATTAAAATACATATCTATATTTCGTTCCGTTTTTTATACTTTCGAAGGCTTACGCTACATGAAGAACTGGAAACTGTAGTGTGAGAGTTCACGCCAGGGGTCACACAAGTGGCTTTTTACCCTATGATGTCAAGCATGATTAATCAGTCCGCGTTCCGGGCATCAAAAGGCCAAGACCCCGCCCTAACAGAGCGTTTCATTGGCTAACAACGTCAATGATCCAAAACACGTCAATGATAACAACTCTTCCAGATCCTAGTGTAGTAAAGACAAGTAAAACGAAATTTTAAACTATAAAAAAACGAAACGAAATAGGATCTGTTTTATAATCAGATTATTTTACAACATGTAGGCCTATTTTAGTTACCTGCTGTTGACAGACATAGATTTCTAGCCGTGTAAGTGGTACAGGGCGGGGTACACACACGAAACAGTGTGTAGTCGTTTCTGTTCTACGAATCACCGCAGTCGTGTGGCTACCATAAGCAACACTATAAAGATCACCATAAAATTGAAAACCAAAATAAAACGTAACACCACTGACAGGGGGAAACTTCTTCCTCAGCAAATTGTTCATCAGGCCGGTCTCATCAGACAAGTAGGGAGTTAGTAACTGTTTAATTGTAATTGTTGTGTTTCAGATGGCCTGGTCTTTAGTTATGTTATATGCCGGTGGTCTCGAGACCATGATGCAATATATATCTCTTTTCTCCACCATAATGGGAATCGCTGTCGTCACAACTCTACTCGTTCTTAGATATAAACAAGCTGACCTTCATAGACCATATAAGGTAAAAAAAATACTAACACGTGATCATATAGACCTTATAAGGTAAACACGTGATCGCCATAGACCCATAAAAGGTAAAACACGTGGACATCATAATACGTCCATCAACTAATCAGTTATAAGTTTATCAAAAATGACATATTCTACGATATCGAACTTGGTGGTATCTGTGCCAAAATGAATTCGCGGCCGTTGTTTTACCTCGGGCACAAGAAAATGTTTGGAATGTAAATTTTACCCCCAACCGCTTCAGTGGTATCTAAAGCTCACGTGACATCTTCAGTATTTCCCCTCTACTTCTATAATTCTTTTACTAAGCAATGAAACAATACGTTCCCACTATACCCTGATATCTCATGAATGGAAGCCGAGGATGTGACTAATCTCCATGACAACCATATCCCATTCTTGTGACTAATCTCCATGACAACGATATTCTATTGTTTACAGGTGATGTTATTTGTACCCATACTAGAATTATTAGTCAATGTGGCGGTGTTAGTATTGGGTATATACCAGAAACCTCATCAGATGGGGATAGGTTTAGCTATATTATTCGGTGGTGTACCCATCTATTGGCTTGGTGTCTTGTGGAAAAATAAACCCAAGGAATTTACAGATCTTGTTGGTAAGTACTCCGTTCAAACCCTATTCAAATCTCCAGTCAAGAGTCAGGATGTTCCATAGCCGGTTCTCTGTTGTCAAACTCGGTTCGTGAGTCGTGAAGAACTTTCAGGATGTTCTAAAGTTGGTCCCCTCGTGTCAAACCGGGTTCAAATCTCCAGTCATGAGTCGTACAGAACTTTCAGGATGTTCCAAAGATGGTTCCCTCGTGCCAAACTCGGTTCAAACCTCCAGCCATGAAGAAATTTCAGACTGTTCTAAAGTTGGTTTTCTTGTTGCTAAACCCGATTCGCATCTTCAGTCGTGCATACCCCGCGCAGTGTTTCGTTTGATTAGACCTAATCCCGCTAAAACACTGCTGGGCCGATTGATGATTCCTGTCCCAATTTATGACTGGTTAACCGTCGGTTGTTCTACCAATAAATTAATCAGGATTAACCAGGACACTAGCTATTTTAACGTAACATTGTATAATAACAATCACGACTACATTGCGTCACAACCCTGCGAAATTCATAATGAACGTTTAAACAGAGGTCAGCAAAATATTGCAGAAAAACTGATTGTGTGACAAGCGAGGCTATCCAAATCAAAGAGACGAAAGTTTTTGAATGGACGATAACCAACTTCCACTTTTAAGTGCGTTTAACATCGCTTCAGGAAAATGCCAGCCATGGGTCATAAAAAAATCGGTATTTCCCTTCTAGTCCGCTAAATTTTGGCATCAATACGACAGCTTCCTTTCTGAAGCATCAAATACAGGACCCTCGGCATGACATACACAGGACCCTCGCCTTGACGTCATACCCAGGACCCTCGCATTGACGTCATACCCAGGACCCTCGGCATGACATACCCAGGACCTTGTGGATAACATCATACACACGACCCTCGATCCCCGATTTCATATTTGTGTAACTGACTCTTTGTATTGTATTATTACTTTTTGTTAATTTCAGAATTTTGGACGGTGACGGCCCAGAAACTATTAGTGTTAGTCAAAGGAACGTAAAACAAACATTCAATACTTATAAAGTTTGAACAAGGAGGAAATCAGTTTTATATCCTATCGAGTTTATGATAATTATCTGATCTACTCATTGTTAATGTTTATTAGTAATTTAACGTGTAATATATGATATAATGGACACTATAATCAATGTTGTTTGGTTATCATAAATTTAACGTCCTATGCACATGATGTATTGATATTATAGATGGTAAGTACTCATTAAAGCCCCAATAACACTCTTGTTGTAACTGAAAAATATGTCCCAATCGTCATTCTGGTCAACAAATCGTATTATTTTAGAATATTCCAATTGAATGATGATATAAATTTCATCTTAACACACCTAATTTAAAAAAATGGAAAAATTCAACCAATTGATTTGAAAAGTCTAACGTAAACCTTTTCAAATGTGACTTGGATTTTAAAATATTTTCGAACCCTCTGGACAAATAAAATAGGTTGTAATGGATAATTTACACAACAGGTAGGACATTTAAACATTTAGTACTTAGAATAAGGGTATTATTTATTTTCTGGAGCTACCAAGCCAGCAAGAATGTTATTGTCCCTTTACGTGATGGGGGGGGGGGGGTGTTAGCCAAATGGTTAGCAAGGTCTGTCATTGAGTCAACTGGCATGGTTTCGATTCGCCTACATGCAAGAGAATTGTTGAAATTAAATTGAACCATGTGTTAGTCCCGAAATGTCTTAATTTGTGTCGAATAGGCGTTAAACACCCTTTTTTTTAGTCCCGATATTCTCCCCCTCCCCCTGCCTCTCTCTCTCTTATTGTATTCACAACTAGACACTTGGCTGCTTTAAAATTTGGGAAACCCCGCAAGTTGATAAATTAAGAGGTCAAGGGTGCGTTGGCTAATAAGTTCACACGCATTTTCTAGCGGGGCTTCCGCTCGTTCGAGGTCCCGTCAGCGATGTTTCCTTCCATCATGCTTCATTGTCATATTGAATATCCCGGCTAGATTAGGCCTACATAGTAAAATATTCTATGTGCGCCTACTTTGTGAAACGGATGACCGAGGGTGTATTACCATAAAAATAATAGTTGATTCATTAATGTCGACCATCCTGCGTATATCCATCTAAATATAAACATTAATCATTTTCTCTACAATGATGTAGAAAAAAACCCCGCAAGATCCTATGATATACACAGGCAGGGGCCGTGGTAAAACCCATGACAACACCGTCTACAAGACACGTGATAACACAATGATGTATTAAATATGCACAGACAGGGGCGACGGTGAAACCCATGACGTCATCTGTAATGTCTATAAATAGGCCAAGCTCTAATTTTCCAAGCCCCGAGATTAAACTTGTAATTTTTGTTTCATAAAAGGCAGACTCCGTTTTTGCGTCTTTGTAAGCCCAGTAGACGTCAGATCTCATTTTATTTAAGTAAACGGATCAGGTTTAGTTTATAATACAATAGGATACACTTTATTTGGGCATGTTAATTTCCCTGAATATTATAGACATACAGGCCAATCTCAGATAGGGGGTTGGGCTATTTCCCGAAAAGTTTCTTTGTCAACCCGAATTTTCAGAATGTACGGAAGCCCATAAGGGTCAATGAAATGAAAAAAAAATATTCTGACTATCTTGTAATTACAAGATAGCTATCTTGTAGTTACAAGATAGCTATCTTGTAGTTACAAGATAGCCTATCTTGTAATTACAAGATAGCTATCTTGTAGTTACAAGATAGCCTATCTTGTAATTACAAGATAGCCTATCTTGTTATTACAAGATAGCCAAAGCCTTCTGACTATCTTGTAGTTACAAGATAGCTATCTTGTAATTACAAGATAGCTATCTTGTAGTTACAAGATAGCCTATCTTGTAATTACAAGATAGCCTATCTTGTAGTTACAAGATAGCTATCTTGTAATTACAAGATAGCCTATCTTGTAGTTAATTACAAGATAGCCAAATTAGTTTTCTTGTATTTCAAGGTCGTCCCACACTGATTTATCGGATAGTTATAAGCCAAAGTGTGTGTGTGAGAGAGAGAGAGATAGAGAGAGAGAGAGAGAGAGAGGGGGAGGGAGAGGGTGAATGAGGTTTAACGTCTACTCGACACAAACTAGGTCATTTCGGGACTAACATATGGTTTAATTTAATTCCAATAATTCGTTTGCGCGTAGGGGTCTTTAGTAGTGGGGTGGGGGTTGGATGGCGAATGGTTAGCACGTGCACGCAGTATCACAAAGCCTGTAATTGAGTCAACTGGCGTGGTTTCGAAACCCCTGTTGTACGTGACAAGGAGTAGGGTCGCCTGTCCAACATCGTGGGTTTTCTCCGGGTCCTCCTCTTTCCTCCCGCTGCTAAAGACGCCTACGCGCAAGTGCATTATTGAAATAAAATTAAACCATATGTTAGTCCCGAAATGACCTAGTTTGTGTCGAGTGGACGTTAAACCACATCCCCCTCTCTGTTTAGCAGTTGGAGGAAACCGGAGGACTGACAACCTGATGATGCCGATCCCGTAACATACAATAATACTTCGTTGAGCTGGAGGGTTGGCAGGTCGATTTGTTAGCACATGCGCACTTTATCGTAAAGCCTGTCATTGAGTCAACTGGCGTGATTTCGAATCCCCCGTTGTACGCGACAGGGGGTAGTATCGCCTGTCCAACATCGTGGGGTTTCTCCGGGTCCTCTGCTTTCCTCCCACTGCTAAAGATCCATACGTGCAAGCGATTATTGAAATTAAACTATATGTTAGTCGCGAAATGACCTAGTTTGTGTCGAGTGGACGTTACACCTCCCCTCACTCTCTTTAGCAGTTGAAGGAAACCGGTGGACAGGCGAGGATGGACAGTCGATCCTACTCCTTGTCACGTACAAATGGGGATTCGAAATGACCTAGTTTGTGTCGAGTGGACGTTAAACCAGATCCCCCTCTCTGTTTAGCAGTTGGAGGAACCCGGAGGACTGACAACCTGATGATGCCGATCCCGTAACATACAATAATACTTCGTTGAGCTGGAGGGTTGGCAGGTCGATTTGTTAGCACGTGCGTGTTTTATCTTAAAAGCCTGTCATTGAGTCAACTGACGTGGTTTCGAATCCCCCTTTTGTATGTCACGGGATCGGCATCACCAGGTTGTGCCCTCATTAAATACTATTCATACTCTCATTAACTTCATTCCCTCATTAATAGCATTTATGATACATTGATTTCATGTTCTCCTTAAAGATACCTTCCGCGCGTACAAACTGTGTGATTTGATGATATATTTGGGCTAAAAATATATTCAAGCTAATTAATCTATCAAACGTTTGCTTCAAATCCCTCTCAAAACATTGTATACATCAGGAGATACCGCAAGCTATAAATAATCTGCTTTTAAACGCTATGTCAGTCAGCTCATTTCATTGATGGAGGGTCCGTTTTTCAGAATATCCCTTTCCTTACTTACTTTTCAAAAATCAAAATTTAAAGAAGTTTGAAAAATAGAAATAGCGTTCTGTGGCTTCAAAGAGCGTATTAAAATTGATGAGTCATGATATAAATATGCAGTTGGTGGGTGCATGAAGGCAATGGTATTTATGGGAGCATGAAATCGGTGTATGGTGACCTTTAAATTGGCATCTCGGTATCTTGTAATTACAAGATAGCTATCTTGTAATAACAAGATAGTCTATCTTGTAATTACAAGATAGGTTATCTTAGGCTATCTTGTAATAACAAGATAGCTATCTTGTAATAACAAGATAGCCTATCTTGTAATTACAAGATAGTCAGAATTTTTTTTTTCATTTGATTGACCCTTATGGGCTTCCGTAAGAATGAATCTATCATTAACTAAAACGAATTTTCCACAAAGCTGGTTGTTTATTTTTAATTAATCACATGATTACACAACAATATAAATTTACAATATAGCTATATGCCAAAATATCTTCAAATCCACCAAATATCGCATACTAACGACTGTATCGAGAGTTGATTATGTTTTCGATAAGTAAATTAATGTCTAATTAATAGTTTATGTAACTATAAGGTCTAAAGAAATACCCACAATAGGAAGATTTGGCTCTTGCATAATGTATGTTTAAAGCAGAAAGGCAAACGTCCGACCAATCGCCTGATTAAATAATCCATATGAATTGTCATGTAACAAAGAAATATTAATTCGTTATAACGAAGTTGTAATTCGTTATAACGAAGTTGTAATTCGTTATAACGAAGTTGCGAAGTTGTAATTCGTTATAACGAAGTTGTAATTCGTTATAACGGAATGTTAATGGCAGTTAATACTTTATAACGAAATATTACTCCAAAATATTACTTCGTTATAACGAAATATTACTTATTATAACGAAATATTAATTGGTTTAAATGAAAACAAATATATAAGAACGGCATCGTGCATATAGGGGCTCCGTACATTCGAAAGTGCCCCCCCCCCCAATCCCCCAACCCTCATTACGACGTTACCACACGCACGCTTCAAACTGATGTGATGCAAAATGTAACAATTTCTACAAGCTTGACCTGTTTATAATAACAAATTAAAACGGATGTATATGAAATGTACTTTCTCTCGGCTATTGAATACACGGTACAACTAGAGCATGACGTAGGAAAAACCCACCACAACACGGTTACCTCGTCATATGACCTCGTCTTATTCTCACTTCACATATGAAGGAAATTTACCCACAGTCTGTCATATTAGCAGCAAGACACTGACTGTATAATCATATAGAAATAATACCGACCCGTTTCAAAACATCTTCCCTGGGCTTACAATCGTATAAACAAACCAATTTCCAAACTTTTGCTTTTGAAAGGAAAATGAAATCACTTGACAGGGATGGATACTTAAAAATTCATTTAAACGCTTCGTAATTGATGTTTGGGAATGGCAAAATAAAACTATTTATTTTCGGGTAAAGTTTTATTTTCCATCATTATTTATCTGGTGAACAGAATGGATCTACGATATGTAGTTATATCAAGAAAAACACTAGACAAGGGTCGGACAAGAACAACAGTCGAGTCGTTCGGATGGGACGAAAAATCGAGGTACCGTGTACACATTGGCGCGTAAAAAATCTCTTAGTAGTTGGAATTCCATATATAAGGAGGTCGTAGCGTCGCGGTTGGGGCAAATTTCCCCTCGTAACACACTGTATGGCGTGTGGCCAGATCAGAGCAGAACACTAGGACGTTAAAACCCCATTCTATTCCATTTCTTTTTCTCTTTCGGCATCCAGGATTGATTACATTAAACCAATGACGTAAGCATTTCAGGGGACAGGATTGGATATCCCATGACCATAACATCCATCTTCACAACCTGGATACAAAGACCAGTTTATACCATCTCGACCATCAAGTCTCAGAGAGAGAGAGAGAGAGAGACTAAGTCATTTAATTTCATTTCAATAATTCGCTTGTGCGTAGGGTTGTTTAGTAGTGGGAGGAAACCGGAGTACCCGGAGAAAATCCACGAGGCTGGACAGGCGACCCTACTCCTTGCCACATACAACCGAGCATTCGAAACCACGCCAGTTGATTCAATGGCAGGCCGTATGATACAGCACGAGCACGCTTACCATTTGCCCCCCCCCCACCAAAAAAAAGGCCAGACATAGAAAAATCAAAGTTCCATACACATTCGAGAAAAATCCTACTTTTGATCCCCAAAACCGCAAAACCCCAAAAGCCATTATATAGATAAAAGTACACCTGACCAAAACCTAAGGATATAATTTAAATAAAAACGTACATTATATAGGTCATAGTAAAATTCGACGAAAAGGCAATGGTTGCGCGGATCCAGAGGGGGGGGACTACATAAAAAAAAAATAATGCCTTGCATCAATGAAATTACATCACAAAGTGATCCTACATCAGTATAAAAATGATTTCTCTGTTTAAAAAGCTCAGTTTATATGCATGCCTATGTAATTTAGAGACGATGATGGCATATATCCGTAATAGAAACCTGGCAAACCCCCTCCTGCAAAAATTCCTGGATCCGTCCCTGGAATGTTTATATATTGGGTATGCCCGATAAAACACATCAGGTATCTTATCTTATTACATATGATTTCACTTTAATTTTAAAATTCCCGATAATAAAACTCCAAAAATTCATTTTTTTTTTCTTTTATTGACACTGTTCTATTGAATTTTAGGATTACGAAATAGGCAAAGGGCTATACAATTCTTCTCCCCAACAAGTTCTTTGTACAAAGTAGGCCATAATAAAAGACAATATAATACACATATAACTGCATTCAATTTTTATTGAAAAGGCTTAATGTCAGGGCTATATCTGTCTATTGTAGGTCTTTCTTTAGGCCTGAAATGTTATATAAATTATTTATAGACATTTATTACTTTACGATTTGCGGTTGATGATTTAACGTACATGGTAGCAATGGCAATCGAGGTTATACTTTATTGATGATAATTAGGGTCAGGGAAAAAATGTTTGACTGAAATTTTCAACATTATCTATTTGTGAACTATGAAAGCGAGAACTGTCAGCTCTTTATTAATCTCCTATTATGTAATTTAATAAATAATAATAATAATAAAATGAACATTTGTATAGCGCTAATTCCACATTTAAAGTATGCTCTATGCGCTTATAGAAATTCAACCAGAATAAAAATATATTTAACAAAAAGTCAATATTAAAAACATGTATATTTATTATCATTTACAATTACGATCAAAAACCAACACGATAATAACATGATTCTAACGTGATTTTAAACATCGGCTTGGATCATGTGATTTGGTGGTTTGTCTGGGTGGTGTTCTATATACAGGCTAGGGTTGCGTGGTTCTATACACAGGCTATGTAATAAATAGTCAGCGATTACAAACAACATCATCTTGTGAATGCAATGAATTCTCACCCGTCTCCGCCCGTGATTGCCATAGGGACGGAGAGGGGTAATCCCCTGACGCAAACATGGCTTCTTTTGATCGATTTTCATAGCGGGTTATACTTGGCAATTACAGTACTTTGAGAAGGATTTAAAGCAGAATTATGATAAATTAATTACATGTAGTTTGAATATGTTTATATATCATCAAATCACCCAGTTTGTACCCGGGAAAGCAACTTTAAGATTTGTCAGTTGACATACGCCGAAACAGCTGGCTGTCACAGCCAATTAAAGGACGTTCTCAGAATCGCGACAGAGTATCACTCGTCAGCCAAGTCTGTTTCTCATCGAGACTGATTGCGCCTGATCCGTTTGGCGGCAAATTCATAATATGATGGAGGGTTGAACTCATATCTGTTATATATTGCATGCAGGACTGCGGCATATGAGGGAGGAATATCGTCACGAACAGCTACGTCATATGAGGGAGGAATATCGTCACGAACAGCTACGTCATATGGCGGAGGAATATCGTCATGAACGCGATCGTCAGGTGGCGACCTTTGAGAAGACAGCTGGTGATTTTCTGTAAAGATGGTTACGTCATGTGATAGCGGAGGGATATTCTGTAGAAATAGCCTACAACACGTGTTACACGTGTGCTTCCTTACAACTGATTTTAACACCAACTCGCCACCATCTGTTGATCCATATTGCCGTTGAACCGAATGAACAACTGGACCACTGATACTATAATAATCTCCACTGCGCGTGCCCTGTAAGTTACAGACGGCAATCTGTCTCTCGGATTTCACATATATAAAATGCACGAAGGCTTCTAGAAGTTCTGATCTGTGAATAGAGTCACCCTTTCTATTTACAAACATTTTAAAATCTTTGTAATATTTTTCAATCAGCATCCATTCGTCTTTTTGTAATTTACGGTATTTCGAAAATGGCGACTGCCAGGCTAATTCATCGTTTACGCATTTTAAAGGTATGTTTATCGTTATCTTCGAATTAAAAAAGCGGCTAAATTCTCGAGCATATTCCTGTACTACTTGACACCTTCTAATGACGTCATCACAGCGTTTTTCTGTCCCGGGAAGGCTCCTGGTTGTCTTAACGACAACCTTCTCTCCGTTACGTGAGCTTAAATACCTGCCGTTCAGACGACCTCGGAAACACATCATTTTCTCTCCCAAATCGAATATTTTGACATCATAGTTTGCGAAGTAGGGATCATTATCTTCATCTCGACTGGTTTGCCAGGTACTGTGATTCAGACGGAACGCCATATTTGGTAATCTGTGAAATAAATAAATAAAATTAAAAACATGTAATCGTACAACGAGGTTTAATTATTTTCTTTACTTCATCGGCGTCCTAACAATTACCACAAATCTCCATTTTTGACAAGAATAGAAACTTATTTTTATCGAAACATTAAATAATAAAAACACAATAATAGAAAAGGAAAATAAAAAAATATATGATTTAGTAAATAATTTAATGAAGAAAAGGCGAACCGAAATTGATGTTGGAAGCAATACAAATGTATCTTAAACAATTTTACTTTAGTTCGAACGTAAAGAAAATAATCCAAAATTAAGTGGGTTAGTTATTACCTTATTTCAAATACGCGGAAAAATTAAATCAAGGAATTGATTGAAGGGAATTTGATATGAAATTAAGGAATTGATGGAAAGGATAATAATAATAATAATAATAATAAAACAAAATGCAAAGATGAAAACCCTACTTACCGTTTTTCTTTGCTAAAAATGTGTCCATAGAAACAAATAACAGAAAGTCTGTTCGATTTCTAGTTGGTTCATCGATGTGACAGTTGCTTTTAGAAATATTAAGAATTTAGTTGGTAACATTATTTTATAGTAAATTAATTCAAGCTGATATAATCTACTTTAAAAATTAAAGATAGTTTACTTTATCAACAAATGATCATGCCTGTATTATTATACCTGGTTAGAATTACATCAATTTTCTTATAATCACATTCACTTGGGATTTCCAAAGGAAACAATAAGTAAATAATTTCCTAGTCCTCGTTTCGTGAAAACGCTTGAGATAACATATCTTTATGCAAATAAAACTGACGCATGCTACCCCCTCACCACCAAAATAAGTTATTCTTTATCGAGGTACATAGGCCTACAATTATTGAGGTAGATAGGCCTATAATTATCGAAGTAGATAGGCCTATAATTATCGAGGTAGATAGGCCTATAATTATCGACGTACATAGGCCGTTGATTATCTTGGTAGATAGGCCTATTGTTATCGGGGTAGATAGGCCTATTATGGGCCTATAATTATCGAGGTAGATAGGCCTATAATTATCGAGGTAGATAGGATTATATTGGTCGAGGCAAATAGGCCTATTTTTATCGAGGCAGATAGGCCTATATTGATCGAGTTAGATAGGCCTATATTGATCGAGGTAAATAGGCCTATATTGATCGAGGTAAATAGGCCTATCATTTGTTTTCTTACTCGACTAGACCCCAGTTTTATTGTATGAAAAGATGTTGTAATTGTATGATCAACTTTTGTTTAAACCGTAAACTATGGATGCTATCTTTATAATGAATGTAATGATGCAATAAAATACAGCCTCCCAACATGGCCAAGTTTACTAACAATCCAATCACATGTCTATTAACAGTTTTATTTATCAACATGTAGGGCCTATTTTGTATTTATTTATTGTTTATTTGTCTTTCATCTTTTTATTAACAGGCAAAATATCACGCGTGTTTGATCGTAAAGTGGGCGAGAGGAAGAGGGGGGGCTGACAAGGACAGCTGTCTAGTCGTTCGGATGGTGCAAAAATCCGAGGTCACGTGTTCACATTGGCGTGTACGTTAAAGATCCGTAGGCAGTTGGAATTCGATATAAGATTAGGTACTAGCGCTGCTGCCGAACGATTCGCTAAGTGTTTCTTACGCCTAACGCATGCATTATTGCTTACCGGTCACGGTGACTCATTGCGTAATACACTGGCTGTTGTCCGGTTGTTGGTCAAGGTAGATAGACCTATTTCCTGGCGATTTACCAGCGCGGTTTCCTATTGTCATTTGTGTTGGACGGAGGGTCTGGACAATTCCGAGGGTGTTGGACGGAGGTCTGGCAAGGAGAGTTGGGCGGAGGGAATGGACCTGTCAATGGCATTAGACAGAGGGTATGGACCTGACAAGGGACGGCCTATAAAAGATGGAATCCGATGACGAGTAGGCGGAAACTTCGCTGCTCAGGCAAAATGTACCTCTTATCACACTGTATGCGATACCACTCTAGCTGGGAGCAGACTTTAATACCTAGTACATCCACGTAGATTACAAATTACAATGACAACATATTCACCGGAAGTCCCAGGCAAAGGGAAAGCGTTCAGTCGTTCGGATAGGACGAACAACGGAGGACAACCCGTGTACTGGATGGCGTGCACGTGAAAACCTTTCACAGGCGTAATTTCACTTGCCGTGTAATCGTAAATAAATTACAGATTATCCGATCTGTATGACATTATTTACATATCACGAGTTGTATTTTGTAAGCGATAGACTTCAGTCATCAGAGAGATTTCCCAGAACACACACTGTTCAGTTTAATACAATATTCACAGAGAATCTCAACATCATGGAATATATTACACATGTTAAATAAACATGTTATACTTTACCGACCCTTTGTATCATATTTCGTATTTCAGTTAACATGTAGATAACGTTTATCTTTAGAGACAGAAATGAAATGAAATGGGGTTTAACGTCCTACTGTTCTGCTCCGAAATTGGGCTTATGAAGGCGGACGTACGCCATACAGTGTGCTATGAGGGAAATTTTGCCCGGGCACTGGCGCTACGGCCTACTTTTATATCGAATTCCAACTGCCAAGGGATATTTTACGTGCACACCAATGTGTACACGGTAACTCGGGTTTTCGTACCATCCGAACAACTAGACAGCTGTCCTTGTCAGGCCATCCGTCCAGCATCACTGACAGGAAAATCAGGATGAACTTTCTCGGCCAATGCAGGAATTGAACACCCGAGCTCTAAGCTAGCGAGCCAAAGTCTTACCAAATTAGCCAAGTGATCCCCCATCTTTAGAAACAACGAAAGCGACAATTGGAAAGTCGAAAATCGGAAAATCCAGTAAATTTCGAAAAGCTGTTTCCTGTGTTTAAAGGATCAATCCCGTTAATTAATATGTTGGAAAATAAAATTGAGGTCTTGAGACAAACAAGTATTTTGATTTTCAATGAATTTTGATAACTGAACAGCTAAATCCATGATTTTAAATGTTCCGTATACTAAACGTTAGCATGGGGCAGAACTTTATAAAAACCAAACAAGTTCTAATGATTTTCTGATAATTATTTAATGAATTGTTATTCTTAATCAGATTTTAGTGTAATATAAATGTTTCATTACCGAAAAAAGTAAAAATATGCGACAAGTCTTGTTGACTGTCCGGACGATTTAGCTGCTGTGGACGTATGTTTCGTTGCCTGGCTACCTATCTTTATTAAAACATGTTATGTTATCGGTTTGATATTATAATATTATCCGACGCCAAATTTTTTATCAGCCGGGTAACTTGATTTGCTCTGATACGGTAACCTGACCGACGTACGCCTTGTTCAAACCGGCTCGCCTATCGGCGGGCAAATCAAGCAGCCCCAATTACCACAATAATCAATGTATAGGTACAGCACTAACCCTTACCCTAACCCCTGTTAAAACACCTTTCATAAATAAACATCCCCAACCTCATCAATAATAGATGTGTCGTCACCTCCTAGGTGTTGAATATGTCATACAGTGTTCTACGAGTGAAAAAATGCCAGGAAAGCGGCGCTAGGGTCTCGTCTCAGAGGTTATTTTACGTCCACACCAGGTTAGCTCATTCATCACTGCTCCCCCCCACCCCAATAGAGAATAGAGTAGTATTATTTGTCTGCGATATCACCTCGGTGGAAGCGGACGTTAAATAAATTTCACACACAAATTAGTAATAGTTGAGGTTTACAAGGGTGTCAACTTATTTCACTTCGCCATCTTTAGCTTTCTAAAATGCATAACGTAATAATTGAAATGAAAGAGGTTTTTACGTCCTACTGTTCTGTGCTAATGAAGATGGGGATACGCCATACAGTGTGTCTGAGAGAAATTTTGCCCTATTCCTTTATCGAATTCCAACTGGCAGGCGATATTTTACGTGGACAGCAATGTCTACACGAAGCCTCCGTTTTTGACCCATCCAAAAGACTAGACAACTGCCTTGTCAGACCTCCCCTCCCCTCCCCTCATACACTTTCCCGCACCAGTGACAAGAGGAAATCACGCCAAACCTCCGGATGAACTTTCTCGGCCAACACCGGGAGCGAAATGAAATGAAATGGGGTTTAACGTCCTACTCTTCTGCTTCGACTGAGTTGAACTGAGAAGTTTTTAATTATAATAACAGTATTTAGTTTAAAATTTCTGACTTGTGTCTTTGGTATAGAATTAAAATACTTTTCATGAAATAATCTTTTATTACATCAGTATCGTCTCCCGAATAACCTGGATTCAGTCAGACAGACGATGCGTCATTGTCTATTCGTTTAAAACTAAAAAAAAGTTGTTGTGACTTATGATGTAAGGAAATAATTCTATTTATGGGTCAAATTGAATTACTTATAAAGAGCTCACATTACATCATATGTAGAACACTCACTCTGTTTGTAAACACAGTCATGAGACTTGCCCAAAATAAAACTGGAAAGTACTACATGTATTTATGAATTGAATATCTAGGAATGTTCACTAGTCCACGGGTTCACTTGTCACTGATGTTCGTTATTAGAGTTAGGGTCGGGTTAGGTTTAGAGTTAATTAGTCCACCGTTATCTATTATTTGGAAGACGGTTGGGTTAGGGTTAGGTTTAAAGGACCAATACCGATAACTTTAAGAGGAATAAAACTGCTTAATTTTGTGTTAAAATCCCTTAAAACCCATTACCTAGGCCGACCAACTAACCCGATATTTGTGATATGCTTGTAAATAACTTAAACCTGACAGTCTTCATCTGGAAATGGAGATCGTTGTATTGTACAGTATCTGGATAAACCAGACATTTTTCTATAAAAATAATATGTAGGTGAAATTTACCTTTTGTTACCAAGTACAGTATATGGGTCATTCACTGTATAGACCTATCAAGAAACGGGAATCGATTATCAGGTCACCCAATGAAAAAATTGACCCGAAATGTTAAAAGGGTTACGTGTCCGGATAAGCAGTGTTGACGTACATGTCCAAACGACTCAATATTTTGAGCTGAAACTTTGAGACGAGGTAAATACACCATGCCTCTATATTTTGGTCCATAAATTTCATAAATAAGCGGACTTTAATTTTTTAGACTCTGTTCTTATCGGGATTTAGGGGACGGATTAAATCTCCACATAAGCACCGACCTAGAATGATGAAAATTTGGTTCGTGATAATATTTTTTTTATTTAATTAAAAATACACGCAATACATTAGTTTAATTTACACAATTAGTTTCGCTGTTTTTGGTGTTGGTTTATTGATACCCATATTTATAGTATATCTAATAGCGGCAGATTATTGCACCTGCGGATTAGTGAACCCCTCTCTGAATATCAGTATATTAAATAATGTTTTTTATCTGATAATTGGGACATATTGGGCTCTTTGTACTAAACAGATTACACTGGATTAAAAAATTAATTACACAAAGATAAAGGTCTCACATTAAACCAACAGAGAAAAAAAAGAAAAGTGGTGGGATGCCGAATTTAAGAATGTTAATTTACATATTGATATACACGCTGGATTAAAAACAATCAAAGTATCAATTTAAATCAACGGAGAAAAAAAAACAGTGGTGCGATTTGCAATTTGTTAAAAACTCCCAGGCGTATAGCTTGCTCACAAAATGGTGAGCAATAACTCTATTTGAAAATCATACTAAACTTCCGCTCGCTGTTTGTCTACATTAAGCTCCGATTGAGAATAGACACGAAGCTAGTTGACCGACATTTTAATTCCTGAATCGAAATAGACGATTTTAGTCGAAAAAGTATAAATTGTGCTTTTATTTAAATAGATTGCAAAGGATTAATTAGTTTTTTTTGCGTAGCCTATAACAGATACGAACTGGAGTAGGACCGCTGTCTACAGACACTAAGCTAGTTGACCGCCATTTTAATTCCTAAGTATATTTCTAGAATTTTAAGACGTATATATTCTAAATTCATTTAATAAAATTGAAAAGGTTTAATTAGTCTTAGGAGTAGGACCACATGACAAAACAGTATACTAATATTTGAATATGGTGGCCATGTAGGGCAGAGATCTTTTCTCGAAGTAAAGTAGATATATCTCTGTGTGCGCAGAATCACAGACTATGTGGTTATAAAGTTTCGTTTATAACTAAATAAACGGGTACTAAATCTACGAAAAAAACCCAATTACTCTAGAAAAACTTTGTTTTATAATTTCTCCTCTTGGGTGACGATTTCCCCCATTGGATAATATTAAATTTCATTTAGCGCTTAGTCAATCAAAATTTGGATTTTATCTTTAGTTAAGGTTTCGAGAAACTGGGTCCGGGATCGAAATCTACGAAAACAACTACTCTAGAAAAATCTTCTCCTCTCGGGTGACGATTTCCCAAATTGGGCCACTGGACTGAGTATACGAGGAAATACTTCTATCATTGAAACTGATTTATATCGGTAAGAGTATATCATATACAAAGTAAACATCTTGTCATGGGACTAATCTCTAACTGGTAGAGAATAGATTGTCTCTAATACGTGTGTCTATTTATAGTAACAGATTATAATCTTGTCAGAAAGTAAATATTTTAGCTACAGGAATGTTTGCCTGTATAAAGAGGATACACATCTAGGTCAAACGTAAAGAGGATACACGTCAAGGTCAAACGAAAAAAGGATACACGTCAAGGTCAACAGCTACCCTCGCACAATTCTTCAAATCCAATTTCTATGAAATGTTTATTCACCAACTGCCTACGGATCTTTTACTTCACGCCAATGTGTACCCAGGACCTTGATTTTTCGCCCTATCCGATCGATTAAACTCTGTTTCATCGGGGGTCCTTTGTCCTACACCACTATGAATGAAATCCCGTTAGGAACTTCCTTGGACAACATTAGGATCAAATCCCTAATTTGTATGTATGCCTATGTATTTAGAGACGATGATGGCAGATGTCCGTGACAGAAACCTGCCCCCCCCCCCCGCTGCAAAAATTCCCGGATCCGCCCCTGCAAGTCCAAAATGGGTTGCAGGTTTGAATCACATGACTGGACGTTTGTTTAAAAGAGCTAAATCGCTAATACTTGGGGCCTAGAAATGTACCCAAATGGTTCGTAACGCATAAAATAATCTTATATGAATGTATATAAACTGATTTACATTCATTCATTTCCGTCTTTACTCTTATTTCAAATCACGTATGTACGGCGAAATACGCCTGAAGTCTAAACAGCCCGCCAATCTCTAGCATCTGGTTATTCCAGTCTACAAGTCCCTTGTTAAATAATGGGCCTGAAACGGATTATTGTACACGATTCGTATACCATTGATAATTTTTCTTATTTTATCTTAAATGTTGGATATCAGGAGCCCATCTTTTTCCGGTAAGATTACAACATCAATGTTGATTTAAATTGACAAATAATTCGTGTTTTCAGTGTTGAAGATTTTGGATGATACTGAGTTAGAGACTTAGCTACTTTAACTTATTAAATAAAAGAATCCTATTGATTTCGACAAGAGATTTGTAGGGGTTTTGGAATGTTTACCATACCCAGGAAAAAAAGCTATTAACGTTCGACATTATCTGCCTTTACTGACACCAACATTAAGCCATTGATGGAGGTTGTGGTACCGGTTCACTGTCTGCCGAACTAGGTTTCAATTATTGCCAACTTGTGGAACATTTTCGTGACGCCCATAATACGGTCGTACGTTTCACTGGCTGACAACCCATGTTTGAATATAATCAAGTTGTATTCAAATATACAACATGCTGGCTGGCAACCTATGCTTGTATATAATCAGGGTGTATTATAATATACAACATGCTGGCTGGCAACCTATGCTTGTATATAATCAGGGTGTATTATAATATACAACATGCTGGCTGGCAACCTATGCTTGTATATAATCAAGGTGTATTATAATATACAACATGTTGGCTGGCAACCCCATTGTAAATTAAATTAAGTGTAAATGGACATAGCTAACCAACTATTCCTGCGAATTTTAGTCTTACTCCTTTCCCTTTTCGCCCTTTTGCATGGCAATTTTTGTTGACAATGTGGTGTAGAAACGACGAAAAAAGGTTTGCTAATATTCATCATTTTGTGGCTGAATGATATGAGAGTTGAGAGGTTGGTTTGGTTGAATTGTAGAGCAGTAAATTGCACGTTTAGTGGTCTTCACTTTTAGTTTTTCATGGTGAACCCCAGACGTGTTTTTGAGTAAGAGGTTGACACATGTTATTCCATTAGTGTTAAATGATTCATATAATTTCCGGCGAGCCACGATGGCTAAGTGGGTAAGACGCTGGTTCGCTCGCCCTGAGGTCGAGAGTTCATCCCCTTGTTAGTTATGCAGACGGAGGGCTCGACAAGGACAGCTATCTAGTCGTTCGGATGGGACGATAAACCGATGTCCAGTGTACACATTGACGTGCAAGTAAAATATTCCTTGACAGTTGGAGTTCGATATAAGAGTAGGTCGTAATGCTGCTTCCCGGGCAAAATCATACTGTATGGCGTATACCCGTCTTCATTAGCCGTTAGGAGCAGAATAGTAGGACGTTAAACCCCATTTCATTTCATATACTTTGCGCTTGTTGTATGTTTCGATTTTCCAGATCTAGCTAGAGCAGTTTTTTGTCAGATGACGAGACAAATCTATTTCATGTTTATTTGCATCATTTATAAACTATGTAAATTAATAGTAATAGTATCCATTATGTAACGACACGAATTCCGTATTAATTAACGTAGTTTTTAACCATTTGATATCAAAAGTTACATAAAACCTGTTTGTTGCTTGTTCTTCTGTAATTTAGCAGTCATTAAATTTCTCATTTTAAAGATATTTGTATCAATTTTGTTTTTCTGTAAAATCGATATTTCAGTTCGCAAAACATCATGTATATTAAGTTACTGGTTCCAAAGTCTATTGTCATATATTATGTTTCCCGCTCTTGAAGATGTAACCATGTTTTTGTGTAAAACTGTGATGTTACGTCGTGACTATCCGTCGTCCAGGCACTAACGAGAAATGGAATTAACCATTTCCTGTGCTCGGTGGGACTTCCACGTTGTGTACTTGTTTTACTTAATAATCAATTAGCTCTGGAACACTGTATTGTTATAAACATGTTTATATATCTTTGTAACATCCATAATACAAAGGTTTTATTATCAGGAAACTACACACAAATATGGCATTAAAAACAAGAGCTAAATCTGGCCATTGCAGGTATTTCTTTGGGGTCTGAAATCTATTGATAAGACATTTATCAATGTGAAAAGTTCACGATGCCATCTTATGTGTCTGATTGTGTTTGGATAAGGAAAGATTATTGGCACGCGGTTGGTCTTTCCGAGAATAGTTCACATTCTTGCCCACTCCTTCAGAATAAAACTGCCCGTGTCAATCAACTGTCCATGGATCGCTTGTATATCTCAAAGATCTTCTTTACCATTATTAACCCCCACGACAGCTCCTCGCTTAACGCTCCTTTCATGTAGCAGCATCGAAACCCTGGAACATCTCCTTTAAACAACCAGTTCAAGTTTCGGGGTTATAAAAAAAATCTAGAAACAGATGAATTGTTCCGAAAAGCCTTTATATGATCATCTAAATTTACCAGTTTTCTAAACAATTGTTAAATTTTATTTTTAAATTAGTTTATTATCTAGTTTTAATAAATATTTTTGAGTTTTGACTTGATTTTTTAAATTCTTTTCTACTATTAAACGAAACCAAAAGCGCAAATTCTATTGAATTGTAATCAAAAATACAACCGATTGAATTTGAATACGGTTGTGGCTGTGTTGTGTAAGACTTTGTACTAATAATGTTCTCTGTTTTTCCGTTTATGTGATTATTGTAATTTTGTATTAGTAGTATTGCTTGAGAGAAGCTCGCCGAATTGAATTGTTTGCGCTATACAAATTAATTTTTATTCCTAATATATTGTACTAAATTGTTCTATATTTTACCAATATTGTTCTATATTTTACCAATATTGTTCTATATTTTACCTATATTTTATCTATATTTTACCTATATTTTATCTGTATTGTTCTATATTGTTTTATATTTTACCTTTATTATTCAAAAATTTTTCTATATTTTTACCAATATTGTTTTATTTTGTATACTATAAAATTTTCTTTTGTTCAAGAGCGCTGTACAATTTAAATTAATTTAACCCCAATTTAACTTTAATTTAACCTCCCTATTTGTATTTCCCACTCTGATTACATTCGGGAAGTTTGCAATTTTTCAAGGGTAGTTTCTTGTCTTGTGAGTTGTCAAAGATACAATATATTTATCTTTCAAGAAAACCAGATATCGCTGTATTCAATAATACTGTCTCAATGACTTGAATAAATAAAATGAGGCTACTTTTCTACTGTTCTGCTCCGAACTGGGATAATGAAGATTTAAAGAAATATATTGATCCTGTTGTCAGTGATACTATAATTGAATATAAAACATCTGAATTGTTGACAGTTGATCCAGTTTGTCATATCACCACCCTAGTATCACATGCTATACACCAACAAGAGGCAGAGGCCATCCATGTACAGGACAACCGTCGACTACTACCGCAACACTGACTACTTCTACGGCACTGTCTACTACGACTGTACCGACTACTACTACGGCAATTGTGGGACCTACTACTACTGCGGCACTGACTATCACTGCGGCACCGACTACTACTGCGGCAATTGTTGGACCCATCAGAATTTAGATACACGGCGAATTGTCTGTACTACAAAGAGGTGGGTAATACGTCGTTTGGTCATCGGAGGTGGGTGGCTAAATCGTAGCATAAAGTCTGCCATTGAGTCAACTGGTTTGGTTTCGAATCCCCGGTTGTAGGTGACAAGGAGTAGGGTCGCCTGTTCAACTTCGTGGGTTTTCTCCGAGTCCTCCGTTTTCCTTATACTTCTAGAGACCCCTACGAGAAACCGAATTTTTGAAATAGAATTAAACCATAAGTTAGTCCCGAAATGACTTAGTTTGTGTCGTGTGGACTTTAAACCCCATCTCTCTCTCTCTCTCCCTCTCTCTCTCTCCCCCTCTCTCTCTCTCTCAACGTATGGGTAATTTGCGGACGACCAATGAGCACCATACAACGGAAGTACTGCTTCACGTCTTGCGTCGTTGCCATAGTTACATTATCAAATGTAGATGTTGCATCGCCACGGAGTTTTGATGCCTCCAGTTCCTAGTCCCAACTTAAAAACTCTGCGAGCGAAGGAATTAATAATTTTCGTGAAATACAGAAATAGTCCAACAATTAACACTGAATGGATAGTACCTCCATTTCTCTTATTATAAGTGCTGTATTTTAATATTCACAAGGCCACTGTATAGTTGTTCGGATGGGACGAAAAACCGAGGTCCCTTGTTCACGTAAAAGATCCCTTGGCAGTATTCGATATAAGATCAGGTCGTGGCACGAAACTTCCCTCATAGCACACTGTATGGCCTATGCCTGTCTTCATTAGCCCAGGTTAGGAGCAGAACAGTAGGACGTTAAATTCTTTTCATTTACTTTTATATTCAGATCACAGGGATGGCCTGTTGGTTAAAATACACGGTGACCATCGTGGGTGTTTTACAGAATCGCGTTTGTTCTCCGATCTGTAAGTTAAAATATTTAATTTGTAATATTTAATTTATCTATAATATTATATTTATCTAACATATTCAATATATCTATAATATTTAATATATCTATAATATTTAATTTATCTATTATATTTAACTTATCTATAATATTTAATATATCTATAATATTTTATTTATCTAACATGTTCAATATATCTATAATATTTAATATATCTATAATATTTAATTTATTTATTATATTTAACTTATCTATAATATTTAATATATCTATAATATTTAATTTATCTATAATATTTAATATATCTATAATATTTTATTTATCTAACATATTCAATATATCTATAATATTTAATATATCTATAATATTTAATTTATCTATAATATTTAATTTATCTATAATATTTAATTTATTTATACTAATTTAATTTAATAATTAATTTTAAAAGCATATCCTTTTAAATTTATATATATCTATTTGTCTGTATATTTAATTCATAAAGTATTTGCCTTTAAATTTTTCTATATATTTAGTTTAAAAATTATATTCCTTTAAATTTATCTATAATATTTAATTGATAAAGTATATTCCTCTAAATTTATCTATATATCCGATTTATAAATTATATTCCTTGAAATTTATCTAGAAAATTTTAAAGTATATTTTTTAAAAATTTATCTATATTATTATATCTAATTCATAAAGTATATTCCTTGAAATTTATCTATAATATTTGATTTATGAAATATATTCCTTGAAATTTATCTGGAATATTTAATTTTTAAAGTATATTCTTTTAAATTTATCTTTTTATTTAATTTATAAGATATATTCCGTCCTTTATATTTATCTATAATATTAATTTATAAAGTATATACCTTTTAATTTATCTATATATTTAATTTATAAAGTATATTCCTTTAAATTTATCTGTAATATATTCAGGTCAATATATCAGTCAGTGGGCGTATTATCCGCATCCGCCTTGGTTGATATCGCAGACAAGTGTTTGCAAGTTGAGCAAGTGATGCCCCTTTTACATAATTAGTGCAAGGATGTTTTTGTTTTTTTTGGAACTAACTATAAAGGAAGTATAAATTGTCTGATTAAGCAGGGATCCGCGAGCTGCCACAATCTCATTCTTATAACGCCTTTATTTTATTTACGCAGCCCTTCCAAATATAACTGGAAACGCAACCTGTGATGACGAGCTGGAATTCTATGCGGATGGTGTTCGATATATACATGATAACGATAAAATATGGAATGTCCCGTCACCCATCAACATATCTGGTAGTACACAAGTTTTAGCAATGAGGTGTGAGAATGTATTAGGGGGGTGTGGTCTCAACGTTGCCCTGAGTAACGGAATTCAAACGGACACCAGTTGGAAATGTTCAGACGAAAGGGAGGATGGCTGGGAAAATGTCAAGTAAGTTTAATCGTTAATGTGTCAATTGAAGACTGGTGTGCAACATCTGCTCACCATCAACTATGCCACATCGTTAATAGTGTATGGTCAAGCCTGGAAATAAGGCACTAGTCGCAAATAATGTCAGCCACATATCCAGACTTTGGTGCGTATCATTTTTTAGGCACTGATTTGTTTTTTTATTGATATTGTTAATACATGTTCGGCACCAAGCTGAAAATGTCAGGTACTATTTCATAAGTGCCTGACATTTTGTCAGGTACCAGCCGTTATTTTCAGGCTCGAGTATGGTACAATTTTTTTTCAATATTTCGCTAGCGCGTAGGGATCTGTAGTAGCAATATGTTTGTGTGTGAGCGACCCAGGAAAAACCCCACGGTGTTACCCAGGCCACCATACGTCTTGTCACATACAAGCGTTTGATTTAAGGTAAGGACAGATGATTTTATTGGGCACGGCTTAAACCACTCGACCATCCACATCCCGTTCCCCAATTACAGAAGATAATTATACATTCTTGCAACATATGACAGATCATGACAAATACTGACATTATATAATTATTTCTTTGGGTAGTATTCCAAACTGTTTTCGAATATGAATGAAGTCTGTGTCACCACAGGCCCGTGACTGTACAGCGCAGTGGACGCTTACGGCTAGTCCCCGGATCCATTCACTCTTTTTGAATTCTTTGTGTTTGTGGTCTCTTAGTATGATGTCTTGTCTGTATATTTGTTTTTGTGTAGAATTGTGTGTGGTTCAGTCCCCCTGCACTTACTATTAGAATAAAAACAACAAATTTCTGGGGGGTGTGGGACAAAAAGGGCATAGTAATAAATTTAGGGTTTGTTTGATTGTCCTTATCCAACTCCCGTCGATTAGGGCTATAAGATCGGGGCAGGGCCGTACCTAGCGGGGTGTAAGGCGTATATTGCACCCCAGGTAAGTAAGGCGCCCATTTCAATTATAAGATAATACACCTGATTATGATCAACATCAGTAACTAGTTTTCAATCAGTCTGTTTCATATCTGTGTGAGATATAATAAACATACATTAGGCAAGAGCTAAATCTGTCCACTGGAAGTCTTTCTTTCAGACCTGAAATGTTAGCTAAATTATTAATTAGACATTAATTAACATATCCAGACCATAATCAACTCCCGATGGCATCGCTTTAGTTATGATGATCGAGACTAGTAGCGCGGAAATTTCACTTGCTTAATTTTCATTTCATAGTGGATCAGTTTGACTGAAATTTCAGCAAATGGCCTTTGCATTATCTAGGTTTTAACTATTATAGTGGGAACTGCTAACTTGTTATCTAATCTCCCACAATATATCTCCAAGCATTAGAATGCTATGATATAGGTATATGCGCCATAAAGATGGTTTCATTTCTGTATAATAACATTGCTATTTTAAATTGTAACATGCTTCAGGGTAAACCCTGCGTTTTGATTGGTCAATTAGACACTGTCTATTGAACAATAACACCCTTCTGTTTTAGTAATGTCTTTTAAAATCCTAACAAAGCATGTTACAATGTCCTGAGATTTTACATTAGAACCCTCGACGCTACGCGTCTCGGGTCCTAATGATCTCAGGACATGTCTATTGGACAATAACACCCCTCTAAATGCGAAACAGGAAGTGTTTATCTCCTAAATGTCTCTAATTTTTTTTTTACATCGAGCATTTGTCTAATACCATTAAACTTATTGCAGTTTTGACGACAGTGACTGGAGAAATGCTAAACTGTTGCCGTTTTGGATTTGGACAATTGCGGATATAAATGCTTTTGGTGTCATTTATTGTAGAAAATCCTTCAATAGCACGATGAGTATGTATAGCAATGTAACTCTTGTTAAACACGTGAACTCCCGTATATTAATTAATTCACACACTTTGGATAACACCGAGTAGTTCAGTTCAGTACATTGATATAGCATGGTGGTTTTATTGGAAGTCGCAGTGGCTAATTGAGTAAGACGCTGGGATCGCGGGTTCATCGGGTTTATCTAGCGCGGCTTCCCCTTATCAGTTAGGCAGGACCGAGGGCCTGGTAAGGACAGCTGTCTTGTCGTTCGGATGGGACGAAAAACCGAGGTGCCCTGTACAAATTTTCGTGCACATAAAACATCCTTTGGCAGTGGGAATTCGACATAAAAGAAGATCATAGCGCCGCTGCCCGGGAAAAAGCTCCCTCATAGCACAGTGTACGGCGTATGCAGTCTCCATTAGGCCTGTCGGAGCAGAACAGTAGGGCGTTAAACCCCATTTCATTTTATTTCGGTATATTTAGTGTTAGGTCGACAAGTCTCGCCGTTACAATAGATCGTAACGAATCTACGGGTCAGACTTCACGAGTCACGTCTCGGCAGTTGCCAATGGTTGTTAAACCGTCCATCAGTCGCTGATTTCTTTGCTTGGAAAGGAAGCACGATGATGCTTCAGTCAGCTGTATCCTGTCCCGACAGCAAGCAAAATAATGAATAACAAAAAAAATCGAATAATCCATATTTTTCTTTGGTAAAAAGTATATATTCTATTTGCCGATGTCTTTGCATCCCGACTGCAAGCAAAATAATGATGAATATCATTAAGACTATGGATAATCCATGTCTTTCTGGGGTAAGAAGTGCCCCCGGAAGCCAAAATAGTCCAAACTTGGTTATATTTAAACGACGTCTAAAATGTTGTTGTTTTTTTACCCTAATGTTTCAACTATGATTTAAATGCTTCACATTCCATTTGTTTATACTAACATGACTATTCCTTTGTTTTCTTTTATTGATTTGTATATACATGTATGTGTTTTTATAATCATATCTACGTTATAGAAAGCGATTATTATTTGTTGTATTTGTTATGCAGTCCATCGATACATAACTGGACACGTGTACTGTAGAGATACCATGGAATTCTATGCTAACGGTGTACGATATAAACATGATAATGATAACAAGGCGGATGTTGCGTCACCCATCAACATACCTGGTAGTACACAAGTTGTAGCAATCAGGTGTGAGAACTGGGCATGGACGCGTGGTCTCAATGTGAACTTGAGTAATGGAGTTAGAAGTGATGCAAGCTGGAAATGTTCAGATGAAGAGGAAGATGGTTGGAATGATGTCAGGTAAGATGAACCATTGTATATTGGTTATGTTAGTACTCTGAACATGGTAATATACTACCACTCGGCAAATCTCGGCACATTCCGTAAACTACATCTAGCCTCGGCTGTATGACAGTAAGTGATATGTACCTACGCCCATACATTTGCGATGCGGCTACCGATTTACTTTAACAGGAAAACTTGACGCTATTACACAAATTGGAACCTATTCGGCTAGCGACCTATTCGACCTGTTCGTTGGAAACCTATTTAGAATAAAGACAACAGTCGCCTTAACTCATCTATTTATCAACCAATAAAATCCAAGTAGAATATATTATTTTTTATCCATTCCTTTAGCGCAGAAAAGAGGTGTAATTTCGTCAGCTGGATCGGTCGAATAGGTCGCTAGCCAAATAGGTCGCCAACTTGTGTTCGGAATGGGCGAGGCCATGTTTCATCCGGAACCTTTAAAGTAGTTTCAATATGGCGGAATTCATCATACAGCCGAGTTTAGATTTTCCGAAATCTTCCGAGGTTTGCCGAGTGAATATACCACCTGTAACGGATTGTCTATATGTTTACTTTAAACGTAGTAGCCACGGTGGCTTAGTAGGTAAGACGCTTGGTCGCTAGTCTTGAGCAGGTGCGGAAGTTCAACCTTTTTTTTTGTCCGACGTGGTTTCGCCTTGTCAACGGTGCAGAACGGAGGACCCGACAAGTAGAGCTGTCTAGTTATTGGGACGAGACGAAAAACAGACGTCCCATGTATATATTGGCATGCATGTAAAAGATCCCTTGGCAGTTGGAATTCGATATAAGAGTAGGTCATAGCACACTGTATGGCGTATGCCCGTCTTCATTAGCCCAGTTTAGGATCAGAACAGTAGGACGTTAAACCCCATTTTATTTCATTTTGTTTCACATTAAACCTGTCTCTGCTCACGATTATATCAGAATGGCTTTGTTTTTTATACGCCCACTTGCGTCCGTCCACCCGTCCACAATTTGTTTGTCAAATCACAATTGTTGTCCCATTTACGCAAGGTTGTGGCCACCATATATGTCGCAATTTATATCCGATTTGTATAAAACTTAAAATTACACATGATGTATATTCCAAACATCTTGGTTCCAGTAGACATTAACACGTGTCAAACAGTAAAATCCTGTGACCGATTATACGAAAAATCGTCTTTTTTTTTAGCTTGTTCTCTGTCCATTTCTTGCAAAATGCGGACGTTTCGCGCATCGCTACCGCTTGTTTTTATATTGATTAGCTTTCTAGATTGAATACTTATCTTATCTCAATGTTATTATCATAGGTTTAACGACAGTTCTTGGAGAAATGCTGAATTGATAGATAATTTTAATACATACTGGATTTGGACGACTGAGGATGTGTACGACTCCAGAGACACGATTTACTGCAGAAAGTTCATCGGAGGTAACATATATATATATATATGCATACATTTAGATATCAAAAATATCCTTAAAGAATCCGATAACCTATAACCTAAACATTACAATATTATAATAATAATAATGTACATTTGTAATTGCGCTAACTCCATCCATATTGCATGCTCTAAGCGCGGGGATAATGGCTAATCCTGATAATATGTCACAAACAAATGAGTTTTGAGTTTGGATTTGAACACAGCTAATGATTGAGAACTCTGTATCTCCAATGGTAAGTTGTTCCACAAGCGCGGTCCACAGACACTGAAGGCTTTATCCCCATATGATTTCAGTTTAGCCAATGAGGGCTTATTTTGTGAGCGAAGTGGTCGATTTGGTTGATATGTTTTGATTAGATCCGTGAGGTAAGATGGGGAAAGATCATATGTTGACACATATAAACCAATGTTAGAATCTTGAAAGTTATCCGGGCTTCTATTGGTAACCAATGTAATGATTTTAAGATGGGAGTTATGTGAGAATACTTTTGTGTTCTTGTTATTATTCTGGCAGCGGTGTTTTGAATTTTTTGGAGTTTTGCACACAGGTTTTGGGGAATTCAAATCAAACGTAAACAGTACAAAATTTTAGAACGTGAACAGTGCAATATCTTATAACGTTAACAGTACAATATCTTATAACGTAATCAGTGCAATATCTTATAACGTTAACAGTACAATATCTTATAACGTTAACAGTACAATATCTTATAACGTAAACAGTACACTATCTTATAACGTAAACAGTACAATATCATTTAACGTAATCAGTACAATATTTTGTAACGTAAACAGTACACTATCTTATAAAGTAAAAGGTACGACGCAGACAGTACAATATCCTGTAACGTACACTATACTGTAACGTAGTTTATAACGTCAACAGTGTGACAATATTTTATGACAATACACTATCTTATAAAGTAAAAAGTACAACGCAGACAGTACACTATCCTGTAACGTAAACAGTGTATACCAGTACATACAATATTTTATAACGTCAACAGTGCATACAATATTATAATGTGAACAGTACATTCAATATTATAATGCCAACTGTACATTATGTTATAACGTCACCAGTACATACAATATCTTATAACCTCAACTGTACAGTGCCTTATAACGTCACTGGTACATACAATATCTTATAACGTCAACTGTACAGTGCCTTATAACGTCACTGGTACATACAATATCTTAAAACGTCAACTGTACAGTGCCTTATAGCGTCACCAGTGCATACAATATCCCCCTACTCCTTGCCACGTTCAAACGAAAAAATGGAACTGCGCCATTCAGGATATACTACCAGTCACACACGATTCATTCTTTTACATGGAATATTTTTTGTTTTGTTTTTCAGCCCCGAGTTTTGATCATCAAAGTATCAATCAACGAAATGCATCATATAGTAAATCTAATGTTGTAAATAATACCGTAGACCTAAACAGAGTTTTCGAAACCATTTATACATCACGAAAAATGGGCTGTTCCAGAGCCTGTACAGAAAATGCTGATTGTAGACGATATTTATATTGTTCAAGTAATTCATCCTGTAATTTATATCAAGATGGCGGAGATTGTTTTATGTCTGGTGATACAACTGGTTGTTCCTGTTACACACAGGTCAGTAGTTTAAATTAAAATGAATCAACGAATTTGGGTTAAGTATGTACTCACCTTCACTCTCTCGTAATGCTGCCCCCAATCAAAGTAGTCAATATGTACATACACCGCCCTCCCCTCTCCCGTTCACCTCACAATTCTTCTCCCCATTTACCGCACAATAGTAATAGGCTGGTCTATTTACCGAATTCTATCCAATTCTGATTAAATACTACCCAATACCGTCTTATCGGGGAGTTGGGATGGCCTAGTGGTCTGGAGTGCCGTGCTTCGACCTCTAGCTGACCGGTCACATCTGGCTTGCTCTGGAGTGAGTGTATGTGGCATGGAGATAGGGGCGCCTTCCCGACATCGTGGGTTTCCTCTGGACACTCCGGTTTCCTCCCACTGCTAAAGTCCCAAGCGAATTATTGAAATAAAATTGAAACCATATGTTAGTCCCAAAATGACCTAGTGTGTATCGAGTGTACATTAAACCCCATTTGTCTCTCACACCGTCTTATTATTATGGATAGGAAACCGACTCTAGTTTCGGTATGGATTCCCCTCGCACCTCTTCCCCCATCCCCAATCCAATGTCAACTCTTCTGAAGTAATGAATAGTAAACGGACATGACACGTTACCGGCTAGTCACAGTCCACTTTCGTGTCTACCTATACCATTCAGATCAACAATAGTTGAAGTTTGTTTATTGAACAGAATATTCGCTGCGAGGACTCAGATTGTACCTGTCCTTCAGGTAAATATGGAGAAGGATGTCAAGATACCATTTCAGGTAAAGTTAAAGAATTGAAATAGATTTAAAATTAACGTACACCGCTTACTTCAAGTTAAAACATTAGAATATTTATAAAATTAAACTACACAGCTTACTTCATATTTTAAAATATTGGAATATTTTCATATACAAAGTCAAGTTACTTTTAACAAATTTTCACGAAATTATTGCGAACATGAAATTATTGCGAGAGGGCCTCGCTCGCAATTGTCGCAATAATTTCATGCTCGCAATAATTTCATGTTTTACAGTATTACAAAATCCTATATAGGATTTTTGCCCGGGCAGCGGTGCTACGGCCTTCTCTGATATCGAATTCCCGCCGAAGTTCTTGTCAGGCCCTATGCCATGCACCACTGACAAGGGAAAACCACAACGGAAAATATTCATGAGTTGTTCATAGCAGAAATTCGCATTTTTCTCCCAGCGAATGTCATTTACAAGTATAATGTAGCTAAGTCTAAATTCAATATCATTCATGCCGTGATCTTATCGGGAAAAGATTGGCCTCTGATATGCAATATTTAACACAAAATAAACATTTTACAACTGGTACACGAATCGTGTACCATAATGCGCTTCAGCCCCAGTTCTCGCAATGTAGACTGGAATAATCAATGCCAGAAATTTGCATTCGATTAAGACTGTTGGCTTATTTCGTGGAACGTAACTGATTTGAAATTAGAGTAAAACGGAAACCATTGAATGTAAGTCAGTTTTTATACATTTATATTAGAGTATTATATGTGTTGCGACCCACTTCCATCAATGTTAGCGATTTAGTTCCTTTAAATATTGTTATATAAAAAACGTTATGAACGGGATTTACGTTATTATTGATTATTTTCTAGATTGAACTGAGGGTTCCCATAAAGGTTTCCACCAACTAAAACTGTATTGACGCTTTTGAAGAACTCTGGCAGAATATAAAGAGGGTCTTGGCAATGTTGAGTCTCACAAATGTCTAGGAATGACACAAGTACTATATCTACTTGATAATCCAAACCTACAGCTTACGGGTAGTCCTGATTAAACCAGATTTATCAACTTGCGTCAGTCAATTCACCAACTTTGATGTTGGTAATAAATCGACATCCTATAAATCATATATTGGTGGCTTTGATGGTAATGGAACAACATGTGAGGACAGTTTTACTGGTACTATTTACTTGAACAACAATACCTTCTCCACATATGATACTGATAATACAGGAACCTATGGTTGGGCCAAGAGCTAAGGGGGCCGATGGTGGTAAAATAGTTATCTCGTCTCCACCTGTAGCTTTTTAACCGGAACAATAGATGACTCAGGAACAAAGACAACGTTTCAGATTCCCCGTTGAATGAAAAATATCTACAGTTACAAAGGAATTGATTAAATTAGTTTCGACACACGGTTTATTTTGAACACTATGAATTTGAAACTTGCTTTAATTTGTAACTGGTAATCACGAGCGCGCTGGATCATTAAGCCTGTCATTGAGTCAACTGACGTGATTTCTAATCCCCAGTTGTACGGAAAAGGAGTAGGGTCGCCTGTTCAACCTCGTTGGATTTCTCCGGGTCCTCTGGTTTCCCCCACTGCTATAGATCCCTACGTGCATGCGAATTATTGAAATAAAATTGAACAATATTTTAGTTCCGAAATAGCCTACTTTGTGTCGAGTGGATGTTTAAACCCCACCTCTCTCTCTCTCTCTCTCTCTCTCTCTCTTAATTGGTAGCTAGGATATGGAAGTTAATTCTGTTTATGTGTATACATATTGTTTGTGTTAATATTTAGTTTGTCTCTCGTATGTTTCCCCATATGTTTGTCGCACTATATCCCGGTTGGAGCTGACCGCCATTAAATTTCCATATCTCCACACTCAAAACTGAAACATCTTGGTGACAGACGCTTTAGTGTAGTGGCTCCTAAATATTGTAGAATCATTTGCCATTGAAAATCCGAAACAGTGAAATTTTGACTACTTTCAAATCACAGCTAAAGACTCACTTATTTCGAGAATGCGATGATAATTAGACTTTCTGTTCACTGTGTATCCAAACTGTGTCTCATTGCGCTTTGAGCATGCATTTGGATGGATTTGGCGCTCTACAAATGTACACTATTATTATTAATTGATTATACAAATGAAGCCGATCATAGATGACAAGTGGGCATTCAGACTATGCAGCGCCAGCCAAATGGACAAATTAAAAAGAATAGGGGTGGTGTCATCACCCTATTAGTTTTGACGTTTACCAATGCGTTTTAAAAGACAATCCATATAAAAGCGAATTAAATATGATTAAGAAGGAACATGGCGAGGGAATTGAGCAGTGTTTTAGTAAATCTGTCGTTATATATTTCCTGATTTTACTGATTAACGGTGCATTATGCGAGATTAGATAACGAGCCTTCGCTCCACCCAACTATTTGTATCATTGTCTGTTGTGGGCCAAGGGTGTAAGAGCTAACGGAAAGATATTCCAGATTAATTTATGAAAAAAAAACCTAGTATGTTTGATTGATTGTATCGGTTTTAACAATGGTATCTGATTACCACTTTGTGTGGTATCAAATGTTTGATTGATTGTATCGGTTTTAACAATGGTATCTGATTACCACTTTGTGTGGTATCAACTTTTACTCCTTGATATCGAAACTTATAAAACACCGAACAAAAACTCAAATATTGCCATATACACCCCACCTGATAAACATAGGAAAGTAGAGCAAACTTGAAACAAATACACAAAACTGACCATTCGCCCCCCCCCAACCCCCTATAAACAACGGTATCTAATTACGACTTTACAGGGCATCAACTTTTATAACTTGATTTATATCTTGTAAAACGCAGAACAAAAACTCAATTATGATATAAGTTTCAACAGAATTATTCTCATTTGAGTTTCATCTCTTGAAAGGTAAAGCAAACTGGTATACATAAAACGGACCTATATATTTAATACCTTCCTGTTTTAGAATACGTCATCATGTAAATTGTTTTTGAAAACCATACCATTGGTTCATCTATTCATTATAAATAGTTAAAATATCATATATCTAAATCTCGAAATATTTGCAGCAAAATATGTCACCATGTTGAACCCAAACAATGATGAATAAATTATGTATCCTGAACTCGGTTTATCGGTTGGCATCTTTTCTTTGTCTTTCCAGTGAGTACCAGTGTTAAAATTACAGAACCAAAGATCCAAATCTCGATATTTATGTAGTAAAATGATAGCCATAAATGATATACATTGCCCATCAGCTAAATCCATGATATGAAATGTTTCGTATACTAAACATTAACAAGGGGCAGAGCTAAAAGCCAGACAAATTCTGATAATTTTAAAGCCGTACATAATCGCCATACTTGTTTTCAATATGTAGAACAGGCATGGCGATTGTATGGCGCACGCCCGTACGCACTTCGCAAAACTCGACAGATTCCGGAACCTACATCTAGTATCGGCTGTATGACAGTAAGTGTTATGTACCTACTCCCATACATTTGCGATGCGGCTACCGGTTTACTTTAACAGGAAAACTTGACGCTATTACAAACAAACAAGACACCATGGGCGCAACCGAACACAAATTGGGAACCTATTCGGCTAGCGACCTATTCGACCGATCCAGATGCAACCTGTTTGTAGGAAACCTATTTAGAATAAAGACAACAGTCGCCTTAGCTCATCTATTTATCAACCAATAAAATCCAACGTTACATTGTATGTCTATCAAATTAAAGTAAAATATATTATTTTTTATCCATTCCTTTAGCTCAGAATTACAGCTGGATCGGTCGAATAGGTCGCTAGCCAAATAGGTCGCCAATTTGTGTCGGTATGGGCGCAGCCATGTTTCATCCGGGACCTTTAAAGTAGTTCCAATATGGCGGAATTCGTCATACAGTCGAGACTAGATGTAGGTTCCGAAATCTGTCGAGTTTTGCCGAGTGGCCCGTACGAAAACAGAGGCAGGCTACGCCCACATCCAGTATATACCTTGTTAACAACACTGCCCACAAACCCATCTATATTCAGCTTACCGCGAATGTCTGCTCTGGAGTTACCTGCCCTTTCCCAAACAATTTGTTAATGCGATACAAGAGACTACAGTTTTGAAGCATTGGGTCCTGAGAGGACGAACCTTATTGATTTTGTAAAATGAGGCATTCTCCCGTAATCTGGAAAAACCTAGCATGTTAAATTTGGTGAAAATTGAGCCAGACCCATATTTGGACTTTGTACACATGTATATAATAATAGTTTTTTTTCTCCTTCACTGAAAAGGCTTCTAATTATCTTCATCTAAAAAGACAAAAAAAATTTGTTTAATATTCAGTAGCTTAATTCTGAAACAAAACAGTTTTCCTTTGTTTTCTCAAATCTACATTCAACAGTGTTACTAGGTTTTTCCAGATTACGGGAACATTGTTGGGATCGTGAAGTGTTTCTATATGCTTAAGAATCTATTATGCTTTTGATTTATTTTGTTTCTAGTCAAGGACTAGGACAGTGTATTTCACAAAACAAGGGCGTTAGGCAATCGATTAGTCCGGAGTGCCGCTGTCTGGGCAAATTTCCCCCAAAGCTCACCACTCATAGCCCCCAAGATAAGTCTAGACAACATTTTTTTCTCATATCCCTCAAAGCTCACTACGTTGCGCATACTCGTCTATATAGCCTGGTAGGAGGCCAAACATGATTTAATTTCAAATATAATTCATGTGATTATACGATACAACGGAAATTGCTTGAGATGTTGAAAACTAAATTTAAACACAGATTTTCCTCGTGTTGTTTTATTATCGTATTATGTGTTTGATTTATAACCAACCGTTTCCTCAATAAACATTTAAATATTAAAAGAGAGAGATGGAGATAATTAAAGATACTCTGTTTTTGAAATCCGTGATATTTAGGAGATGTTTATCAACAGTGTAACATGCTTTTTTATGATTATAAAAGAAATTACTAATACATAGGGGGTGGTATTGTCCAACAGACAGTGTCAAATTAACCAATCAAAACGCATAATTAATCCTTAAGTATGTTACAATGACCATAACAGGTGCGGATCCAGGAATTTTTGCAGGAGGGGGTTTGCCAGCTTTCGGTTAGGGAAATCTGCCATCATCGTCTCTAAATTACATAGGCATACATACAAATTGAGCTTTTTAAACAGAGAAATCGTTTTATACTGAAGTAGGATCACTTTGTGATGTAATTTCGTTGATGCAGGGCATTATTTTTTTTATGTAGCTGAGCAGCCCTGCATAACTGTATATGGCTGAGAGAGAGAGAGAGAAATGAGGTTTAACGTCCACTCGACACAAACTAGGTCATTTCGGCACTAACATATGGTTTAATTTTATTTCAATAATTCGTTGGCGCGTAGGGGTCTTTAGCAGTAGGAGGAAACCGGAGGATCCGGAAAAAACCCACGAGGTTGGAAGATTTTAAAGGCGCTAAACCTCTAACTCAATATTATCAATAATATTGGAAATTAAAAACATGAACTACAATTCAATATTGATCCATTTCAATCAATATTGATCCTAATATCAAACATTTCAGACATTTTAACCAGTACACGAATCGTGTACTCTATGGTTTCGGGTGTCATTTGTAATAATTGATGACAAACATACCCTACAAGTAATTAGTAATGTCTGATCCACAAACAACAAAATAATGATAATAATAAAAACATGTAGAATGGACTAAAAAGGCGTAAACTGTTCACGTATTTCACAGGAACATAATAAGTAGATTGGAAATTACAATAATAATTTTAAACAGTTGTATATGTATCATTTTATATTATATCATATCAATATGTAATTTAGACCCATTTCGTCTATTTTTAAATTTCAAAAAGTAGAGCTGCCGTCCCTTTAAATATCAGTAGAGTAGAGCTGCCCTCCCTTTAAATATCACTATTAATGATTGTGTCAAGTGAATTTCAAGTCCCGTGTTACAATCTTTTCCTCGGTTGATAAATAATTCATCATTATTCAAGTTAAATTATATATTTCCAATTCCTTAAAATAGTTATTAAATTATTCCTCATTAGCTGGAATTTACCGTGGTGTATACAACACAAACTAGGCCATTTTACTGTAACGAATCTCTTAAAGGACAATATTGGTGTCCCTCATTATCACATATGTGGTAGAGCTGGTTAAACACGTTCTAGATATAATTTCAACACATAGATCACTGCAACAATAGCTGCGTTATTAAGAATTTAAGAAAGAATATTGACGAGCGCAAACAGAAGACACGCGAGTTATCCTTCTATTAGTACATGTAAGTGCAGGAGGACCGCACTACACGAAAAACAAAAACCTATACGATTAACCTGCGGAAAATATCAAATCAAGTGAATGGATCCGGGGGCCTGAAGTGACGCCAATAATATTGTCCTTTAACAATCACTTAATTAGACAGAGGGGGTCTCTAGATGTGGTGGAGGTTAGTCACCTACAAAACTGGCGTCCAAATCACGCAAGAGGATTCATTGAGAAAACTATCGATCACTTGCACACCGCCTCCCCCCTTAACACTCCCACCGCCTCATAACTTTCTAACCTATACAACTGGATCTCTGAAGCTAAGTCGTTTATTTCTTAACCCGATATAGGCTTATGTTTACCGATATAAGCTGGGGTGGCAGAATAGTTAAACGTGCGTGCCGAATCAAAAGGTCTGCCATTGGGTCAAATGGCGTAATTTCGATCGATTCCCTGCTTTAATGTAAGTGACAAGGTGTGGATTGCTTGTCTAACCTCGTAGGTTTTCTCCGGGTCCTATGGTAAATTCCACTATTGACAAAACAAATATTAAACCATATGTTAGTCACGCACGAGATCACCTAGTTTGTGTCGAGTGGACGTTAAACCCTATCCCCCTCCCTCCCTTTCTCCGTTATAAGCTAATGCTTACTTCAATATAACACCATTTTCTGTGACGGACAACCCAACGCCATTGAGCAGTTTAATGGATAAATACATTATTATTATTACTATTAACCAGTTGCACTATAGCAACTTGAACTTATATATCATGAACCTTCAAGATGACAACGGTTAAACATTTCCTACACTTAGCAACTTCCTGACCCATTCGTGGCGAACAAACCTACACACAAATTTAGGACAATGGAATTAACTGTCCAGTCTTAAAGAGTCAAAGACGGTCGGATAAATTTCCTGTCCATGTGAAACACTTCACGGGTTCAAATAGCCCCCGTTTTGATGACGCACCTTTGTAAAAAATAAAATTGAAAGTTTAAATTTGGTTAAATTAATTAGAAATAAACTTACAGAATATATATAGAGAGAAATGGGGTTTAATGTCGACTCGGACAAACATATGGTTTAGTTTTATTGCAATAATTCGCTTGTTTGTAGAGGTCTTTAGCAGTGGGAATACACCGGAGAAAACTCACGAGGTTGAACAGGCGACCCTACTTGTCACGTACAACCAACTTATCGAAACCACGTCAGTTGACTCAATGCCAGGCTTTCTGTTACAGAGCGCAATAGACAACTTATTGTTCCTTTAAGATAGAAGTAAGGCCATGACCTAAAGAAAATTGACTTTTACTATAAGCATATGAAGAGATCTAAGTATACAAAGAGGTCTAAGTATGTATCTCCGGTCTCTAGTCTGTACATTACTCTTAAACTCTACACATTTACTTTACTTGTTAAACTCCCTGCTGTAAATAAAAACAACGACAAGATCTGTAGCCTGCAGAGTCAAATTATGACCACTGTTTTGGACCTAGGGGAGCCACGATGGTTCAGTGAATATGACGTTGGATCGCTAGTCTGGAGGTCCCTGAATTTTCCGGAGAAATTCCGGATTGTCAGTGATGTAGGGCGGAGGACGTGGCATGGAACAACGTTTAGTTGTTCGGGTGAAAAGATCAATCGGGTTCCCGTGTACGCATTGACATGAACGTAAAAGATTCCTTGGCTATTGGAATCGGATATAAGAGCCCGTGGCGCTGCTGCCTGGGCAACATTTCCCTCGTAGCACAATGCCAGGTGTATCACTGATAGAAAATCGGGGCCAACACCACGATATATCGAACCCCTCATCTGGTTATTGGGCCCACACCTTCACTAACCACGCCATCGCGACTCCACGCCAGGACGCCAAAATTTATGCCTTATAAGTAAAAAAAAAAACGTACATAAATGTATACGAAAAATAGGAAATGAATGTAATAAATTTAATACAAGAAATAATGCACCGCAGAGTGGTGATAGTTCGCGAGTGATATTCATCTCGTGCATTTTGCATACGGATAGTCCATTTGGTCAATTACGCGCTATTTTACCGATGATGGCGGGTGTGGCGCCAGACTGGGTAAGCTTACTATTTCGGACACCTGTTACCACTGTTTGTCGTGTATTTTGTACACGGTGAACAGTACATCTGCTGATTAGACTATTTTACCTAATGATTTGGATTGTTCGTACTTGGTTTTATTTTCTTTATACAATTGCTGACAAACAATCTCTGGTATGCCGTATTCGCAATCCTTAAAACCAAGAAGCGGAAAACCTTATAATGAGCTTGTTTTGTCATGATCGTATCCTAGCGTCTTGTGGTTAATTACTTATAAATATGAGGAAGATTTAATACGCAGTATCAATTATATTATTGAATATTAATCGACTTATTTTGAATGTAAATAATTAGAAATTTGAAGACAACAACAACTAGTGTCCTGTTACAGTTATATAAGCTTGCCGTGAGTTTAATTAAACCCATTATCTCTCTTAGATTGATTTTATACCCTTAAAATCAACTTACTGTGCTTTAATTAAACAAATATCCTCTCTTAAATTGATATTATACCCTTAGAATCAAGTTATTGTTATTGAATTAAACCAATAACTTCTCTCAGATTAATTAAATTGATATCCTCTATTATGCTATTCAACCCACGTTATTGTTATTTAATTAAAACTTATTATTTTTTTTATCATAGTATTGTTCTGTGTTTTGATGCATGTAGAGATTACCTACTACTTGTTCCTTCAGATAAAACTTAAACAGGGGAATCGACCTTTCTTTACGCCTGGGGTGCGTTATCTAGTCATGTTAAAACGCAACTAATATTGAAGTCTTTAAAACGAATCTTAAAACTGAACTTTTTCAGTGTATATTTAAAATGTGAACATGTTGACATTTCAATTTTTGGTTGACCCTAAGAAAGAAAAACATAATTTGTTTTATTAAATCTTACAAAGGTCCGGCAAATTTTAAGAAATATCTTTTCTTGTTTAACCAGGACAGACATGTTCCAGTAATTAATGCATAAAGTCGACTTGTATACACTGAAAAAGAAAAGAAGAAAAATTAAAATTAACAATTTCATTCCAAGATTTGTGGAGTGTGTTTTGGGGGTCATCCTGTACAATGGGCAAGTAACTGAGTATGACCTCATTGCAGCCTACTTTGAATAGCAGTGGAGGCGAACAGTAAGCCCATGTATGCCCTGGTAAATGCGCACTACTGTTGGCGACTATTGTCAATATATGTCCTAGCAACAAGGTCAACCAGAACGGCAACAAGAACAACCAGAATGGCAACCAGAACAACAACAATCAGCACGGCAATAAGAACAACAAGAGCGGGTTAGCAAATGTGTTATACTCATTTACACAAAATATACTTAAACAGTTAATATTGCGAACTCGTTAGCACACACGGATGTGATCGCCCATATATAAAGGATTTCTTTGAAAATGGGATGTATAAGAATTTAGATAGATGTAGTCAAGGGTTTATTTTACGGCTAATTTCCATTGCAGTTAACATATACGTTCAAATATGAAACAAAAAGATGTAAAAAATATAGTTGGACGGTTGCCAATATTTATGTTTATAAGCTGATAGTTGCTTGTGTTTTGGCTGTTTAAAGATGTCGTCATAACACGGGTATAATCAAGTTGAATCTGTAAAAATATCTCTACAGGGTATCTCCACTATCTCTACATCATATCAATCATAATATACAACATGGTAGGCCTAACTGGTACACGTGACTTGTTGTCAAACTATTTACATCAGTACAAATGTCCCCACTAATAGAGTATAGAGATACGTCAACAATATCAACCATAACCAATATTTATATACATTAGCTACACGTTATACCGTTTCGATCATATCCCTAAAGCAATGGCCCGAGAAATCCCTCTTTGGCCATTGCTGGATTGGCTCCTGATGGTTGAACCTTTGAGGGAGTGTGACTATTCTTCCCGTTCAATCAAATCTATCACTTAAGTACAGCAACATGACGGCCCTTCTTTTTTAATCTGGGTCTTCCCTAAAACTTTGGACAGTAATATAAGGTATTAAAAACGGTGAAATTATGTTCGTTTCCAAACAGTATTGTTTACATTTTATTCGATTTGGTAGCCTCGTTTGTCACGCTATTAGTTGTATTGCAATATTCTGCTATGTACTGGTTAATTGGGTGCTCTGTTTTAAGAGTAATTGTTTTGTAACGCAGTCAACTACTGGTTGTTAATCGGACATTTGACCAGTCATAATTTAGAACAATAATTTTCTCTCTTTACAGCAGTGAGTAGTGGGATAAGCTCTAATCAAGCGTAACACTGCGAGGAGTATGCGTTTCGACAAGTATTCTCGTATTGCTTCCAAGCACAAATAACAGGAAGCACAAAGACTGGCGAGTTACCATGTGGTTGGACTGGCAAGTTACTATTGAAATTATATTCCCATCCTCTGATCCTTCCTATATACCCTAACTACAGACACCGCCCCATCTTGCCCATATGGTTCGTGACATTGGTATGTATCGACAACCAACCAATCTAATATAAACAACAATACGTGTGTTATTCAACTGATCCAAGTGCTTTGTTTACTAGACGTTAACCAGCATTCCATTCTGTTATCAGCGATGCGTCACATTGAGTTGAATTGGCATGTATATTAATGATAAATTCATATTAATAAAGACAGACCCGACTGGCCGTTTTTGCTATAACAGTTTCCAAATACAAATAATAATAATTAAAACAGATTTAGATACAGGCCAGGACTGGTCGTTCTTGCTATAAAAGTTCCGAGAGAGAGAGAGAAATGGGGGTTTAACGTCCACACGACACAAACTAGGCCATTTCGGAACTAACATATGGTTTTAATTGTATTTCAATAATTCGTTTGCTCGTAGGGGTCTTTAGCAGCGGGAGGAAACCGGAGGACCCGGAGAAACCCCACGAGGTTGGATATAACAGTTCCAAAATAGATACTAATAATTAAAAAATATATTGAAAATTTGCACTCAAATTACTTTATCACTGCTTGAAGTTTCGACAAAATATGATATTGTTTCTTTATTATCGTGACAATGGTACTGGTTAATTGAGGCTTAACCGTGATCCGCCATTTCTAAATTAATTCAATGAATAGGCGAAAATTTCTAAGTCTGTTGATTATAGACTGGTGGCATGTTATTAAATAGTTCACTAACATTTGAAGCCCACCAAAAGACAGATTTAGCTTTTACACAATGTATCTTTAACATGAAGCAAGCCCCGCCCAGTTTATCACTAATGCTGGTTTTTCCCACTCTACTTTACAACTTCCCGTTGCGTTTATCAATAAACCCAGACAGTGTGTATTTACATTAAGCGAGTTACATGCATCATATAGTACAACTCCCAGCGAGGGCTGCTACTTGTCAACGTTATATCTGTTTGGTCAGGTGACACGTGGTGGTAGTGTTATATCAACTGGATCTATTACATGATTGGATTAGTCTCAAACTTCTACACATAGAACGGACAAGTGTGTGCTTATATTATAGCTTCGGCTTTATTACTTGGACAGATTACTTCTTACTTTGAGTCATCCTTAGAAATCCGAGTTTGTTTGTTTCCAGATAACCTTGCTGTAGTTTTGGTGTTTTTATTGGACTTCTACTTTATTAGAATATATTTTTTTGTCGCTGGACATCGTGTTCGTGTTGCGTCTTTTGTGATAGATATAGTTCGTCTACTGGAAATCAACTTACGCAACTGTCATAATGTTTTCAAACATAATTCATAGATTTGAGGTATTTTGATCTCCCACCTAAAACAAATAACATTCCTGGTATTTTAATCCAGAAAAAATATCCTTGTAATTCTATCGGTGTTATATTAATCATGGAACTGTTTTCTAACGCCACGTATCACACAGATCCCGACTGTAACAACAACACCTACCACGTCGACTTCGATTGTCTTCAGTGGCAAAGAGGATACACCACTAAAGCCTATAAAGGGATACTGAAAGGTTCGGGGGAACGTCGAGGGAGTAAAATACTGGTGAAGGCTTTCCGCAACAAACCAGGGAGTTCCACAAGATGCGAAAATGAACTCCAAAAACACCGGAAAGCGCAGGAATTAATGCAGGCCTTCAACGAAAAGTTTCCCGAAGTGTTGAATATGTCGCTGACATGGGCCACCAAGTCGACCATAGAAAATGCAGCTTTTTTTCATAAGGGTCGGAGATTGAAAGAAAACGAACACGTTATCGTTGAAGAAATCATCTTGGAAAAATTTAAATATTTCGTGGATCCCCATTTCAGACGACTCGGAAAAACACCAAAAGATTTACAGACTTTAATGCATTTTAGTTATGACTTCACTGGTGGCCAGATGGTGCTGTCGGGGCTGAAAGGTGCCAGGACTTCAGATGGTTTCAAGTTTACCTTCCCCACCATCCACAGTATGAACGGCGGTTTCGGAGAAAAGGATGAAGGAGAACAGGGAATTGATAAATGTTTCGAAAATCACGTGTGCAATGCTGTGTGTGCGCGCTGGTTGCGGCCAGACTCTGATACAGTGGTCGAGCAACGACCAAGGGCTCCGAGCGCTCCGTACGATCCGGAAATGTTGGACGGATTTCCAGGATATCCGCCCCCCTATACGCCATCCCCTGAAGTTTTCCCGGACACTAAATTAAATTTCAGCAATGGGCGGATCCCATATAACGTTCATCTAGAGCAGACGTTTCAAGGAGGCCAATGGCCGTTCCCGCCAATCTGTAATAATAACGGCGAGGAGAAGACAATGTTTGGTCAAGTATGCTATGGTCAGAATAATTATTTCAGACTTGATAATCTACATAATAATCGCAACGATGAGGTTTTCATGGATTCATAGCAACTTTTCAGTGAATCTAACACTAAAATATACTTTAAGCCTGACCAGCATCAGTGCCAATTAAAGAAAACTCGATGCTTTTGGTGTACTTGCGTTCTGCCCTGGTTAATCTCAGCACTTTGTCTCATCGACATCTTCCATCACTGGAAGTGGAAAGTAAAACTGTGAGTTTGTTGAACTAAAAACTATGCGTTTTTACCAACCAGTATTGCTTTTGTGTTCTAATATTTTATGATTTCATTGAGTGGAATTTCAGCTTGTTGAAGACCTTGTGCTAACAACTCATTTATAACTTGTGTTTATTTATTACATCATTACACAATATATCTAGTTTTATAATAAATTAGGTCAATATTCTTTGGAGAATGTGATATCTTAATTGACATAAATCATTGATTTATTAAGTTTAAAATATTTATTGCTCAAAAGATTTAAGTCATAATTAAGATTCCTAATGATGAAGATTTTGATCAAATGCTTATTTTTGTATGCATTTTATATTAAATTTTGCAAGAATTACGAATTAAGTTTAAAATATTAATTGCACTAAAGTTCTAAGTCATAATTATTTTTCCCGTTCTAAGGATTTCGATCATGTCTAAATTATTATTTGTTTTATGAATTTCACATCAAATTTTGCTAGAAAATGAATATTAAGTTTCTCGTTCTCTATATTGATGATGTATAGTGATTTCGGTAATATTGGATTATTCTGTTTTAAATATGTTAATCATGTTTCTGTTTTTCCGACCGCTGCAAAATTTAAACTGTTAAAGTCCTAACGAATACATTGCTGATAGACCTGGACCAACCCACCAACTAACCCAGAAAGATCTGGACGCACCTATTTGCCCAGAGAACGAAAATGTGGATGTATTTTCATCCATGGTTCAACATTTAATGTATCACCTTCTATGAGCAATGTCGGGGGGTTGGGATGGCCTAGTGGTCTAGAGTGCCGCGCTTCGACCTCTAGTTGGCCGGGCACCTCTGGCTTGCGGCTGTGGTTTCGAGCCCTGGTGTGAGCGTATGTGGCATGGAGATAGGGGTGCCTTCTCAACCTCGTGGGTTTCCTCCGGGCACTCCGGTTTCCTCCCACTGCTAAAGACCCCTACGCGCAAGCGAATTATTGAAATAAAAGTAAAACCATATATTAGTTCCGAAATGACCTAGTTTGTGTTGAGTGGACATTAAACCCCATTTCTCTCTCTCTCTATGAGCAATGTCGTTCAAACTACGCCTACAATTCCGTGAGATAATCGTTTATACGCACGAATTGAAATTTAGCGATGGTCTCTTAAAGGATCTTTTAAATATATCGAATGTCAAACGAAAGTCATATCATTAAGATAATTCTGATTTACCCTTGAAACATAATCAATAATTTAACGACAATCATCTTCTTACTGTTCTGTTGACATACTGATAAGAAACCATACACAAAGCGATTTCTACTTGTTGTATGCAGTTTGTCAGTCAGAAGAAGGGAACAAGGATCTGGCAGTTGATCAAATCGGTTTTACTATGACACTATTAGTTGCTCTTAGTTCCCAACAGTGACTGCTTATAGTTTAAACAGCTAAAGATTATATTGTTTATTATGTTTTGGTATCTACATAGGTTTGATTGGTACCGTGATTTAGATATGATTTAATGTATAAAACGGTCTCAAATAGAAAATTGTCCATCGAATTTCTGTAAGAAACTGTTAGAGTTACGTGCAGTTAATACCGGATGTTAACAATTAATATAAGTGTGAATATAGGAAATACCCGGCGGCCTTCATCGTTCATAGTGTCTTTATAACATTGCTAAACAAAGAAATTAATCAGCTATCCCATTTTAATATTGCTCAGTGTACTAATAAATTACTTCGGAGCACATTAATTTAATGTCGCAGTTCAGTGACCTACGCCATTTCTTACCAAAATGGAAGTCACACTCTGAGATATGCACAATAGCGTTATGAGGCACATCGACTTAAGTAGAAGTTTGAGACCTTCGAATGCGTTTGTAAAATACATAATGTGTTAATAAAACGTCTTTACATGTATGTCTGCATCATCCGGGTATTTTTGTTTAGACGTTATCTTAATTAGATGTTAGGTTTTGTTTGTAATTCTTGAACTCCGCAAAAATTAGAAAAATAAAAAAAAAAAACGGACAGGAAATAAAATTGTGATTAGATTTTATGTTCGTTTCGTTTCGAGACTAGAGAAGAATTAAAACAAATCAAACGAAACAAAATAAACTCTGAAAAAAATTAAAAAAAGATAAAATAAGCGGGCAGGAAACAAAATTGTGATCAGATTTTATTTTTGTTTCGATTGGTGTTATTTATAATTTTTTTGAGCTCTACTAAGGTAGAATCAAAACAGATCAAAATTGTGATCAGATTTTATTTTTGTTTCGTTTCGTGTTATTTATAATTTTTTTGAGCTCTACTAAGGTAGAATCAAAACAGATCAAAATTGTGATCAGATTTTATTTTTGTTTCGTTTCGTGTTATTTATAATTTTTTTTGAGCTACTAAGATAGAATCAAAACAGATCAAATGAAAGTTGAATTTGATTTAAATCGACCTGGTGTCTATAATTCACATTTCAACAATTAATATGCCCCCTAGTTAATATTAAAGGGGTTAAGTCACTTTAAATGTGTCATTGTTACCTGAACATGTGAAATGTTATTCTATACTTGAGATCTATATTTGCTTTTTTATTTATTTTGTTTGTTAAATTCCTTTTATTCTTATTGTGTCATGTTTTGATTGTTGAATTATATATTTTATACAAAGTGTGCAAAGCAAAAATGCAAATAAAAAACATTTAAATATTGCTTTTTTTTTAAATTTTTTTACGCACTGAAATGAGCGATTTTTTTGGGAAAATGGCCTCATGCGCAGGTTTAAAAACCGTGAATCCGTTGCCAGGTTACACTGATGAGTTCTGTATATTTCATGGTCGGCAGGTTTCATCCCCTTGATAATGATATGGGGTTTGGCGTGGCTGAATAGTTTCACACGTGCGCGTTGGATCACAGGGTCTGTTATGGAGTCAAGTGGCATGGTTTCGATTCCCTGTTTAAATGTGACAAGGAGTAGGGTCGCATTTCAAACCTCGTGGGTTTTATCTGGGTCCTCTGGTTTACTCCCAAAACTAAAAACGCGTACGGGCAACCGATTTATTGAAATACAATTGAACCAGGTGTATAGCGAGAGGACGTTAATCCATTTTTCTTAGCGATTGAAGCTACTGCAATTGATTTTCAGCAGGTCTGCATTAGCAGATGTATTAACACATCATATTTTAATCACAGATTGTACGATAGTCACAGCACTGAACAATCCCCTACCAATCATACCTACCCTCGCCTGATCTCTTTATGCGCAGTACTACGGTGACGAACTCTCCAGCAGGCCCCGGGTTCCATACCCCTATTCATGGTCCTGACTCACTAACCACAGGTTCTCCCCTGGTGTTGGCCCGAGAAAAATCATCGACATTTTCCCGCATGGTTTCCCCTCCGTGCAGTGTGGAGAGCCTGACAAGGATAGCTGTCTAGTCGTTTGGATGAGACGAAAAACAGAAGCCTCGTGTACACACATTGGCGAGGGCGTAAAGGATCCCTTGGCAGTTGGAACTCGATATAAGCACATTACATGGCTCCCTATTCATCGTGCAGAACGAAGAGAGAGAGAGAGAGAGAGAGAGAGAGAAATGGGGTTTAACGTCCACTCGACACAAAGTAGGTCATTTCGGGACTAACGTATGGTTTTAATTTTATTTCAATAACTCGCTTGCGCGTACGGATCTTTAGCAGTGGGAGGAAACAGGAGTGCCCGGAGGAAACCAACGAGGTTGAGAAGGCGCCCCTATCTACATGCCACATACGCTCACACCAGGGCTCGAAACCACAGCCGCAAGCCAGAGGTGACCGGCCAGCTAGAGGTCGAAGCGCGGCACTCTAGACCACTAGGCCACCCCAACCCCCCTGTGCAGCTGCACGTTACAAATCCTGTAATCTACACCCGTCTGTTCTTTAGTCTGGTTACCCCTATACATGGTGCATGACGAAAAAATTGTTCGTCTACCAGTAGTAGCACGTTAAAAATCCACTGACAGTTAACCCCCACCACTCACACACCCCACAAAAAAGTAGATCGTAGGCCCTTCTGTCCATGTAAAACCTCCTAAATTTCGGCTTATTTTATTTGTCGTTTGAAGTGTCTATCTATTACAATCTATGAATAAAGAGAAAGGAAATTATGTAAACCAAGATGAAGTTCACCCTCTCTGATAACGGAAATTATTCTAACCTATTTATTTCGCCCAACCCTTTCCTCAATAAACGTGTTTAATATTGATTTAGTTGTATCAGGTAAATTATAAATGCAATTCTTATGAACAATGACGAATTCAAGCGTGTGTTATCTAAAGTATCCTAGTTTTTACTGTGGTATAAATTTTCATTTCCTTCAAACACTAAGCCACTTTCCTCTTAGTTTGTTTCCTCGTTTAATAAATTCGTCATTGTTTAAATCAAATTATTATTTTCTTTCTTTCCTTAAAATACGAATCCACCATTCCTCGTACAACAACCTGTCGGGGGAATCGCAACACTGGATACATGACCAGGGCCGTATATAGGGGCTGCAGTAGAGTGGGGCGAGGGGGCGTCAGTATAATGCCCAAGTTACTGAACGCGGAGCTGCGACACCCAGACATCATCACACCCCCTCCTCCCGAAAATTTTGAAAATTTGACTGCCCAATATTTTTTATGAGAGGCAGTTGCTCATAACCACGTGAATTATCTTATAATTGAGAGGTTGTCAAAGTTTTTGAGGGGTGCCATTTTCTTGGGGTGTAATGTATCCCCTGCACCCCCCGCTAAATACGGCCCTGCGTATGACTGGAACTGAGATGTGGGTAGGACAAAACCCTTCAGATTCATAAAGCCCGGTTCCCACTAGTCATGGATTGTGAATACAGCGGTGTCAGGGAAAATTCAGACAGTCGAGTTCGAGCAGTATACACATAGACAGAAATAATAGAGAAACAAATAATAATATGACTGGGTCCTGTTTCTTAAAATCGTAACTAAAGATAAAATCCAATTTTGACTGGCTAAGCAATAAAATCAATCTAATATTATCCAATCAAATTACTAAAATTTGGATTTTATCTTAGTTAAAATTTCGTGAAACAGGCCCTGATATGTTTGTTTTGAATATGTTTTGATATGTATATTTAAATAGAGGCATTATGGTCGGTGTTAAATGCAGTTCAGGGGAGCCATGTTGGCGATATTGAACACATAAATATGCTGATATGTGATAAACAAAAACTGGGTGACATTCAAAGAATATAATTACCAGGTTTAATAGGAATAACATGGTTCTACGTTTGGCACTTTCGGTGCCATTAATTCAATCCAGATGACATTAGTTAGTTGGTAATTAAGTTCCGTTTCATTAGATAGTTATATCATCGGAGAACGCTAGGTCGGAGACGGTCCTTGCACATTTTAGCACATATGACGTCATATGTGGATTGTCGGCGAGGGTTAGTTAAGAGCCAGGAATTGCAGATTTCGACACAGTCTCGAAATATAAAAGAGCTAGCCCTAATTTATGAAAACCTTGTTGAAAATAGCTGTTTATTGCGTTTAAGTGTTCGGGATCAGTTGTAATGTATTGTGGAGGAGTATGGCAGCCATTTAAGCATTAGCTGTGAACTTCTAATCGGGCGGATCCAGAGGGGGGGGGGGAGGCTAACCCCACCCTGCTCAGCTACATAAAAAAATTGAATGCCTTGCGTCAATGAAATTATATTACAATATGATCCTACATCATTACAAAATTGATTTCTCTCTTTAAAAAGCTCAATTTGTATGTATGCCTATGTAATTTAGAGACGACGATGACCGAATTTCTTAACAGGAACCTGGCAAACCCCCTCCTCCAAAAATTCCTGGATCCGCCCCTGCTTATCCATATGACCAGTCGTTGATGTTAAAATATTAATGTATCCTGGGGTTGTCCAGACAGGTCTCACTCAAGTTAACACCATTGCATTTCACATAATTTCATCAGCGGGAAAATTAGTACTTTACGGATGCTGTATGAAAACAAAAACAAAACACACACGTTTGATAAAAGCTCAATATTTTGTTTATTTCATAATCAATATCATCGATTTTTTGATTGATTAAACTGACAAGATACAACATAATTATCATAATCAGACATTATATAATTATAAACAAATTACAAGAATCAGAAGATCTTCTTCCAAAAATTAATCATGGTGCAGTTTCCGACATTTTATAATAGGATAATTTGTTTTCATTTAATCCAAATAAATTTAGTCACAATCAAATATAGAAGTCTATTTTAATTCAAGTGCTATAAATATGTTTACAATATTATATTGTCAAAAGCTGCAAAGCAAAATACAAATGTAAGCGTTGAGATGTTTTCCTATTTCAGATATAAGAAACAGAGATTCTAACTTGTTGGATTAAATGTGAGAGATACATGAAGTACGCGAAGGATGGGTGGAAGGAAAGAAAGAAAAGATAGAAGAAAGAGAAAGGTATAGTCGGAAGATAGAAACGTGGTTGGAGAAAGTCAGAGGAAAAAAGGATAGAACAAAGGGTAAGTGGGAAGGAAACAGAAACATGGAGGAAGATATATGACAAAAGTAGTTGTTAATAGAACAACTAAGTTGTTGAACAGCCAATAGTTTTTTTTTTCTAAACCCGGATTAAAGTCTTGATAGTTGGTATTTGAAGATAGTAAACGCCTCTTCTCCGGGAATAATTAACATATTGGGGGTTAATCACAAAATTACCAATGCACTGGGTTAACAAAGCTTTCAACCCATTTTTATTCCTTTTCCATGTTTTCATTGAGAGAAACAAATAATAATATGACTGGGTCCTGTTTCTTAAAATCGCAACTAAAGATAAAATCCAATTTTGACCGGCTAAGCAATAAAAACAATCTAATATTATCTAATCAAATTACTAAAATTTGGATTTTATCTTAGTTAAAATTTCGTGAAACAGGCTCTGATATGTTTGTTTTGAATATGTCTATATAAGGACATGTTTTGATATGTATATTTAAATAGAGGCATTACGGTCGGTGTTAAATGCAGTTCAGGGGAGGCATGTTGGCGATATTGAACACATAAAACTTAAAATAAATGCTGATATGTGATAAACAAAAACAGGGTGACATTCAAAGAATATAATTACCAGGTTTAATAGGAATAACATGGTTCTACGTTTGGCACTTTCGGTGCCATTAAGGCAATCCAGATGACATTAGTTAGTTGGTAATTAAGTTCCGTTTCATTAGATAGTTATATCATCGGAAAACGCTAGGTCGGAAACGGTCCTGCACATTTTAGCACATATGACGTCATATGTGGATTGTCGGCGAGGGTTAGTTAACGGCCAGGAATTGCAGATTTCGACACAGTCTCGAAATTTAAAAGAGCTAGCCCTAACCCTGGGCCAAGCCCAACCCTTAAAATAACCCACATATGACGTCATAATAGGTCCAGGACCGCCTCCAACGTAGCGTGCTCCCATCAACAATCTAAACTTTAAAATTAAACGGGACGAATTTTCCATTAAATAATACAAGGGTTATATAATATGCTGATTATTGCAATATGAAATAACAGATAGGCGATATAGCATTAGGGGAAAATAAATGATATGAAAAAAATAATCAATACAAGAAATTATACAAAAAATAATTAAATGAGAATGAGGATAAAAAAATATATGTTTTATATCACAAATATATATTATAATTAAGGTTTAAAAAAGAAGGATAATTTGCAAGAATCACAAAATATTTGAAAATTAAAAAATATCGATTGACTGGGGCCTGTTTCACGAAATTTTAACTAAGATAAAATCCTGATTTTAGTAATTTGATTGGATAATATTAGATTGATTTTAGTACTTAGGCAATCAAAATTGAAGAATCTACTAAAATATGGATTTTATCTTTAGTTAAGATTTCGAGAAACAGGGCACAGATTTACATAAAATCAAACATCACTGAAAAAAAAGAATGCGAATTAATCTTGGTTTAGCAGATTTCAAGTAAAACAATTTTGATTTGATATCTAGCTTTTTTGATTCAAATTAAAGGGTGAACCTCGCAACATAAAAATATCTGTGACATTTGCTGTGAGTCAGATTACTAAACTAGGCTAATGAAGACGGGAATACGCCATAAAGTGTGCGATGAGGGAAGTTTTGCCCGGGCAGCGGCACTACGACCTATACTTATATTGAAACCCAACTGTCAAGGGATCTTTTACGTGCAAGCCAGTGTGTACACGGGAATTCAGTTTTTCGTTAGAGAGAAATGAGGTTTATCGTCCACTCAACACAAACTAGGTCATTTCGGAACTAACATAGGGTTTTAATTTTATTTCAATAATTTGCTTGCGCGCAGGTGTCCTTAGCAGTGGCAGGAAACCGGAGTGCCCGGAGGAAACCCACGAGGCCGAGAAGGTGCCCCTATCTCCATGCCACATACGCTCACACCACGGATCGAAACCACAGCCGCAAGTCAGAGGTGACCGGCCAGCTAGAGGACGAAGCGCGGCACTCTAGACCACTAGGCCATCCCACCCTCCCATATATGGTTGAATATCGCTAATACATGTAAATGACACAGATATATCTAAAGTATAATTTACTACCGACTAGTTTCAACGCACTTTTCTCATCTACAGAAAATCAAATCATTTGTATATTCATCTATATTTTTCTTATTAATTATCAAGACAAATATATCATAATATATCATATGAGGCGACTGGAAGTGGAAATAATATCAAAGACATTGACAGTTATAAAACTAAAATTAAAGAAAAGATTTTTAAGGTTTAAAAATATGTGAATTAAATCTGTAAGTTATTTTTTTGGTAGTCGGGTTCACAATATTCGTTGATATTCCTCCTTATCTAACAGGGTCTTTATGATCGTAACCAAGGGCCATGGGTTTAACTCGTTGCTGTCCAGGACCAATAAAATGAAATAGGGGTGGGGGTAATATGGGTCGTGAAGCGGGCGGGGAGGTGAAATATTTTGAACATAGAGAAAATAAAAGGAGTCTTGAGAGGTTTTTCGTTGGTCGGCCATAAGAATATAGACAGTCGGGGATCTTAAAAAATACATTTAATTTATACTAACTGCCGGAAGTAACGAGGTGAAATGGGGTTGATTGTTTTCGTTTTGTGCTCCGACTGGAAACAACGAGGGTTAATTGATTATGTGACCGAATCAGAACAATGGGTACGAGGATAATATTGTAAGTGGAAATACAATATAGTCATGCTGTAGTCATACATGTGTATATCCATTAATTAAACAGACAAATCATGTGTTTTAATACGTAAATAATTAACAAGGAAGAATTTCTAAACCAGGAAATTTCCCTGTTACTGTATGACTCATATCAGTTGATGGCACAGGATATTTAGTAAGGGTGGGGGGGGGGGGGGCTAGCAGGAAAGTTTGAAAATCAGGGTGTTAATGGTTGTTGTAGCTTGTATCTAGACCGTATTCGATTTCATTAGCTACATTAACCCCACCACTGTGTTTACTCCAGCACCAAAAATTGTCTACGTTTGTCGGTCAGAATTTGAAAATAAAATGTTGATACAGTATGGAAGTGTTAGTCAGAAATATTTCAGCTTTTAAATTTTAGTCTAGATATGACCCCGACCTAAATGAGGTGAACAAATACCATTTATTATTGTCTAACATGATAGAACAAAATACGTGTTGTCATGGTGACTTATAGGAGAGGAAATAGAGCAACAATTACACCATTTTCCTACATCCTGATAACACGATATGAACCAGTGTAATTTGAATCATCTGTGATATATAAGCGATATAAATGGAAAACCCAAGATTTGGCGTCAGAGGGAGTGAGAGAGAAATGGGTTTAACGTCCACTCGACACAAACTAGGTCATTACGGGACTAACATATGGTTCAATTTTATTTCAATAATTCGCTTGCGCGTAGGGGTCTTTAGCAGTGGGTGCCCGGAGGAAACGCACGGGGTTGAGAAGGCGTCCCTATCTCCATGCCACATACGCTCACGCCAGGGCTCGAAACCATAGCCGCAAGCCAGAGGTGACCGGCCAGCTAGAGGTCGAAGCGCGGCACTCTAGACCACTAGGCCATCCCAATCCCAATAATTAAGAGAACCCACTCCTCAGTTAGATTAAATTCGTGCGGAATTAGTTTTTTTATAGGCCGAGGTTGGTCATTATGACATTATTTCCACATTCAATTCGAATTAAGCGTTCAAGCACTTTAAGAACACTTGAATGTCTCCTCAAATAAAATATAATTTAAGACAAATTTGGGTTTTACGCAAATGATGAATTAATTTTCTTAATAGATAAGTAATAGCGAATCCATAACATTGTACGTTTGGGATTTGTTAGGTAAGTTATGCACGCGTTATAAGTTACTCATAGGTTGACATAAGTCGGCCACCAGCAGGGCAATTGAGCAGCGTACGCATAACCTATTTTATGCAACGTACGTCTGGCGTCTTTAGAACTTACTGAACGTATGTAATAATATTATTTCATACGTCGGAATAAGTTGTCTAAAATTTTATACTGTGACAGGCACATAAGGATGAATCATAGACATTAGGGGATGACCGATTCACAGTTCCCGAATTGATTTCCAAAACTGGTGTCAATCGAGTGAAAAGGGGAATTGCGGAGTACAACGCCTGTGTCGACAGTATAAAAAAATATCTCAACCAATCATGACAGCTGAAAAATATTCTTTACCTAGGAATACGTCACGATTCTACTCACTCCACCTCAGATGTCGGGACTGGCAGAACTGTGACAGGACTGAATTCCGCGTCACTCAATTGTAATTCTGTCGATTCGGGACGTTCTGGACTGTGCATCGAGCACCCCATATGCTTTTATAGGGGAGATAACTCCGAAAGACCTCGCCAACACTACACAATATTTCATGCTAATAATACTTTACGAAATACAAATATCATGCTATAAACTGTAGAATAATACACAATATTTCATACTATAGAATAATACTTCACGAAATACAAATATCGTATTGAAATACAGAATTAACATGATGAGAAAGACTTGAAGAATGTCATGAAAAGAATATGGAATTATTTTGAAAGTTGAATTATACACGTAGAACAACATAAAATGGATTCCAATGACATGGAAATGGAAATTAATGTGTAAATTATTAAAAAATGATTAAAATAATAAAACTTAACAAAGAATCAACAAAAAATATAATAATAATAAAATGAGCTGGTAATGAACGAGAAATGTACGTGCGCGCGTGTAAGCATAATAACATACCAAATATCGAACATTTATTTTTGGAATACTTTTAAGATTTGGATCTTAGCACAAAGCAAAGGAAGAAATCCCCCTGGAATTCAGAAAGATTCGAAACTTTCTGAATTCATGCAAAGTTTGAAACCCGCTGAATTCAAGCAAAGTTAGAAACCCGCTGAAACCCGCTGAATTCAAGCAAAGTTAGAAACCCGCTGAATTCAAGCAAAGTTTAGAAAACACTGAATTCCAGAAAAGTTAGAAACCCGCTGAATTCAAGCAAGGTCAAGGCCTAAAATCTCATGAATTCAAAGGCGGAATACGTCGTTTATTTAGATACAATCGTCACCATGGTGATTATAGTCAAGTTGAGACAGTAGATAATTTGTTGTTATGGACTGATACAGTGTTGGTGACGGCAGTTGTCTTTGTTCATGCTGCAGGTCATCAAACGTGAACATGTTGGGTTCGTATGGTGCTGACGGTTCTAAAGGTAAACTGGGGTAAATACTGGACGGAAATTGTTTATTGACGTTGAACGGTTTAATCAGATCTTGGCACATGTTGTTGCATCTGTGATTCCGGAAGACGGTGTTAATCCCCGCTTCGCCGTAGTCGCATTCGCCATATTGTCGGTTGATGGAATGAACAGTCGGGGTTTTTAACCGACACGCATGCATGTTCTGGTCACCTTCTAACCCACACACGACAAGCTGACCACTAGTCACGTGATATGTCCAGTGCATAAAGGCGGCCAATGCCTGCGAGCAGTCTCTGGAAGTGACGCCATGTTTGTCTATAAAGGTTACGAAATGTTTCCCGACATTTTCCTCCATTAAAACCCATTCGCTTTTTGTGATCTTTCGATTGGAATTCAGCAGACTGTAAGAAACGGACACGTCATCAATCAGAGCGTTCAGAATGGACGAAAACTCGATATGTTGAAACGGATAACAAGCGTTGAAGCCGTCTGCCAGTTCCCGCGCTTTTTGATTATTGCATAGTTCGGTTTTACACATGGATTCTGTTCCTGGCATATTTTTAAAAGCCTTAATAACAACAATTTCACCTCTTCGCGGACCCTTTCCGTTTAGAATTCCGCCAAATACCTTCTTTCGGTCGCCCTTAGAGAACGATTTTGGATCGAAGCTGGTCCAGTATCGGCAGCCATCTTGGTCTGGACTGGATGACAGAGTCGTATTAGAAAGGGAAAACATGCTGCCTGGATCGATACAGACTACTCTTCTAAATTTGGTTCATTAGACAGACGCCTGAAAATATAAATGAATATAACCATGAATTAAAATTGAAAATAACAAATAACCGATGTCAACTTTAATTATCTTCAAATACATAGAAACATACCATAAATGATTGATTCGAATTTTACATTATCTTCAAATCGACAGAAACATGCCACAAGGTTTGCTCTTTGCTCCCATTTCCTTTATACCCTGTATTACTAGACTTGAGTATCATGAGAGGGAGTGAGAGAGAGAGAGAGTGAGAGAGAGAGAGAGGAGTTTGTTGGGCTTTAACGTTCACTCGATACAAACAGTTCCGTGACCACCACGCCAATAAAACTGTAACAGAATGTTTCATTTACCAAGCCGTCACATCATCTAGAAAGCGAGTTATATAACATGTTTTTTTTTAGATTATAGTGTAGTAAAGACAAGTTAAAGAGAATTTTGAACAATAAAATATTAACCCGATGTAAAATATTAACTGCCATGAAACATCGTACATTACTCAACTGGGTTTCCTAATGTTTATGAAAATTCTCGATCTAACTTTCATGATAATCGGGGGGTGGGGTGGGTGTCGATTAAAAAACGGATATCAACTATTCAACAATTACAATATAAAATTCTCTAGAAATGTTATTGAGTCACAATTTAACACATTACCCTACCTTATTTTTGAATGGCAAAACAAAGTTTCAAAATAAACCGATTAAAGGACGAGTCCCGGAAATCGACCAATTTATCGACTTTTGTTTTTGGAGTCTTACGTATTTACCAACATATTTTCATTCCTGGTATATTAGCCACCTAAAGGTTCGACTTAACGTCAAAGCACTCAACCGATTTTCCTGCCTCGTTTATTCCTGACAGACACCACAAGGTTCGTTCTAACGTCAACGCACTAAACTTGTAATATAAATATACTTTTTCTATAGTCACTCCAAATTGTACGAATGAATGACAACACACACTGCTACGTGTCCCTATTATTTTCTACAAGTCCCAAGTCGAATAATACGACCCAACACAGTACATGTACTACTATACGGTTATACAACTATTTGTTTGGGAATGTCTGACGTACATAATAACTCAAGTCTTTTCATTTACTATTAATATAGTTATTGGACACACTTGCTTTCGTTGCTAGCAAAGCGTTACCATGGAAATTAATTTGTGAACAGGAAATACGGTGCAATGATTGTTTACTATATAAAATATTTAACGAAATTACAAATTCATAACAAATACGTTATATGCTTGTCAGTACAACTGTCATTATGAATTAACCTTGAATTAACTCATTGCTACAGCTGATCACTGGTTTAATATGTTTATTATGTTTCATTGTATAAAATGAAACACCTCGTGGGTTTCCTCCGGGCACTCCGGTTTCCTCCCACTGCTAAAGACCCCTACGCGCATGCGAATTATTGAAATAAAATTAAACCATATGTTAGTCCCGAAATGACCTAGTTTGTGTTGAGTGGACGTTAGACCCCATTTCTCTCTCTCTCATAAAATGAAACGGGGTTTAACGTCCTACTGTTCTACCTCGACTTGGCTAATCAAGACGGGCCTACGTCATATAGTGTGCTATGACGTAAATGTTGCTCGTACATCAGCTTTTCGGCCCACTTTTAATCGAATTCCAAGGGATCGTTTAAAAGTACGAGACCCAGTTTTTCGTACCATCCGAAGGACTAGACAGCTATCGTTGTCAGTTTCTCCGCCCTGCACCACTGACAAGGTAAAAGCACACTGAAAAAATGCGAATAAACTGTCTCGGCCAAAGCCGGGATAGAACCTGCGACCCCCAGACTACCGAGTCAATATCTAACTGGTGGACGAGTGAAATAACATCTGTACATTAAGGTCCGTCAAGTGACGTGGTTTCAATCCTAGGCTTGTACGTGACAAGGAGTTGGGTCATTTGCCTAACCAAATGCATAACAGCCCATTGATTAAGACCCCTTGTTGAAATAAAATGAAACCACTGACACGGAGGGAAACCACACCTGAAAGCCCGATGAACTTTCTTGGCTAACATGACAAGGAGTTGCGTCGTCTGCCTAATCAAACGGATAGCAACCCATGAATTGGGATCCCTTGTTAAAAATACATTTTTTTTCATATGTTAGTCCCGAAGTGACGTTGAATGGACGTTCAACTCCATTTTGCTCACTCGCTCGACCCAACCTACCATTAGTTTTAACTATGATAAACCAGTCCCTACCTTAATCCGTTACAGTCAACCCTTCTTCAATAACTTATTCCTTAAGGTTTTCCAAATTTCAATTTTTTCAAAATATATCTTGTCCATGCAAATGACACCCATTAACTACCTCTTCCTTTATTAACAACAGTTTTATTATTTTGACGTCCAACTGAAGTTTACCGCTCTATTTATATGGCCTATAAACGTCGAATTAAAATTGGATTTATTTAGTAACAAACGAATGATATACGTCAAAATTCCCCGAATCTGTGAAAATGAAAACCCATCAGGTCTAGATTCATCCAACGTAAACATACGTCACTCGTTGGTTGAAGAGTAAATAAATGATGTACATCGAATGAGTCATTCGGTGTGATTCGATGATTAAAGACGCCCATTTAAATAAGCTCTAATTTTATCCATGCGTTTCCACACATGTCACCGTTGTATGTATGTAAAATTTAATATTTTTAAATTCATCTGATAGGTATAGGAAAATTTGTGATTGTTACTTAACAGTCGTGAGTGCAAATTGTGCGATTGAGTCATTAATACCGATAAAATGGAATCCCCAAAACAACATCAGACCAAAATTTTCCGTACCGTTCCTTTTGTCTTTAATCTAGTTTTGTGAACAGACTGCATAGTTGTATCGCTGTCTTCAGTTTCTTGTTAACAGTAACTTCTATGAAGTTGTTATACACGTACATCGAAATTAAAAATTTTAAATTCAGCCAATGAACAGTCTTCTCTTGGATTAACTTTAATGAATCCGTTAGCTAACGGATAACGAAATTAACTTTCCAGCAACCGAAATTTAACGGACCGTTAACAAACGACACGTTACAAAGATAACGATCCGTTAGAGTTTGACGGATCGTTAAAATAACTTAGTTTTGAGGAACCGGGCCCAGATCAAGTAAATCATTTTCATGAATTCCATTTTCACCTTTAAATTTTAAAAAAATTTGCATAAGTATTCGTGAAGAATAAAACGTCTTACATATTTCGGGTTTTATATGATCAATCGATTACTGATAATGATATTATTATTTTTAATTTCTAGGAAATGTGCGTCAATCGTCTTCAAAACAAAATATAAACATACACTGTCTACATACAGAGATTAATGTAACCTCGATACGTCATTCAAACCGTAATTTTCCACTATAAGTACTTTAAAATAGTAAATATGCCAATTTATTTCGAAATCTAATCATCAAGGCCACCTACCACAAAACATATCATTTGGTTTATTAATATGACACTGTATTATATAGATAACAATATATATACATAGTGAACAGGTATATACTGGTTTAAACGTGCGTCAATTCGGATAACAATCACGAAATCATCCGGGGTATTCACTCATGCGTAATAACAAACCATAACATATTATACAGTGTCAACTGGATGTCAAAAGCTTCAGTCATGATTGATTGCGGCTACTGGGATACGTCTGTCTTGGGAAAACCGATGTCGTCCGAATGGAAATCTACCGATGACAAAATGTTTTATAATAGAAAGGCCAGACCCTGAGTTCACAAACAATTCCCAGTCTTCAGTTAAGAATTTACTCAACTTTCAATCACTGTTTATGAGAAATATCTTTGATCTAGAAACATAAAACCTTGCACAAAGTTTCTTATTGATGTATTTGCTACATTAAAACAACAAAAGTTCTATAAAGGGCTATATTTAAGTTAAAATAAGGCGAATAATTTTGAGTAAATTCTTAATTGAGGTCTGAGAATGCTTTGTGAACTCGGATCAGTACTCTAAACGCCACCTGTATTGGCGGCCAACCGTAACACGTTCTTTGGTTTAAAATTAACAGATTTTCAACGCAAGCGATGATAATTGGCTTGTTGCTTGCCAGTGACTAAATTATAAAGAAAATCATACAGTGATAAAACTTGTTTGTCAACCCAGGTAAACTCTTTTTATTTAGATCCCTATCAAGTCAAAACTGGTCCCTTATTGATAAAATCAAATTTTTAAAAAAAAGGGAAACAAAAGAAGTAAACTATGTAAAACGAGAGAAAACTCTGAATATAGATACTATAATGAGCAGTAATGTAGCTCAATAAAAGGAGTAAGCGAATGTTGACTTGACTCATCATATTACATAACTCCCAATTGAAAATAAATCTGATGTGAACACAAAGAACATCTACTTCAAAGTTAGGAGAGAGAAGGAGAGAGAGAGAGAGAGAGAGAGAGAGGGAGAGAGAGAGGGAGAGAGAGAGAGAGTTAACGCCCACCTGATATAAACTAGGTCATTTCGGGACTAAGATATGGTGAAAACAAAACTGGTTGCAATAATTCGTTTGCCCGTAGAGCCCACAGAATAACCAAAAAGGCGACCAAAGATGCAAACACGTTGAAATATTTTGAAAGAGGACGTAAATGAAGCCGTGAAGGCAATAGATTTGGCCAACTTGTCCCCTAAACTTCGTTGGGTAAAACCCTTCCTACCGCAGATGGAGCAACAAGTCGCAACCGCTTGCTCAAAAGCATGTATGATGTTCATCATGAAAATCTTGAGATACATGAACTGGAAGGAGGATACTAGTGAACATGGCCTCCCTACATTTCAACCTAACCAACCTCTACACTCTTGTATCCCTCCGCCTCAAAATCATGAATATTCGCCAAAACCTGACGGAAAATGTATATTTAAACCCTTTTCTTCCATTCTACACCAAACAATCAACCAAGATCGCCATGCAAAAGGGGAAATGGAAAAGGGAGAGGATGACTAAACACAACTTTGGCGATAATGTTGAGGGTGAGGGCGGAGTACTAATTGCTGAGCTCTATAAATGTGACAATTTGTCGGGTCTTCCTGTCTACCATCTGTGTGCCAACACTGCTGGTCAGCTACAGTCGCCATGGTATAAAATAGACATCACAATCAGTGTCAAACTGATCCCGCAGTGAATATTCGCTTGACCGCTACGATCACTGATAAGCATGACATCGACGAGGCTTAATGAGTACGGCATATTAACTTTTTTACTCAGACAAATTAAATTCTCAAACATTTTTTTGAGGTAAAAGAAAAATAAATAAAGACGTTTGAAGTATTTGTAGTTAAAAAATATTTCCTATTTAGTGTAAATTGGCATTAAAATGAGTAAAATGCATCATTGTGCCCGAAGCAGTTAGGTGTTAAGTAAACATTGCACGAGCCGTTGAGCCAATGACTACGAGGCGTGCAAGTCAACGCACGTGTTTTAGACAGCCATCCGTTACAGGGATAATTCGTTAGTAATTCTCTGTGAAACAGGTTGACTTAGTGTATATAAATTTATTGTTACAGTTGTTATGGAAGAGGTAGAATAACGTCTGAATGCCGAATCGAACTGTCAGAAGACGTCGCTTAGAAGCAGAAGAGATCAAATCGATTAGCGAAAGAGCACCTTGCTCACTGAGCCACCACGGCTTCTACTCTAGATTAATTTCTACTGTATATAAAAACAGGTATATATTAAATTCTTGTGCATAAAATATTTTAATGATTTAAACCATCAAAAATAACACAAAAACCAAAAAGTAATAAAAAGTTTTGAAATTAGTCCTGTATAAAAACCCTTTTCATGAACACAATTTATATATATATATGTGCTGAGATTGAATGGATGAACAGTATGTTCCAACCTCGTGGGTTTTCTCCGGGTCCTCCGGTTTCCTCCAACTGCTAAACAACCCCTACGCGCAAGCGAATTATGGAAAAAAATTGAACCATATGTAAGTCCCGAAATGATCTAGTTTGTGTCGAGTGGACGTTAAACCCCATCTCTCTATCTCTCTCTCTTGCACTTTGAGTATATATTGTATCCACATTTCAATGTGAGGGGATAAAAACTGCAAAACTTGAGAATTCACTGATTTCCTACCTTCAAATTTAAACACAAAGTTCATAAAATTTGCATCAAAACTAATAAAAAAAAGAGGCTGCTGAAACTGTGTAACATGTCAAGACAATCTGACATAGACACCAATGCACTGTCATTTATTTTAAACTATTCATTTATCAGCGCCAGCAAAGTTAATTGGTGCTTTCAATTCACAACGGCCTACGCTTGATTTCCATCTGTCAGAAGATCTTGGACGTATTTCCAATTGGAATATAGTAATAAAGGGTTTTACGTTTTGTCCAAGGAGTAAATAAAATAAAACAAAGTACGAAAAATCCAAACCATTAGACAAAATTCGACTGTTCACCGTGTACAAAATACACGACAAACAGTGGTAACAGGTGTATGGAAGAGTAAGCTTACCCTGCCTGGCGCCACACCCGCCATAGCTGCATCCAAACTATTAGGCAAAATGTCGGTAAAATAGCGTGAATGGCCAATGGAGCTATTAAGGCTAACACAGAGACCGAAGGCGGGATATCCAGGTTATTAGTGAGCATGCGTTATATTCGCGTGGACAGCTGTTGTATCGACAATAAATACTCGAATGAAATTTTGAACCCGTGTCACGGGTTGGCGTCGCTGTATTTGTAGGCATAAAACGAAATGGGATTTAAATTCCTACTTTTCAGCACCAACCGGGCTACTGATCAAGGGCAGAATCAGTGCAGTGTGCCATGGCGGAAATTGTTCTACACCAACCAGATAAATGATCATGGTTTGTTGTTCTGAAACGACGGGGTTAATGAAGACAGACTGGACTAAATGATGATAGGAAATGAAATGTGGTTTAACTTCCTACTCTTTTGCACCTAACCTGGGCTAATGGAAGACAGGCATACGCCATACAGTGTGCTATGAGGGAAATTTTTGCCCGGGCAGCTGAGCTACGGCCTACTCTTATATCGAATTCCAACCGCCAAGGGATCTTTTACGTACACTACAATATGTACACGGGACCTCGGTTTTTCGTCCCATCCGAACGACTAGGCAGCTGTCCTTGTCAGGCCCTTCTTCTGCATCACTGACAAGGGGAAATCACGCCGGAAAATCGAGATGAACTTTCTCGGCCAATGCAGGGATCGAACACCCGACCTCCAGACTAGCGAACCAGCGCCTTATCCACTTAGCCACCGTGCCCCCCACCAATTATGATAGGGAGTGTGATAGAAGGGAAACTGTGCCTGAAAATCTAAATGGTGTTCCTAGCCAAGAAACCCCATCCTGCACCAATGACAAAGGAACGCAACGCTAGAAAAAATAAAATGCAAAGAAACTCCCTCGGCCAAAACAATGGTCGAACCCGGCACCACCGAGTTAGTGAAACAGCTTTTATTATAATATGGAGATAATACTCAAATGTCGCGGTTTGATGTCACGTTTTGATATCGCATTTTGTTGCAAGTTAGTAAGCAAACATTTGGTACCAGGTACCCAGTGAAACGGCGATAGCGGTGCATATAAAAATTGATATTATATTTCAAGAGAACTTACCCTGTACCCTGATGCACGGTACAATAGTCGGCCTGATGAACTGCTGGAGGTATACGGTTTTAGACCTATCCGAACTATCGTCTCAATTTATAATAAAAAGGTCAAAAATAATTTATTCGTCTTTTTATATGAATTATTAATGCGAGAAAAAAGATATCTTTAGTCTCTCGGCTTCAAGGCGGTGATGTGTGACATACTAAAGGTTATTACGACGTAAAATGTTACATATACGTTGTAAGAATGTTTATATACATACCTGTATCGGTATAATTAAGTACAGGAATGGGATGAAATATGGGTTAACGTCCTTCTGTTCTACTCTCGCTGGGATAATGAACAGCGGCGATGAGAGAGAGAGAGAGAGAGAGAGAGAGAGAGAGAGAGAGGGGCGTAAAGTCCACTCGACACACTCCTTGTCACATACAACCGGCGAATCGAAACCACACCGGTTGACTCAATGACAGACCTTATGATACAGCGCACACGTGCTAACCATTCGGCCAACCAAGGGATCTTTTACGTGCATGCCCATGAAATGGAATGGGGTTTAACGTTCGCTATTGTAGACGGGCATACGCCATACAGTGTGCTATGAGGGAAATTTCGCCCGGGTAGCTTCACTGGCCTACTCTTACACCAAATTCAACTGTCAAGGAGGTACCTATTACGTGCACCTCGGTTTTTCATACCATCCAAACGACTAGACAGCTGTCTTTGTTTGGCCACCTGTCCTGCACACAAGAAGGAACCACGCAGGAAAATCGCTATGAGCTTTCACGGCCAAAACCGGGATCGAACACGGGAATTCCAGGTTAGGGAACCCATATCTTACTCACTGAGTCACGGTGGATCCCTTGCAGGTAAGAGAGAGCGAGAGAGAGAGAGAGAGAGAGAAAGAGAGAGAAATGGGGTTTAACGTCCACTCGACACAAACTAGGTAATTTTGGGGCTAACATATTGTTTAATTTTATTTCAATAATTCGCTTGCGCGTAGGGGTCTTTAGCAGTGGGAGGAAACCGGAGTGCCCGGAGGAAACCCACGAGGTTGAGAGGGCGCCCCTATCTCCATGCCAGGAATAGTCTCCATTGGAATCTGATTACTCCAGGCTTGAATAATTTAAATCTTCAGTCTTTACTAAGAGCGGGGTTGGGTCGTAGAGTCGCCTAACACACCGTAATAGACCATAAGGTACATTGACTCAAATGACATTTTGTTGATACCAAGCTTGTGCCCAACCTCGCGGGCTTTCTCTATGTCCCCCGGTTTCGTCCACTGTTAAAAGATCCAATTGCTGTCGAGACAAAATGTCTTTCCCAGAACACGTCTTGCCCATCGTCATTAGCACGATTATCCCAGTTGAATAAACAGTGCACTATACACGAGTCAAATCGGCCTATTGCGTGTCTTTCTTTATTCCTTAAATGTTATATAAACTATGACTTAGATATTTATCAACATAATCAACTCTCGGTGCCATCTCAAGGGTCCGTTTTTTAACAGATTATTAACTGTAAAAACAGAAAATCTCTAGGGTAGTAATGACGATCGAGGTTAGGTAATAATTACGACGCCGATATCTTGGCTCAAGAGTGAAATAATTTGACTGAAATATTCAGAACATTCTCTCCGCATTATCTATTTTAACTATTATACCGAGAACTGTCAGCTCTTTATCCATTTTTACCTTAAAAAAAGTAGGATGTCAAAGCCCATTTCATTCATTCTAATGCTGATAGGATATTAAATAAATACTCAGAAGAATCAATATGGAATCAAAACTAAATCATAGCTTGTTGTATATTAAATTAAATCAAATTATGAAAATTACCTTGAATATATTAGCTGTTAGAACTTCTCGATCCTCTCGTGTATAGTATAGTACGATATTAAGACAGTTGTAAGTAGATTTATTAACAATATATTACCTAGGTAACAGTACAGGTGTGTTCAATGTATTGATACACAAGACGAAGTAATATCTACCATTTAAAGGGAAAGTGGAGACTAGAGGTAGTCATTTAAAGGGAAAGTGGAGACTAGAGGTAGTCATTTAAAGGGAAAGTGGAGACTAGAGGTAGTCATTTAAAGGGAAAGTGGAGACTAGAGGTAGTCATTTAAAGGGAATGTGGAGACTAGAGGTAGTCATTTAAAGGGAATGTGGAGGCAGTCATGTAAAGGACGTAGAGGCAGTCATTCAAAGATAAAATAGAGTCAGATATTCAAAGGGAAAGTAGTGGCAGTCATTTAAAGGGACTTAGAGGCAGTCATTCAAAGATAAAATAGAGTCAGATATTCAAAGGGAAAGTAGTGGCAGTCATTTAAAGGGACTTAGAGGCAGTCATTCAAAGGGAAGTAGATGTAGTCATTCTAAGGGAAAGTAGAGGCAGATGTCTAAAAGGAAAGTAGAAACAAATATGTAAAGGGAAAATAGAGGTAGTCATTCGAAGGGAACTATAGGCAGTCATTTAAAGGGAAAATAGAGGTGGTTATTTAAAGGGACGTAGAGACAGTCATATAAAGGACAGTCATTTTAAGGAAAAGTATTTAAAGGGAAGTAGAGGCGGATATTTATAGGGAAGTAGACGCAGTCATTTAAAGGGAAAGTAGGGATAGATATTTAAAGGGAGCGTAGAGGCAGTCATTCAAAGGGAAAGTAGTGACAGCCATTCAAAGGGGGGAATTAGCGGCAGACATTTGAAGGGAAAGTAAAGGCAGTCATTTAAGGAAAAGCAAAGGCAGTCATTGCAAGAGAAAGTAGAGGCAGCCATTTAAAGGGACAGTAGAGACAGTAACTTAAAGGGAAAGTAGAGGCAGATATTTAAAGGGAAATTAATCAACTAGAAGCAGTTTAGAATATGGTTACTGTAAAACAAAACAACTTCACGTGCAAGGAAATGTGACTTTTTCAGCCAAAATGAAGTTCATGAAAAAGTATTCGTTCCCTTTAACCATACAAAGAATGGTGGGCCAGGCACTATGGTACTATACAAGATTTAATCTATTGACACAAGTTCTATGGTCGATGAAATAGTTATAATTATGGAATAGAATCATAAAATATATTCTAGTATATATTAGTCCCCACTCATGACATCATGCACAGTAAAAACTTGAAACACAATTTTACTTCAAATGAAATGGAGTTTAACGTCCCACTTGTCTGAACAAACCGGAAATATAAAGACGGAAATAGGCCACGGAATTTGCAGAAAGGGCCTCGGATTTGCGTGTCATCCGAACTACTATACCCTTCTACTTTGTCATGATCGCGCATGACAATATTGGTGTCAGTCATTATCACATATGTGATGGAACTAGTTAAACACTTTCTAAAAATAATTTTAACACAGAGATCATTGCTACGATATATGCGTCATGAAGGTTTCATGAATCGGAAGTGACGATCGCAAAGGAAAACACGAGTTATCCCTCTATATAACTGACTGAAGTGACGAGTGATAACAGATACACGGCCGAATTTCTGCTCACTAATAATTCCTGACTTCTAAGCCCAAAACTTGTTAGTGACATTCAGCTATTTTTTTTTCAATAGTTACAAATTTTGAGGAAATATCAGACCTTGCTGGTGTTTTTACAGTGTTTATATCATGTAGAATCACGCGCAATACGTCATGTCATTATTTCTACATTTATAATAATAAACATGATTTTACTTATATTACTACCCTAGTCTGTATACACACAGTCATTGAAATCAGAATATCACGGTTAGTCGTAAAAACTCGGTAATAAAACCACAATAGCAAACTCACACAGTCAAACATATATACAACTTTAATAATCAAACAGGTATAAAAATGTCTGTGATGATATTTCCATTTATTTTGAGAGAGAGAGAGAGAGAGAGAGAGAGAGAGAGAGAGAGAAGGGGGGTGTTAACGTCCACTCCACACAAACCAATTCATGGTTCATTTTTATTATATTTAAAATTCGCTTGCGCGACTGGGTTTTTAGCATTGGGGGGAACCGAGAGACCCGGAAAACCCCATCATGTTGGACATGCGACCCTACTCCTTGTCACGTACAACCGAGGAATTGAAACCACACAATGGCAGACCTAATGATGCAGCGTACACATTAAACATTCGGGATTTTATTTTTATAACACCAAGTGGTGTTCGATTTTATTTCATTAATTCAGGTTGAACTATGTTCTTGTATGGGTGCACGTAAAACATCCCCTGACAATAAATAAAAATAACGATATTATCCGAGCGATATTGTCCTCATCAAGCGCGTCTTCATTAGCCCGGTTGGTGCATAAAAGTAGGACTTTAAACCCCATTTAACTTTTTTTTTCAGGTTGAGCTAAATGTGTCAATTCAATTATTTCCTCCGAACAAAGCTCATGGGTTTTTTGTTTTTTTTAGAAATGGGTATTCCGAAGTTAGTTGAATCGGTGTCATTGAAATTAACACAATCACTGTTATAATAAATTCAGATCAGAATAACAACCCCGATTAACGCCAACGAAATAAACATGTATTAAAATAGCTAAGTCTCTAACTCAATATCATCCAAAGTCTTCGGCATTCAAAACACGAATTATTTGTCAATTTAAATCAACGCTGATGTTGTCATTTTACCGGGAAAAGATAGGCTTTTGATATCCAATAACAAAATAATCATTTTACCATTGGTACACGAATCGTGTACCATAATGCGTTTCAGCCCCAGTTCTAGCAAGACATTCGAGGAACAAGGCAAGAAACATTGCGCCAAATCAAACGGCGTATGTAGACACTCGAAATAACCACTTGATTGAAACTTCTGGCGTATTTCGCCGAACATAACTAATTTGAAATTAGAGTACAAACCAAAACGATTAAATGTAAATCAGTTTGTATACATTCATATTACATTATTATATGCGTTGCGACCCATTTTTGGCAATTTCTAGGTCTCAAATATTATCGATTTAGCGTCTTTAAGTAACGGGGAGTTTTGTATTCATTTATAACTAAACACAAAATGGGAAATCCGCAATTATTTACAACTTATGGGAATTTATTTACATCTGAATAAGTTAAATTGAGTTTAACTACTTACAACTATTCTGCACCAACCGGGATAATGAGACAGTGTGTGTGTCATAAGGGAAATATAGCCTGGACTATGGATTTGTTTCCGTCTACTGTCAAGGGTTCGTTTGCGTGCACAGTCGGGACAGAACAGTAGGACGTTAAACCACATTTTATTTCATTTCTTTTACGTGTACCCGTACTAGAACATGGCAGGTTCTTGGTTTGAAATCTGTGCGCAAAGGCTCCAAAACCCATATCAGCTTGTTGTCCGAGGCTCTCGCCGCGATTAGTTTTCCAAGCTGAAAGACTATCTCTCAAATTCGATTTTCAATCATTCATTTATAAAAGTGGTGCGTTCTCATTGCGTCCTAATATCAATATTGATATATCTTTGACATTAAATAAGAACACGGTTTTTTGTCATGTCCGTTTGATTTATACATTTATTTTTTAACCGGCAGAATACATCTTTAATGTGCGTAAAACGAAAAAAATTATTTAAATGAAAAATTTTAATCAGTCTATGAATAGATTAACTAAAGAAATCATTAATAGGGGATTAATAGATAAAATAAATATAAAACTGCATTTCTATGGAAGCGTATACAGGGATATTTATAGAATTAAATATGTTTATTTAAAATCAGATCATTCATGCATCTACCGTGTCATACGAAACCTGTTGACCGACATTTGAATAGCTACATCGATGATTGCAGTCGAAAACATTGTGTATACTTGGAGAATTGTGAGGAAGTATTTACCCTTCTTCCATTTTAAAAACTGAAAATGGTTTAAAGGGACAATCCCGATAAGAACAGAATCTCAAAAACTAAAGTCCGAGCCTTTATGAAATTTATGGACCAAAATATAGAGGCATGGTGTATTTACCTTGGCTCAAAGTTTCAGCTCAAAATATTGAGTCGTTTTGACGTTAACGTCAACACTGCTTATCCGGACACGTAACCCTTTTAAGATTTTGGTTCAATTTTTCGATTGGGTGACCTAATAATCGATTCTCGTTTCTTGAGAGGTCTATACAGTGAATGACCAATGAACTGTACTTGATAACCAAAGGTAAATTTCACCTACATATCATTTTTATAGAAAAAAAAGTCTGGTTTTATCCAGATACTGTATAATACAACGGTCTCCATTTCCAGATGAAGTCTGTCAGGTCAGGTTTAAGTTATTTACAAGCGTATCACAAATATCGGGTTAGTTGGTCGGCCTTAGGTAATGGGATATAAGGGATTTTAACACAAAATTAAGCAGTTTTATTCCCCCAAAAGTTATCGGGATTGACTTTTCGATTATGGCGGCTATTCAAAGCAGAGTCCTATGCTCCAAATGGTCAGTTCACTGCGTGCTGAATGCTACCTTGAACAAAGACTAAAGAATCTTAAATTGTATTCAATAGAATTGTGTGTATTCTAGTTCAATTATTAAATGACATTGAAACTAAATTATTACACATCGCTACATCACCGTTAGAAACGTATTCTTGGTGAAAACATAACGAAAACATCAATAGAGGACTTTACACATGACATGAAATTATATTAAATATAGGATTAGTGGAGACGTATTATACACAATTATTTGTTGTTATTAATCATACAAATTGTTGAAAAGAGGTGGGGGTCACTGGGTTTAACGTCCGATTGACACAAACTATGTCATTTCGGGACTAACATAAATATGATTCAGTTTTATTTCAAAAATTCGCTTGCGCGTCTTTAGACCGGAAAATGTATACGAGGTTGGACATGCGACCCTACTCTTTGTCACGTACAATCAGGGAATCGAAACCATTCCACTTGACTAAACGACCGACCTTATGATCCAAAGCGCACGCGTTTAACCTATCAGCAACCCAATCCCTCGGCTGTTTCAGCTCCCTTGTTGAAACATTTCCATTATTTATGTAAACAAACATCATGGTGATAAACTTTTACGGAATTGAGTTTCTATATGTTGTATTGGAGAAATACTGCTTGTCACGTACAACCGGGAATTCGAAACCATGCCAACGACAGGCTTTATGATATAGCGTGCACGTGCTAACCATTCGGCCATCCAAAAATATGTTAAAAATATATTTTGTGAAACATGATATTCAAACATCTAAAGATTTGTTAGAAATACATGAAAGGTATTTGTAGGAGAAAAGAAAAAATACAAAGCTCTTTGTGTTTTATTAAATGGTTCATAGAATAAAGATTAAATGTATTGGGAATAGGCTATTAGTTTTAGATCAATAATATCGATTAATACCTGATTGATTTGTAAGGGGTGGGGTAGTGATGAAACGATCAAAGACTATATAATCAATCAAATACGATTGAAGATTATAATATATGCCTAGTGAATGGTGATATATGTTTTATTAAAGATCGATCGTATTGATTAATAACTGATTGATTTGTTCCAGGTGTGGTAATGATGATTGACAGGTGAATAGATAGGTATACTCAGGTAAATCTACAACAGAATGCAGATGGGTCGGTATTTATATCTCATATACAATAAGATCCTAGATCTCCGTCTTGACCGAGAAAGTTTTTAGGGATTTTTCTCCTTGTCATTGGTTCAGGATATGAAATGAAATGGGGTTTAACGTCCTACTCTTTTTCACCTAACCTGGGCTAATGGAAGACGAGCATACGCCATACAGTGTGCTATGAGGGAAATTTTACCCGGGCAGCGGCGCTACGGCTTACTCTTATATCGAATTCCAACTGCCAAGGGATCTTTTACGCGCACTCCAATGAATACACGGGACCTCGGTTTTTCGTCCCATCCGAACGACTAGGCAGCTGTCAATCGGGTCCTCCTTCTGCATCACTGACAAGGGGAAATCACGACGGAAAATCGTGATGAACTTTCTCCACTTAGCCACCGTGACCCCCTTTAGGATATGGGCCAACCCACAGATGTTTCGATGAAATGAAGACATGATTACACTGATTTGACCTTTTATTTCTCACCTTCATCCTTCACAGATAAGGGGGGAGGGGACCACGCCGGAAAATCCGAAGGAACTTTTGCGGTCAACACCGGGATCTAAGAGAGGGAGAGAGAAATTGGGTTTAACGTCCACTCGATACATTCTAGGCGATTGTGGGACTAACATACGGGGGTCCCGGAGGAAACCCACGAGGTTGGACAGGTGACTTTACTTCGTGGCATGTACAAGCGAGTAATCGACACCACCCCAGTTGACACAATGACAGTATAGAGTAGATACCTTAACTTTGATCGCTTTGGCAATAAAATCAATAGAATATTATCCAATCAAATTAGGGGTGGGGGGGCCTAATAGTCTAGAGTGCCGCGCTACGACCTCTAGCGGGCCAGTCACCTCATGCTTGCGGCTTTGGTTTCGATCCCTGGTGTGAGCGTATGTGGCATGAAGATAGGGGCGCCTTCTCAACCTCGTGGGTTTCCTCTGGGCACCCCGGTTTCCTCCCACTGCTAAAGACACCTACGCGCAAGCGAATTATTGAAATGAAATTTAAAAAAACATGTTAGTCCCGAAATGACCTACTTTGTGTCGAGTGGGCGTTAAACCCCATTTCTCTCTCTCCCCAATCAAATTAGTAAAATTTCGATTTTATCTTGGTTAAAATTTCGTGAAACACGCTCGTGGTTAGTAAGCTATGATATATTTAGGGTTAACGTCCGCTCTACATCTAATGTAATATTTCAGCCTACTGGTTAGATTAGGTTATTGAAGTTTATCGTGAATAGACGACGTCAGAGACAATGTATTTTATTATTATCTCCCTTTTCTTTGTCTTCCTCGCGACACAATACACACTCCATGTAGGTCAAACAGAGATTAGGGCCCACGCCAAGGAACAGATGTCCTTTATAATGAATGGTCCTCAATCCCTTAAAATAAGTGAATTAACGAGAAAATTGGTTGTAATAAACAAATGTTGTAGTAAGGGTTTATAAAACAACAACATGACAAGATGTCGGCCCTTTCTAGCGACTTACGCTGTTTTAGTGAGAAAATTGGCTGTGATGAACAAATGGTGTAAAGAGGGTTTATAAAAAATCAAGATGTGGGAGCTTTCTAGCAATTTACGCTGTTTTAATGAGAAAATTGGCTGTGATGAACAAATGTATCGACAAAGGTTTATAACAGCTAACGAGTCGATATTTACTAGTGATGTCCATATTCCGGTAGAAAATTGAAGAATCTACCCCTCCCTACCACCTAAACAAACAATTAAAATTCTGGTTTCATTTATTAAAATTCACAGCGTCAAAATGTCGATATTTTCTAGCGATGTCAATATCTATATTCCGATATATTAAATAATTGAAGAATCTAGTTACCCCCATCCCCCCTCCGATGTCGGTATTTAATAGCGATGTCCACATCTATATTCCGGTAGACTAGAGAATTGAAGAATCTACCCCCCACTCTCTCCAAAAACAATTAAAATTCAGGTTTTATTTATTAAAGGCACAGCAAGGACCCCCGACACAACATAGCTTCAATTCTAAAGGACAGTCGAACTACATGAACACAAACAATCTAAATACATGTAGTTTAATGACAGTGGACTTCATCAGGACCGACCATCAGGTGTTTCTAGAATATCAAGCTTCCTCAGCATCGTGCGCGATACCCACTACTTCCATAATAAAACTTTCTAGTTCGACCAGATGCAGGTTATTTTAAAACTTTTTTGACCAAAGAGATTTTACTATTATTTTGACTAGAGAGATTTTAATATGATTTGGACTAGAGAGATTTAATCTTTTTAAAACAAAACTGGAGAGATTTTGAAACACATTTCGGCCAGAAGAAGAGTAGAACACATGTCGATGAGATTCAGTCATACATATCTGAACCTGATAAAACATAAACAAATAAACTAAAACCTGTTCTAGTAAAAAACAGACCCTTTTTTTATTGGCTATAAATAGCGTGTGGTCGTTTTTCTATTTCGACCACAACATCTAACTTGAGCAAAGTTTGTCTTTGTCTCCATTAACTCTGATGAGATATATTTTCAATCGAATTCCAAATGTCAAGGGTTGTTACACGTGCACGCCCACATGTACTCGTGTGAACAACGGTAGTTTGTCCCGTACCGGTCCTCGGTGGTGTACCAATGGCATGGTGACACCAGGCTGGACAGATTTCAAGGAACCTTCTCCGGATGATATGTGGGATCCCTTGGTTATTGACCAAGCTCACCACGTTGCCCTTAATTTCATCAACCCAAGGACAAAACCCCCTATCTATTCCCCTCCCCATATTACAATCACTTCTCTGATAAAATATATCAAAGTAAAAAAAACAACAACTGAGAGTAGTCTACTTACATTCCATGCAGTGATTCAACGTGTATCTTCAGCATTTATAGATGTCCATATTATATTAATCAAATCCCGTGGAATAGAAGCCCAAATATATCCTCAATTTTAACCGCCAAAACTTTTGAATTTGTTGTCGTACTTAACAACGGATATTTGAAGAGAGGAGGTCGCGTGATTCTCATGTTAACATACATGTATATATATATAGTATGGTCACATGGTGTGTCTCTCTATATACCACACTTTATATCTCACAGTAGATTAAACCATGACCTAATTACACTTACTATATGGATAACCTCTACATTCAAAATTTACTCAACACTTTACATCGCTATTCCTCCATTTCTTTTATTGCGTGTGGGTTTATTATTTCATATAGTTTAAACAAAAGTTCATATCCGAATTTAATTAAAATGAAAAAGCCGGGTCAAACCAAAACGCATGTGATGAGCAATAAAACTAAAGAATGGTTTCGTTTTTTGGCGTGTTTTTTTCACCATATGGTTTAATTTGATTTGAATTGAATCGTCTGCTTGAACGTGTAGCTTAAACTGGTTGAGCGGCGTCGCTTAGGTTAAACATTGTTTGTTATAACATTAAAAAAACCTGCATTTTATAATTAAAACAGGTTTTAATTTTAGAATTCAAATTAAACAGACGAGCGAACATTACTGTCAATAGGCAATTGTCATTTCAAGTCGCGAATAGATAGACCGATGAATGCAGTAAACCGACGGAACATGCACTCAATGATCGAGTAAATGTGTATTATTAATGAGTAGGTAAAAGTTACTCGGTGAATTAGACGACAGTGTAAGGTGAACTCAATGTTTGAGACTATAGTATACAGCAATGGGTATAATAGCTCAATAACTTGTATACAACTTTCAATACTTAAAAGATATTTCATTGCTTTTCAGACTGCAACAATACGTTATGTTTTATTGGTATGCCTATATGTCTATAAATTGTTAAAGCCCCAATAACACTCTTGTTGTAACTGAAAAATATGTCCCAATCTTCATTCTGGTCAACAAATCGTATTATTTTAGAATATGAAGTCAATCGGATGGTAACTTTGGCCTCTATAGCGTCACAAGAATATTTGAAGTTATCAAGGGAGATAACTCTGGCAGTAATTATTTGAAACCGCTGAAAATCAATAGGCTTCTTCGTCTCATGACCTTAAACACTGTGTATAAATCTAAAGTCAATCGGATATTAACTTTGGCCTCCAGAGCGTCCACAAGATTTTTTGAGGTGATCAAGGGCCATAACTCTGGCACTAACTATCGGAAATCGCTGAAAATCAATAGGCGTCTTCGTCTTATAACCTTAAACACTGTGTATAAATTTAAAGTCAATCGGATATTAACTTTGGCCTCTAGAGCGTCCACAAGATTTTTTGAAGTGATCAAGGGCCATAACTCTGGCACTAATCATCGGAAATCGCTGAAAATCAATAGGCTTCTTCGTCTCATGACCTTAAACACTGTGTATAAATTTAAAGTCAATCGGATATTAACTTTGACCTTTAGAGCGTCCACAAGATTTTTTAAAGAGATCAAGGGCCATAACTCTGGCACTAATTATCGGAAATCGCCGAAAATCAATAGGCTTCATTGTCTTATGACCTTAAACGCTGTGTATAAATGTAAAGTCAATCGGATATTAACTTTGGCCTCTAGAGCGTCCACAAGATTTTTTGAAGTGATCAAGGGCCATAACTCTGGTAGTTATTATCGGAAATCGCTGAAAAACAATAGGCTTCTTCGTCTCATGACCTTAAACACTGTGTATAAATTTAAAGTCAATCGGATATTAACTTTAGCCTTTAGAGCGTCCACAAGCAATTGTGGACGCCGGACCGACGGACGGACCGACGGACCGACGAACGGACGGACGGACGGACGGGGGCGACGACAATATACGACCACATTTCAATGTGGGCGTATAAAAATTCAACCAATTGATTTGGAAAGTCTAACGTAAACCTTTTCAAATGTGACTTGGATTTTAAAATATTTTCGAACCCTCTAGACAAGTAAAATAGGTTGTAATGGATAATTTACACAACAGGTAGGACACTTAAATATCTAGTACTTAGAATAAGGGTATTATTTATTTTCTGGAGCTACCAAGCCAGCAACAATGTTATTGTCCCTTTAAAGCCCCCGTGCGTCATTGCATTAATCCAAACTAAACTATACCTAAATTGATAATTTAATCCGATTTAAAAAGTATTTATTCAGAATTCTTTTATAAAAACACAGAGGGAATAATGTAAATAAATTGGATACAGCAACTTAAAGTGCCAATCCCGATAACTTTTTGGGGAATAAAACTGCTTAATTTTGTGTTAAAATCCTTTAAAATCCATAACCTAAGGCCCATCTACTAACCCGATATTTGTGATACGCTTGTAAATAACTTAAACCTGACAGTCTTCATCTGGAAATGGAGACCGTTGTATTATACAGTATCTGGATAAAACCAGACTTTTTTCTAAAAAAATAATATGTAGGTGAAATTTACTTTTTGTTATCAAGTACAGGGCATGGATCATTCACTGTATAGACCTCTCAAGAAACATTAATCGATTATCAGGTAACCCAATGAAAAAATTGACCCGAAATCTTAAAAGGGTTACGTGTCCGGATAAGCAGTGTTGACGTTCACGTCCAAACGACTCAATATTTTGAGCTGAAATTTTGAGACAATGTAAATACACCATGCCACTATATTTTGGTCCATAAATTTCATAAATACTCGGACTTTAATTTTTGAGACTCTGTTCTTATCGGGATTGTCCCTTTAATGCTTATATAAAACTGCTTCTAGAATGGAGCGACATGAATATAAATTTAATTATCAGCTGGTAATGTAGTAGAATAAGAATGATTATCTTGATTAGGGTTTTAGTTGATGGTGGTATGAAGAAAAGTTGTTAAATAGGACATAAAGAAAAAAAATTCCAACAAAAAGAAGAAGTAAAATGAAGAGGATGGTGGGACATAAAGGGTGTGGGTCGGGTAGTGATTTGAGAGAGAGAGAGAGAGAGCGGTAATCTGAATATCAGGCAATCCCTAGTATATAGTCAGTTTGGAAGACGAAATACAACAACGTGGAAGCAGAAGAGAGACGACACCATGAGACGATAATTTTAATGTTAAAACAGTCCATCTGGCATGTGTATTAAACTGGTTCTATACCCAACCAACGAGTCGACTACTGAACACCTCAATGAACAATGGGGCGTGATACGTGGAGATCTTAAACCTTACAAACCAACTTCAAAATATTACAATTAAAATGCGAAATAAATCCTTACTTACCTTCAATTGTACACTTGCCATGAACTGTTTTACCGCTTGAATAAACCGCGCGCTATTGATAAACCTCGTTTTCAACAAGGATATATTTAAATGTGGGGAAATTCCCATTGTCTCGTGTACATAGGCTATAATTTAACAACGATAACGCTTAAGGACATGGGGTTGGCTTGTTGCTATAAATAGATCTATACGCAACCTTTATGAGACCAGGCTCTGATCATATCCCAATCAAACATACCACGCAGTGTACGTTCCCTAAAATACAATGAATAAATATTTTTAATATAAAAACATTTATATTTTTAAAGGGTCGTTTGGTTGAGTGTGATATGATTGACCTTATCTAGACATCAGTAAGCATGTTTAATGATAACGGTGACTGGGATATGATTGACCCTAACTGTTATCAGTAAGCATGTTTTATGTAGTAGGGTATCTTCCGGTCTGTTATCGTACCTGTTATCTGACCTGTAATTTAAATATCCGCTCAATAACCGTAAACCGTCAGCGCATTTAAACGAACAAAAGAAGGTTTATTGGCCACTTAAAGGGCCGATTGTATGAAATCTATTAGGGCTTGACTTGATAATAGAATTAAGATTAATAAACATTTTTCTCAGCCACTTGACCCTTTGGAATATAGCTTGTTTCTGCATTCATATTCTCTATATCAAAATTTCAATTTTATTATCATAATTAATTTTTCTCCTTGAAATGAGTGAAAATTCTTACAAAATATGGAAGCTTATATGAGAAATTGAATAAAACTTTAAATCCCTCTCAACATTTATATCTTGTACAGAAAATGATACATAGGCATTCTCTCTAAAAAATAATATATTTTTTTCTTTTTTGTTGGGAAAAAAACTTTATTCAAAACAAAACCACACAAAACTACAAAATTCCTCGCCCATTGACCCATTCGGATATCATTTGAATCTGTATCCGATAACCATTTTGAAATTTGTACTTAAAATTTGTGGATTAGTTTTATATGAAAACTCTGTCATTTTACCGTAAATAAAAAAGGAAAATACAGCAACAATATTACTTTCTCTAAATATTTGACAAAGTTCTCTAGTAAAGAGAAATTAAAATCAACGGACATAGTGCTTTAGTACATGAACAGAATAATCAACGATTCGCGTAATTAATTCAAGAGACAGAACGCAACCAGAAAAAAACTGAGACTAATGGAGAATTTCTACAATTAATGCACACTTGTTTGGTCCTCACCAAGGAGGGCAAAGGATTCTTATTTCAAATTGTTTATTGGTAAATTTAAGCCGTGATGCTACTGCACAACGTCTGGCTACAGCTGATCCTTTATGTCTCAACACACGTGTAAATCTACGAGGTAGTCTGTGTTGTAATTCGAAGTAGAAACGCCGCTGACACAAAACGGGTTTGGCAGATGAAAAGCTTCTAATAACTCATGGTTCATTTTTATTTCAATAATTCGCTTGCGCGTCAGGGTCTTTAGCTATGTGAAGAAACCAGCGGACCCGGAGAAACCCACGAGGTTGGACAGGCGACCATACTCCTTGTCACGTACAGCCGGGCAATCGACACCAAGCCAGTTGACTCAATGACAGACAAGTTATGATACAGCGTGCATCCGAACTCCCACGCAATACACGTCGTCCATGAAGTAGCGGAATAATCTGTTAGTCCCAAATGACGTATTGGTGAAACAACGCTGGGACATACAACTCATTTCCATTTCAGCTCCATCAATATGTTAGAGTAATACGTCATTGGCATGAAACAGGGTGGACAGCTTTCACCTTTATCGTTTTACTTATCACGAAATGACATGAAAATAAATTAACTTGCTGTCATTGAAAAAATCACCTCCATTGGCCATTCCATATTAAACACGCAATAGCGATTTAACGGCCATCGCTGGCCTAAAACCTCATTTCATTTAAGTCTATTCCGTCAACAATTCCGTGTACACATTGACCTGCACGTAAAAGATCCCTTCACAATTGGAATTCGATATAAGAGAAGCGTGCCGCTGTCCGGACAATCTTTCACCCATAGCACACTGTATGGCGTCTTCATTATCGCAGTTAGGAGTAGAACAGGAGGACGTTAAACCCCATTTTATTTCATTTCACTGTTATCTCACATGATATTCCTCAGGCTAGTCAGATTCGACTAAACACTTTAGGTCATTCATCTTTAAATCGAGAGGGGGGGGGGGGGGAGACAGTGCCTACCTCTCTTTTATTATCAAGACATTTGTTAGTATAAGGAAGATAATTGACGGATAGAGAGAGAGAAATGGGGTTTAACGTCCACTCGATACAAACTAGGTCATGTCGGGACTAACATATGGTTTAATTTTATTTCAATCATTCGCTTGCGCGTAGGGTCTTTAGCAGTGGGGGGAAACGAGAGGACTCGGAGATGTTCAAATTGAATCATGAAACCTATTTTATTTCAGTTTTGTATTATTTTATAAAAAGTAACTATGTTCTCCTGTCGTCTGTGAGGCTGAAATATCTGAATAAATTTATCTCATATATTGTACATGTATATAGCTGTAAAATGCAGTGAATACTTATAACTCATGTATAACGGATACTGACCTATCTAGAGGTTTATTAGGCGTGTAAGTTTTTCCACCTGGATGCTGTACAGGTGATACGAGTAAATAAGGTATTAATTATCAATGATATAAACAGATAAACCTGATAAATAAGGCCAATCTATAAATTGTCACTGAAGCAACAAATACGAATGTAAAGATACAAGATTTAGATAAAGAGCTGGTCATTCTTGTTATAATATTTATATTAAAGATGCGCATTATGTAAGATAGAGAGAAAATCGGGGTTTAACGTGAACTAAACACAAACTAGGTCATTTCGGGACTAACATATGGTTCAATTTTATTTCAATTCGCTTGCGTGCAGGGGCCAATTAGCAGTGGGAGTAACCGGAAAATCCACGAGATTGGACAGGCGACCCTACTCCTTGTCACGTACAACAGGCTTTATGATACAGCACGAACGTGCTTACCATTCGCCCCCCCCACCCTGATTTAGATGAAAAACTGATCGTTCTTGTTAAAATATTTATATTAAAGATATATTATGTAAGATTTAGATAAAGAGATGGCGGTTCTTACTATCAGAAGTTTAAAACAAATACTTGAACATGACTCTATTTGAAATGTCAATCAAAATACTTTAATCGGGGAGATGTTATAACTGTTTGGAAAGTTGTGACAAGAACATTTACAAGGAAATAGTACGATTGGCAAATACCACTTCTATTATAATAAACAAAGTTTCGATCATGAATTATTATATTAGTGGTGGTCTAATCTATTCAATATCATGGCCATCCGATGGTCTAACCCATTCAATATCATGGCTATTCGCTTGTCTAAAGGGTAAATTTTAGGGTTATCGTGCGAATAATTGTCTAGAAATTAGTTTATATAATTGAAACCAGACAAGGAGCACAATAAGGAGGTGGGCGGCTTGCATAACACATCTTTGAATTGTGCAATAAATACGATTTTCAACGAATATACACCGAAATATGATTGAAAGGTCAATCCTAACGTCATTCAGGTTCACATATTTTTCTAATTATTTCACGCCGACATTTTAATATTTGTGTAATCGTCATGGGATAAATTGGGAATTAAACAATACACCATCCCATATAGAAACGTTTTTCCAAAGTATGAAGTACCAACATTTATATATATACAATTGCCAGAGCAGAGCAGAGAGAGAGAGAGACAGAGAGAGAGAGGGGTAATGATTACTCGACAAAAACTAGGTCATTTCGGGACTTACATATGATTTAATTTTATTTCAATAATTCGCTTGAGCGTAGGTGTCTTTAGCAGTGGGAGGAAACCGAAGGAAGCCCCAGAGAGAACCCACGAAGTTGGACAGACGACCCTACTCCTTGTCACGTACAACCGGGGATTCGAAACCACACAAGTTGTCTCAATGACAGACCTTATGATACAACGCGCACGTGCTAACCATTCGTCCATCCAAACCCTCTATTTAAGGTATAAAAACAGAGTATCAGGATTGTGTTTGATATGTTGATAAATTAAGTGTATAAATCATTATGGTAAATACGTTATCTTGACATCCACCTGAACTCTTACAATCAGAGGCTGGGTGATATTCGAATTCAAATTGATACATGTCACGTGACAGGAAACATTGATTAATATATGACATCTATTTATAATCATGACGTTTTTATTTGTCTCGTGGATGTTGACCTTGTAGTTTTATCTATAAGTTTCTCAGAATGAAGGAGATATCGAATTCTCCTGAAATAACCCTATCAACATCCGGTTGACGTTCTGACGCTTGTCGTGCAAAGGGCAGGGACTGTCAACATAATTCTATCCCAAGATGCATTGGGGGAAGGGGGGATTTTATTGCGTGAATAATATAGCACAAACAGTCGTTCGGATGGGATGCAAAACTGTGGTTCCATCCATACCAATTAAATTCAACATTTTTGGATGGCAATTAAATGATCTAATATTTTAAAATATGTACAATAAATCTAAATTAATATAAGCATGGCGATGTCTCTCCTATTGGTGGTCTTCATTAGTCTAGTAAGAGCAGAAGTAGGATGTTAAACCACATTTCATTTCTGTCCAATAGTAAAATTACAGCTGTTTATTGTCTGCTTCATAAGAATTAATTTTTTTCTCTTCCTAATAATAGACCGAGCACTGAGAGCACTGGATAGACCCTGGTATATGTTTGTGTTGGGGGACAGGAAGTGAGGGAGGGGGGCTCAGTGTTGGTCATGGAGGGGTTGACAGTGTTGGGGAGAGAGCGAAGGGGCTGTCACATGAAAAACCGAGCTCCCGAGTATCCCAAGTAGCGTGAACGTGTTTAGTATTGAAGTGAGAATAAACATTAGCGCTGGCACCAGGGCTACATCCCTACTTTCAGCTTACTCTCTGCATCGTTTTTATCTGTCTTGATTACCCCGGTACATTAGCGCTGCCGCCAGGGCTAAATTCACCTTCTGCGTCGCTTGTGTCCGTCTACATTGTCCTGATTAATACGTTAACCTATATGTCAATCATCTTGGCCTTTCAAACCTCGTGGGTTTTCTCCGGGCCCTCCGGTTTCCTCCTTTTGCTACAGACCCCTACGCGCAAGCGAATTATTGAAATAAAATTAAACCATATGTTAGTCCCGAAAAGACCTAGTTTGTGTCGAGTGGACGTTAAACCGCATTTCTCTCTCTCTCTCTCTCTCTCTCTCTCTCCCTCAGTTATCTTTCGTATACTAACAAATGTCTTGAAAATAAAAAAGAGGTAGCCACTGTTATCAAGTGTCCCGAATACGAGACACAGTTTCGCCACGGTTGTGAAATCTTGTTTAAAAATAAACAGTCGTAAAAAGGGATGGGTCTTGCTTGTACATTCCAGGAAGCAGACTTTATGAGGTCAAGGAAAAACCACCAGTGAAATTACACGGAGATGATGCAAACTATCTGTAATGTTAAAATATTCAAATATCTAGGTCAGTGTTTGTCTCCATTCCCTCATAGCGTAAACAATATGCATCATTCACAACCACGTGGCTATCTCACGTCCATTGGCCTTCCATTCATAATTACAACATCATCTTCGTAAAACACGTTTTACTATATATCATTTCTAAGTGCTAAATAAAAACAACCTTATTTCTCAATACCTTGATAAATATTCTTTTACAAAATTTACAAATGCTAAATAAAAACATCCTTTTTTAGCACCTTTATGTATATTCTTTAAAAAAAAAATGTTTTATCTTGCCGTCATAAACCACTAATAACGGGGAACTACGCCGAAAAATCCAAAACTCCACATTGTGATAAATCCGCTGAGGCCCCTCTTATAGAACAACACAGATCCATCTAATAACATCTTTCTAAATATTATTTTACAAAATTTGTTTTTTCCGTAGATGAAGACTTATAAAACATGAAACCAGGACACTTAAAAAGAGTCCCAGTCCCCTCCTTGATCGCGATCCTGTTTTATTTCATTCTGTGCGAATAAAAGGCACAAGTGAGATCTTTCACTTACATGATGATGACGATGATGATGACGATGATGATGATGATGATGATGATGATGGTGATGTACAGAGTGGGGAATAGGTAGGGGTCTGGGGAATCATTTTGATTTATGTTTAAACAAAAATCAGTTTTTAAAAAAGATAAATGTATTTTTGTTTGTTTAGGCTATGGCATTAATTTATATAATTAACCTTTATTAGGACATGTCATGGGTTTAAGTGTCATGTAAGGAAATTATTGTCAGGATTTTATTGTCATGTCGTTATAATAAAACGAAATGAAATAAGTTTAACGTCCTACTGTTCTGCTCCGTCTGGGCTAATGAAGACGGTATGTCCTTAGTTATCGACGATGGTGGTTCTGTAGACACTCCCACGCGTGTAAAATTAATGGTTCTAAAAATATCCCGGCGATATATGGTATAAATGCATCGTCTGTGTTGTAGAATATCCTTAAACCTAATCAAACAGTTCTAGATTAACAGGTAGGATAGTTACCTCCTTTATAACCAAATACTATAATATATATACTATAACATTGGTTCGGGTCAATATTATATTACTACAGTGTGCTATGAGGGAAATTTTGCCCGAGCTAGCGGCACTACGGCCTACTCTTATATCGAATTCCAACTTTCAAGGGATCTTTTACGTTCATGCCAATGTGCACACGGGATCTCGGTTGTTTGTCCTATCCGTTCGACTAGACAGCTGTGCTTGTCAGGCCCTATACTATGTAATCAACATCAATGGTTCGGGCCAATACTATAATACGCTCTCGGCTTCAGGATAATGAATAATCAACATATATGGTGCCTGCCAATAATTATATAATCCGTTAAACCCCATTTTATTTCGTCTCTGAATGTTGAATAATGGACATCAATGTAATAGAACCCCGCCTTCGTTATACCGGAATTTAATATGTTAGTTGTGTTTTAAATATTTGGATATTGGAATCCCACTTTTTACGGCAACATCAACATGGATCGAAATGGACCAATATTGACTTCTAATTTGTAATTTCGAATATTATGGAAAATATTGAGTTAGAAACTTAGCTCCTTTAAGATTTCAATTACTGAAATTTCCAAATTTATTATAATAATCGTCAAGAGGAATTTACTAATAAGGTAGACCCATGGAACAAGAATTACTAATTTAGTAATAAGATAGAGCGATGGAACAAGAATTACTAATATTTTGGGGCGACGTAAATACGTAAATACAAATGAATAGAATATTTTGCGGGGTATTCTATATCTTTTGCAATATTTATTAATTTGGATTTAAAGAATAAACTGTTGGTTGTCTCCGTTAGTATGGGGTCTAGCCATCTTTCTTAAATCCGGGGGGGGGGGGGGGCTGCGGTTAGTAAGGAATCCTTTCCCATTTCTTAATCTGCAGGTGTTCAGTTAGTAAGAAATCTTCACCCATTTCTTAAATCTGCGGAAGTTAGTAAGAAATCCTAAGCTATTTACTAAATCCTGTGAATCTGCAGAGGTTCAGTTAGTAAGAAATCCTAACCCTTTTTGAACACTCGTGCACCTGCGGTGACTTAGTTAGTAAGGAATTACTAATATTAAACCACGCGGTGACCAAGTAAGTAAGGAGTATAGCTCTTTCTTACACTACCTGGAACTGCGATGTCCAATGCATAACCATATGTTAGTCTCAAAATGGCCGAAATAATGTGTTGACAAGACGGTAAACTCTATTCTTGACCTACATATTTTATTGATACGTTAACCTTTACACCCCCAAACTCCGGGATTGACGCAACTCACTGAAATTGGGAATGTCCAATTCTTAAGACTTTATTTTTCTGGAGAATCTAGTTTACGTGGATGGATATTTATGATGCGCATAAAGCGACTTGGAGAAAACGAGTCACGCCTACTCATCAAGTGATACCCAATTTTAGTGCACATGATAAATCAAAATAAAAAAAAAAACAACTTCTCTTTTAATTCAGTAATATAATAGAAAACCAATATTGACATCATTGTTTTTCCTTGTCCCGAATAATAATATGTAAAACAGGAAAATAATACCATATTTAATGGGCGGATATTTATACTGTACTGAAGCCATTTTGATAAAACGAGTCACGAGATTTCGGGTGATCCCCAATTCCATGGATATAAAAGCGACACTAGTTAAATATATCCCATTTCGCTTCTAGAATTCAAACTTTACACTATTCAAAACAACTACTGGCAGTCTCAGGTAAATATTTTATTATTGATTTCTTTTTCATACAGCACCGTCACACTACAGTCAGGCGCGGATCCAGAGGGGGGCGCACCCGGCGCACGCCCCCTCTATTTTTTGAGGTGGCGAACAATTTTTAGCTCTCGCGATAAAGGAGAACAAAAACAGTTTAGGTTGGAAATCCTAATTTACAGTATTAGTATGATATTAGTCCTTGCGTGGGCATTTTTCCACTCAAAAATACTGTTCCAGGCTTCGCACTCCCAAGTGGGTGCAGCACGCCCCCTCTTTCTGAAAATCCTGTATCCGCCTCTACTATTCTACACCGACTGGGCTAATGGAGGTGGACATGCGCCATGCAGTGTGCTATGAGGGAATTTTGCCCAGACAGCGACACTACGAACTACTCTTATTTCAAATTCGCATTGTCAGTTTTACGTGCACGCCAATGTGTACACGGTACCTCTTCGTTGAATCCGATGAGTATACGTTGTCGGTTGCCAGGTCACCGTTCATGCACCACTGACTTTATAGTCATTTTATGAATGTGTTTGGTTTTTGTCATGCATTTGTTTTCATTTGTTGCTGTGTGTTGTGGAGGCTTCATGCAATTACTACGTAAAGTTTATTCGACACTAGCGTATAATGTTGCTTGATATTCAGAGAGGCAAGGTCTGCTTATAGTGAGTAAAGGTCTAATTATGTTGAGTAAAAGTCTACTTATAGTGAGTAAAGGTCTATTTATATTGAGTAAAGGTCTACTGATAGTGAGCAAAGGTCTACTTATGTTGAGTAAGGTCTACTTATAGTGAGTAAAGATCTATATATGTTGAGTAAAGGTCTACTTATAGTGAGTAAAGGTCTAATTATGTTGAGTAAAAGTCTACTTATGTTGAGTAAAGGTCTAGTTATGTTGAGTAAAGGTCTACTTATAGTGAGTAAAGGTCTATTTATATTGAGTAAAGGTCTACTGATAGTGAGCAAAGGTCTACTTATGTTGAGTAAGGTCTACTTATAGTGAGTAAAGATCTATATATGTTGAGTAAAGGTCTACTTATAGTGAGTAAAGGTCTACTTATGTTGAGTAAAGGTCTATTTATGTTGAGTAAAGGCCTACTTATATTAAGTAAAGGTGTGTTCAGGTTACCTAAAGGCCCATTTGTGGTTTAACGTCCACTTCCACCTAGGTGGATATCGTAGACAAACTATTTGCGTTGAGTGGAGGTCTACTTATCTTATGGAAAGGTTAATATAATTAACATCCGATTAAAAACGCTAAGACAATGATTTGATTCCAGCTCGTGATCAATTAATCAAAACCGTCTTTGATATTGGTTTTTGAGATGACAATAATTAATTATTTATTAATCCAGGAATAAGTAAAAATTAGGAGAACCATACATTGAATAATACCTATATACTATATATATACAAGTGCCTACATTAATCCTAATCCCATTGGTAGAGATTAAAATAAGCCTTTTAAGGAGTATACGTGTGTGCAAATTATTTTATTAGGACAGCTGTCTAGTCGTCTGGATGGGATGAAAAACCAGGGTCCCGTGTGCACAGTGGTGTGCGCATAAAGACACCACACGTAGTTGGAATTCGATATAAGACAGGGCCGTAGCGCGGCTCTCCGGGCAAAATTTGCCCCATAGCGCACTTCACTAGTCCGGTCGGAGCAGAACAGTTGGGCCTTAAACTTCGTTTCATTTCATTAATTCATACAATCGGTCTTTCTAAAATGTATTACTGGAGAATTGGTGATGGAAGCGGACCTTAACAACAACGAAAGAACGAACAAGTAAGCCGCTTCCACCCCCACCCCCCTTATTCCGTGTTTGATATATATACATGTGGTATTGGATGTATTTCTTGAGTTTATAATTATACTGTGAATTTTAATAAACATTGAACTTCCTCCATATAATATTACCATTAAACCTTGAAGTTGTAATTACTCGGCGAATTTTAATTTAAAAAATTGGACTACATCTAAAAAGCTTAAAGTTATAATTACACCATATACATGTCTGGTATGACCCGGATATACATACACCATGCATTATTACCTATATACCTAGTTTACACAATGTATATCAGTCAGGTATGACGAGAAGAAGCATAAAATTGTATCGCCACTTGTCTATTAAAAATTAGCATGATAAAGACCTCATTTAAACTATTAACCACAATATTACTAAATTGATGTAGAGATCAAGGTCTATAACATCTTTGACGTAGACTCGATATCTGATTTCTCTAGGTAAACGTTCTTCTTGACATTTATATACTACAAGTAAAAAGATGGATTGAGGGAATTCAATAATTACTATAGAAACAGATTGCTATCTTGGACTATGGAAATAATGCATATATTTAATGATAGGTTACACAAGTAAAACAATAGACCGATATGATATACACTAAATACAGATTTATTCAACGGTTTGTCAGATACGCCTCAGAAAAAAAATCGGAATAGAACGGATAGACGAACGGACGATGCCCACTACAATCCATAAACGTCGATCGACACGAGAAATAACGAACAATTCTTTTGACCACTCAAAATAAACAATATTCAGCAGTATGATTGACCAAAACCAATATTACAATTAACACCATTATTGGAATCTTCGAATCAAAAGACAAGTAATACCATCTGTTCCGAAATTTTTGGATAACTATTGCTACAATTGTTTATAGATTTTCCTATACCTAAAATAATAAATGATTATTTATTAAAAGAAATAAAATAATTGTTTAAAAAAAGTACTAAATATACAATATTAAAATAATTATTTATACAATTTTAAAATAATTATAAATAAAATATTAAATATACAATATTAATATAATTAAATATAAAATATTAAGATAATTATCTATACAATATTAAGATAATTATATATAAAATATTAAATATACAATACTAATATAATTATATATAAATATTAAGATAATTACATATAAAATATTAAATATACAATATACAATATAAATATATTTCAAAAATTAATATATAATATATAAAATATTAAATATATAATATTAATAGAATTATATATAAAATATTAAAATAATCATATATAAAAATCAAAATAATTATATATGAAAAATTAAAAATAAAATATTAAAATGATTATATATAAAATATTCAAATGGCGCTGGGTTACTACTGTCATACTAAACTTGGACCGCCTCTCTACAATAAGCTTCACTTGAAAAAAAGACACTAATCTAGTTGATCGACATTTCAAGTCCAATCACTAAGTACAATTCGATACTTTTGAGAAAAGTTTATTCTGTTTCAATTTAATATCACTGAAAAAAAATAGCAGATATGAACTGAGTAGAATCACGTCACAAAATAGTATAGTAGATTAATTTTTGGATATGCCGGCTATACAGGACAGAGATCTAATCTCGAAGGAGAGAAGATAGTTCTATGTGTGCAGTATGACTAACCCGGGTGACCCTTGATCGCTCAACTTGGTTTCCTCTTATCAGTGGTGTAGTTCAAAGGGCCTGGTAATATGGAATAAGAGGATTCATTAGTGATAATAATTATATTTCATATTAAATGTCATTTATCATGTCAATTAGCTAAACCAACCTGTCATATTAACTGGTTTAATCATTATTTGATCAGGAGAAGATTAATTTTTACAATTTATTATTTTGATAAATGCAAGTGAATAGGATGCAGTAACAGGCGGACATGTTTGTATAAAACCGTTAATTATACGAGATATCAACCTATACAATGCTTATATAAACTGTTAATTAAATAATAACAATGAATGGTATATAATATACATGTATAATATATAATAATAATCGTTTTCTATAGCACTGACCATTCAGTCAGTCACCAATTAGATCGTCTCTGATTCAATCCTGATCATGGTTGAGACAGATTCCCGGGGATGTTTCAGAATCTCCCATCCTGTCATTTGGATAACCTGACAAGGAGAGAGTTTAGTCGTTCGGATGGGACGAAAATACGAGGTCCCGTGTACAGTTTTCATCATAGCGCACCGTCTTCATTAACAGAGTCGGTGCAGTACAGTTGGACGTTAAACCCCATTTCATTTCATTTCATTAAAGTACAAGATTTATTAGATATGACTAGTCCACTTGTAAAATATTCTGGTCGATCATAGTAAATATATCATTGATCTATATACGTATCATTTACCATCGTCCCGTAATGGATATATCTATTATGGTATAACTAGTTTTGAGAGTAAATTATTTTAAGCCATGAGCTACGTATTGCTACACAGAAAAAAAGTTTCCATCATAAACCTTTCCTTCGTTTCGCAATCAATGACGAGGACAAGATCAAATATTGTTATATGATATTATTAAAGGGGAATGTTAACGTTCTCTGGTTTTACATCTGTGGTAGACAATGGTTGACCGTTTTCAAATTCAAGGAAACTGTTATTGTTAGTGAATTAGTTTGAGTACATCTTGCGACCATCGATACGTTGCATTTATGGACGGCGATTCGATTCCAACCATGGGCGGTTGGCTACGATGACAAACGGACTGTCTACAAGAAGAAAAGTGCGAGTTAAAAGAACGCGAGCGATGGTTAGATCCCTTATGTTACTAACGCAGCGGGATGAAAACCCACCTACGTTTACTTTTATTGTACTGGGGATTGACGGTGGTTTCGTAAGTAAATCGTTGACTCCGCTCGCTGGCTTGGGGGACCCGTGTTCAATCCCTGAATTGACCGTGGAAGTTCATCCCCCCTCCCCCTTACCACCCTCGTCAGTGGTTCAGAAGGCGGGTCCTGGTAAGGTTTAAAGAAATATATGTTCGAATGGTATGCAAAAGAACCCTTGAAAGCTCGAAATCTATGTAAAAATAAGTCATAACGCAGCTGGCTGGGCACAATGTCCTGTATAGCACACTGTATGGTGTATGCCCGTCTTCATTAGTCCAGTAGAGCAGAACAGTAGGACTTTAAAACTATTTTCATTTCATTTCATATTTTATGCTGTCATGAAATCGATAGTTCATATGGTATCGCATGTTTAAAACTGTGGACGGGAACATTAGCCTTTAAATCTATCCAATACGATATCAGATAACTTATACGGACTATATAAACATTCGATTTGTTACATGCAGGTTTGGTTAGATATACGATATGACAAAGTGATTGATTGATCGGTCTATTGATTAGATTTTGAAAAAAACAAGATAGGTGAATAACTCAAGCGTGTAGTTAAACGTTCAAGAACTGTTAGATTTGTAAAACCCACAGTAGAGTGTTTTATAGGATGTTCTGGAAATATTAAATTTAATAAGGTGCGTCTTGGTTAAACAATAAATTCATTATAAAGAAAAGATATTAAATTATGGAGAACACATTTATTGGCGGAGTGGGAAGTGTTCATCAAATTATGAAGGCTAATTATATACGCTTTGTCGTAAACTAAACCGTGGATTAGAAAAAGTTTCCGTAAAATCACGTTAATTCTTCTGGTACCCAAACTGTGCCAGGAGTTTTTTTATTATCCGTTCAGCCTGTTTCCCAGTTTGACGTGTCTCTTGTTGATGACGCAGAACAGAATAGATGGTGAATTTCAGGCTTTATAAGCGCGTTGTCGTAAATTAAACCATGGATTAGGAATAGAAATAGTGCGTAAAATCGGGAAAACCAGAAGCTACTTTTACTGGCAAAGTAACCAAACTGTGCCAGGAGTTTGATGCAACCCTTCTGCCTCTTGCCCGGCTTGACGAGCTTCTTGTTGATTACGCGGACCAGAATAGAGTATGAAATGAAATAAAATGGGTTTAACATCCTACTCTTTTGCACCTAACCTGGGCTAATGAAGACGGGCATACACCATACAGTGTGCTATGAGGGAAATTTTGCCGGGGCAGCGGCACTGGTCTACTCTTACATCGAATTCCAACTTTCAAGTGATCTTTTACGTGGCTGTAAATGTGTACACGGGACCTCTTTTTTTCGTCCCATCCGTACGATTAGACTGCTGTCCTTGTCATGCCCTCCGAGAATAGATGTTAATTAACATATAATCCACCTGTATTAACAATATACTAATTACTTAGCAGGTAATCTGTTTGACCTGCAGGTATAATTACAAGTTATTCGCTCATTTATAAACAATACACTTGATGAATGCCACGCTCTACTTATTCCTAACGGTAAAAGTATTGATTCGATTCACGTGCGTTACACGTTACTATGGTAACAGACAAACAATGGCTCCGTGAAAAGAATTAGATGGAAGTGCTGGTACAAGATGTCGTGTAATTCTTCTTTGTGATTTAATGTGTTATTATAGCCCAGTGTTTTGGATGTTATACCGTAGATTCTTGAAGGATATATTTTGATGAATCTGTTTTTGGATAATGTCAAGGATGTGTACGTAAAACCCGGTAGATAAGTAGGTAGGAGGCGAGTTGAGCTTCAAACATTTTTCTTTTTTCTTGTCTTTTTTTTTTGAAAAGAGAATACCCCGTCTTCATTAGACTGGTAAGGAGAGAGTGAGAGACAGGGAGAGAGAGAGAGAGAGGGGGGGGGGGGCAGGGAGAGAGAGAGAGAGAGATGGGTTTAACGTCCACTCGACACAAACTAGGTAATTTCGGGACTAACACATGGTTAAGTGTTATTTCAATAATTCGCTTGCTCGTAGGGGTCTTTAGCAGTAGGAGGAAACTGAAGGACCCGGCGAAACCCACGAGGTTAGATAGGCGACCCTACTCCTTGCCATGTACAACGGGGGGTTCGAACCCACACCTGTTGACTCAATGACAGGATTAATGCGATAGAAAGCAAGTTTATTTTTAAAAGGATTTCAGACCTGGGGCCTGTTTCACGAAATTTTAACTTAAGATAAAATCCAATTTTAGTAGATACTTCAATTTTGATTGGCTAAGCACTAAAATCAATCTAATATTATCCAATCAAATTACTAAAATTGGGATCTTATCTTAGTTAAAATTTCGTGAAATAGGCCCCTGGTACTTAACGGTTTGAATCATCGATCCGTGCAGTAATATGACATTATAAGCACGTGTAAACAGAACAACAGTTGGGTTCAATCTAAACGGATAATGCGAGACAAGATCCAATGTTATGTTTAACCATTGAGAAATGTCAATTTTTTTCCACAAACTGAAAGTTGGTTAAGAAGATGTCTTATACATTTCAAAAATTGTATCTTATTTCTAATAGTCTTTGACTTAGCAAACGACGTCTGCTTCCTTTCAACATTTTAACACATATAAGTCATAGCCTCTTTGATGTCGATTCAATCACGCTTACATTCAAGTTTAAATAAAACAAATTCAAAATACAATTTCTCTCCCACGAATTCGGTATAAGATTTGAAAATTGACAAGACATCGCTTACAAAATGCATGAATTCAATTCTCAATTTCAAACACAGTCTTTTGACGTCATGCTTTCTTTGACGTCATACTTACTTTTGATGCTCTCCCTTATTATTGAATTTTTGAATAAAAGGAATAATTTTATCGTAAGTTAAAAAGATTTTCAATCGTTACTATGACATCAATATTGACATAAATTAGTTACGTCTCACTTTAAAGCACTTACAATAATTTTCTATTTAATCTAAAAATCATTTCTCTATATTTGTCGTCAATGAAAAGCGATTTCCTTTTTATTCGCACAATAAAAATTTACGTGTGAAATCATTCTTCCAACATAACCTTGGCCTTAAAGCTTTCTCTGTAGACGTTAATATAATTTCTTTTTAATGTTTTAAAAGGCAGTATTTTATTTTTACACAATGCATATTATATATATTATATAACCGAATATAATACAGCGGAATATGGTTTATTGCTTAAATGATATTTACTTCCTTTGAAATTCTTTATCTAAATGTCGCTATGTAATAAAACCGTATTTATATTGTGTCCTTGTTATACAATATAAACAGTAAATACTGATTTGTGAAATATTATAAATAAATTCTATTGATTATTGTCCCGTTATTGAATGACACCCGTGTTCAATTATACTGAATGTCATTGAAAGAGTTTAAATGAATTCTATAGAATGACGCCCTTGTTCAATTATTAAATATATTTGTAAAAGTGACACAAATCAATTTTAAAACGATCTTTCAATCACGATGACATTGTTAACACGTTTCTTTATCTAAAATTACACGTAATCACTCTAACTATATACACGCGCCAGAGAACGGGAAATGGGGTTTAATGTTCACTCGACACAAACTACTGCTAAAGACCCCTACGACCAAGCGAATAATTGAAATGACACTTAACCATGTGTTAGTCCCGGAATTACCTAGTTTGTGTCGAGTGGACGTTAAACCCCATTTCTCTCTCTCTCTCTGTTCACTCGACACAAATTAGGTCATTTCGGGACTAACATGACCCAATTCTATTTAACTAATTCTTCTGCACGTACTGTGTTTAGCTGCAAGAGGAAACTGGAGGAACCGGAGAAAACCCACGATGCTGCATTGGCGGAGGGACCCTATACCCATTGTCACGTATACACGGGGGATCGAAACCACGTCACTTGAGTCAATATGATTCTACTCTAGTTATGTTTTCACACAGACACTATTGATGACGTGTACACGTGTAGGTCATTTACTGTCCATCATTGTCAATCAATTGTAAAATTCAAGCTGTCGTCACTAATATATCGATACGGACGTTCATCTGCACGCACGAACAACTTATAGACTAGTATTGATTAGCATAAATGACATTTAGAAGAAGAAGTATAATATTCATATTAACGCAACGTTTCAATACACGTGTACTTATGTTAAATACAAATCGATGACTATTTATAATATGAAAGTAGAAGATATATTTCTACACGGAAGTTTGAATGTCATATTGATTCTAAGTAGATATCATAAAAACATAAAAATATAGAACATTACATCATGTTAATTACCGGTGCTGACACACTGACTCTAATTTCACAAAACAGAAACCAATCATGCATGTATTATAAAATAACAATAGAGGAAGTCCTTAATTCCTTTCTGAATATGGTTTAACATCCTACTGTTCTGCTCCTAAACTGGGCTAATGAAGACGGGCATACGTCATACAGTGTGCTATGAGGGAAATTTTGCCGGGGCAGCGACGCTACGGCCTACTCTTATATCGAATTCCAACTGCCAGGGGATCTTTTATGTGCACGCCAATGTGTAGACGGGACCTCTCAAAATTTGGATGAACTTTATCGGCCAATGCAGGGATCGAACACCCGACCTCCAGGCTAGAGAGCCAGTGTGATCCGAGCTAAGTTAGTACATTAGCGTGTCCGCTAAAATCAGATTCAATATGTATTATATAAAGCGAATTAATGAATGGAAATTCACGAAGCGGGATAAATGGGTGGGAATTCAAGTATCACCTTTCTGTACCAAACGGGATAAATGGATAAAAATGGGAATTCAAGTCTCTCTTTTCCTCACCGAGCGTCAATGGTCTGACAAGAACAGTGTCTAGTCCTTCGGATGGGGTCCTGTGTATAGACTGGGTGCACGTAAAAGAACCCATGACAGTTGGAATTCGATATTCAAGTAGGCCGTAGCGCCGCTGTCGGAACAAATCCCTCATAGCATATTGTATGGTGCACTGCAGAAAAGTAGGACGTTAAACTCAAGTTTATTTCATTTCGTTTCATTATACTACTACAGCTATTCTATATCAGGATAGGGTATTCCCCTATGGTGGAAATTTACTACCACTAAGTATATGACTTCACTGAATAAGTTGATAACGTGTCACATGTTTATATTCATAAAATCTCCACAGTCGATTATATAATAACAATAGACACATGTCAACTAAATGTAGGATCAACCTAGTCTTGTATCCCATTTTTATTGAAGGCTTCCATTATACTCATTATTATATATTAATTAAAGATACGTTGTGAGAGATCAGACGACTGGCTGTTATCGCTGTAATAGTTAAACACTTGGAAACTGTAAATAGAATGCTTTGAAAATTTCAGCCAAATTGACCCAAACTGAACCGACTTGTTAGCTTTTGTATTTTACGTCTCACCTCGATCGTCATTACAAAAGTCGGTACGGTAAAATCATAGTCTAGATTATCCAGGAAATAGGGTTTGATAAATGTAAAGAGATTGTCGTAAATTGTTTAAAGTTTCTAATCTTGTACTGAATGACGATTACAGCTTTTACACCATCTCTCTTGACTGGTATCAGGGCTCACACTGTCGGTCGTCAAAGTCGCAATTTGCGATAAAAATATGAAAGTGGCGATTAAAATTTGATTTTTGCGATAATTTTTGCGATAAAGTTTTACGGTACTGGCGATTCTTTTTGAGAACTGGCGGAAAAAAAATCTTAAAATTCTAATCGTATTTATCCTGTACATTACTGAGTGTCAATCACGAGGCTAAACACTATAATAAATTAATCAACTGGCTGATAATCCGGATCGCGTCGACGAGTAATACTAATCAATTGTCTCGGATTAATGATATTAGTTGATTGATAATTGCCAATGATGTATATTATTAAACCTATTTCAAGTCACTATTTAATCTTCATGATTAAATTAAGCGGTGATTATTTGATGTTTCGTTTCGTCTTAAAACAAAAAATGGTAATACATGTAACCAAAATGGCCGACAGTTCTATCGAAAAAAAGTAAATATTGTGATAGTTCAATTCCCTTTACTGTGACATCATATACGGCATGTAAAACATACAAGTATGCCTATTGGATATCATTATTTAAATTCATCTCATCACCACTGGTCGAAACATACGAACTACTTGAATATCGGCGATTCTTGAGCGAGAAAACGGTTCGCCATTTGTATCATATTTATCGTCGCTAAAATGTTCTAAAGGTGAACGACGGGTATAATTGTAAGCATCTCTTACAAATTTAACTGAAGTACATAGCATTCTATCAGAGATTCAGATACCGTTACGGTACCAGAAAATAACAATAGGTCTATTGTACACGCAATCCTTGGACAAGATTTGACGTGTAAATACTGAATATATATATAGTGCAATACGACTATGTTCAAATAGCCTAAAGTTACCAAAAATAAAATCCGATCTTAGTAAACCAAAACTGTGCTAAATGTATTATGCAAAGACAGATTTGTTAAAAGTTGTTGTATATTGTATTGTATATATCGGTAATCATTTTATAATAATCCTAGTTGAAACGTAAAATTGTTAGATATTGTATAATTTTTTATCACATATTTTTGGCGGATAAAATATTCAAGTTGGCGGAAAAAATATATGAACATTTCTTTACATACAAATTATCATCCATATTGGCGGAAAAAAATTGAAAGCCAGTGTGAGCCCTGACTGGTATCTTCCTCATTCAACTTCCCATCTAAATATTTGGAGTGCACGCCCTCGACTCATCACCATTACACATTAATATTGGTCTATATTATAGGAATTATAATGATAATCTATATTAAGAGATGGTGTTCTCCTTGATGACGCACCTAGACTGTATTGTATGTCATTTCGAGACTAACACATTGTTCAATTTTATTTCATGAATTCGATTGCGGCTGGAGAAAACCCACGAGGTTGGAGGGGCGACTTACACCTTGCCAGGTACAACCGGGGAATCGAAACCACTCAAGTTGATTCAGTGACAGAACTTATGATACAACGCCCACGCGCTAACCATTCTCCCACTTCCCTAGTGCGTAGGGATTTTTAGCAATCGGGGGAAACCGTATACGACCCAGAGAAAATTGACAAGGTTAGGGCTATAATGAAAACGGTGTTACGCAGAAGACCCCACTTCTTGTCAGGTACAAGCTGGAAACGGAAACCAATACTTGACTCAATGACAGATTTGTTCTTAAATTTGTAAAATGTTGGATTTATCTTAAAACCCAATACGCTCCCCATAATTTTTTTATTAATTTTAATCAGGCATTATTAGTAGATTGTGGAAAGGTGATAGTTTTTGTTCGTAACTCTTAAAAAATCTGACGGAATACATCTTAGAATCGTCGGTTTGGGTAGTAACATCGGTTTTACTAAGTTTGCGTAGTAACCATTGGTATACTTTTTAGGTTTGGGAAGCAACCATTGGTATACTTACTACGATTGGGTAGTAACCATTGTGCGCATTGGTGTACATTTCAATAATATCACCAGTATTGATATCCTTCGAAAAAAATGTAAAAGTCACTAGAAAACTTAAGCCCCAGCCTCCACCTCAACCCCCATATTCAAATAGCCCCGTATGTATAAACTGGCCTTGAACTTATTTCAGAATATAATAATATATCATTACAATAGTTAACAATCGTAGCTCGAGTTGCGTTCATTTAGTGAAATTCAGTACAACTATTTTAAGCGGACCGGATCTATGAATAACAACTTCTTAGAATTATCAAATAGGCTAGTACAACTACTTACAGCATGTTAATATTATATCATTCATTGTCTGTCTATCATAGCTTACTCACGTATAGTTTACTTGAGCGCGTGCAGTGATTTGTATTAGCTTGAATATTACAGGTAACAAATCATTTTCGTCAAACCGATTATCGATTATTTATTTTGCTATTTGAATCATGTACTCATGTTTTGACAGAATTTGATTTTTAAAAAATTGTTGTTTATTTTAAAATCTTTGCTTTTGTTTTTATAGAAATTTGATTTTTAAAAAATGGTTGTTTATTTTTAACTCTTGTTTTTATTTTTAACTCTTGTTTTTATTTTTAAATATTTGTTTTATTTTCAAAAATCTTTGTTTTTAATGGTATTTTTTTTTTATTTTTCAGAATATTAAAAAGTAGAGTTGAACACGAATAACAAAGATGCCTAGCATTAGTCACACAACGATTAATTCGCATCCAGGACGAAATGGTGACAGTTATTGGATCGCATTCGACAATCAAAGAAAATGTATCGGAAATCACCAGGATATATTTAAAGGAAAGTTCAACGGTAATGGTCCTCTCCGAGGTCTGTTTGCTGCTGTTAAAGTACCCAGGGGCGAAAAGGGTACGGCCAGGTGGTGCGACACACATATTGCCATAAATCGAAAGGTTTACGATGCCGCGAAAAGTTTCCACAAGTTTCTTGGTCTAACATCGCCACGATTTCATTTCACAGATTCGTGGAAAGTTTTGATGGATGAAACGAGTTTTTTCACGGATCGCATCCACCATAACGAATGGGTTGTGGTGGAAGAGTATATCGGCAAAGATATGTACCCTTTTATCGATAACGAAGGACGAGCGGGGTTTGGAAACTGTGAAGTTTTGGAGGCCTTTGTGCACTGGTCCTACGTGAATAGCGGTGGATTCCTGATAGTCTGCAACCTGGAAGGAATTTACAACACCACCTTTAAACTGAAGACACCTACAATCCATTCCATGGATTCCTGTTACGGATTCTGCGACAAAGGAGAAGCGGGAATATCCAAAATTCTTAATGAACATCGATGTAATCACATATGCGCCGAATGGAATAAACCACCGTCCATGAACAGTGCCTTAATGCCGGCTTGTCGCAGACGACCGTCAGCGCCATGTTTGGTCAATGACGACAGCATCCTACCATCTTACAGTATGGCTTGTAAAAGTAAAATTATGTTTGACCGTGCTCCACCATAGCCCGTAACAACGTCTTAAAAACGTAGTGCTTTCACGTGTAAATTGTGTTCTCATAATTTGTATACAAAGTGAAAAATGAAAAAAAAATCATATATATTTTATCCGAAGCAGAGGTCAGAGGTCACATACAAAAGTCGGAAGAATCGAGTGATGTTGCGGAGTGAAAACGCTCGAAATGATTAATCCGTATTTGGTCATTAGCAAGAACCTGATTGGTCAGTGTGTCGACCGGTGAGGAGCTTCAAGAGGTTTTTATCTTTATCAGTATGAAAGATAGCGATTGTTAATATTATATCACCAATATACATCACGTGACTTTATCAATATGAAGTATAGCCACCATTGTTAATATTACGTCATCAATGTGTATCACGTGACACCCATACTTCTATTACTGCGACGCTATAAACGTGAGAAACTGGAAATTTGAATGAAATTCATCACCGGAAATGTTATTTCGATATCAACACGTAAAAATAGTTTATACGCATTTATGTGAAATAACTTTAATAGGGATACATTATTCAAGATCAAACATGCCTTAAATGCTATATAAACCTGACAATACCATACTTAACTCTCGGTGTCATCGGACGCTCGAAAGTTTCAACACGACTGGTGGTTAAGATTTAATTAAAAGGTAGGTTACTGTCGAAACAAAAGTAGCAATGATAATCGAGACTCTTCTATTCTACAAACAGCCAGGACGTCGCTCAAACTGAAGTAATTTGACTGAAAGTTTCATCTGTGTATTTAAATCTTACATAATACATCGTTAAACGAACAATCATGTATTTGGATAATTAAGTGGGAGACCACCATTGATATCCCAAATAACAGATCTGACTATTCAATAACCCTGAATGCAACTTTACTTTAAACGAACAATCATGCATTTGGAATCCAAGTCGTAGAGAACTACCGGTATCACGAATACACAAAATAACAAGGAACCGATATCCGCCTGTTATAATTATACTGATCTGACTATTCAATAATTCTGATAAAATACAGTTGAAATGGGAACGGTACCTTTCGCAGGAAAGAACAACACTGCCACAGTGGATCTACAGCATTTCATCATATCGCCAGTTTCAACATCAACTTAAAACCTACTCCATGTTATTGACTATCACATAGTCTGTAACAAAGTTACAACCAATTCATAGAAAATATCAAATCTTTCCCAAAATACCAAATGTTTAAAATACAGATCTATATTTTGTTTTCTTTATTGGTAATCAAAATTAAAAATGTTGAAATATGAAAAAGGAAACGAATAAGGATCTGTATTATTATTAGATTAAATGATTTTCTCAGAAAGGTTCCATTTATGTTAATGTAATTGTGTGCATTTAGATATCATAATTATTCCTAGTATCCCACGACCAACTGTACAATAACAATCACTTAACATGTTCATTGATTTCCATAACAACTACTTAAAATGTTGTTTAAATTTTAAGAAGCAATCACTTAAAATCGATGTCCATAAACAACTACTTAGAATGTTGTCTAGATATTTAGAAACAATCACTTAAAATGTTTGGATGTTAAAAGCAACCATTCAAATGTTGTTCGACTTGCATATCAGCAATCACGTGAGATGGTTTTTAAGTCATCCACTCAAACCACTTAAATTGTGTTCAAATTGTAAAAGTATTACAATTCATACAATTAAAAAATCATTGTTATTTATAGCTTTATGTACATACAATCGTTATTTATCAAAGCTTTAATTTATATTATATATAATGTCAGTAAGACGTTAAACCACATTTCATTTCATTTATATATATATTATTATTTGTATGGTCGTCATTTTTTGTAAGATTTGTGTATTTAATATATAGCTTAAAGCAATCTACCTGGAACAACTTATTAATATACCTGGGAGTATTATTATCATCCCGTTTACATTAGACCCCTTGTCAGTGATACAGGACGGAGGGTTTGGCAAAGATAGCTGTCTAGTCGTTCGGGTGGGACGGAAAACTGAGGTGCCGTGTACACATTGGCATGCAAGTAAAAATTCCCTTGGCAGCTGGAATTCGATATTATAGTGGGCCGTACTGCCGCTGTCCGAGCAAAATTTCCCTCATAGCACACTGTATGGCATATGCCAGTCTTCATTAGCCCAGTTGGAGCAGAATAGTAGGACGTTAAACCCCATTTCATTTTATTTAGTCGTCATTATCCAAGTCAGAGCAGAACAGTTGTAAATTTTTTATTATAATATTATTAGATTTATAAATTCTGATTTTAAAGAATCAGTACACTCGTTATATATTTAGCCAACCGCAAAACTTTAAATCCAATGAAAACAGCTAAGCTTGAATTTCATTAATTTTCATGAAATTCTGATTCAAAAAAAAGAAGATACTTGATTTGACTCTCCTTTTAATCATGCCAAGACTCACCGCCGAATTAAATTTTGTCTTTGTAAAATATTTATTCTGTTATAACAATTGTATGATAAGAAAAACTTTATAAAAATGAATATCATATTATATAGATTAATATTTCCATTTATCGCAAGACATAGTATTACAAACGCAACAATGAACCAGCTATATCCTATCTTTATTATAATGGACAATAGTTTTATTTATGAATGGTAAAAAGTGGAAACGGCGCTTCGCCTTGAACCTGGAAGTAATATTCCAATATTTATTTGTATCAATTATTTTTACATTAGCTTTATTATTTATTCATATCCTTCCATATTCTATGCTTTTGCTTTAAATTATTTCCAACTATTTATTGTTATTTTCTTAAATTAATAATTTTATTTGTTTGTTTAACTTCACTTTTTCGGAAAATCTTCAAATTTTAGCAGCCACTGTGATACGGGGTAATATGTATTTAAATAGATTATATCACAGCTGTTTTTAAAAAACAAAATCAATTTATTTTACTGGCCTGGTTCATTCGGATTCAAAGGCGACTCATAACAAGATTTTACTAAATATTTGTAAGTGGCGCTGGTTTGTTTTTACGGTATCCGGTTGATATCATCTGCAGATGATTCCGAATGTTGTTAAATGTTCAATTCGTCATATCTTTTCGCAATTTGATTGAAACACAGATCCTATTTCGTTTCGTTTTTATAGTTCAAAATTTTGTTTTATTTGTCTTCACCATAGAAATTTGGTCTTCACTAGTGTAGCCATTGAAAGCATAAAAAAACCGAAACGAAATAGGAATTTGTAAATACTGAATGGAATTGAATAAGTTTGATCTGAAATTGATATTAAGAGATTCAACAATATTGTTATTTACAAACGAACACCCCCCCCCCCTCAATTGCCGATCAGCAATAACAAATATATTTATAAGTTCTGTCCTACTTAAAGACAAAGTGGAGATGATAACAATATGTTTTAGGCCAATAAATCTCTACTTAGCATTAAAATGTATTCATAATTTGACTGTGCAATAAAATGAAAATAAAATTTTATAAAAAATAAAATCTTGTTTTGTTCCACCCTTGTTTTTAAAAACTAATCGTCAGACTCGGTGTGTTCAAATAGCAATTCTCTCTCTCTCTCTCTCTCTCTCTCTCTCTCTCTCATTCTCTCTTTCTCTCTCATTTTTGTTGATTTTTTGGACTAGAATGGACGAAGAGGGTATGAATTAATATTTTCTGCCAGGTTTTGGTAAATATTCATGATTTTGAGGCGGAAGGATAACAGAGTTATCAGGTTGGCTACGGTGATATGTACGACAATTAGTACGGCAATGATTTTAGTAATTAGTATGCTTGTTCAAGTTCGTGTATTCCAAAATTTGGATGGTCAACTTAATACAAATTTTAGCGCAAAGGCCATTTGTTCCCCTGTCTGCACTGAAAAGCATTCAATGTCTGCCAAAACGAATATTTGAGGAAAGTTGAATTCAAATGGGGAATAATGGTGGTCTGCATTCAGATACGTGCGATAGTTATCTCCCTTTCGACAATTTATTGCAAATCAAATAAACCCACACTAAACAACAATACAAATTACGCATGAAATTAATTGCCTCAATCATAGGTGTGTCGATGAAAGACTTAATAATCGTATTGTGTAATTCGACACACTACCCAACATATTATCCGCTGTAACTCTTTGGGGCGGGGAAGGGGTGGGGGTGGGAGATACATGGAATTGCGATAAATTGACAAACTACAATGGTGGTCTGCATCCATATTATCAGATACAACAATGTAGTTATCTCCCCTGGAGTAATAGTTATGCTGTTGAGTCAGAAGAATATATGTGCGCTAATAGTGAGACAGCTAATTGTAAATTTCTATAAAATCTGTATACAAACAACTCTACAGAGAAAACTAACTGACAGCATTCTATTCTAATCTGAGCGACAGACACAACCTACGTGCAGAGCTACCATTTAATTTTTCTACGTTAGTTACGTACGAATTCTAAGTTAAAATTGGGAATAATCGTTGGTTATCGTCTGCAGCGCCTAAATTAAATTTCAAATAATCGTTGGATTTTTAAACAGAATGCTGACATCGTGAAAAGTTTGAAGTTATAATTGGGATCTAGTTTTATTTAAATAATGGTGGGTGTACAGTTCTACAGTTTAATCTCGAGATGAAGTTAATACTGTTGTTCTATTTACATTGTATTCAGAGGTATAACTTGATTCAAGACACCGCCCCAGAAGACCAAAAATAAATGATTTTAGGTGAGAAACCAAACGTGAAGAACTGGCCTATCTATTTTGTCGGGAATCTGTCGATATAGTTGTTTACGTAATAAATTTTTTGAATTATATTCTTCAAATGTACAGATAACTAGTTAATCGGCAAGGCTATGGGCAGGTTATATTACGTCGAATTTATGGACTCCATAGGAAATGTAAGTTGGTGAAATTATTATAGTTAGAGTAGTTACACGGTACAGGGAGAGAGAGGGAGAGAGAGAGAGACAGTGAGAGGGTGAGAGGGAGAGAGATGGCGTTTAACGTCCACTCGACACAAACTAGGTCATTTCGGGTTTTTAATTTTATTTCAATAATTCGCTTGCGCGTAGGGGTCTTTAGCAGTGGGAGGAAACCGGAGTACCCGGGGGAAACCCACGGCGTTGGACAGGCGACACTATTCTTTGCCACTTACAACCGGGAATTCGAAACCACGCCAGTTGACTCCATGGCAGGCCGTATGATACAGCGCGCGCACGCTAACCACTCGGCCACCCCCCTACACGGTACAGGGCTAACAGTTTGTAAGGAAGGGAGGAAAATGGGGTTTAACGTCCACTCGATACAAAGTAGGTAATTTCGGGACTAACATATTGTTCACTGACGTATATCTGAGACTGTCTCTTTAAAACAAAGAGTCAAATTAGGTGTTTAAACATCAACCCAATTCAATATTTTATTTTGTGGCAGGAAGACCGCTCCACACACACACAAATACACAAGACAACCCCACGGACACCGAAACAACAAACATACATATCAGATCAAGTGAATGGATCTGGGGAGGAGTCGTAAGCGTCCACTGTAATGTACGTACAGGCCAAACAACGGTGTTCCTCAAGGGTAGGCACTAGACCCAACTCTTTTTCAACAACATTTTACAAACATTGGATCTTATACATAATAAAACGTCTAAAAATGGATATTCTCAAGAATGGGTGGACTAGGTCATTTTGGGACTTAAAAGTGGTTTAATTTTATTTCGAAAATTCAATTGCTCCTAGGAGTCTGAAGACCCAAGAAAACCCACGAGTCTGGACACAAACTGATCCCGCAGTGAATATTCGCTTGGCCGCTACAATCACTGATAAGCATGACATCGACGAGGCTTAATGAGTACGGCATATTAACTTTTTTACTCCGACAAATTAAATTCTCAAACATTTTTTTGAGGTAAAAGAAAAATAAATAAGGACGTTTTAAGTATTTGTAGTTAAAAAATATTTCCTATTTAGTGTAAATGGGTATTAAAATGAGTAAAATGCATCATTTTGCCCGAAGCAGTTAGGTTTAAGTAACCATTGCACGAGCCGTTGAGACAATGACTACGAGGCGCGCAGTCAACGCACGTGTTTTGGACAGGCATCCGTTACAGAGATAATTCGTAAGTAATTCTCTGTGAAACAGATTGGTCTGGACAAGGGGTCCCTATCCTTATCATTTGTAGTTTCCAAGCGATTCTAAATCTCTGACATTATAATCAGCAGCTTTAGTAACTTCAATTATTATTCATTGTTTTTTTAAATAACGAAACGGTGACTCAAACTAGTTTACATGTGACATAAAAGATCAACATTGTACAGTGTACTAAGAGTAACTGATAGACTACTTTGTTAATCTGCGTGTTGTCAAGCCGACATTTTGACGAGTGACACGCCATCTATTATTAGATTATCATCAACACGAATAACTCACTTTAACTGACAGTATAATAACACCATGAGATATACCGATACAGATCGTTCACTTAATCTGTTTATCTTAGGGTTATCACCACAGCACCGAAAAGGGCCATTCTATTATGTCTTTGATGAACTAACCTGTCCGTACTAGACACGTGACAATTGCTGGCCTGAGACTAGTAATTATCTCTCCCCTCCTCCCTGTCTTCCTCGTCAATCGTGATAATGGTCATAACCACAAAGAACCCATACTTTAGGAATATGCAAAGAACTCAACGTGTCACAATCACCCGGAAAAAACCCCAAAAAAACCCAGTCTCGGTTTTTTAAAGACTAAAGACATTTATATTATACACTTTGACGTCATTTTCCCACTTGAATTGTCCCGTGTTTGACCTCTGTGTTGAGCGAGAGAGGTCATCGTTTTTTTCAGGCGCGCCACCCGGCCGCCACTAAGTGGTGCAAGGCAAGAGAGCCTGGCAAGGGACAATGAATAAACGTCCGGTGGGCCGCAAAAGCCAAGATACCACGTTCACATTGGCGTGCACGTAAAAGAACCATTGACACCCCCCCCCCCCCGCAACAAGAAAAAAGGATTATTGAATAAAATATTCGTCATCTTAAACACTGTAATGTTATATACCCACGCCCCTTCATGGATTATTCGAGGTTTCAGGTGTTGGTTGGTCAATCAAGTTGACATTCTATATTGGTTTAATGTCAGATACAGTAGCCAACACACAATAAAAACCCCTCATCCATGTCAAATTGTTTTACGGATATTTAATGTTTGATTCTCACACATCCACATCCAACAAATGACAAATGGACAAGGAAAACTAAACCGAAAAACGTCGGTTACAACGTCGTTCAAGTGCCACCACACATCCCTACGTTCCCGTGAAAAAGATATAAGCGTTTGGGCTTTTTAAAAATATTGTTTACATTCGTTAAGATAACGAGTTGGCAGTTCTCACTATAAAAGTTCAAAACTAGATAATGTAAAGAGAATTTGCTGAAAATTTCAGTCAAATTGATTCACTGGGAGCCTCGATCATCATAAATAAAATTGGTAATATAAACAGTATAGTCTCGATTGTCCATTTTGTAATTTAATTATCAATGGCCGTTAAGCAGCATATAGGAATTTAATCCAGCCAACATCGAAGGCTAGCCTAAACATCGGGATTTTATTATGATCTGGATAAATTAATTAATGTCTAATTGATAATTTAGATAACATTTCAGGCCTAAAGAAAGACCTGTAATAGACAGATTTAGCTCTTGCATAATGCATGTTTGATTGAAATAAATTATAGTATATTTGATCAATATTTTGATGACAATTCAGTTGATCCATGACATTGGTTGTACATCCCATCCGAAGGATTGGGCGCTAATTCAATACCTCGTGTTAATACTCAGACCGAAGGACTAGACACTGTATGAAAGATAATTCAATACATCGGTTTTTTATTCCAACCAAAGAACTATGGAGGAGAATTCAATACCTCGGTTTATATTCCAACCAAAGGACTAGACACTGTATGGAAGAGAATTCAATACATCGTTTTTTTATTCCAACCAACGAACTATGGAGGAGAATTCAATACCTCAGGTTTTTATCCCATCTAAGCACGGTATGGAGGAGAATTCAATACCTCGGTTTAATATTCCAACCAAAGGACCATGCGTTGTATTAAAGAAAATTCAATACTTTGCGTTTCTATACCATCCGAAGGACTAGGCACTTTGATAAGCCTAAAGAGAATTCAATACCTCGGGTTAATATTCCAACCGAAGGACTATGCGCTGTATGGTAAAGAATTCAATACCTCGGATTAATATGCCAACCGAAGGATTAGACACTGTGATGAATAGAATTCAATAAATCGGGTTTATATCCCGACCGAAGGATTAGACACTGTATGGAAAAAAATTCAATGAACATGAACGATTTCAGTTACAAGAGATCATTTATAGATGAACTCAGTGAAAGAGTGAGGTCTAAAAAGATCATTTATATTCCAGATAAAATAATTATTCCATTTCAGAGAATTCATTGTACGTTAGTCATCATGTTGTTATTATTCCTTGTCGATCAATAAACACATGTATTTAATATTATTCATAGAGTCCTTGTTGAATAATTTTCTCCTCTAATCAAATCCTAATGGCTACAATTAAAAAAATCTCTGTCTTTTGTTCTCGGTCAACCATTAAAACCGTGACTCACTCCGCCATACAAACAAAACACTACATCTCAATCCCCAGTCGGTTTTTAACTTTGAAACAAATCTGGCCTGCGTGGTGTTGTGTCATAGGCCTTACAAATCGATCGCTAGTTTCTCTCTTAATCCACAAAAACAACTTTCACAAGCGGTTTAAAAACGTTTTTTGAAAGTTGTAAACAGTCCATCTTGAATGTGTTTAGGATTTATATTTTCAAAGCGAAAATTCTTCTGTTTGGATTATGACATGGGCGTTTGAGGTCGATGACGTAATAAGCACACACGTGCTTTACCGACCCCTGTTTAAAATCAAATTATTCGTCGAATAAAGAAAGTTTTGCGATTACCCAGCATTATTCAGTAATAATCTACAAATCAGGATTCGGTAGTCCGGTTAATCGCGACAACAACCTGCTAAATGCGTGTCACATTTCCGTAAATACTTATTTCGTCGGGTTAACTGCAAGGCGTGAACTTTGACCTGTGACGTCATGGTTTGTTATCTTTCACCTGGTTGAGAGCAGACGATAGGCAGTTGGCGGTTCACGACGTTTTGTTGTCAGTTAGGTTATTATGACCAAGTCGGATCTATCGAAAGGATAAAATTATATTGCGGATTATTGTTGATAAATCTATTCACCGGAGACGTTTGGTCCGTGTTAAAATCTGTGATTTGCGTCGATCGTTTTGATAGAATTATTCGGTGGGAGTTTGACCGGTCGGGGAACAGCGGAACAGTGTTCAGTGATAAGGGTTGATAAGGTGATTTTATATTGTAAATAGGATACAATTTAACTCGGGGTGTCAGAACATGGAGTAAATATAGCAGTTTGAAGTCTGTACTTTTATAATTGCCATAAAATGGCCCAAATGAACAGTCCGAGCAGACGATTAACCAGACGCGAGAGGAGTGAAGTCAACATCTGTATCAAATATCTGCTCTTCTTTGAAAACTTTATAGCATGGGTGAGTATTGTTTTTATTTTGTAAATGTCGTTCGGTGTAAACATTGGCGTGTACGTAAAAGAACCCTTGGCAGTTTGAATTCGATACAATAGTAGGCCAGTGCCGCTGCCCGGGCAAATATTCCCTCATAGCACACTGTATGGCGTATATGCCCGCCTTCATTAGCTCAGTCGGAAAGAACAGTAGGACGTAAAACTCCATTTGATTTTTTTTTATTAATACCATTTTAAAATGCTTGTTTTTAAATACTTCTTTCACTGTCCTGTTTTCAAAACAATCGAATATAATTTGGTTACAAATGTGACGAACATTCGCAGTAGACATAAGTTGAAATGGGATTTATTCCTCTTTTCTAGCACCAACATATTGAACTTTTTTTGTATTATCCGAAAGACTACACACTTTACTTTGCGGATCCTATGTTACCGTAGAAATATTGTTGACAAGTGTTTTGAAATGAACTTTTGACCGTTGTCCAAATACCACGACAAAAGGACATGACAGACGTAAACAACAACATGAAAAAAGTGGGAAATAGTGAATATTACTGTCACGAAGAGGGAGATATGTAATTAATTTTGTATAATATATGCGTTGAAATAACTATATTGTTTTGTAGAGGGGGTCACGTGGCTAAGTGGGTAAGATACTGCCTCGCTAGCCTGGAGGTTGGGTGTTTGATCCCTGCATTGGCTGAAAAAGTTCTTCTCGATTTTCTGGCGTGGTTTCCCCAGGGATGCAGAAATGAGGACCTGGCAGGGACAGCTGACTAGTCGTTCGTATGGGACGAAAAACCGTTGTCCCGCGTACACATTGGCTTGCACATTGGCAGTTTGAATTCGATACAAGAGTAGGCCGTAGTGCCACTGTCCGGGCCAATATTCCCGCATAGCACACTGTATGGCGTATATGCCCACCTTCATTAGCCCAGGTTAGGAGTGGCGCCGCTGCCCGGGCAAAATTCTCTCATAGCACACTGTATGGCGTATGCCCCCGTCCTCTATTAGCCCAGGTTAGATGTAGAAGAGTAGGACGTTAAACCCCGTTTTATTTGTTTGTTTTGTAGAAGAATGACTAAGGGTATGAGTAAGTGAATTGGATCTATTACACAACCTGAATCATGATTAACTTGTAGAATATCGATTGATTTCGGTTTTATAGTTCAAGGTGTGTAGTTATAGTAATAACTCATAGCAAGAAAAACTTATTTATATTCTTCTACAGGGGAATTTAAATAAAATGGGTGCCTAAGTATCTGCGCGAACCGAGCTATAACTAAATTTAGGCATGAGCGTCTTCTCTTCGTTGAATTACATAATGTCAACTGACCTTTTGCTGAAGGGTGGGTGGGTACGTGCTTTTATTCATAAGATATTTCATTGTAGTCTTGTGTGGTATTGATTTCCGGCCTGTACGTAACAGAAAATAGGCCCGCCTGTCCAACCTCGTGGGTGTTCTCCGAGTTTTCTTATTCTGCTATAGACCCCTACGCTGAAGCGATTCTTGAAATATAATTGAACCATATGTTAGTCCCGATATGAATTATACACAACCCTGACCCTAACCCTACCTCAACGCTGTAGCGAATTCTCTTGAAATGAAATTGAACCACATGTTAGTCCCGATATGGCCTACCCAACCCTGACCTTAACCCTACCTCAAAGCTGTAGCGAATTCTTGAAAAGAAATTGGACCACATGTTAGTCTCAAAATGACCTGTTACATTGAGAAAACTGATTCTATTGGTTCAAGAAATGCAATGAGGAAGTTAAGTTCGACAGCTCCTAGTTGTATGTCACCACCCGGCCACACCCTATATTGTACAAGCATCAAGAAACGTGTTATATCTATCCGGTAAGAAGTCATAGATCACGACAATCTGTACGGGTTTTGTTAGATTTGATCTAAATCAAATACTGATGATAAAGGTAGTTTATGACCGTATTGAATATGATACTGTCACGACATCAAACATTCGTCCGCCATATTGATTTCATATAAAACTCTGATATATCTATATACAATCTGTTTAAAATACACATACTCTGATATATCTAAAACCATCTGTTTGAAATACATATCTATATTTCGTTTCTTTGTCTATACTATCGTTGACCGCTACTACATGAACCAGAGGCGGATCCAGGATTTTCAGAAAGAGGTGGCGTGCCACACCCACTTGGGAGTTCGAAGCCCGGGACAGTGATTTTTGAGTGGAAAAAATGCCCACAAGGACTAATTTCATACTTATCCTGTAAATTAGGACTATTTTTGTTCTCCTTTCTCGCGAGAATATATGGAGCTAAAAATTGTTCGCCACCTCAAAAAATAGAGGGGGCGTGCGCTGGGTGCGCCCCCCTCTGGATCCGCGCCTGTGAACATCTGAAAGGTTCGCTTCTTTAGCCCTATGACGCTATACATTTGTTTAACCAATCATCATTGATGTTTCTAGAGGGCACCTCACGCCAAAAACTCAACATTTGTTTAACCAATCATCATTACATTGATGTTTCTAGAGGGTTATCCGCAATAATTACCGGCACCTCACGCGAAAAACTCAACGTAACAGATGGTTTCATTGGCTAATTCCCGATCATCCAGAACGCTGGTTATATACCAAGTCTTCCAGATCCTAGTGTAGTAAAGACAAGTTAATCGACATTTTGTTCTGCTTTAATCAGATTGATTTAAATGGGTACAAGAGGCCCAGGTTTTTTGTCGCGGTGTCTATAGGAGCATCCGCCCCCAGCCACAATCATACATACCATCGATCAAATACAATAACGCGTGTCATGCCCTGCCCCGTGTACAACACGAGATTTTGTATAATCGTGCAATGGGATAACGCAAGGACTCCCTAATTTTTCGCCGCTAATTATACAGCGTATATAGAGAAAACAAAGCTGGGGCCTATTTCACGAAATTTTAACTAAGATAAGATCCCAATTTTAGTAATTTGATTGGATAATATTAGATTGATTTTAGTGCTTAGCCAATCAAAATTGAAGTATCTACTAAAATTGGATTTTATCTTAAGTTAAAATTTCGTGAAACAGGGCCCTGTTACGACACCCGCATTGTTGATAACTAATGGAAGATATATCTTCTGAAAGACACCCACCGACTAAATTGACACGGTAGAAATTACAGAAGTCTATGAGACATTTAATGAGCCTGATTTGTACATCCGGTTGAATGTAATAGACGATGATTGATACAATTATTGTTGTTTTAACTGTCTGTAGGCCTAGTTATTCTGTGTAGACGTGACAGTTATAATACATCAACCCTCGCCTTGTTTTATAATAGTAAACTGTAAACTTATGTCTCTATTAATCTAGGGATCATGGCGGAGATCCCCCCCCCTCTCTCTCTCTCTCTCTCTCTCTCTATCTCTCAATCTCTCGCCCCCTCTCTCTCTCTCAATCCCTCGTCCACCTCTCTCTCTCAATCCCTCGTCCACCTCTCTCTCTCTCAATCAGTCGTCCACCTCTCTCTCTCTCAATCCCTCGTCCACCTCTCTCTCTCTCAATCAGTCGTCCACCTCTCTCTCTCTCAATCCCTCGTCCACCTCTCTCTCTCTCAATCAGTCGTCCACCTCTCTCTCTCAATCCCTCGTCCACCTCTCTCTCTCTCAATCCCTCGTCCACCTCTCTCCCCCCCCCCTCTCTTTCTCGTCACATATCGCATGCCTCCCCTCTCCCCCTCGCTCTCCCTCTCGTCCTCTCTCTCTCTCTCTGCCGCTCTCCACATCGCACCCCTCTTCCTCTCGCCCTCTCTCATATTCTCCCCCCCCCCGACTGGGCTAATGAATACAGGAGATACTGATGTTTTCTTAGAAAGCTTCTCTTGGTTTCCAGCGTTGTTTCTCTTGTCAATAGTGTAGGGAGGGATGGTCGGGACGGGGGGAGAGGTAAAGTCTAGGAATAGCATCAGTCGTGTCTTTCAAATGGAACCTAAAAACCGAGGCCCGGCGTACTGGTAATAGAATCTTCTAACAGTTGGAATCCTATATCATTTCTCTAAAAGCACACTGCGTGACGTATGCCAGTAGTCATTATCCTAATTAGTGAAGAATGTATTCAATCACATCACTTCATGTCTGTGTCATCAGTTCAGACAGGAGGCAGTGTTTTACAGCCCTTCAACACGACGAAAACCACGCGGGGAACTGGATGGCCGAATGGTTTCCACGTGAGCGCTGTATCATAAATCTGTCATTAAGTCAACTGTCGTGGGTTTCTAGTCCCCGGTTGTATGTGACAAGGAGATAGGGGCGCCTTACCAACCTTGTGGGGTTTCTCCGGGTTCCCACTGCTAAAGACCCCTACGCGCAAGCGAATTATTGAAATAAAATTAAACCATATGTTAGTCCCAAAATGACCTAGTATGTGTCGAGTGGACGTTAAACCCCATTTCTCCCTCTCTCTCGTTCTCTAAAACCCACCACAAAACGATTTACATCATTTAATCGCCTAAAAACAACAAGACTTTTGGAGAACATTAGCCCACTGCTAAAAGCCACTTCACGGAAGCGAATTATAGAAATTGTCTCATTATGTTAGTCCCAAAATAACCTAGTGTGAGTTGAGTAGACGTAAACCCAATCCAAAGCTGACGTATTCACTCATAATGACATTTACATACACCTCAATTTTAAAAATTTGCTTGATCTGGAAGTAACTGATATCGGTTTGGTAAAATGTATGTTTTATTTATGATATGATGCGGGTGAATATTTGAAGCTGGGATTTTGATGTATATTTCCGAGACTATTGAAATATATAGTCGCGATCACTTCAGCCTTTTCGCGTCTCCAGCAACAAATATAATCTGGACATGATAGCCTGGACGATCATGGCTATGAAATACCCCGAACACGATTTGCACCAACCGGTACACCTGAACTAATTAAACAGATCATAAACATTCCACCTGGACAATGATGAAATGGTTTTATGACCTCGACTATTAAAACTTGTCTTTGTTATCAAGTCATTTATCTTCATCATTAACGGACTCATCAATCTTGTCGGAGGATTTCAATAGTCTTAATCGCCTATCAATGTCGTAATGCCTAGTTTCAGATCAAAAGCCTTAAGGCATTGCGTATTACATTACTAACTGACATAACTGTTCTTTTGTGTTAATGTGTCTCTTTTCTTTTTTTTTCTTATTTTGAATTTCATCTGGAAACGATCCATTTTGTCTGTTGTGAGGGAAATATCCGACGATTTCTTCAGTAGGGGTGAAGGTAGCTCAGCGATTTTAATCAAAGTTGTCGGCTTCCTGTCCAACCGGTCCAGCGTTCAATCCAGATGATGACCGAGAAAGTTGTTGTCAGTGATGCTGGGCGGAGACCCAGGAAAGACACGGTGTTAAGTCAAACTAGTAACCCAGGTCTTGTGTATGTATACGTTGGCGTGAACGAAAACGAAGATAACACGTAAAGTATCACCCGTCTGCGTGATATGCCCACAGGACATACTAAATTCTTTAAACGTTTTGTCAAGGTGAAAAAGTCAAGTGAGGGTTGAACCCACCCATAGATTCCCCGCTGAATAAATGTCGACCAAACATTCAACAAAATTTTGAGTCCTCGATAAGCGAGAAATCAAAAGGATACTAAGTATGAAAAGGCTGTGACCTCTTTAAATGAGAGACCTTATGATACAGCGTGCACGTGCTAACCATTCGCTCATCCTACCTCGTATTTGAAGTTTGTGAAACAACTATAATTTGTCTATAATCTGATACGTCGCCAACAGATAAAGCTAAAGGGTGGGATTTGGCAGATTCTGTTCTGATTCTGGAGGCTGAAGTGGCAAGGAACAGCGTCTAGTTGTTTCAATGGGGTCAGAAACAAAACCCTCTCTGGGAAGTAGTCATAACGGCCCTATGTCACGTGTCGTGTACAGTTTGACAGTTGGAATTCCATGAAGAGTTGACGGAAACACGGCGCTGTCCGGGCAAAATGACTCTTACAGTACACAACATGCCACGTCTCATTAGCCCGGTTAGTGTAGTAATATGGGGGTTTAAATCCGATTCAATTTGATAAGACTTGTTGAACAGTGTTCAGGTGATCAATTGTTACGGGGGGTCAATTCTCTAGTTGTAAAAAGACCACACCAAGGGTTCGTTTCAACGGTTTATTCATATATAACAAAAACCCTGAAATACATAATAAATAAGTCTAAATATACATAATAATACATATGTTGAATTGATAAAATCTATATCTATACACAATTACAAATTAATAATAGCATCATAACTTTAGTAGTATAAATATACATACTAGATACATGCTACATAGGCCTATCTATAAATCCATCTTACTTAATTACTTAAATACGATCTTAAATACTGCCTATATAATCGACTCCATCCTGCTAACTTGTATGACGGCTACAAGTTAAGGTATATATAAATGTAATAATACCAATCTAAATAATCTAAATATCTAAACACTTAATAAGTAGCTTACCCTAGAGAGGGGTATTGCTGGCTAGCCAGACTATCAAAGGTGAAGTACCTTTGAAGTATCTGTAATAAAATATATAAATGTGTGAATATGCAATAGATGTTTAAAAGTATATTTGAATGAAAGTGATGTAGTGTATAATACGCGTACTATAAACCATTACTATAAACCATTACTAAAAACCAAAGAACTTTACATTTTACTAAAAATCCAATATGTCTGACACTATATGTCCAACATGACCAAGACTTTGAAACTATGATAAAACTACATACCTGGCAATCACTGGAACTCTTGAACACTTTAATCTGACTTCTATATAAACTATATCAGAAATGTAATACCTAAAACTAGCTAACTAAACTATACAGAAATAGGTTGCAACATGGAGAACTGAAATAGTCAACCTATTGCCTCAAACTCTATTACCTAAGTGACCAAACATTCCCCTGGATACCAAATCACCTGACCACAATATACTCAGGGTCAAAAGTTAAAACCAAGACAAGATACCAACAGTGAGAAGGAACTCACTCTAACTTAAGATAGTGAATAGAAAACACGGGATAGCTAAAGTTAGTGCAGTGGAACATATTATCTAACATTTAAAACTTAGTATTGGTGACTTTAAAATATTCCCCAATAAAATCACTCTCCCACATACTTCCCCCCTAATGCAAATGTCGTCCCCGACATTAACCATATTCGGCATCCGATCACAATATGACCTGGCCGTCTACAACACCAACTAAACTAAAATACATCCGGAAACAAAAACTTGCATAAACCTGGCAACATAGTTAGCACGACCTGCAACCTATCTGGTGACAAACGCATGAAATCTGGTGGTAACAGCGATCTTGCCAGTTCAGCACGCAACTGTAGGGTAGAAGGTACCGAAGATGCTGGTTGCTGTGACATGACATAATCTTGATACCGGAGCGGTTGTCTTCTTTCTCTTCCCGATCTTCTGGGCTCCGGGTCATCTGGCTGTGAATTTTCGTCTGACACTTCAGAAACAGCTGAGTCTGATGGTTCAGGCCTGATTCCACCATCTTGAACACTGGTGTCGATCTCAGCTTGTTCTTCGTCCCCATCATGTACCTCAGTGGTGCTAGCAGGTTGCAAGTAGGTTGCATCCTCCACTAAGTACACCTGATCCTCATCTTCTTCACTACTGGATGACCCTTCCGGTTCTGGTATGACCTTTGGTTGTCTAGTTCTTGGTCGTGGTACTGGTCTTGTTCTAGTGTTGACATCTGGTGAAATTTCCGGTAACGTACTGATGGGTAAAAGATGGTTCCTGTGTAATGTCCTTTTCCGACCATTTCCACCAATCGCTTGCAGTTCGTAAACCGGTATGTCCTTGTTTGGCTGTCTCAAAATCTTACATGGCTTATCTTCCCATTTATCTACTAGCTTGTGTCTGCCCTCTGGAAAAGATAGGCGTTTCACCAAAACACAATCCCCTGGTTCCAACACATTTACCCTGGCTCTTAGGTTACACCTTTTCCGCTGAAGTTCCTGCGTATCCTCCCTAAAAGCTGCTGCTGTAAGATATGCGTGTTCCAGCTTTTCCTTCAGAGATCCAACATACGAGTTGTAGTTTCCTTTGGCCTCTGTACTATCCACAATTCCTAGCATGACATCAACAGCTAAGGTTGGTTTCCTTCCGAACATCAATTCGTACGGTGAATATCCTGTTGATGAATGTCTTGTACAATTGTATGCGTGGATGAGTGGAGCAACGTAAGATTTCCAGTCTGACTTCTGTTCAGGATGCAAAGTTCCGAGCATATTCAGCAAAGTCCGATTAAAACGTTCGCATTGTCCGTTCCCTTGTGGATGGTATGGTGTTGTTCTAGACTTTTCGATCCCAGTCAACTGGCACAATTCCTTAATGATGTTCCCCTCGAACTGCTGGCCTTGATCACTATGTAGCCGTTGAGGGATCCCATAGTGCACGATAAAGTTGTCAAATAATGCCTTGGCAGTTGTTTTTGCTGTGGTGTTCCTAACTGGCACTGCTTGGGTATATTTGGTGAAATGGTCAGTGATGACTAATATACTATCATAGCCTCCTTTCGCCTCTTCCACACACATGTAGTCCATGCAGACCAATTCCATCGGTTGACTGGTTTAAAACTTAGTATTGGTGACTTTAAAATATTCCCCAATAAAATCACTCTCCCACACAATTAACAAACCTCTACTTCAGTTTAATATGTCGACATGAAACTTATCTGTATAGACATCAATATATAGGTTATCTGTTTAAGAGGCTTTAAGGGAGGGAGAAGTATTGCTGTTTAAATGCGGTTCATGGCTCAATTAAATTGCTGGGTCAAATTAAAACCTTATTTAGTCGAACTAAAACGTTGTCTATGAAATCAAAACTTTTTTTTTCAAATTAAAACGCTGCTTAGTGCAATTAAAACGTTGCTTAGTGCAATTAAAACTTTGCTTAGTGCAATAAAAGCGTTGCGTAGTCAAATCAAAACGTTGGTTAGTCAAATTAATCGTTGCTTAGTTAAATTAATCGTTGCTTCGTCAAATTAAATTTTTAGTTCAAAATCAAAATGCAACTATGACTAATTAGTGAAAACAAACCTTGAATAAAACCCTAATAATAATAAGTAACAACACCCACAATAAAACTCCCATCGCTCATACAAATTGAGAGATTAATTTTAATTTTATAAGTAATCAAACATGCATCACCTCTATTTATAAGTTTAGATGATTGACGTTTATAGACGTTTCATTATTAGATAGTTGAATCATCCTTCGTATATTATTGTCCCCCGCCTTTCGAAGAAAGTTGGGGGACTATTAAAATGGGTTCGTCCGTCTGTCTGTCTGTCCGTCCGTCTGTCTGTCCGTCCGTCACACTTTTTGGGACACAATAACTCTCTTCCTAATTGAGCTAGAATGTTCAAACTTGGTGTATGTGTTTATTAGGTCAATGCCTTGATGGAGTTTAAAGATGAGCATTTTCCACTAAGGGTAAGCAGAGATAAGCAATTTGATTGATTGATGCTTTGGGACACGATAACTTTAGTTCTAATTAAGTGAGAGTGATGAAACTTGGTGTATAGTTTCATTACAGTAATACCTTGACTAAGTTCGATAATGAGCATTTTCTGCTCAGAGTAAGCAGAGCGATACGCAAATTTGATTGGTCGAGACTTTAGAACACAATAACTCTCCTTCTAATTGAGTTAAAATGTTCAAACTTGGTATATATGCTTATTAGGTCAATGCCTTGATGGAGTTCGAAGATGAGCATTTTCCGCTTAGGGTAAGCAGAGATAAGCAATGTAACACAACATTAAGCAGCTGTGGTTTATAGCTGTCGTACAATTAGTATATATATGTGTTACACGTGCATTATTTGAGTTAGTTAATTAGTCACTATCTTCTCGTATTATTAGATAATATTATATGATTGTCCGTTTAATGAAGGCTTCTAGTATATATGTATTATAACTAGTGAATGGCTGTTAAATACTAATAAGGTTGTGGATAACACCTTGGCCTTATAAATGATCTCAGGTTAGAAGCTTAAGGGAGACGATGGAAGACAAGCTTATCGAGAGGCCGCAGACCGGAGGTTGCTCTACAAGACAGAACGAGGGCATGTGACAATGGAAGCAGACGTGAATTTGGACGCTGGTCATTATGACTACAAACTAATGTCTTTAATATGTTATTATCCTGTGTGTAGTATTGGTTGTTAGAGTTATAGATGTATTTGTAATGTTCGTTCCTGAGCTGTTATAATAAAGAAGTCCAATCCACAGTTATTATCTGATTATGTTACAGCAATTTGATTGGTTGATGCTTTGGGACACGGTAACTTTAGTTCTAATTAGGTGAGAGTGATGAAACTTGGTGTATAGTTTCATTACAGTAATACCTTGACTAAGTTCGATAATGAGCATTTTCTGCTCAGGGTAAGCAGAGCGATACACAAATTTGATTGGTCGAGACTTTGGAACACAATAACTCTCCTTCTAATTGAGTTAAAATGTTCAAACTTGGTGTATATGCTTATTAGGTCAATGCCTTGATGGAGTTCGAAGATGAACATTTTCCGCTTGTCCAGTCACCTCTAGCTTGCGGTTGTGGTTTCGAGCCCTGGTGTGAGCATATGTGGCATGGAGATAGGGGCGCCTTCTCAACCTCGTGGGTTTCCTCCGGGCACTCCGGTTTCCTCCCACTGCTAAAGCGAATTATTGAAATAAAATGAAACCATATGTTAGTCTCAAAATGACCTAGTTTGTGTCGAGTTTCATTTGCCCAGATTGGGAGCGGAACAGTAGAACGTTAAACCCTATTTCATTTTATTTCATATCCCGGGTGAATGACGTTTATAGGTTGAACTGTTTTATTATTAGACAATTGAATCATCCTACGTCTATTGTTGACCCTGGTGAATAATTTGATAGCTAATTAAAACAACTCAATGATTCAGCTAAAATCATCAGTCGATCTAACATCATGGTAGTAATGATACATACAATGGCGAATTGATGAATTGGTGCACACCCTTTATTAAACATAGTTCAACTCAAAGGTCAGATAAATTGGGGGTTCAACACGTTCAAACTTACAATAAAAATAAAACCATCTTTGTCAAAGAGTCACAGATTTCATATCTAATATTTTTTGTGTGTATTTAACCGACGTGCATGAAAGATTTGTCTGGAATGTAAATACAGTTTTATAGAAGAAAAAAGATGGTTGTTTGTCGAGAATTACTACAATAAACATAATCAAACAATAAAACAATCCAAATCAAATTGTTCAAAACAATAAACAATATTATTTCATACCCCTCCAAAAAGACAAAATAAACAACTCATTTTGGTCTGAAATGGAGCACACCGTACATCACCAACCGGTTTAATGAAGACGGATATACGCCATGCAGTGTGCTATACATGTGGCACATTTTGCCCGGGCAGCGGCGCTACTGCCTACTCTTATATCGAATTCCAACTGCCAAGGGATCTATTACGTGCACACAATGTGTATTCAGGACCTCGTTTTTTCGTCCCATCCGAACGACTAGATAGCTGTCCTTATCACGCCCTCCGCTCTGCATCACTGACAAGGGGGAAACGACGCCGAAAAATCTGGATGAACTTTCTCGGTCAATGTAGGGCTCGAACTCCCGACCTCCAGTATAGCGAGCCAGCGACTTACCCATCGTGATCCCCAGTTTTAAGTTGGTAATTGCCTTAAAGAGTGGAAATGGGAGATAACAAATATTAATAAATCAATCGCACGACTATTGATATCAATATTGTTCTTTATCTATAATACCCGCATCATTCCTTGGATTCGATTACTAAATCGATATTAATAAATTCATCACACGACTTTGTATATATAAATATCGCTCTTTATCTATAATACCCGCCTCATACGTCATACATCATTCCTCTATCACCTAGTTATAGCAGTTTTAAAGGGCGATTGTCACTCAAATCTTCTGATAATAAATTATAATTCATTCGACTACATTACATTTTATGGCGGTATATTAGTGCCAAAATTCTAACATGCTTTCGTCTAATTTCTTACTTCTATTCATGTAATTTCTAACCTCCATTCATGTAACTTCTAACTTCTATTCATGTAATTTCTAAATTAAGACAATGTATAATTCAACTTCTTTATTTGTTCAGGGTAAATATCAATTCTATTTCATCATATTTCTAATATTGGGGCGAAAAATGTCTACTTCATTGTGGTGTTACATGTTAAGCATGAACGGCAAACAAATTTAGAATTTTGATACATCTACCTAGCAACCATCATTATGACATCGTTTGGTGTCGCCACCGTGTGCTCAGTTTGGGAATTGAGCACCTGATCGGGACCATTCTACTGATACAAACGACTCCCTCTTCGTCAGATTGAGTGGCTTGCCTGAGTGTTAAAATTGAAAACAACATCGGGAGAGAGAGATGGGGACATGGGGTTTAACATCAACTCGACACCAACCAGGTCATTTCGGTATTAACACCGTTCAATTGTATTTCAATAATTCGCTTGCGCGTAGGAGTGTTTAGCAGTGGGAGGAAACGGAGGACCCGGAGAAAACCCACGAGGCTGGAAAGGCGGCTCTGCTCCATGTCACGTAAAAACGGGAAATCGAAACCACGCCAGTTTATTCAATGACAGACCTTATGTTACAGCGTGCACGTGCTAACCATTCGGCCATCCTACCCTCTAAACAACATTGAACGTGATATAAATGTATGGTTTGCAAATATTATTTCGAATACCGTGGCTAAGTGGGTAAGACGCGGGCTCGCTAGGCTGTGGGTCGGGAGTTCGATCCCTGCATTGGTCGAAAAAAGTTCATCCAGATTTTCTGGCGTGGTTCCCCCTTATTAGTGTCTTGTCGTTCCGATGGGATGAAAACCCGAGGTTCCATGTACATGTTGGCGTGCACGTAAAAGATCCCGTGACCGTTAGACTTAGATATAAGTCCACGTCGTAGATCTGCTCTCCGGGCAATATTTCCCTAAAGCACACTGTATGGCGTATGTCCGTCTCCATTAGCCCGGTTCGGAACAAAACAGTAGGGCGTTAAACCCTCTTTCATTTCATTTCATTTTCTATTTCAAATATAAGCTAAACGGGATTTGGAGAATTTTATTTGATTTTGTTTTTACGGTTGAGCCAATAATTAATATCTATAGGCCTATGCAGTTGGTCTATATTAACACAGGGTATAAATGTTATGGATAGGCCTACACAGATACTGAGTTTAATACTAAGTGACCCCTCTCTCTCTCTCTCTCTCTCTCAGCACTCCTTCCAACCTTCAACCAAACGAAGAATGGGTCGTTTATACCAAATAATGGTCCCGATCAGGTGCGCAATCATCCAATTGAGCACACAGTGGCGACACCAAACGATGTCATAATGATGGTTGCTAGGTAGAAGTATCAAAATTCTAAATTTGTTTGCCGTTCATGCTTAACATGTAATACCACAATGAAGTAGACATTTTAGCCTCAATAATAGAAATAAGATGAAATAGAATTGATATTTACACTGAACAAATAAAGAAGTTGAATTTATACATTGTCTTAAATTAGAAATTACGTGAATGGAAGTTAGAAGTTACATGAATGGAGGTTAGAAATTAGACGATAGCATGTTAGAATTTTGGCACTAATATACCGCCATATACATTTATGTCTTGGCGAGAGTGTCAATGCTTCTTTAAACACCGTCGACAAGGAAGTACTTTTAGACAAACATCCTTAATAAAATTTGATATCATGCGATATAATCTGATATATATTTCGAATCCCCTAAATACAATAGTGAGCAGGGGCCGGTTGCTCAAAACTAAGTTATTTTAACGATCAGTTAAACTAACGGATCGTTATCCTTCATGTGTCGTTTGGTAACGGTCCGTTAAATTTCTGTTGCTGGACAGTCAATTTCACTATCCGTTAAAGTTAACAGGGCTTCCAGCAACAACCTTTCTCCCCGTTAAAGTTAACGATCCGTTTACTCCATGTTAACCGATCGTTAAAAGTTAACAGAGCTCTGAGCAACCGGCCCCTGATCATCTACCGTTAATGGTTCGATAAAAACAGTCTCGATTATCCATTTAGCGATGTCGTCGAGAGTTGATTATGGTGTGGATAAGTTAATTAATGTCTAATTAATAATTTAGATAAAACTTCAGTCCTAAAGAAAGACGTGCAATAGACAGATTTCGCATGTTTAATATATAAATGATCCTAGCGTTCGTTGACTCGTGATGATACTGTCCTTTATATACAAATGATGATCGGTGACATAAGGGCAATAAACGTAAGAAACGTGAATACGGTCACCACGGAACAATGAATTGTAGGTCCACATGTAGGTAATTATACGTTGAAATGAAATGAAATGGGGTTTAACGTCCTACTCTTTTGCACCTAACCTGGGCTAATGGAAGACGGGCATACGGGATGAGGGAAATTTTGCCCGGGTAGTGGCGCTACGGCCTACTCTTACATCGAATTCCAACTGCCAACTACGTGTACTCCAATTTGTACACGGCACCTCGGTTTTTCGTCCCATCCGAACGACTAGGCAGCTGTCCTTGTCCGGCCCTTCTTCTGCATCACTGACAAGGGGAATCACGCCGGAAAATCGAGATGAACTTTCTCGGCCAATGCAGGGATCGAACACCCGACCTCCAGGCTAGGGAACCAGCGCCTTATCCACTTAGCCACCGTACCCCCCCCCCCCCCTAATTATACGCTGAAAACAATGAACGGGAATGTTGTCATTAACCAAAAGTAGGACGTTAAACCCCATTTCATTTCATACCCACAAATACCCACTTTAATAAACGGACATGTACTTATCAAATGCCGCTGATAACATGTGAAGAGAATGTTTGTATATGAGTCATGTGTTGACACGCGTGTATTGTATAGTTACCCTGATTTAAACAGTAATATAATCATCTAATCGTGTTCTATTGTCATGTAATAGTCCATCATTATCATTCATCTCTTGTCACGTGACAGGTTCTCGTCAGGTTGACGTCATACAGTCATAATAATCACAGGCTGAGTTTAATTCAAGGGAAATGTGGAAAAGGGGTGCCCGACGAATGTTTGGGGGTTCAGAATCAGAACTTCTCTGATCGACAATATTGTGTCGCTGATTGGACATTATTAAGTTATTATGTGTCAGGTGCTTGGGGTTTAACGTTCACTTAACATACCTAATCAGAGGCGGATTCAATCAGGGGCGCGAGCCCCCCCCCCCCCTCATTTTCGACAGTGCCCTTTTTTACTGCTGAAAGTGCCCTTTCTCAGACCCAAATATGTCCGTTCCGAACGTTTACTTAGACGAAAATATCAGTCAAATAGCTCTTGGAATGGCTACAGATGCAAGGAAATGACGGATAATTTTCTTGCCCCTCACCCCCTTCTCAGCGGCGTGCCCCGTCTCCGCGGTCAGTACCCTCATTTTGCGGCGGCCCCTTTTTCAAAATTCCTAGCTCCGGCCCTGCTAATAAATCATGATTTTCTGTCATCTGTAGTGTTACATGTATGTATATATATAGGCATTTTAAGGATTAAAATCATTTTCTTAGAATAGATAGACCCTTGTATAATATATTCATAAACAAGCAGGGGTTATGACAATACATAACTAGTACAAAATATGATAGTACGTAGTTCAATATTATCATAAACTCCTTAAACAACACGCAGAGGGGGGGTCCCCTTTTTCTTTGACAAACATCCTGTTTCTGAAGAACATACGTAGGTATTCTTACAGATAGTACATCTACGTCATCACGATCAAATGTGTCTTATATATCAATTAAATCCATTCTGTTCAGATCCGATTTGTTTTTGTTTTTAAAGTATGTATTTGATAAATGTGTAGATATGTGTGATTCTACAGAGTACAAGTTTTGAAGATGACAATGATATAGCATATTTGAACTCCTTGTTTTTAAATACTTTCAATAAAATAAAACCAAGTACGAACAATCCAAACCATTAGTCAAAATTCAAAGTTCTTAAAGAACGGTTATCTGACCGGTTCCAGTGTTGGGTCGCGTCAAGGGGTCGTCATACATGCGACTTTTGGCCTTATGACGTCAGACATTGATTGATCAATCAGCGTTGACGTTTCTAGAGGTTTACCACAGTTCCGTGCATTGCATCCCAAAAACTCTCCGTAAAAGACCGTTTCATTGGCTAATCCCTCACATTAACCAGAACGCGTCAATTATAACAACACTTCCAGATCCTAGTGTAGTAAAGACAAGTGAAATGAAATTTTGAACTATAAAAAAAACGAAACCAAATAGGATCTGTGTTTTAATCAGAATGTAATTTTATAAATCAATGACAATATTGAGAAATATTTTTACTTTAAATTAAATACCCCACCATTTCCCGCAAACATTAACTCACCCCTTTCATAATGTTTTTAACAAAAATAAAAAGTTTAAATCTTTGTTTAGCTTTCAGTAAACATGATAAATAAACCCGTGTGATTTATATTTGTTAGTTTTTGGCGGGTTTTCTTTTAAAATCAATATTTGATATTTTTTTATGACGATGCCAAAACCGATGATAGTAGGGTGGGAAAGAAACTTTTTACCGAACGAGTCTCCTGCTTAAACCCTTCAAATAAACTTGGTCGTGTGACCGCGGCAAAGTCTGACATTACTGTTTACACATTTCACGAGCTGTTGTGCAGGCTGACTTTACAATTTATATCAAATGAAAGTTCAACGTCAGTATCAATGTATTATGAAAACTGTCAATGGTTCTTTTACGTGCACACCAGTAAGTACACGGAATCTTAATTTGTCGTCCTATCCGAACGACTAGACGCCTGAAATTAACCTCATTTCTTTCATTTACTGTAGAAGTTGTGGAAGTGGTACCAGGCTACCACAACCTGATTTAAACACAAATCCTATTTCGTTTCGTTTTTATGGTTCATTATGTAGGGGGATTTGGAGAACGCTAGATCGGAGACGGTCCTACGCAAATTGTGACGTCATATGTGAATTGTGAGTTAGGGTAAGGGTTAGGCTTGATCATGGGTTAGGGTTAGGACTAGCCTTGTTTATATCTCGGGACTTTGACCAAATCTACAGGTCCTAGCCCTTACCCTAACCCTAACCCACAATCTATATATGACGTCATATGTGCTAAAATGCGTAGGACCGTCGCCGATCTAGCGTTCTCCGGGGGATTAACCAATGAAACCGTTTGTTACGTCGAACTTTTGGTATTAGGTGCACAGAACTGTGGGTCATCCAGTAGAAACATCAGTACTGATTGGTTAATTTAATGTCTGACGTCATACGGTCAAATGTCCCTCGTATGACCTCTGACGCGTACAACTGGTTAGATTTCATATACTGTAGCCATCAAAAACAGTAAAAATAAACGAAACGAAATATATAGAGAAACGTTTTCTTGCTTAGAGATGAAATAAAATATGTTATTCACAACAAAACGACAAATGTTCTATTTATTTTATGATGTTACAATCATTTTAGGTAAAACAACATGGACTACTGCTAGTCAGTGGAATAACACTTTTATTTCACTGATAAAACGCGGTATTCCACTACTGATCATAAAATAAAGAATTGTATTTTAAAAAGATTGTCATTGCCGTTAAAGCGGAAATTTTATATTTTTTAAGAAAGTCAGAACATATTTATTTCTATGTCTTTTGCTCAAAAGGTTGTCAACTTACTATTATACGATCATAGGCAATTTTTCACAGGTATAAAAATCCCTGACACAGAAAATAATAACACAATTACTTGAATTACCTCTCTTGTTTTTCCTATCCCCATCCATGCAATGGCTTCAAACGTTTGAATATGAAGTTGGAAATGATATTTTTGCCAATTTCTCAACTGGCAATAGTGAATTAATAGGATTATTCTTTAACAAGGTAGGACTGTTTATAGATACAATCTAATCTAGGGCTTTATTTTAATATATTTTTGAAATATAACTAAAAAATATGAAATTGCCGTTTTAACTCAACTATAGATTCTCTGTATTATTGGTGTGAAAGCTAATATTTACGTTAAGCGAGTGGCAACCAGTTATTTCAATATTAAACTCAATTTGTAGATTCTACACTGACTTTGAACGTAGTTTATTGACTGGTTAGCTTTATAGATACAGTCCAACCTCGTGGGGCGTGTATACATTAGTGTGCACGTAAACAAGATCCCTTGACAGTTGGAATTCGATATCAGCGTAGGCGGTAGATGATGGAGTGGAAAGTTATCCAGATATGCGCCACAAATAACCAAGGATACTTTCATAACTGATAGGTTTAATATGTCTAACTCCTGGTGCCTATATCTTGTATATTTTCTATGGTGACTGATTGGTACCATGGCGGGATGACACTACGATAGCCCGACATCACGACAACCAGACATGGAGGGCGACAGCGCGACATCACGATATGGTACCAATCAGCCACCATGATTTTCAATTGGTTGGTTTAAAATATCTCGCACTTGGTGCCTACATCTTGTATATCTTGTAGGTTTTCAGCTATATGCCTATATCCTGGTCATATTTTGTATATTTCCAGCAAATTGGTTTTATATGTCTAACTCCTTGTGCCTATATTTTGTATATTTCAGCTTGTTGGTTTAATATGTTTAGCTCTTGGTGCCTATATCCTGGTATTAAAGAAGAAAGTTGTCCGTGATGCCATTGATTTTATACTAGATCCAGCCTGTGTCATCACGGTAGCAGGTGCCCTCATGTTCCTTCTCGCATTCTTTGGTTGTATGGGTGCACTGAGAGAAAATACAGCTTTTTTAAAAATTGTAAGTTTTTTTTTTTTTGTCAAAATGGGTGATGTTGGTCGAGTAAGTTCCTCTATAGATTTCCTAACTTTGTTTCATCTTGTCTGTGGTCCACGATGGCGGCACATTAACCTGACAGCTTACGAACCTCCTGGTCGTTTGGTTTCTAAAATATAGCACATACCACCCTGCATGGCGTAGTCCGTCCCGGGAGCCTCCTCTTTCCCCCCAAAATTAAACAACCCTTACGCTCAATTGAATTTTTGGAATGAAATGTTAGTACCGAAATGACCATGTTGGGTGTGAATTGACTGTAAAAAGACCCATTGATGAGACCCAAATATAATTTATTTTAAAACAAATAATATTTTTTACCTTTATATATTTCAGTTTTATTACATAACAACTCTGTGTTTATTGGGGGAAGTGGTACTGGCTATTCTCGCCTTCATATTTTATTACGCACCTAATGTTCGAGACCAAATGAATCTCTTTCCGGAAAAAACGTTTCAAGATGCGATAGTAAAATATCGAGATGACCCGGATATGCAGAATTTAATTGACAGCTTTCAGCAGTCGGTAAGTTCCGGAATTTGTACGATATCCGCCGGGAACCATGTCGTGTAGGGTGATATTTAATTGAATAATATCCGTTTGTTTACAGACATTTGAAGTGTAACGACGTACTTCTGTATTATTATACGTCGTCATTATCTTTATCAAATGAATAAATATGGGGTTTAACATACTACTGTTCTTTTCATAAACTGGGCTAATGAAGACGGACATACACATGACACCATACAGTGTGCTTTGATGGAAATTTTGCCCGGGCAGCGGCGCAACGGCCTACATTTACATCGAATTCCAACTGCCAAGGGATCTTTTAAGTGCACACTAATGTGTACACGGGATCTCGGGTTTTCGTCCCACCCGAACGACTAGACAGCTGTCCTATTTAGGCCCTCCGTCCTGCATCACGAACATGTGGGGGGGGGGGGAACACACCGGAAAATCTGGACGAACAATGGAGGGAATCGAACTTCGGACCTCCAGGCTAGCGAGCCAGGGTCTTGCCCAATTAGCCAGCGTGACCCCCCGTCAGTTGAATAAAGCTGGACTATTTTATTTATACCATCATCCAGTTGCGGAAGGAGGGGTAGGGTGAATGGTTAGCAATCTGTTCCTTAAGGTCTGTCATTGTGTCAACTGGCATGGTTTCGATTCCACGGTTGTACGTGACAAGGAGTAGTGTCGCCAGTCCATCCTAGTGGGGTTTTGAAATAAAAATTAAACCATATGTAAGTCCCGAAATGACTTAGTTTATATCAAGCGGACGTTAAACAACATCTCTCTCTCTCTCTGGTTTAAAGCTAAACACAATTTCAGATCCACCCCCAGCTCCCCGATGTAATATACTTGTCCGAAAAGCTTAATCGATGTCAAGTTTAGTCCCCCCCCCCGCCAACACCACTAAAGACCTCTATCCACAAACGAATTATTGAAATAAAAATGTACAATTAGTGGGGTGGACTTTAAATAAACAGTCTCTCTAGCTCATTCTCTCTCTCCCTTTCGCCCCCTCTCGCTCGCTCTCTCTCTCTCGCTCTCTCTCGCTCTCTCTCTCTCTGTTTTACCGCTGGATTGTTACATGTGCGTACCAATATGAATGTTGTTGTTTGGTTTATAGCTGTGTTGTTGTGGTTTATCTAATAATGTTGTTGTTGTTGTTGTTTGTTACAGTTGGGTTGTTGTGGTTTATCTAATAACGATGAAGGTTATAAAGACTGGTTAACCAATCTATATTTTAACTGTTCATCAGAAAATAAAAGTCCTGAAAGATGTTCTGTACCGCCATCGTGTTGTAAATTAGAGCCCGTAAGTAGTGCATGTTTTTTGTCTTTCATTTCTTAGTTTGGCGCACCGATTCTGCCAGTGTGACGCCATGAGATCGGACAGTTTGGCTCCTTGAGATCGGCCAGTGTGACGCCATGAGATCGGCCAGTGTGGCGCCATGAGATCGGCCAGTGTGGCGAACTGAGAACAATGTGAACCCTGAGATCGGCCACTGTTGCGCTCTGAGGTTGGAAGATTGACATTCTGGTTTCCGCCTGTAAATGGTGTAGGACGTGGAATAGTTTCGATGGAACGAAATAAAAGTGTCCGTGCAAAGGAAGAGAAATACGCGTCTGCCATTCTACTGACAAAGTGAACTTGTTTAAAACACCTACACGATTTGAGCCTGTACGTATTTGAAGTCTATGTAATCGGCACTCTATGCCGGAAGCGCAATTGTCCAAATTTCTCCTCTCTTAGCACACTTCATGGAGCCCACCCGCCGTCGTTATCCCGGTTGGGACCGAGGACGCTAAACCCCATCTAATATCATTTATATATGATTTTTATCCAATAATTTAAATTATTTTATTTTGTTAATGAAAGGGAGAGAAGATTAATTTATTATGTGGTGGAAACGTTTTAAAACTAACAGACGTAAGTTTTACTATATTTTACACTCTTTTTCAATTATACAACTAAAGTCCTGTACACGCGGGGAAAATATACTACTAAAGTCGTACCCACACGGAGAAAATAATCCACGGGAGTTCTATCCTCACGGCGAAAATATATACTACAGTCGTGCCCGCATGGAGAAAATATCAACTAGTGTCCTGTCCACACGGAGAAAATATACAACTAGGGTTCTGCATCTAAAGTTGTACCCACTAAAGACCTGTCCACACGGAGAACATATACAACAAGTGTCGTACTCACATTGGGAAAATATACCATCTATTTTGTATAAATATATTGTCGCCGATGAAAGTATATGGGACTTCCAGCTATAAAATATATCCCTCTAACAAAAGCGGATATTTAACATCATATGGCAATTTTAAATTAGTTATACCTAACAGCTCCGGTGAACGTCTGTTCGTCGCCCATGGTTTAAATTCAGCTATATATCTGTCAAACAAAGGAGGAGGGGGTTGGATGGCCGAATGGTTAGCACGTTGTATCATAAGGTCTGTCATTGAGTCAACTTGCGTGGTTTCGATTCCCCGGTCGTACGTGACAAGTAGTAGGGTCGTATGTCCATCCCCGTGGGTTTTTTTTCGGATCCTCCGGTTCCCTCCCTCTTCTAAAGATCATGTTAGTTTGTGTCGAGTGGAATTTAACCCCATTTCGCGCTCTCTATCTGTCCAAACAAATATGAAATCTGTTGTAACAACGTAGAAACTTTGTTGTTGTTGTGGTTGTTTTTGTGATTGTATGTTGTTTGTTTATATTTTCAGAATAAAATTCAAGAGAATGATATAAGTAATATATATACAAAAGGTTGTTTAAAGGCGGTTGGTGATTGGTTAAATACACATTCACTTGTTATAGGTGGCGCTGCACTAGGTGTCCTCTTACCTCAGGTAATTAGTTGGCTTTATATATATATAGTGAGAGAGAACTAGGGTTTAACATCCACTCGACACAACCTAGATCATTTGGGGACCAACATATGGTTTCAATTATATAACAATAATTCGCTTGCTTGTAGCATTGGTGTTTGGGGGAGTCGGAAGACCCAGAGAAAACCCACGAGGTTGGGCATGGGTTTATAGTTGTCACATTGAAACCATAGTGACTTGGTACAAATTAAATATGCCAGCTTTTTTTAGACAGTGGCTCAGTGGGTAGGACGTTGGCTAGCTAACCTAGAGGTTCAGTGTTCGATCCCTGGGTTTGGACGAGAACATTCAGCGAGATGTACGGCATGACCCCCCCCCCCTCCCCGCCCCTGTCAGTAGTGTAAGACAACCGGCCTGACAAGGGACAACGTCTAGTCGTTCGGACGGGATAAAAAGCCGAGGTCCTGTGTACACATTTGCGTGTACGTGAAAGAGCCATTGACAGTTGGAATCAAACTGATCCCGCAGTGAATATTCGCTTGGCCGCTACAATCACTGATAAGCATGACATCGACGAGGCTTAATGTGTACGGCATATTAACTTTTTTACTCCGACAAATTAAATTCTCAAACATTTTTTTGAGGTAAAAGAAAAATAAATAAAGACGTTTGAAGTATTTGTAGTTAAAAAATATTTCCTATTTAGTGTAAATGGGTATTAAAATGAGTAAAACGCACCATTTTGCCCGAAGCAGTTAGGTGTTATGTAAACAATGCACGAGCCGTTTAGCCAATGACTGACGGCACGTGAAGTCGATGCACATGTTGTAGACAGTCATGTGTGACAGAGATAAATCGTAAGTAATTCTCTGTGAAACAGATTGAGTTGGAATTTGATATAAGAAGAGGCTGTATCACTGCTGTCCATACGGTCCATAGCACACTGTATGGAGTATGCCCGTCTGCATTAGCTCAGTCGGAGCAGAAGAGAATGACGTTAAAACACATTTTATTTTAGCCTGGTTCAATCTTACCATAAATGTAGAACATAGTTTGCCCATCTTAAAGGCTTGGTTAAAAATCAGAAATGTGTATCCTGAGCCTTGATACTCGAAATGTTAACTAAATATAAAATCCAAGTTTTAGTAGATACATCAATTTTAATTGGCTAAGCACTGAATTCAATCTAATATAATCCAATAAAATTATTAAAATTCGGATTTTATCTTAGTTTAAATTTTAGAAAATAGCGCCTGGTTTACTGGAATGAAATTCAACTGATGATTACAATAATGATTTTAAGTGGAAATATTTGATCTATTGTTTTTGGGTGGATAATCTGGAATCCGGTCATGGTCATTTATACAAATGGCGCCCCTCACTTTTCCATATTTATGAAATGTTGTGTTTAGGAAAAATGCAATTTAAGCTTTAAAAACTGACAGAATTTCGTAATGTTTCTTGAACACTATATATCACTTCCAATATATCTAGGAAGTTTAAATCCTATTTCTGATTATTTTCGGTACTTGACATATTCCATTGTTTCGTTTCAGATTTTCATCATTTGTATGTCGAGGAATTTGATCGACCAAGTCAAAGCACAGAAATCAAAATGGCGATAATGCGACACCGTTAAAACCATTTTAATTTTAAATATTTCATAATATTTTAACCAAATTGAAAGATCGAATTGGAACGACAAATATCATTTTACGAATTCCATAATATTTTAATCCAAATGATGACATCATTTTACGAATTTGAGAAAGTTTTAACCAAATCGAGGCAGGATCCTTTGATTTGTGAATAATTATTTTAAATATGTTAATTATAAATGACGTCAGTATTTCCTGAAAGGACCAGCTTATTTTAGTATTTTAGTGGGAAAAGCGTTAATTCGGTATTACGTAAATAGGAGGGTTGGCATTCGACACAATCTTCGTCGAGTTCCGTTGACTTGCGATTCCCAGGCGGATTCTGTGAGCTTCAAAGGTCAAAATGGATGATTTTATACATCCGATCACGTGATAACCAAGACTAACACGTGATTGTAATTTGGCTAGAGTATGATTACAGCGATCCGCTATCATACTGTCGACAGATTGACTTTAAACATTCGCAATACCTTGGCCTCCATTGTTGCCATGACTGTTGGTCGTTTGGAGTGTAACGGTAACATACAAGACACCGAGGCGATCTCTTTAATAACATTGCAATCTTCATAATTGTATGTTTAATGTCGGTGACAACTCGACCGGTTGTTTTGGGTAATACGTAGGCAGCTGATGGAATCAACCAACTTACCCCAGTCATCGCTCCAGTATAACCATGAATCCCAAAAGGACGTGGGATTGTTAGCAGTATCACTGTCAGTTGAGTCGGACGTTAATTTCTGAGTCAGAGAGAGAGTTTTTGTTTACCTCGAATGGACCTAGCTCAATTCAAGGTGATACGTTAATAAAATGAATGAAATTGGTTATAGTTTTAGGGCTTACATTTCTACACCAACCGGGCTTGAAGACAGGACATCTAGAGAACACCGTATGTACATTATTGTGATTTGATTTTTAAAATTTGTAATCTGTATAAATAGTACAACGAAATCACGAGATTTTATTAAAACACTTATAGTATATAATAATAGACAGCTTTATGGATAATATTCACTAGGTTTATTTACTGTAACATTTCAATGAGGATACTTTCACCAAAATCAAGCAAACGTGAGAGTGACCTCGTTGAAACGTTGCAGTTAATAAACCTAGTATTGTTTGATGGCCGAATGGTTAGCACGCGCGTGCTCTATCATTAAGCCTGCCATTGAGTCAACTAGCATGGTTTCGAATCCCCGACTGTACGTGACAAGGAGTAGGGACGCATGTTTAACCTCGTGGGTTTTCTCCGGGTTCTCCGGTTTCCTCCCACTGCTAAGACGCCTACGCGCAAGCGAATTATTGAAATAAAATTGAACCATGTTATGTTAGTCCTGAAATGACCTAGTTTTTGTCGAGTGGACGTTAAACCCATTTCTCTCTCTCGCTCTCGCTTGATAACAGTGAGACTTGAGAGGGACCTCGTTGAAACGTAGTTAAATACTAACATATGGTTTAATTTAATTTCAATAATTCGCTTGCGCGTAGGGGTATTTAGCAGTGGGAGGAAACCGGAGTGCCCGGAGGAAACCCACGAGTTTGAGAAGGCGCCCCTATCTCCATGCCACATACGTTCACACCAGGGATCAAAACCACAGCCGCAAGCCAGAGGTGACCGGCCAGCTAGAGGCCGAAGCGCGGCACTCTAGACCACTACCCCCCCCCCCACCTTGTAGTTAATAAACCTAGTGAATGTTATCCACCAAGCTGTCTGTTATTTATATATCGCTTTCACTGAATGCCTTTTAAAGATAACTAACAGTATAATTGTCTAATGTGTTCCCATGGAATATTTTACAATGTTTTATTTTAGCTCCAACATTCCCAATGATAATACCATGTATTTATATATTATTATTTACAAATGTTTGTTGATTGTATTTATGTACATTATTGGTGATTTTATAAACATGATTTTACACATTTACAAAGTTTGTTGGAATTGTATGGGATATAACACAAGGTGAAATGTTATGTATACACCATTACTGAGTTAAATACTAAGCGACGTTTCCACGAGAATACTTTCGTCTTTGTCTAGTAAATGTTACAGAGATGGGAATGATTTGGTTGATAAAGACGAGAGTATCCTCGTCGCTTAGTATTAAACTCAATAATTGTGTATCCATAAAATTGTACCGTGTTAATTAGGGGTGTGTTGAATATAAAAGGGAGATAACCGCTATCAACTTAGTAAAACGGAGCCGAGAGGGAGATTGGGTTTAACGTCCACTCGACCCAAAATAGGTCATTTCGGGACTAACATATGATTACCAACTCTTATGAGTTCTTCATGGACGTTCCTGGTAAGAGCAGCCATCGGGTAACTACTCTGCGAAATCCTGAGCCGAGGAACATGCACGCCAACACGCGTATTGAGCCAGTGTTTTACCTACTGAGCACTATCCAAACAGTCGTAATATGAATCGTGTTTTTGTGTTGGGGGAGGGGGGGAGTAAATGTGTGTTTTATATCTCTATATTGATATTTTCAATGCCCCCTCCCCCTCCGTTCAACCGACGCGATTCACATGCTTTACATCAGGTGGGTTGATAGTTGATACATAGTGACATTATAAATAACATACTTATAATGTGGGCATTTCACAGACCAAATGGCATTTGCGGATATGTATGTGCCTAATCAACTGTTATGATATTTAGTAAAAGTGTATATACTCATGTGATATTATAGTATCTAGGCCAACATCTGCAGATGGGTAATGGGTTATATAAACTGAAGACCATTTTTAAATATTAATACACTCTTTATACGTACGTATATTATAAGCAAATAACTCATAATATGCAATATTAAGTTTAAAGTTAAGTGATGTATATTACATATATATGACGGAAGTATTGACGATTGGTCACAGTGTTTTAAGCTTTTAAGAAAAAAAACGTTGGGTGCGTAAGTAGATTGCTAATTAGCAATACTCATACATTCCTCGTAGAAATTAGGCTGTTTAGATTTATAACATGACTTTATTAAAACGAATCTGATAACCCCGTCCAGTCGTCTCGTGTAATTCACGTCTAGGTACATTCCAGAGTGAGAACCAGCAGTGTTGAAATGAGGCCAGATCTCGCATCATATTATTATTAATAGTAAATACACACCTAGGTGTACCAGATCTTCTGTGAGTTTACTTATACAAAATTATCTGACGTGCTATATTGTGGAATTATCTAGTCAGGAAGTTCGAGTTTTTATGGCTTCTCCTCGTGTAAGTACAAAGTATATATAAATGAAATGACCATCGAGTTATTATTAAAGATACATATAAACATGATATAGATATGTGTGGAAGATCGTGTGATTATTATTTCCCATATACGCTAGTAACTTTATACCACAGAGGGCGGGGGCGACAGTTTATGTGCACGGAGAGAGAGAGCGAGAGAGAAAGAGATAGGGAGCTTGTGTGGTTATTATACACCACTTAAGTAACCAAATATCTTATATAAATTAATATATCTCATATATATAACAAAATAAAGCTCTATATATTAATGTATCTCATATATACGCGATTCTGTAAGTAACCATAGAAACTTGTATATACACCAGACGATAGACTACGTGGATTAATACAAGAGGTAGTCATTTTGGGACTAACACTCTCTTTCAGAGATTAATACAACATCATATTCCTGAAGCAATGGGCCGAGAAATCCCTCTCTGGCCCTTGCTGGATTGGCTTCTGATACTTGAACTTTTGAGTGAGTGTGTCTATTCTTTTCGTTCAATCAAATCTATCACTTGAGTACAGCAACATGACCGCCCTTCGTTTAATCTGGGTCTTCCCTAAAACTTTGGACAGTGATTTGAGGTATTAAAAACGGCGAAAGTCTGTTAGTCGCCATAGTATTGTTTACATTGTTGTTGGCCTCGTTTGTCACGCAATTAGTTTTACTGCGATATTCTTCAATACACTGGTTAATTGGGCATAATACAATCGTGAGCCAGGACGTAACGTTATTTAAACATATTTGGTCCAATTTGACGCTTTGTTTTAAAGGGACAATAACATTCTTGCTGGCTTGGTAGCTCCAGAAAATAAGTAATACCCTTATTCTAAGTACTAGATGTTTAAGTGTCCTACCTGTTGTGTAAATTATCCATTACAACCTATTTTACTTGTCCAGAGGGTTCGAAAATATTTTAAAATCCAAGTCACATTTCAAAAGGTTTACGTTAGACTTTTCAAATCAATTGGTTGAATTTTTCCAATTTTTTAAATTAGGTGTGTCAAGATGAAATTTATATCATCATTTAATTGGAATATTCTAAAATAATACGATTTGTTGACCAGAATGAAGATTGGGGCATATTTTTCAGTTACAACAAGAGTGTTATTGGGATTTAAGGGCAGAGCCTTTTTAACGCAGTTAGCGATTGGTAGTTAATCGAACTATGGAGCAATCATAATTTAGAACACGAATTTTCACTTTTTCCAGCAGTGAGTATTTGGAGTAGCTCTAATCAAACGGAACACTGCGAGGAGTATGATACAACATTGGTTTTTAGTCATTTGCCTAAGTGAAGAAACTTGAAAGCCATGTCAAAACCCACGAGGTTCAGTAGACGACTTTACTCGCTATCACGTACAAGCCTATTTTCAAACACCTAGCATGCATGCTTTAGACCTTAATAATATTACCAAATCAATATATGTATATAGGCACATATTGTGATATTTATACAAGATGTTTTTGCATGAACTATTCAGATATGAATTTGAATACTAGGCCTAATGTTGCATCACATGGTACGTCACATACTTATTCTTTAATAAAACGCGTTGGACCACTTTGCTGGTGGTTTTCTTTATAATCCTTGAAAAACTTGCATATTTAGAATTGTATATAGAGGTATACCTATCTTGCATCGAGTCATAGGTTACGACACGTGTGTAAGATAGGAGAAAGTTTATAATTAATTGCTATTAGAAACATGACGTGGTTTAATTAGAGTGTAATTAGATCCTCTATATAAAGGGCAAGCCAATTAATTTGTTTTGAATATTCAAGGACTAAGTCAGGTATGATATCCTCTCTCTCTTTCTCTCTCTCTCTCTCTCTCTCTCTCTCTCTCTCTCTCTCTCTACCCCATACCCCCCCCCCCTCTATCCATCTTTCTCTCACACATACACACACATTAAGTAAAATGTTTGTCACTATAACAGACAACATCATGAAACAGTGGACCAATGAAGCCCCGTACACACGGTTTCGAGTCAGTCAATGAAGGATCCATTCACTAGATTTCACAATAGATCTTATAATGTCCGGGGGTTTGTCATTTTCATGTTTAGTTTACATGGTGTGGTTATACTCGGATTCTCAGGTTTCTTCCCACTGCTAAAACCTCTACGAAATATGGATATAAAATTGTACCATATTATTATGTCTGAGAGATGTTTTCCTTTGTTCATTACAAATGGTGCTCGATGCCATTATGTACACGACTCTTGTACTAATTTTCCAATGTCCATTGTGTCATAAATAGTTGATATTAGGATATCCAATGTTTTCACGGTAAGATAATAGCGTTAATATTGGTAGAAATTGATTTATAATTCGTGTTTTTGATAGCAGATATTAGGATTAGGAATAATATTGAGTTAGAGGTCTAGCTCCTTTAATTGACAAATGATACTGATATTATAAACCAGTAATGTCACGTGTTTGAGTATATAATTAGAACGTGAGTAAAGGCTTGTACATAATAAGTAATTTCTGCCGTCCAATTACAAGATATTATAAAATCATGATAAGCATATATTTTATAGTTTACGGTGACTAATATTTACTCATATATATTGACTAATATATAGTACAGTGAGATCTCGGTCAACGACCAGCTCAATTCTACAAGCCACTTGCGTATTCTATCGTGTTTTAAAAGCAGTGTGATATACAGTCCTGACATCATTAAGCATTCCTTTGTTCATTTAATGGCGCTAGATTGAGTAGACCCCATATTTTCATGGCAAGATAACAAAATCGATATTAAAATAGCATTATGCAAGAGCAAAATCTGCTTATTGCAGGTCTTTCTTTAGGCCTGAGATGTTATCTAAATACATTGTAATCAGTTAGACATTAATTACCATATCCAGACCATAATAAACTCTTAAAGTCAAGGCTAGCCTTCGATGTTTGCGAATTGAATTCCTATATGCCGCTTAATGGCCGTTGATAATTAAATCAATCAAGTGGATAATCGAGACTATGCTGTTTATATTAATGATTTGAGTAATGATGACCGAGGCTATGTGAATATTTAAAATGCTTTTTTCTCGGCTAATACTGGACCAATTTGACTGAAATTTTCAAGAAATTACCTTTACACTATCTAGTTTTTAACTATTATAGTGAGAACTGCCATCTCTTTATCTTATCTCCCATAATGTAACTTTAATAGCAATGGATCAATGTTTTTAATTAGCGGTTCGGGTCCTTTAAACGTTAAAAAGTCGAATAGCGAATAAATAAAAGACCACTTAATGTGCTCTATAAAATATATAATAGGTTTTATTTAATGTGTGTATCACGTGACTGATTAAAGTAAACACTGTTAGCATGTTAAACTAATATAATATCATAACATAGACCCCCCTCTCTCTCTCTCTCTCTCACACTCTCTCTCTCTCTCTGTGTTTAGGCCTATTTATGTTTATTGTGTTGGAAAGGGGGGGGGGGGGTAAGGCGGGTTAGATAGGGATTGTGAAAGGTTGTTAATTACCATCTTAGAGAATAAAAACAGTTTTCAGTGACCTGCTTGTTACCCTCCGCTATACTTCTTCTTTGATATGTTGGCACATTAACAAAGTAGTATTCCCCTGGTATTCTGGTTGAAATACAATCTCAAGAGAGGCTATTAAAATAATAATAATCTAATTAACCCAACCAGTACACAACCATTACCGTAACTTACATCGATACACAGGCGGTACATAGATTGGTTAATCAGAGAGAGAGAGAGAGAGAGAGAATAGCGAGTGCGAAAGAGAGGGGGGCGAGGGAGAGACAGATAGGAGGGTGCGAGAAAGCGCGCGAGAGAGAGAGAGGGGGGGGGGGGCGAAAGGGAGAGAGAGAGTCGAGAAAGAGAATGAGGTAGAGAGACTGTTTATTTAAAGTCCACCTCACTAATTGTACATTTTTATTTCAATAATTCGTTTGTGGATAGAGGTCTTTAGTGGTGTTGGCGGGGGGGGGGGGACTAAACTTGACATCGATTAAGCTTTTCGGACAAGTATATTACATCGGGGAGCTGGGGTGGATCTGAAATTGTGTTTAGCTTTAAACCATCCTTTAAAGTCAACGCCATTATACCAGAGGACGTCTAGTGAACTCAGGACGTTAATTAACTCAGAATACTAGTAACCATTGCTCCAGAAAAACATAAAGCTTTCTTTCATTTCAAGTATTAACATTTTAAGGTATATAAGGATTGTGAAATAGTTAAGTCAAGTAAGGAGCATATTCCTGAAGCAATGGCCCGAGAAATCCCTCTCTGACCATTGCTGGAATAGCGTCTGTTTCTTGAACTTATGCGGGAGTGTGTCTATTCTTTCCGTTCAATGAAAGCTATCACTTAAGAGCGTGTCCGCGAGAGCACCATGCAGGGGGTGATAACCCTTGGGTCGGGGATTTGGGCCAAATTTTTTCTGTGAGATGGGTTAGTACCCAGATACATCCCCACAAAATATTAGATTGATTCAGTTGATACCGACCTGAAAAATTGGAAATATATTCTTTAATAGAAAAATAAGCAAAAAATTGGCGATTTTGGAACCAAATTCAGATGATCTGCTATTCGGACAATAATTGATTTAGGCATACAAAATTTTGGGCATTAGTAGGACCACTCAGGTTCCTCCTATACACCGAGTTTAAAGTTTCTACTGCTAATTCTACCTTGGTACTGGCATGATACCCAACTCTGTCTGAAAATTGAATTTAATGAAAACCAATGTTTGAGATGCTATAGCTCGTTCTTTCCAGGGACTAGGAAAAAAATTGAATGTTACCCACATCTAGCAACCTTCCCACTAACAAAATAAAAAATAAAAATGACCGGAACGGGCATAATAAATACATCAGAAATAAATTAAAAACACCCAAAAATAGGATAAAATGTTCCGTTTATCAATACCCCAGATGAAGTATATGTATGGACATCTTTACAAATTTAATATATTCTATTTAGTCATTATCAAGGATGATTTAGACATGAGAGGAACAGAGTAAAATGAGATTTAGCATCCATTGAACACAAACGAGGTCATTTTGGGACTAACATATGGTGATGCATATCTATGGACATCATAACAAAGTTAATATATATTCCATTCAGTCGTTAGCAAGGGTGAATTTGACATAAGAGAGAGAGATGGGGTTTAAGATCCACTTGACGCAAATTAGGTCACTTTGGGACTAACATATGTTACAGATTTACTTCAATGATCGCTTGTGCGAAAATAGAAAATCCACACGGTTGGACAAACAACACCACCCTTGCATGTTGTGTCACTACTTGACTCAATAACTGACCTTATGATCTAAAGCCCATGTAGACCAGGGACAAGTGTCGTGCAATTTACATAGAATAATTCATTTTATATGAATATGATATGGTAATGAAAGGTGAAATATGATACACCATTCAGAGTAAGCATATTTCAGCGCTTGGGTAAAAGATCACTACGCTGCCGATAGCTGTGGAAGGTTCGAATTAGCATCTTCAGTACATTCTCGTGACTGGAAATGTTTTGTGGAGAACCGGACAACCTGAAACGCGATAATTCTTGAGTGGTAGAGAGCCACGCCACATCAACTTCGTGATCATAAACTATTAGTATTAGTCGTCCATGGGTTGAAGTCTTGAAGTGTTTCTGAGGCATACATGTTTGCTCTTGTAACAGGTTTTAAGGACGAGGGGATTGTACATGATCCAGTGACATTAAATCATAGTTACACGATCAGCAAGATGACTACACAACAAGCATAGGATTAGTGAGCTCACGTGCCCAGTCACCCGCTGAATATCAACTTTTCTACCACCGTTACTGTGCCAAATAGGTTATTTTGGTCAGAAACATTTAGAAATTTTCACGGAGAGGCATTGGAGATCGGGAGGCTATGATAATTCCATACTGAAATCCACGAAGGAGAAGAGGACATAGACCAAAAACAGTATTACAAAATAAAACATTATTCTTTGGTCCAAAAACTTGAAGGAAGGTCAGATAGCATTTACGTAAGCACTTCTGCTCCAACGTAGACATGTAGGAGGTTGGCACATGCGGTCAACATTATCCTGGAGTGCCATAAATCCTGTTGTAATCTATGCCATCTTCCCCTTCAGAGATTTCAATATCAAACATTAAATGTCCCTACATGAATGCTTCTGAATGTTTCTTTACATGAGCAGGTGTACAAATTAATAGATCAAGTTTATGATAGTCATGTCAGTCAATAAATCTATACAATGATCTGTTCCTGAATACTGATCTTAATAACAGTGGTCTGATTCCTGCAAAATTATACACGACATATGACCCTTCCCTTTGGCTATCACGCGAGCGTCAGATTGTGTCACATAAATATGATTTTAAACAATATCTATTTGACACGAGGCACGTTCAAATACCGAAATATTATAAGTAATGAAGATAATCGTTGGTCATTGCTGAAAAGGTGCTGCTTTGGTTAAATTGTGCCAATATGAAAGCTTGCCGTGCCAACCCATGGATTCATGCTCTTCTGTGCTACTAACTACTGAATACAGATTAGAATAATCGTTGCCTGACCCTGCAAAATTATACACCAGTTACGCCCCTTTTCTACAATGACCGCGAACGTCCGATTTTGTCACAAAAACTTCATGATATTTAACCAAGATAGTATATTTGGCGCAAGGCACGTCCAAGTAACAAAATATGTTAGTAATGTTGATAATCAACGGTCATTTGAACTCTTGATGATAGTAGTCCATCATCAGTGAAAATACAAATTTGTGGAAAATACCGTTTTTACATATTTTCAAACTATTGCAGCACTCTAGTGGGTTGCGTTCCGGTCAGTTTTTTTCTTCTGACATTTACTTTGAGAAATGCCCTTCACAACCACACCAAGCAATTATATGTCAGACCTGCAAAGAAGTAGCTACATGCGTTTTAGGATGGCATAGTTTTCAACATACGTAAAATGACCACTTTAAGATCACGCACAGAAAATTTCACACGATTCATACAATCCCAAACGACTGCAGGATTTTAAGACGACTACTAGGCCTATCATACCTCACCAATTTCAAAAATTTAGAGACACAACTTTTCGGGTAGGAGCGTTTTGAAATTTGGGTAATAAATTGGTCGAAATATGTCAAATTTTGCCCGAAAACAACAATTTTCAGTTATACCGGAAGTTGTCACTTCAAAAAATTTTCACTTCATCATGTGACTTCAGTCGCCTAGGGGTCCCCATAGACCAAGTATGGTTGATATTTGCTGACCCCCAGGGTTATCGTTTTTTTCGATTTCTGCATGGTCCTCTCGCGGACGCGTTCTTAAGTACAGCAACATGACAGTCCTTCGTTTAATCTGGGTCTTCCCTAAAACTTTGGACAGTGATTTAAGGTATTCAAAACGGTGAAAGTATGTTCGTTTCCAAACAGTATTGTTTACATTTCATTCGACTTGATAGCCTCGTTTGTCACGCAATTAATTTTACTGCAGTATTCTGCTATGCACGGGTTAATTAGGCATAATAAAATCGTGAGTCATGACGTAACGTTATGTAAACATATTTGGTCCAGTATTGGCAGCTAGTGATTGGTTGGTAGACGGACTACTGACAAATCAAAATTTAAAACAACAATATCCACTCATAATAGCAGTGTGTAGTTGGATTACCTCTAATCAAACGCAGCACTGCGCGGAGTATGAGTAAAGAGAAGTTTTACATAATTGATCGATCTTCAGAAAAACACAATTATATTACTTATCTTATCAACCGTTACCATAGAAACCAATATATATAGCATCCATTATCTTATAGTAATGACAGACAATAATTAACTATATGATAGCTATTAAATGTCAGGAATCAATCGACTCTATTCCCTGATTATATTACAAAATTCATTTGTTCATTTCAAAACATCAAATGGTATGTCGACGATAGTGAAGGGTGTGGTAAGACGACGGCGGGGGTTTAAACGCAAGGTTTTAATTTCAAAAAGACAGAGCGAAATGAGGTTTATTAACGTCCATTCCACACAAACTAGTTCATTTCGAGACTAAGATGGTTCAATTATTATTTCAATAATTCTCTTGCGCGTAGCAGCGAGAGGAAACCGGGGGACCCACAGAAAACCCACGAGATTGGACAGAAGACCCTACTCCCTGTCACGTACAATTGTAGAATCAAAACCACACCAGTTGACTCAATGACAGACCGTATGATACAACACGCACGTGCTAACCATTCGCCCCACTCCCCTATAATTTCTAAAATCCGTAGAAAGAATCGATGTCCAGGCAAAATTAATTATTGAAGTCTGAAGAGATTCCACAAAGATGAATTTCTGTAATCAAATCAAAGGTGATACCTTATTGGGTTTCGTCTCCACCCTCTACCCTCCTCTCCATCCTGCCAGCAAATGATCCCCTGTTATTTCGGTCAACTGGCGTGGTTTCGAATCCCCGGTTGTACGTGCCAAAGAGTAGGATGGCCTGTCCAGCCTCGCGGGTTTGCTTCGGGTCCTCCGGTTTCCTCCCACTGCTAAAGACACCTTTAAAAAAAATTAAACCATATATTAGTCCCGAAATGACCTAGTTTATGTCGAGTGGACGTTAAACTCAATTTCTCCCTCTTTCTTTCCCTGATGTTTCGCCACTCCATAAAATACTAATATCTGAGATTCCCCGATATTTCGACACAGCATAAAACACTAACTACATGTTAGTTATACAGAGTTGTTATAAGGTCAGGAGTATTTATATTAAAGCCATTAATTCTGAGTTATTGTAAATATAAACATAGGCTCTTTCTATCTCACCTATTTAATGATTTATTATAAACAAATGTGACCATAGATATACAGCTTTACTCCTGATAGCAAGATGTTTATATAAGTAGTTACCTATAGACGACTTAATATAAACACAGCTAGTTAGTCGAGGTAGTCATATCCAGGTAGATACCCATACATTTGAAGGGGTCACGGTGGCTAAGTGGGTTTGACGTTGGCTTGTTAGTCTGGATATCGGGTGTTCGATTCCTGCATTGGCCGAGAAAAGTTCATCCAGATTCATCCAGGTTTCCGACGTGGTTCATCTTTGTCAATGATGCAGAACGGATTGCTTCACAATGATAGTTGTCTAGTTGTTCGTATGGGACTAAAACCCGAGGCCCCGTGTGCACATTGGCGTGCACGTTAAAGATCCCTTGACAGTTGAAATTCGATATAAGAGTAAGCCGTAGTGCCGCATTCCGAACACACTGCATTACGCATGTCCGTCTTCATTAGCCCAATCCGGAGCAGAACAGTAGGACGTTAAACCCCATTTCATGTCTTATTTATAGGTATGTAGATGCAGTTTTAGATGATAGTCGTAGATGAGGTCAGCAGTTCGATATATCGATAGTCATAGAGGAGGTGAGTAGTTCGACATATCGATAGTCTTATATAAGTGAGAAGTTCGATATATCTAAAATCATCATAACGACGAATATTCGATGAATCGACGTAGCTACGCCCAAGTAATGAATACTGCTGAACTGCTGAACGTGGCTAATGGTGACAAATCGATAGATTAGTTCAGTAGTTCATTTTTCCAATCAGTTTTATATCCTGTTCAATCGATAATCAATTAATAAGCAAATATATTTATTGATCATTGGTTAATCGATGGTCAATCAATTATGGAATTAAACTGTCAACTAGGGTGTAATATTGAATGACAAGTAAGTATCTGTTCTTTTCAAAACGGGGTTGCTTGTTGCCTGTCCAGTCTCATGAGTTTTCTCCGGGAACTCCGGTTTCGTCCTACAGCTAAAGATCTTTGCGCTTCATCAAATTATTGAAACAAAATTGAATCATATGTTAGCCCCTCTCTCTCTCTCTCTCCCTCTCTCTCTCTCCCTCTCTCCCCCTCTCTCTCTCTCCCTCTCCCCCCTCTCTCTCTCTCTCTCTCCCTGACCTGTAGAATATTTACAACTGGGAAAGACCGGGAGACCGACGGACGTAGGATACTGGTTATGACAATATACACACCCACATTAAATAAGGGCGAATATAAAAAAGAGGAAAATAGAATGTAGCCCGACCCTTTATATTTTGATTATTGAGATTCATTAGACCAGTTAATACTAGAATATACCTTGTATCAGCGTGAAGTTGTTACCTTGTATCGGGTAAAACAAGGTGAATCGCAGATCAATAACCAATCAATAATTAATCAACGTCGTCTTCACCTGGTTGATTAGATAAATACACAGGTGAGATAGTTCTCCTTCCATAACCTGACTTACTTTACGTAATATATATAGTTATTGTGGATAATTATTTATGAGTTCAGAAATACATCCACATACGACCGAATCCTAAAAATCCTGTAAAATTGTGATATAAGAGAGAGAGAGAGATGGGGAGAGAGAGAGAGAGAGAGAGAGAGACGGTTTAACATCCACTCGACACAAACTAGGTCATTTAACTGTCATTTTGGGACTAACATATGGTTAAATTTTATTCAATAATTAGCTTGCGTGTAGGAGTCTTTAGCAGTGGGAGGAAACTAGAGGATCCTGAGAAAACCCACGAGGTTGGAGTGACATAACATTAATCTATTTTTATATCATATAACAACACTAAAGTCGATAAACTGCTAAGAAAGATAATGATGTTAGAATAATGTCCTACTATTCTGTACCAACCGGGCTAAATGGTGACAGACATACGTCATGCAGTGGGGCTGTCATAGGAAATCTGTCCTTAAATGTAGTATTGCTGGATCCTTGACTTTATCGTGGTTGTTTTTCTTCCGTGATCAACAAAACCACTGATTGCTACAGTTCGGGTTCTTCCAAACTTTTAATCTTTAAGTTAGGAGCAGCATAGTAGTTGTTGGAGTGAGTACCCCTAGACACCCAAACCCTTAACGATATAAATATTGTGGGGTTGTGATTTTTCTAAATCATGCGAATTCTGCGTTGACCACACCCCTGTTCGGATGCCGCCCTCTCCCCCATCCTCCTCTAGCATGACTCTGTACAATTTGTTCTGTTCTTTTACAGATGAATGTGAAACTGTCTCTTTAAATAAACGTGGTGACAGATGTTTGATGAACCGTGACGTATATCAAAATCAATACACAGCTTGACAAACAATCAATGAGACTCGGGTCTAAACATCATCATCGACATACCTGGTTCATTGTCACCTGATTGTACCCCCAACGTCATCGCCCCGGTCCCTGTCAACGGATTGTACCCCAGCCATCATCGTCAATAGACAGGTCCCTGTCAACGGATTGTACCACAACCATCATCGTCGATAGACCAGGTACCTGTCAACTGATTGTACCTCAACCATCATCATCGATAGACAGGTCCTGCTAACCGATTGTACCACAACCATCATCGTCGATATACTTGGTACCTGTCAACTGATTGTACCACAACTACCATCGTCGATATACCAGGAACACGTCAACTTATTGTACCACAACCAGCATCGTCGATATCCGGGGTAAGTTGAAGTCTGTATATATAGATCGCAAACTATCACCGTCATACAGTGTGCTATGAGGGACATTTTCCCGGGCAGTGTCTCCAGCGACCTACTCTTACTTCTATTTACAAATGACAGTGGGTCTTTAACGTGCCGCCAATGGCGCCAACGTTTATGTTTATCAACTGGAACCGGATTGGAAAATCCTGAGATGATCTTCGTCTCGGTTTTTGAATCAGTGTGACTTGGTGCCGATGAATCTCCTCACCCCTACCCCTACCTCCCCCAGACGATTTGCTAATCAGTACATATATTTAGACGCACATTATAAATATTCAAAACAAACCGCCCATGGACGACAACAATAACAGTTTGAACAGGTGGTCCTCTCGTTACCCCTCTCCCTCCCCCAATTCAAGGCAGAATCCGTGATGAGGCGCCATCATCTGGCATATTATTTTTCCTTGTGTTAACCATAGTTAATAATAGATAACTATATATATGTTCGTACCACCAGGACCTAGTTCCCCCCCTCCCCCCCTTCTCTCCCTCCCGTCGACCCCCCAGTCAATGACTACGATATGATTGTATTAAAGCTTTGGTAATCGACGATGATTATATTAACCCGTTGGTAATCGACGATGATTATATAAACTTGTTGGTAATCGATCATGATTGCATTAATCTGCTGGTAATCGATGATGATTGTATTTAACCAGCTGGTAATCGATGATGGGTGTATTAACCCGCCAGGTAAAAGTTTAAATGAGGACATACACAGGTAAATATTTTATTCTTCTATATTTTATAGAGTATTTGACGTCAACATAATATATGTTATACAATACAAACATGCCGTCATGGTTGACTAGGTACTCACCTGTCAGGTGAACAACTCAAGCTTAATGCAATATCATCTCTAGAATACCTTCATAGACAGTGAAACAAGAGATCGTGTTGGATTGATACGTTTCACGTACAGGTGAAAACATTGGTGAATAAACGTGAAGATATGTTTCCGATATAAAGTGTCGTGGAAAATTGAAAGGATATTTGGATAAAAGTGATTTCCTATACCATTATAAAGAATAAGAATTAATAGCAGGAATTGCGTAGAATCTGTTTTAAATGTATTTCACTGGGATTAGCGTGTAAACAGGAATATAACAGGTGCTCGAATATCTTATAATTTACAACTATATTGACAAAGTTACGATGCTATATATCACTTGTAAATAACGACCGATAACTAATAGGATTATAAAACATATCACTGAGGATAAATTCAAACAGGATTAATTCACTAAATACACATTTTATATTTTCTCCTCTTTACGACGTTTCTATTAGCTGGTTTTTGTGATCCCGTAGTCTGTTTGTAAAGGACTCATATGTACATTACCTGGATTCTGTGACCCACTATTTGTAAAGGGCTCCGGTATACATTATAGATCTAGCGTGAGAAATAGGGGTCAGACGATTGACAGTGAATATAGAAGGATTGGGTTACCTCTGACATGACAATAAGAAAGAGTTCAGTGAAGAATGACTAAAGGACTAACTATAAACCTAAAATAACTCTACGATTGATATTAGTAGCGTTCGGATAGATTCAAAACAGGTCACATACTCAGCGCTTAAACACCGAAAACAGGATTGGATTAGGAACCGTGTGGATTAATATTTGTGGGATCAGGATAGATTTACACCAAGGGAAACTGTGACAAGGATTGGATTAAAGCAGTAAGTGAGATAAGGTCTGATGTTTTAAGGATAGTGTTGTTTCCCTACTGTAGGATATAAACCAGCAACAACACAAACATACTAAAACGGATAAGGGCTAGTTATTAAGGATTGCGCCGGATTAAGACAGTGAACACACGGGCTGTGATTAAGGATTACCCCGGAGTAAGACAGTGAACACAGGGGCTGGTGATTAAGGATTATTAGGGATTTAATAAAAGGATTACACAGGAATTAAAAATGTTCGCGAATCGAGGACGTAGTGCCGTTAGCCTGGTTTATAAATTCTTCCTATTTTTCGCCAACTGTATTTTCTTGGTAAGTAAAATATGTCTATATTTAAATTCTCTGGCCACCTATTGATGGATTGTTGATCCCTCGCAAACTAAGGGGGTCGGATCTCTAAATGAGTTAACTGGCGTGGTTTCGATTCCCCGGTTGTACGTGACAAGAAGTAAGGTCGCCTGTCCAACCTCGTGGATTTACTGCTGGCCCTCCGGATTCCTAACACTGCTAAACAGACCCCTACGCGAAAGCAAACTATAGAAACAAAATTGAACCATATGTTAGTCCCGAAATGACCTAGTAAATTTGTGTCGAGTACTGTTAACCTCTCACGGCTGCCGTCTTAATTTCGATCCCCGAGCGTATCTGACTTAGCGCCGTCACAGCACCGAAGCGGACGTTAAACAGTATTCGAAGAAGCTAAGATATAATCTTCTCTTCTCTGAAATATTTTTATGCATGCCATATTTATTAATAATTTGATTTAAATATTTCAATCAAGAAGATATTTTGTTAAATCTACACCATAGAGGTAAACACTGGTTATTTACTTAGTTCAGTATTTACCTATATAATATAAGTTTTCAATCTGTTGATATTAATGTTTATATTTCAATTACGTGTATATTTAACATGTGTCCATAAGAATATACAGTAAGTTTATATCGTAGTTATTTATTGATTTATTAGACTTAATTCTACTCTCTCTTTAGTTTAACCTATTTACATACTATTCTATATAGGATATGCCCATAACTAGATAACACTACTGGATGACAGTCCATATTGTACAAGGAAAGAGAGAGATAAATGGGGTTTAACGTCCACTCGACATAAACTAGGTCATTTCGGGACTAACATATGGTATCATTCTATTTAAAGTGGTCTTTAGCAGTGAGAGGAAACCGGAGGACCCGGAAAGAAAACCCCACAAAGATGGACAGGCAACCCTACTCCTTGTCACGTACAACCGGAGATTCGAAACCACGCCAGTTGACTCAATATCAGGCTTTATGATACAGCACTCACATGCTAACCATTCGGCCATCCAACCCCCTATTCTATAAAGGATATACTCATAACTGGATGACAGCCCATTATCATACATTACCTGAGGGGGGGGGGGGCGTGTTTAACGTCCACTCAACACAGAATACGAGACTATCTGTTTTATAATACGTTGTAGCGAATTAAAACCTTGTATTGAAGATGACAGCCATTTTGATATATCGTTATGTCATTAATATACATATAATCTATTTTGATACCAAACCCTCGACAGTAAAACCTACATGAAGGGCTATTATATGTCAAATAAACTTAAAATATAGAAATAGATTTCACTAAAGATAAACAAACTTGTATGGATTACTACTCGTGAATTTTATTAATATGGTACATTTCGATACAGATACAGGCATCATTCATTATCTGGTAAATATTTGCTTGATAACGATACCTGTATGTGTATTGAAATGTACCATGTTATTAAATTCAGAAGTAGTATATCTATATAAGTGTGTTTATTTTTAAGTTTTAAAATTATTCCACCCTCGAGTAAACACACTAAATGTTATCATATAAATACTCACACCTTTAGTGACAGTGCGATTTCTTTCGCCGTATTTTATTACGTCAATTTTTGACTCCATTTATGTTTTTTTTTGTCAAATTATTAAGCAGATTTCATTCTTAGTTGGTGGAGAAGCCATGTTGGTTCAAGAAGTAAGACGCTGGCTCACTAGCCCTTTTCTCTCTGCCCGAATCAATCCAGGTTCGATCCCAGTGTTTCGCGATATTTGTCAGTATGTTTCCCCTTGTCAGTGGTACAGGAACCGTATCTAGTTTCTTGGATGGGACGAAAAACCTAGGGCCCATGTACACATAGATATGTACGTAACTGAAACCGTGGGAGTTGGATTTAAGGCGAAAATATTACTATCTGAACAAAATCACCTTCATATCACACTGCATGGTGTACGAGGAGAGAGGGAATTGGGGTTTAACATCCACTCGACACAGACTGGGTCATTTCGGGACTAACATGTGGTTCAACTTTATTTCAATAATTCGCTTGCGCGTAGGGGTCTTTAGCAGTGGGAGGAAACCGGGGTACCCTGGCATTGTTTACGACCGTCTTGATATAACACCACGTGGTGTATGACTGTCTTTATTGACCTCATATCACACTGCGTGGTGTATGACCGCCTGATATCACACTGTCTAGTGTATGACCATCGTCATTAACCTCAAATCACACCACGTGGTGTATGACTGTCTTTATGTCATACTTAGTGGTGTACGGCCGTCTTCTTTAATCCAATTGGTATATCGGGTCCTAGCCACCTCATAAAATTTGTTGGGGGGGGGGGCTACTGAATTGTTTGGAGGGGCTGAGGATGTGGCCGGCTAAGAATACTCCTAAGAAATCATTATTTTTGGCGAAATATTTTTTTTTTGGGGGGGGGGGGCTAGTTACGGGCCCGTCGTATATACACCAATTCATTTATTTCTGTGTCAATCACTTCACTATTTTGATCGACATTAAACAGATTTAATTTCTTCAAGTTGAATAAACCTGTTTGATCTGTGAATACCTGTATAAGGTTGAACATGGAGGTTTCTCAGTGTGTAAAGAATGAATAGTAATTCTTGTAGCGTGACCAAAAGCAACCTTTTATTGATCCACTTTTAGTTCATATCTGTTGTTCAGTCAACCCAATAGTTTTAATTACATAGAAAAATATATGATCAGGTCAAGGTAAAAAAATCTACACGGTTTAAACCAAATATTACCAATAATAAAAGGAGCTAAATCTCTAATATTTGGGACAAAGAGAAAGAGAGAGAGAGAGAGAGAGAGAGAGAGAGAGGGAGAGGGAGAGAGAGAGAGAGAGGGGAGAGTGGGAGCGCGAGAGAGAGAGAGAGCGAGAGAGAGCGGGAGAGGGAGAGAGAGAGAGAGAGAGAGAGGGGGAGAGGGAGAGAGAGAGAGGGAAGAGAGGGGGAGAGGGAGAGGGAGAGAGGGAGAGGGGGAGAGGGAGAGAGAGGGAGGGAGAGAGGGGGAGAGGGGGAGAGGGAGAGAGAGGGAGAGAGGGAGGGAGAGAGAGAGGGGAGAGAGAGAATGACGAGACAAACTTGGTCATTTCGGACCTAACAGATGGTTTATATTTTATTTCAATATTTAGCTTGCGCGTAGGGGTCTTTAGCAGTGTGTGTTTCGGGGGGGGGGTGTAAATTGGAGAAAACCCACGAGGTTGGACAGGCGACCCACGTCAGTTGACTCAATGGCAGGCCGTATGATACAGCGCGCGCATGCTAACCATTCGGCCATCCACACACGCACACACACACCCCCTCCAACTGTCAAGGGATCTTTTACGTGCACGCCAATGACTAGACAGCTGGTTTTGTCCAGATGATCCTGGAAGGTATGGTGATACAGAATACAGTGGATAATTTGCCATTCCATGTGTAAACCATAATATCATTTAAAAGGTAGTGGGCTTTTACGTCGCTCCCCTCTCCGTCCACGGGGGCAATAAGGGCGGACATACGCCATGCAGTCTGCGGGTAGTTTACTTCGAATTTCAACTGCCAAGGTTTTCTCCGGGTCCCCCGATTCCCTCACACTGCTAAAGACCCCCCACGTGCACGCGAATTCTTGAAATAAAATGGAACCATATATTAGTCCCGATATGGCGTAATTTGTGTTGAGTGGGTTTTCTCCGGGTCCTCTAATTTCCTCCTACTGCTAAAGACCCCTACACACAAGCGAATTATTGAAATAAAATGAATCCATATCTAAGCACCGAAATGATTCGAATTGATACGCGCTACTTCCTTCATCCACCACGTTGATGTACGTCTATAATATTTATCTGTTTTAAACCTAGCAAGGATATTCGAAGATTTGATAAACGATACTTCCTTAATTCACCACCTTAATGTTCTTCTATTATAGAAATCTATTTGAATATATGTTGTAAAATGATTAGATCGCCCACAGCTTGACGATATCAGATTTTACCTCGTCATGTCTCATATATATATATATATATATATTTATCTATTTTAATCCTAGCAAGGATATTCGAAGATGCAACGTCCACGAGTTTTACAACATCTAACCGTTGCTTCAATACTCAGCAATTCCCCAACTTTTGCGCCCGTTGTGTTTACACGTGACTAATTAGCATTGTCCAATCAGAGGTCGTGGCACATAACACACTGTAAACAAACATGGCGGCCTCCATAGAAAAAGAAACAGACAAGTTTACAGTCGTTGGATTTTTCTTTTCAAATTTAGTGGCGAAATATGCGGGGTATTGTAACAGTGTAAATCTTCGGTAATAAATACACACTGGAATTATCCTTTAAACTGTTTAATACCGGAAAACATAAAATATCATATACACAGAACAGCACATCCGACAGGCAGAGTGACTGTCCTGGAAACGGGATGAAACCTAGAATGTTGAATGAATGTACAATTCGGTATTTAAGGAAGCTCGTATCTAAGGATTAAATTAAATATACACAATTAACAAACGTAGGTAATGATAAAACATAAAAGACAAAAATTACACAAAATAGAAATAATAAGGATTAAGCTTATCATACTGTCTATTAATGAGTTGGCTATCCACCATCGGTTACCAAGTTACAAGATTAATGACTTCAGGTGTCATTGGTATTAAAAGATATCTATTGAAATTTAAATAAGTTATTAAAACAACACATTTGACATTAAATGGATGAATGAAATAATACAGAAATGAATGAATAAATGCACGAATTATATCCCTATTACGTGAAGGGCTTGATAAGATGTACGTAGTTAAGGCGAGATCAAGCCTTCTATTGAAGATGATATATATATATATATATATATAGCTCTACCGATCTACTGTGCCGCGCTCCGATCAATAGATGACCCGTCACCTCTGGCTTGCGGCTATGGTTTCGATCCTTGGTATTAGTGCATGTGGTTTGGAGATACGGACGCCTTCTCAACCTCGTGGTTTTACTCCGGGGATTCTGGTATCCTCACACAGGAAAGACATCTGTGCATGCGCTAAGATAATAAAATGAAAAACAAGATTTGTCTGCGATAGCAACTTCGAATGAAGCGGGCGTTAAGCACTGAGTACAACAACAACAGCACTAACAAGGCGAATGAAGACGGTGTAACGCCATGTAATGCGCCATGTCCAGTGAGCGGCGCTACGACCTAGGTCTACCCTGGTTTCGAATTCGAACTGTCTATCCGGGGATTTTCTATTAGCACCAACGTGTACAGAGAACAATAATTGTCATGTATCTTATTAGTTCTATCCTTCACATCAAGGGACAGGGGACAGGGAGCGTGCGACCCTACACCACACACACGTACATGTTCACACACGTACAAGTTTAGGAATTATACGCCACCTGCTGGCTATAAATGGCGGACCTTATTACAGAGGGTCGATGACATTAAGCGTGCCACCTGACACCTCGGTCACGTACAAGTCTGGGACCTAAACCACTCAAGCTGACTCCGTGACGAACCTTGCACCGGTTCTACAACTCAGCTACCCAACCGCCAGTTATAATATCAACTGAATGGATAGAAATAGGCTATAAGATGTAAAGCATCTGATTCGTGGTAGAAAAGATGCCCCCATACGTCCACGAACAAGACGGGGACCATATTGTTTATTTGTTTATTTACACGGAGTTGAGCGTACAACCTCTGATTAAAAGTAGCTAAGTCTCAAACTCAATATCATCGAAAGTCTTCGACGTTGAAAACACATATTATTTGTCAATTTAAATCAAAATTGATGGTGTGGTCCTACCAAGAAAAGATGGGCTTCTGATATCCAATATTTAAACGAAATAAATTTTTTTACCATTGGTAGAAGAATTGTGTACCATATTGCGTTTCAGACTCATTTTCAGCTAGGGACCCAAAGAACAAGGCTAGGTATACTCCACATTATAACTTAAACGGTGAGCATGCGCAGTAAATACTATATAGACTGGAATAACCAGACGCTATATATATTGTGATTCAATTGAGACTTCTGGTGTACTTCGCCAAACATAACTGATTTGATATTAGAGTAAAAACGGAAACAATTGAATGTAAATCAGTTTGTATACATTCATAATACATTATTATATGGCTTGCGACCCATTTGTGTCAATTTCTAGACCCCAAATATTAGCGATTTAGCTCCTTTAACATTGTTTTTGTTAAACTCATACTGACCCATTCTTAGTTAGTCATTCGGATGGGACAAGTCAAGCGAACGCAGTGGCATGCAATTAAAAGAAACTTCACAGTTTTAATTCGATATCAGACCACAGTGCCGCTATCCAGGCAAATCCCCCCCTCTCATTTAGCACAGTGTATGGCGCATTCACGTCTTCATTGCCCATGTCGGAGCAGAACAATAGGAAATGAAAATGAAATGAAATAGGGTTTAACGTCCTACTCTTTTGCACCTAACCTGGGCTAATGGAAGACGGCCTACAGTGTGCTATGAAGGAAATTTTCCCCGGGCAGCGGCGCTACGGCCTACTCTTATATCGAATTCCAACTGCCAAGGGATCTTTTACGTGCACTCCAATATGTACACGGGACCTCAGTTTTTGGTCCCATCCGAACGACTAGGCAGCTGTCCTTGTCAGGCCCTCCTTCTGCATCACTGACAAGGGGAAATCACACCGGAAAATCGAGATGAACTTTCTCGGCCAATGTAGGGATCGAACACCCGACCTCCAGGCTAGCGAACCAGCGCCTTATCCACTTAGCCACCGTGAACGATGGACCTACAATTTGGAGTGAATTTGTCGAAACATCCATATTGTACCACACGTGAAACATTAATAATATAATATGTACAATGGATCAACAATAGCCGTGTCACTGTTTTAGTAATAAAACCCGTCAGGTGAAACCGACAGTAGATTGACGGGAAAGTGACAGTGACAGGGAATTTTGTTTTAATAAAATGATAACTATTTATATCAATGGGTGTCCTGTTTAAATTCACCGAATATAGAAATACGACAGTTTTATTGGCGTTTCGTGAGAAAACACAGGACACGTTTAAAACAGTTGATTTTCTGTTTTAAAAATACTTTCTCCTAATACATCTGTCGCCATATTAAACTTTCACGACACATTGAAATTAAAAATACATTATGCAAGAATAGAGTTAAATTGCCTATTCCATGTCTTTCTTTAGGCCTTTAATATTATATAAATTGCTAATTAGACATTTAAGAACAAAACAAGACCATAACCAACTATCCGTATCTTCGGAAATCCGAAATTTTAACTAGATTAGAACGGTTCGCCATTTAATTTAAAACTGTAAACGCGAGGCTGAGTCTCGAATATACCAGTGCCCTGATAATCACGCATCTTGTCAAAACTACAAACAGCGATAACTTTGCTCAGAATGAAGTAATTTTACATATATATATAGTTTATTCAGTATAGAAGGTCACAGACCCAAAGATACAAATATACAATAATCATTTGGATGATGGTAAAAAGATGGTGGTAGATGAACAAATTTGTAGACAATTTTTCAAGATTTACATGTACAATTCAGAACTAATTGAAGATACATTCATAGTGCTTTGATTACTTAAACCTTCTCAGCTATTTTATACATGGCTTTATTGATATACTTTACAATAGATATAATGACCTTGGCATTAAAACAGTGACATAAATTTGAGAAGTTGTGTAGATTATTTCGGGTGCGCAAATAGTTTCTGGGAATATATTGAGTTCTCAAATCTGTTAATTGCTCACAATCATATAAAATATGTACAATATCCTCATCTAGGAGGTTACACAAACGACATATGGGGTATGAGCTCCGTTTTTGTTTGAACAAATTTACATTTGTGGGTAGTTGATTTAATCTTACAAGCGTAAAAATTCGTTTTACACTTTTCTCCAAATATAGGGATAAATATTGCTCTTGACAAATATTCGTTTTAAAGTTTTTGTAATATTGCAGACTATTTGAATTTGATAATACATCTGACCATTCTTGTAGATCAATATCAGTCAGTCTAAGCTTAAATTCTCTGATAAAGTGAGAGGTATTGCCGATATCATTTGAATTCCAAACGAAACCAAAACCAATAGAGTAAAATAGAACCCCGACTTTAGTTGCCCAGTAATTTTACATAGTATTTTATCGAGTTGTTACAGCAAGAATGGTCATTTCTATATCTAAATCCTAAAGCGATAATTTCATATTTTCAAAGAAAGTAAAAACATAATTATTTCTATGTCTTTTGCTCAATAGGTTGTCAACTCACTATTATACGGTCACAGGCATTATTCCCAACACTAACAAATCATTGACACAATAGTAACACAATTACCTCCCTTGTTTTTGCATTCCCCCCGTGGTATAGCTATCTTCAAACGTTTGAATTTGAAGTTGAAAATGATATTTTTGCCAAATTCTCAACTGGCAATAGTGAATTATAGGATTAATAGGATTATTCTTTAACAAGGCAGCTGATGACTGTTTATAGATACCATCTATTTTGAGGCTTTATTTTAATACATTTTAAAAATATAACTTAAAAATATGAAATTGCAACTTTAAATAACGTATCTTCAATGTCTTACTATTCGACACCAAACGAGTCAATGAGGAAAAAGGTTCGAGCTGGCAGCTATACCACAGCTTATTGTTAACAGTCACAGGGCTTCTAATGTGTTACCAATACACTGAATACCACTTCCTTGTCCGACGATCTAAGCCAATATTGGGATCAAGGGTTAAAGGAGCTAAAACTGATTTACATTCAATCGCTTTCGTTTTTACTCTAATTTCAAATCAGTTATGTTCCGCGAAATAAGCCAGCAGTCTCTATCGAATGCGAATTTCTAGCGTCTGATTATTCCAGTCTACACACGTCGTTTGGTTGGGTGCAATGTTTCTTGCCTCGTTCCTTGAGTCTCTTGCTAGAACTTGGGCTGTTCAAACGCATTATGGTAAACGATTCGCGTACAAATGGTAAAATGTTTATTTTGTCTTAAATAATGGATACCAGAAGCCCATCTTTTCCCGGTAAGATTACAGCATGAATGTTGATTTAAATTGACAAATAATTCGTGTTTTCAATGTTGAAGATTTTGGATGATAGTGAGTTAGAGACTTAGCTACTTTAAAAGTAGGAAATTCAATGAAAGGAAAGGCACCACTGATAAGGGAAACCACACCGGAAAATCCCGATACCTGTGGCCTAATATCGAATTAAAACGGTATATGGTTCTTTTATGTGCATGTCATTGCGTACACTGGACTTGTTTTTTTGTCCCATCCGAATGACTAACTAAGAATGGATCAAATGTAACTGAGTACACGATGCCTGGAGGTTGTTTATATCAGTTGATATCAATCTAGTACGTCTATAATAACTTTATTATGACTGATCACCTGATTCGGTGGGCTCTGTCACTTCAAATTGATCAATTGTAAGTGCAAATTTATGTCACCTAAATGCAAGTTCATTCTTAAGCCATGTTCACACCTGTGTTCAAATTATACACGTTATAGGTCGGGTGACGGACACGGCAGGGGCGGATCAATGAAATTACATCACAAATTGATCCTACATCAGTGTTTAAAAAGCTCAATTTGTATGTATGCCTATGTAATTTAGGGACCATGATGGCAGATTTCCGTAACAGAAACCTGGCAAACCCCCTCTTGTTAAAATTCCTGGATCGGCCCCTGCACGGGTGTAGGTTGCCTTCACTGTTTCGAATAGAAACAGTTTATTTAGTGTTTGTGTGTAGGCCTATAACAGATGTTAAACGGAGTAGGACCGTAGTACAAAACGGTATAGGCCCTACTAGTTTTTGAACATGGCGGCCATTTAGTTCATAGATCTATTATCGAAGTATGTAGTAAATGGATCTCGGTGTGCAAAATGCTCTCGCCTACCAGTTTAAAAAAATTATCAATTTTAAATCAGACTCGAACTGAATTTAATAATTTAAAAACGTTTTAATACTGGGTGTGACGTCATTATCCTTTCATCGTTTACTGATTCTGACTCAATATATATATTTATCTTTGTTGTCATTTTCTGTCATGCGCAACAAATCACTCAACCGTTGAGATAAAAAAAGATTATAATACAGATAAAACGAAACGCACGATTTTTATTGATGTCAAGTGGAGAAAATAAACAAATATTGAAACACAACAAAAACACCAGTTTTATAAATGGGTGATTGTTCAGGAAAATATATAACTGATGGGAGTGGGTGGCCTGGGTGGGTGACCTAGCGGGTGTGGTCCAAGGTCTTCCATTGAGTTAGCTGTAGCTAGGTCCCAACCTCGTGTTTTATCACTGAGTCTCTCTCCCTCCCACCCCGTGTCTCTCTCTCTCTCTCTCTCTATCTCTCTCTCTCTTTCTCTCTTTTTATAAAAGCTCTGCGTCTCAGTCTAGTACTACACGTACCTGAACAAAGTACCTATATACACATATTACATATATAAACATAAATATATATATATTACCTGCCGGCATTTTGTCTATTTTGTTTCGAGCTAAATGCTAAATGACAAAGCAATATGCTTTCGATAATATGGCGAATTTTAGGAGCGTGTTCCTAATAATCGCAACACCCGCGACCAGGAATGATCAGGACAGGAGGACACCCATGTCTGCCAACCCCATGGGCAAGGGGGTTTATACCCAGTCGTAAGGATTCGTATGTAATTCGGAAGCGTGGATTGAAATACTAAGGCTTCACATTTTTCAGTATTTCCGTCAGTCTTTTCATTTTCGGCGAATTTCTGGCGAATTTCAAATGTTCTTATTCGCAAGATACTTTTGCTGTAAGGAAATCAAAATGAACTAACCCCAATTTCCAAAAGCAGGACGATCTGATACATCAATAACCGATTTTGATTTTGCAATAATATATCCCTCCACGCCAGGGTCGTAACTAGCTCAGAGCAACGAGAATGGTGAGAAGTTTTATCACGGGTATTGTAATACTGACGGACAATTTTATCACAGGGGCATCCCCCATCCCTTAGTTACGAACCTCTCTTCTCCCCCCCCCCCGAACCACACAAAACACCCTATTTTTTTCTTTAGTAGAATTGAATCATTGTTTTTTTTTTGCAGTTAGGAGGTCTGGCGCTTACAGGAGCTGGAAGCTATGTATTATATCTCAAGCAGAAGACGATCAATTCAATGATCGATTTTCTCTTCGATCCAGCTGTGATGATCGTATTAATAGGAGCCATTATAATGTTTGTCTCGTTCTTCGGACTGTTGGGATCTCTTCGTGAAATAACCTGCTGTTTAAAATTTGTAAGTATTGTAATGAAATTGACAATTTAAAAAGGACAACGAATATGACCTAAAGTGAATTTCGGTAATTGTATGTGAATTTCGGTAATTGTATGTGAATTCCGGTAATTGTATGTGAATTCTGGTGATTGTATGTGAATTGTATGTGAATTACAGTAATGAATGTAATTCAGCTTGAATCATCAGTATCCAATACTAACCGTGTGTGTTTTATAGTATGTATTAACAACCTGATTAATACACAGATCCTATTTCGTTTCGTTCGAAATTTCATTTGACTTGTCTTTGCTACACTGTGACCCATGTTCTGGATCATGTGAGGCATTAGCGAGTTTTTTGGCGTTAGGTGCACGGAACTGAGGATAACCCACTAAAAATATCAACGCTGATTGGTTGATCAATAAAAAATCGGTCACATGACCTCTGACGAGATCTATCGCTACAAACCTGCAGGTCTTCATGTAGTGTAGACCATCGAAAGAATAAAAACGAAACAAAATATAGATCTATATTTAAATCATATTACCGTTAAACAGTCCAAACGATATTAGAGATTTTAATCATTATTAATAGGCGTATTACGGTAAATGCTAACTTGTATAAATCATTCATCAGGAATTTTCCGACGTGGTTTCCTCTTGTCAGGGATGCACTACAGAGGACCTGACAAGGATAGATGTCTAGTCGTTCGGATGGGACGAAAAGCCGAGGTCCCATGTACATGTACGTTAACGATCCCTTGACAGTTGGAATTCGATACAAGAGCATGAGTCGTAGCGCCGCTGTCCGGGCAAAATGTCCTCCATAACACACTGCATGGAATATGTCCGTCTTCAGAAGCAGAATAGTAGGAAGTTAAACCCAATTACATTTTATTTCATTTCTCCATTTTATATGATTAATTTACACCATTATCTAAAATAACAGACCAATTGAATAAAAATCAATATTATAAAACAATTATCTCGTTTTAGATTGTCGCTATCCACAATAATCTGAATCAGGTTGGATTTATTCTATTCATACCATTAATATTCTCAATAATTATTTTCATGCAGTTTCTATGAAATACGAGATTTCCAGGAATTGAATAACACCATTCAAAGTTTTTGTTATTAAAATAATGGGTTTACTGGGTTTTCATTAGTTTCATGATATTGTCTTACATATAACGTTAGAATTTGCTTTTAGGCTTTATTAAAACGTATTCAGATTACACAATTCATAAAAGCTATATTAGATAGCAGCAGGTATTATCATTATGTGATAAGCGATTTATTCGATAACAAAAACTTTCTAAATAAATTCAAATTTTTGAATTGATTGTATTGTCAGGCCCGGTATACTAGTTCCTCTCTATTAAATTCGCAGGCTTGTATACTGGTTCCTCCTTTTTAAAAATCCTCTATCTACCCAGCGAATACAAAAATCGGATTATGGTCGTATGGGCTCATGGCTGCGTTTTCAATCTGGTTTCCCTAGTGTTTAGTCGTTCGGATGATAGGCGTGCGACAAACTGAGGTTTGTATACGTTGATGTGTACGTAAAAATACCCTTAGTACATGTAGCTGGTAGTCGCTGAAAAGTTAGTAACAATACCGCTGCTAGGGCAAACTACCCCCCACCTCTAACCCTAGCATACTTCATGACGTATACCCGTCTTTATTATCGCCATTAGTACAGAAAATAAATAAACTGTCCTACTTTCCCTTTGAATAAACAACCTTTCTGTTCTGTCAATTACATATGAAATGAAATGGGATTTAACGTCCTACTGTTCAATAGCAAAGGGAAGTGACTCGTATAGACTTGAATGAAGAAATATAGCCTTATAATACGTCTTGATATTTAAAGAGCAGAGACTTTATTCAATAGAATATAATAAACGAATGTTCTAAAGACGCATTTCGCCTATTCAATGTATATACAGATATTGAATACTTTAGCTAAGTATTAGACTATTTAATAAACGAAAAGAAATAAAGGGGGGGGGAGTCTTATTGTCCTGCACCAACTTGGCTAATGGAAAATGGGCATGCGCCATGTAGAGTGCGCTGTGTGAAATGTTCCACACAGCAAAAACTTGTACGGACATATACCTCTGTCCATCGCTCCTCGGCAAGGTCAGCTGCACCGTGTTTCAATCGTCGAGTTTAATGTATATTTTTATACGCGATCTAATGGCCTGATACTGTTAGATAATATGTGTGCTGCACCCACAAAACCAGTCTCTTGGTCATTTTTTATAAAAAAAAAAATAGAGCTGGCAGCATATCTGAATAGTCCATAGCCCAAGCTTTCAAAAAATTCAATTCTTTTTAATTTGTCATACCATCAGGAGTTGAGTTCGGTTCATTCACAGCAACAAAAAGGCATACATACATACATGTAGTTTATGCTTTTGTGTCCATAGTACAAAATGAAGTTGTGCGACCGACAAGCGATTGGTTTCGTGGAAGCGGGTCATAATTGGATGGTCTATAGGCCTATAATTTATTGACATGGCTGTCAAGCTTAAAAGGCTAATTAAACTGAAACTTATAAACAAACAACGCCCTGTTGGTTACCATGGAGATAAATAACAACTTTCTATATTACTACGATAAGACAAAGATTTACAGTGAAATCCCGCTTAACGACCAACTCAGAATTACGGGCAACTCACGTATACGACCACATATTAAAAGAACCAATTTTTTTCTTCTATATTCCTTATAAATTGAACTCAGTATTACGGGCAACTCACTATTACGGATTAAAGCATGCTCACTCAGTAATGAGACCAACTCACTATTAAGACCACATCTAGACAGTCCCACATGTGGTCTTAATAGAGGGATTTCACTGTATATTGTTAAAACATAGGGAGGTCAGACATTTTAATTAGCATTGTCTTGTCGTAAACATACTTTATGGAAGAGCTAAATCTGTCAATTTTTTATCCAAATTGTTAATTATACGTTCATTAACTTATCCAGACCATAATCAACTCTCAATGGCATCGCTAGACTGTGATATTTATTGGATTAGAACCCGATCTGCTGCCGCTGGTTAAATTTAAAAAAATGGATAATCAAGACTGTGTTTTTATCATACCGACTTTAGAAATGATGATGGAGGCTAGGCCTAGAATTCAATCACTAATCTCTGGGTTCAGATTTGTGCAATTTGACTTAAATTTTAGCACATTCCCATTACATAATCTAGTTTTTAACTAATATAGTGAGAATTGCCAGCTCGTTTATCTCATCTCCTATAATGTATATTTAAAATATCTTGTCCAATTTCAGATAATTTCATATTTATATCACATAACACGACAAATATTCGCATATAGAATTAAACATGCATTAAAGCTAAATCTATATATTGCAAGTCTTTTGTCTCGCTTCAAATCTTATAGAAATTATTATTTAGGCATTTAATCACATGGCAAGCGATACATTTAGCGATCATATGATAATAAACGATCTACGCTAACATTGCCCACAATAAAATAATTTGAATGAGTTTTTCAATATATTTATTTAGCCTGATCTATTTTTGATCTATTATAGTAAGGACGACCAGTCCTATATATAACAATCCTACACAATGCCTCTTGAACTGTCCCGTCAACAAAATACCCTAAATAAATTTAGTTTAAACATTAAGTTGGATTTAAACTTTGTAAGTTGAGTTTAAACATTGTAGAGATGGACTTTAACCTTGTAAGTTGTACATGACGAACTTTAACCCCGGAAGTTGAGTGTGACGGCAGATAACCCTGTAAGTTGCGGAACTTTAAACTTGTAAGATGCTTAACTTTAACCTTGTAAGTTGCTGAACTTTAACCTTATAAGTTTATGAACTTGACCTCTTGTAAGTTAAGTATTATGAGCCTTACCGTAATGTGTTGAATATTATTTGAGTATTATGTCACTGTTCTAATTTCAGTATTATATAGTATTAATGTTACTGTTGCTATTTGAGGTAGCAGCTATTGTAATAGTGTTTGTCTTCTACTACGTACCATCAGCCAGGACAACTCTAGGCCTATATCCAGAAGATACTTTAAAAGATGCGATCATTAAATACAGAGATGATGAAGATATGCAAAACTTTATCGATCAGCTTCAGATACAGGTATATCTAATTATCTACGTTTTACAGATATATTAGTTGTCTTTCGTAATTCTCTGTGAAACAGATTACAAAAATACAAGAAACAAACCATGTCCTCCTCGTTCAACATGACGATCATAGATACCAGAACATGGTAACGATTCATCCATTTTGAATCATATTTTAATTGGTGAACCAGATTGAAGTCTTTTTAAAGTATTTTTGTTTTTATTTCCAGTTAAAATGTTGTGGTGTTAGTAACGATGACGTCGGTTACAAAGATTGGAATTCTAATATGTATTTTAACTGTACGACTGATACCTCTGGTCCTAAAAGTCCCGAAAGTTGTTCGGTACCATTTTCATGCTGCAAACTAGTGGCCGTAAGTATACATATATTATTATATACCCTAAACCCCTTCCCCGACCCACGGCTATTCCCTAAACCCCTTCTCCCGGCGTGGCTCCCTCTTGTCAGTGATGCAGGACGGAGGGCATGACAAGGGCAGCTGTCTAACGCTCGGATGAAACAAAAAACTGAGGTCCATTGTATACATTGGCGTGCATGTAAAAGATCCCTTGACAGTTGGGATTCGATATATGGATCACCGTACATTTGGAAACCGTACATCTGTTTTACATCCTATCTGAATGGAACGGCACCTATTTCCAGCCCAGTACCATCCTGTCGTAATGACGTGACACTTTTCAGACTAGTACCATCCTTTCGTACTGACGCGACATGTTTCCAGCCCAGTTCCGACACGAAATGTCTTTAGCTTTATTCCACCACAGTAGAGAATGAAATGGCTATATATTGTTATGTGAAACTTTGACTGATGTTTATCCCAGCTAATAAAAATACGGATCTACATGTAGTAAAGACAAGTAAAAGGAAATTTTGAACTATAAAAACAAAACGAAATAGGATCTGTGTTTTGATCAGATTAATGTCTATCCATATTTTATCATATTTGTCTATGTTGTAGGGAGAGAAATTGAATTACAAATGTGGGGGCGGCGCCATGGGAGCTGATGGTGACGTAAGTGAAATTAATATGAATATAGATATAACCAAAACCATAGGTCATAGCATAAACAACGGCCGTAGGTTATAGCACAAACATAGTCATGCCAAAACCATGGGCCATAGCAAAAACATAGGATGTAGGTTATAGGACAAACATAGGTCATATCAAAACCATGGGCCATAGCAAAAACATAGGTCGTAGGTTATAGCCTAAACATAGGTTATAGGTCATAACACAAACATAGGCGGCCTCACAAAACTTATATTACATAGAAAATACCATGGCCATACCGGATACAAAAAAATTCTTAATCTGACAAAATACCTGACTATACGTAGATTAGTCCATTGTTGCTTTTTGGATGAGCTTTAACTATTATAGGGAACCCTGCCAGATTAGTCCATTGTTGATTTTTGGGCCAGTTTTTCGTTGTTTTAAATGATGTTGATAACAGGTGACAGGTCCATGCAATAGGCTCAAAGACGATGTTGGTGTCAGCTATAACTAAGTTTGCCATAGGCCTAGTCAAACCAATTCCGATAACATTTTATGATACACAACTATGCCACGGTGAATTTGTAACAATGATTTTTAAAAAAAAGGTAGGAAATGACGCATATAGGGAAAACATGAGTTATCCTTACTAATGACGCTGAGAGCGATTACAGATACACATATATCCCATGTTCTTGAAGCAATTATTGCGAGGTTTACATCTAGCCGTTACCAGCTTAGTCAAAATTTCTCCAACTTATCGGTGCGTTATCTCCCTTTACCACAGGCGCGTGACCAATAGCATTGTCCAATCAGACGCCATGCTTAATTAGAATGTTTAATCAAAATATGTAATTAGCATGTTTTATAAGCGTATTTAATTAGCATATTTAAGTAACCTGTTTAATTAAAATGTTTAATAAGTTTACTTAGAATGTTTAATTAGAAAGTTTAATTAGAAAATTTAATTAGACAGTTTAATTAGCATGTTTTATAAGTATATTTAATTAGTATGTTTAATTAACATGTTTTATTAACATGTTTAATTAGAATGTTTAAGTGGAATATTTAATTGGTATGGGTTTTTTTCTATATTTTTCAGCAATCAAAGATTTATACCAAGGGTTGTTTAAAGGGTCTCGAGGTGTGGTTAAATGAAAATGCTCTAATTATTGGTGGTATTGCTATAGGAATATTGATCCCACAGGTAGGAAAAACAAATTACTTTACCTTGATAAATAATTACTAGATGGCCCGACACACTCTCTTCTCAAGAACGTTTGTATGTTTGATTCCCTTTTTATTATTACTACTACTTTATATGTAAATATTTTTATGTATTATGCAATAAACAGCAACAATAACCCTTCATATGTAAATAGCTTTGAACGCTCGCAGAATCGTCGTCATGACGTCGTCTATAAAACAGTCCCTCTGTGATTCACGGCATGATAGACCCGCCATTGTTGACGTGCTTCTTGAGATGACGTCACGTCGTACCAGTAGGCTAATTAATTTCGTTTCCGTGAGTCGTGAGAAAGTTGAAATTCGTATTGTGTCCAAACCGCTTGGCAAATCACATTGAATTTTTATATTGAGCATATTTGAGGATTTAACTACACAAATTTAGGGGAAAATGATTTTTGGACAGTAATATCTTTAATTAAATGTCCATAATATTATTTTATATCGATATATTTATCTATTTCAGGCTTTTTTTATTTATATGGCCAAAACGCTGACCTTTCAGATAGAAGAACAGAAATCAAAATGGTGACATGACGACGATTCGAATGTGATCATGTGATACGATAGAATTAACATAAAACGAACATTGAAAGTCACAAACAATCTATTTGTGGAGATTTTACACAACGTTTCTAACAGAGATTATTTTATTAAGCATATATATATTTAATATTCCAACATTACGTCCATTCCGACACTCTTACAGTTCCGACACTCTTACAGCTCCGACAGATTGGACTATTATCCGGTATGTCGATAAAGAGTGGCTCGTTTGATATAGCAACCATCTTCTTACACTGTAATTTGTGCCTATGAACAGCCATTTGGCAGGAATTCCGGCGCTAAACTGAGACAAATATTAACACTCTGAAATCAGAATATTGACACTCTGTCCACTCTGTCTACTCTGTCGCTAGTAATCTGATTTAAATCGCGTGTTTTTTTGACTTCCTGTTATTCGATATGACGTGCAGTTTATTGGTGCAATGTTAAAATACGTATACCCTACCGCAACTTTAAAATATACCATCGGAAATTTACCCGAATTGAAAAGTTGGTTTAATGTTAATTATAATTAGATTTTACAGTTTAAAGATACGTTATGTAAGATTTATATAACGAACTGACCGTCTTTCCTATAAATGTTCAAAGATAGAAAATGCAAAAAAGATATATTGAAAATTCATTCATTCGTAAATTGGCTGAACCGTTCTAATCTACTTCAAATCGAAGCCATTCGATTCCCTGGAGCTTTGATCATGGGTTTGTCATGTTTATTAATAAATGAATAAATAATAGTAGTTCATATATCACTAAAAGCCAAATCAATACTTGAAATAGGCTTTAACTCTTACATAATGCATCGTTTAAAAAAAAAAAAGTAAACTACCATGAAAGTTGTGACCTAAAATGATATTATATTGTACCCTTCCTTCATCAAATATCTTAAAGGACAATATTGGTGCCAGTACTTTAAAATATTATAGAACTTATTAAATACGTTCCAAATATAATTTTAACTCAGCGACCAATGCTATGATAGATGCGTGATTAAACAAAACGGAAGTGACGAAAGCTAAAGGAAAACACGAGTTATTCTTCTAAATGATTATATACAACTGACGGCAGTGACGAGTGATAACAGATACACGGATGAATTTCTGCTCACTAATAACTAATAATTTCTTTGTGTTGGAGGATATGTGATAATAACTAACACCAATATTGTCCTTTAATAATGATGTATACATACGTTTCCACAAAGTGCCTTTAATATATTTCCGTCTTGAATTTGTCAGGTTGTATTTGTACATTGTGTGTAAATACAGATTCTATTTCGTTTGGTTTTTTTTTAGTTCAAAATTTCAGTTCAATTTCTTTACTACACTAGGATCTGGAAGAGTTGTTATATAAACCGCGTTCTGATTGAAGTGTGAGATTAGCCAATGAAACGGTCTATTACGGCGAGTTTCTGGCGTGAAGTGCACGGAACTGTGGTAATACACTAGAAACATCAACGCTGATTGGTTAATCAAATGTCTGGGGTCATAGGTCAAAAGCCGTTCGTATGACCCCTGACGTGAACCTTATATCTTGCAAGATCTCCATGTAGTGTAGGTCATCGACATTATAAAAAACGAAACGAAATATAACTCAGTATTTAAATCAGCTTGGTTGTGTAAAGGAGGTGAATGTGTAAATAGTCCATCTTATTCTCATCTTGACCTTCTCCACATTTCGTTACTTGTACAAAATAACTGACCGGGTTTACTCGACTAAACGTTCCACACCAAATTCCTTCGATCCTAAGCAATAGTGACAATCGAGTTGAAAAGTGAGATTTTGGGCTACAACGCATGCGTCGACTGCATAAGAATAATATCGACCAATCAGACAGCTGAAACATATTCGTTGTGTTTGAATACGTCACGATTTTTCTCCCACCAACTCCGCTATCCGGTCAAAATTTCACTTCACTCGATTGTAGTTCTGTCAATTCTGGACCTTCCGCGATGACAATAGAGTAACCCTACTAAATTCGTATTATTGAATGACGGAGACTATAATAACTATGGCTTTACTGAATGATAGAGGGAGGCTACACAATATAGCAGCAATGTCTTTTATGACACTTTCAGTCTGTAGCCAATCAAATGTTTAGTTTTGCCACAAATATAAATATCCCGGACTAAAAATATGGCAGCGGTGTCTTTTATGATATCTTCGGTCTGGGGCCCACCATTTGCCACGAACATAATAGCAGACGAGGAGAAGGTCAAGATGTCAGTTTGTATAATCGCCGAGTTAAAACTCATTAATATATAGATGTAGCATATTTTCATGTTATTTATAAACAAACTTACAAATGGTTTCACGCTCAAACATTTTTTGATATTTATTGGGCCCGGGACTGTCGTATAAGGTATTTATCTGTATACAATAAGAATGCAGTCAACCTGAAATGTGCTGTGGTCAACCTGAAATGTGCTGTGGTCAATCTGAAATGTGCTGTGGTCAATCTGAAATGTGCTGTGGTCAACCTGAAATGGGCTGTGGTCAATCTGAAATGTGCTGTGGTCAATCTGAAATGTGCCGTGGTCAATCTGAAATGTGCTGTGGTCAATCTGAAATGTGCCGTGGTCAATCTGAAATGGGCTGTGGTCAATCTGAAATGTGCTGTGGTCAACCTGAAATGTGCAGTGGTCAACCGGAAATGTGATGTGGTCAATATGCCTGAAATGTGATGTGATCAAAAAGGAATGTTAAAAACTGACACAAAATGTAAAACAGTGGTTCCCAGCCGCAATTCAACAAATAATAATGTTTGACGTTCCTCTGGAAACAATGTCAACCGAATCATAGAAGATATTTATAAAATATAAAAGAAAAGACTTTAGTAAAGCGCCTCCAGTCTCGAACATTATAACGTTCAGGCGATCATTAAAAAATTTACTGGATAACATGACCATCGACATGACCATGGTTATTAACGGGTTTAGAAAAGTTTGTTCTTAATCTTTCATTTCAGATCTCCCGATCAATTAGTGTTGGAACTGCCTCCCCCGCTCAACAATAGCGTCAAGTTTTCCTGTTGAAGTAAACCGGCAGCCGCATCGCAAATGTATGGGCGTAGGTACATATCACTTACTGTCATAAAGCCGAGACTAGATGTAGGTTCCGAAATCTGTCGTGATTTGCCGAGTGGGGCTACAATCAGAACTCACCTTAATGACGAACACCAGATCCATCTGAACGTTCTCCACGCAAGTCGCGCTATACAGCAGTGTGAACTGCAAAGGAAGACAACTCTGTTTGTGGGAATTACCATTTATAATATAAAATATCTACTTATATTGTTGCATATGATAAACATTCTTGCTGTCCTATAAAAATGTTGAAATGATATAAGATATTGTTAATATTTTAAGCTTCTTAGAATTATTTTAATATATGACAATGTTTATTAATGAAATGATTTCAGATACTAACGTTAATTGTCTTGTTTGTTCCGGAAATGGCTTTTAATTGAGGTACTCTTGAAGACTTGGATAATGGTGGCAATTGTGACACAATCAATAAAGCACCGGTTCCATAATCAGGTGTCGCATGTTCGATCCCTGCATTGGTCGAGATAATTCGTCCGGATTTTGCACAATGGTTTCCGCTGCTCAGGTGCGGATCCAGGAATTTTTGCAGGAGGGTGTTTGCCAGGTTTCAGTTACGGAAATCTGCCATCATCGGATCTAAATTACATAGGCATACATACAAATTGAGCTTTTTGAACAGAGAAATCATTTTTATACTGATGTAGGATCACTTTGTGATGTAATTTCATTGATGCAAGGCATTATTTTTTTTTATGTAGTAGAGCAGGGGGGGGGGGGGGTTGGACCCCCCAACCCCCCCCTCTGGATCCGCGCCTGCTGCTCGGAGGGCTGACAAGGACAGCTGTTTAGTCGTTCGGGTCATTCGGATGGGACGAAAAACCGAGGTACCGTGTATACATTCGCGTGCACGTAAAAGATCCCTTGGCAGTTGGAATTCGATATAAGAGTAGGGCACAATTTCCCTCATAGCATACGGTATGCCCGTCTTCATTAGCCTAGTACAGGAACAAAACAGTAGGACGTTAAACCCCATTTCATTCCATTTCCATAATTAAGTGTAGTTGGATATGAAACCAGCAGATGACACGCATTTGTCCAAATATCTATGAAAAATAGTATTTGTAATGGGTCTGTTTCTGATGCTGTTAGAATAACAAGGAAATTTGTTTATCATTACACTCACCCTGGACGTTCAGGGACTGTCCCATTGAATCAGTGTCGGAAATAATTTGAGCCCCAGTCAATTTTACTGGGCAACTTTTCACTGACACCATGTTGATTCGCTCGGAGATACAGTTGAGGTTCACGAGAATGGAGGTTCTGTGTTCGCTCCCGTTATCCGGACTTCTCTGTGGGCAGGACGGAAGGTCATCAAATTCGATAAAACGTGGGTGGAAAGAAGTTGTCCGGGCAAACTTTCCTTCATAACGCACCATGGGATACACCCGGCTTTATAACACACCATGGACCGGCTTTATAACGCACCATGGCATATACATCCGGCTTTATAACACACCATGGCATATACACCCGGCTTTATAACACACCATGGACCAGGCTTTATAACACACCATGGACCGGCTTTATAACGCACCATGGCATATACATCCGGCTTTATAACACACCATGGCATATACACCCGGCTTTATAACACACCATGGACCCGGCTTTATAACACACCATGGCATATACACCCGGCTTTATAACACACCATGGCATATACGACCTACACCCGGCTTCATATCACACCATGGCACCCGGTTTCATTAAAAGTGGAATATTAAACGCCATTTCATTGTACAAGACCAATATCCCAATTATAGAGCCCCCCCCCCCATAAAAAGTAAATTTGATTTGCCAATATTAAAATATTAAAGAAGCGGTCTTAACACCAAAATGGATTTGCCCGGTTCCTAAAAAGGGAGTGGGGGGGATTAGGACCAACGTCCCAAGAGGGTCCCCACATTTTGGTTTCAAGACAAGATCAAAGGTCCAGGTCCCTTTGTTTAACTCTCCCAGAATACACCATAGATAATGCACCAAATCGAAAGCAGTTTTGAAAATTTCTGGTTGAGTTTGATTTATTAGCAAAACATTTATTTCTGAGAAAGCAAATTGCGTCAATGGGGAGACAATTCGACTCTCAATAAACAGAGTTACCTCCCTTGGTTTATTAGAGTAAGCTCCCTTCCATGATTCTGTACAGCTGTAAATTTGTAAATAAGAAATTGATTTTTGTCATAATTTCATTAAATTAACTAGAGCATAAGAAAATGTCAGATAGAAAAGCCACCAGAAAACTTCCACCTGATGGTGGGGTTCGGAAAAGAAAACTGACAAGTCGAGGAAATTCCGAAACAAGTATTAAGAAACATGGAGGCGGTGATGCCTCCAGCGGCATGATGAGATCAGATTGTAACGGTGGTGATAAAGAAAGAAGTTTAAATAAACAACTGGCTCCTGGTACTTACTGGTTGACTAGAATAGTCATGCTGAGATATATAGGTTTTATATACTGTAAGTATTGCCACTGGTGGAAGCTCGATCTACCCAAATCTCTACCTACCGGTACTGTATAATTCAACTCATTACAATAACAAGATCTGGTGAATATTATAATTAATTATAATCACTACATGTACCTAAATTCTATGGTGTGTTAGTGTTCAGGTCATGTTGATAGGCTTTGAGTGGCTTTTAGTAACAAGATAGAGCAATAAACTATAGCATATACTTGTTGAAAAACTTCTATCGGTACTTATATTTATTCGAACAACATTTCAAGATTATTCTCTCAACGTTATTAATGTTTTGTTTTAGCTTGATAATGTTGAGAGAATACCTGGTACTCTTCCAAACATGGTCCAAATAAATAAGTATCTGTTTTTCCATAAGTATGTGCTATAGATTATAGGTTATGTTAAAGGAGATAAATCGCTAATATTTGGTACGCCTTATAATTGACAAAATAACTGTAGAATTTTGATAAGCGTCAAATAACTATTCAGTTTGAATGGATGACTTCTAATTCACCCTTTTTTTTAATTCTTTCAGTTGTAGCGTTTCTGGTGGCTTTACATCAGAATAAACCATTATTAGGATTGAAGGGACTTCTTCCGGTGGATAAAGTTTTAGATAACATTAAAGAGAGAACAAATGGTGATCCATGGATTTTGGTTAACCACGTTCCGTCGGTCCTGTGGTGGTTTGATTATCGGAATAATCTCAATGTTTTATTGGACGGTTTAGCGTATTCGGGAATTATTCTCTCCGTGTTTTTAATGGTTCGTGGAGCAGCTAACTGGTTTATTATGGCAGCTTTATGGATCTTGTATCAATCTATTGTAAATGTTGGACAAAGATGGTGAGTTCATCAAATAGGCTAGAACAACATTTATAACCCAAATAATTTAACTTTTATAATACTCTCTGACTTCCCCACATCAGGGCTCCTTTTAAGGGCATGGAATAAGGTCGCTTTTCTAACGTTATCCGATTTCCTCCCACAGCCAAAGACCCACAAACAAATTATTGAAATAAGATTAAATCATATGTTAGTCCCAAACTGACCTAGTTTATGTCAAGTGGTCGTTAAAATGCCATATCTGTGTCTTTGACCATGATTTACAACCAATCAAATGTCTTGATACCAAAGTCTTTCAGCATGTTAGATTGTCCAGACACAATGTTTATACACCAAGAAATGAAGTAAACTCGCCCAGCAATAATTTAAGAATCACAAAATGTCTGGTTGGTCCTGTTTATTACAGTCAAACAATTACAGAACTGTGGTGGTAGCACAATTGAATACATTATTATTTGTGTTTTATAAAGGTCATGACTATAATTAGAGTTTATACCATAATGAAGAGAGTTTTGTGATTCTATAACTTTAAGGTGCTAAATCGCTAATACTTGGGGCCTAGAAATTTACCCAAATGGGTCTCAACGCTTAAAATAATCTTATATGAATGTATATAAACTGATTTACATTCATTTATTTCCGTCTTTACTCTAATTTCAAATCACGTATGTACGGCGAAATACGCCTGAAGTCTCAATAGCATGCCAATCTCTAGTGTCTGCTCTCCATGCACCACCGTCTCCCCGCGTTCTCCAAGTCCCTTGTTAAAAATGGGCTGTAAACGGATTATGGTACAAGTTTCGTGTTACAATGGTAAAATGTTTATTTTATCTTAAATATTGGATACCAGAAGGCAGTCTTTTCTCGGTAAGATCACAACATCAATGTTGAATTAAGTTGACAAATAATCTGTGTTTTCATTGTCGAAGATTTTGGATGAAATTGAGTTAGAGACTTGGCTACTTAATGCACTACTTGTATGCCAGGATACATTTGATAATTGTATGTCAATAAAATAATTTGCCCCTTTTTTATTTCTTTTTTCAGGTATTCTTTTGGTGAGTAACTTTCTAATTATTTAGTGAATGTGTTGAAGAGAAGTAGTATGTTGAAACCGATGCCATTTTTTTGTGGCCCTTGTCTGATATTTATTATTGATAAATTGTAATTTTGTAAAGCATTCGAATGTAGCTCACATAGTTGAATTGTTGGTGCTATATCAATTACTTATTATTCTTTAATTGAAAACAGTGCTCACTCTGGGTTCCATTTTTTTCCGCCAATTTTTCATTTTAATTTACTAGCCATATATTTTTTCCGGCAAATTATATTTTTCCGTATTTTTTATTTACATACAATAAACGTATGATATCACAATTTACAAAATTCTTCACTGCTTTGCAGAAACCTATTTTTTGAAAGTTTTTTCAACATCTGGGAGAACAAACACAGATTCTCAGTAAACAATTAGTCCCCAATATACGATGCTACCACAGCCACAGAAATTATATGTTTTCTTCACAGGTTGGGAGTCCCAGTTATTAGAGACAGGATTTCTAGCAATATTTTTATGTCCGGTGTGGAATTTATCATCTGTACCCCGACACACTCCGACGTCTCGTGTTGTCATATATGGTTTTAGATGGCTCATCTTTCGCATCATGTTAGGAGCTGTAAGTTTTTTGTTTGTTTTTTATTCCGGAGGGAACGAAATACCGAAGATCTGTGTATACATTGGCGTGCACATAAAGCATCCATTAGCAGTTTGAATTTAATATAAGAGTAGGCCATAGTTCCGCTGTCTGAGAACAGTTTCCCTAATGGCACACTGTATGGTGGATGTCTATCTTCATTAGCCCAGTAGGATGTTAAACCCCTTTTCATTTCATGTCTGTAAGTATTTTTTATTAGATAATTAAAGAGGCTGCCCAAGATCTAACTTCACCTCATATTTAGAAATCACTCTAATCTTCTCCGAATAGTCACTGTACTTACATGTACTAAAGAAGACAGCAATATTAAATTAAAAATTGGGCCCATCAAATATGTATTTGTAAATACTTTTCAAACCATTTTTTTGTTGTTTATTCAGGGTTTAATAAAGATTCGAGGTGATCAATGTTGGAGAGATTTAACCTGCATGAATTATCATTATGAAGTAAGTATTAAATACAGCACACTAGATTTACATCACACTTGATTTACAGCACACTAGAATTACCTCACACTTGATTCACATCACACTTGATTTACATCACACTAGAATTACTGCACACAAGATTTACAGCACACAAGATTTACAGCACACTAGAATTACAGCACACTAGAATTACAGCACTCTAGAATTACAGCACTCCAGAATTACAACACACCAGATTACACCACGGCTTTAGTTGTTTCAAGAGTTCTTGTACAGGATAGTTTCTATGTTATACAACTACTGTTCATTGCTTGATAAGGAATCCTGGTTGTCATGGCTGTAAATGTTTGTTATTAGAATTACAATTTGTCAAACCATGAATGGTAGCACATTGATTAAAATACCTTTATCTATATTTCTTAAATTGTACTGTCATAGTTCTCTTCTATTATTTCAGGAAGATCTTAAATTATTACACAAACAACTAAAACATATTTTAAAATATTTACTGTAATATATTTTAACACTATTTACTGTAATATATTTTAACACTATTTATTATTTTTCTTTCAGACGCAGCCCGTTCCGAATCCTATGAGTTATTATATGCACCAATCACCAGAGTTCTTTCATAAATTTGAAACATTATCCAATCATTTTGTAGAGCTTATTGTTCCGTTTGCCTTATTTTTAACACGTAGAATAGTGATGATAGGTGGTATCTTACAAATACTATTTCAGGTAAGTTTTTATATGGATCAGGAACGACGTCATCGCCTCCATCTTGAAATTATGTGTACGTGATAAGGAGTAGGGTCGCCGGTCCAATCTCGTGGGTTTTCTCTGAGTCCTCCAGTTTCCTCCCACTGTTAAAGACCCCTACGAGCAAGCAAATTATTGAAATAAAATTAAACCATATGTTAGTCCAGAAATGACCTAGTTTGTGTCGAGTGGACGTTGTACCCCATTTCGCTCTCTCTCCCATCTTGAAATTATGACATCATATCAAAATTTGAAATCTTTCAATCCATGCACAGTTGTCAAAGGAACAGGCATGCGAAGGCTAATGTTAATCGTACTTCAGTTGCTGCCACCAACAAGATGACTAGTAATTGGGGCCCAATTTAAGGTAAATAAAAAAATAGGTTATAAACCAATCGTAACTTTCCAGTCAAATTATTTTAGAAAACATCAAATTGCTTGAGCGTAGGAGTCTTTAGCAGTGGGAGGAAACTGGAGTACCAGGAGAAAACCCATGAGGTTGGACAGACGACCCTACTCCTTGTCACGTACAAACAGGGAATTGAAACCACACCAGTTGACTCAATGACAGGCCGTATGATACAGTGTGCACACGCTAACCGTTCGGCCATCCAACCACCCAAACAAACAAATTACGACTTTATATAAGACTAGTTTATTTCTATGTTTATTTTACAGGTGGTTTTAATAATTAGTGGTAATTTAAGTTTTTTAAACTGGTTAACGATTTTACCGAGTTTAGCTTGTTTTGATGATCTGAGTTTATCGTGGATGTTCTCTAACGGTAAAAACTCGGTCAAACATCAGGTGGTTAATATAGAAATGACACGAAGAGTGAAGAAACCACAACCTAATATTGGTAGGTCATATTATAGTTGTCCTTGAAATACAACCTTGGCCCCTGTTTTCATTAGCCCGTATGTGGCATGGAGATTGAGGTGCCTTCTCAACCTCGTGGGTTTTCTCTGAGTTCTCCCACTGCTAAAGACCCCTATGCGCATGTGAATTATTGAAATAAAATTCAACCATATGTTGGTCCCGAAATGACCTAGTTTGTGTCGAGTGGATGTTAAACCCCTTTTCTCTCTCTCTCTTTTATCCTTTGACCCCATCTTCATTAGGCAAGTCGTTGTTGAAAACTAGGATTTTAAATGTTGTGTAATGTGTACCGTTATTTCAAATAATTGCACAGACAACTTGCTAATCATACATTTTTTTATACTACATGAATTATCAGACACACGTGACGATTTGATTGAAATGGAATTGCGGGAGAGTGTGTTGATCTGACTTGAGCACGAAATTGTGTAATATATTAAAACAACACTGTGGTTAACATCTGCCCTTGTTCAGAATCAATATATTACCTAATATCTCATCTTCGAGTCCTCGATTACACCACCACATTATTACGGATAACCTTTTTCTATGGTCACGAATGTAATGCAAGGGAGGAGAATTTCGTCTGGACAGCAGCATTTTAATCTAATTTTCATCAAATTCCAACTGTTTCTGATGATCAGAAGGCCTGAAAAACTGCAGTCCTGTGTACACATTGTGCCATGTACAGATACGATCCCTTAACAGTTGGAATTTGATATAAGAGAAGGCCGTAGCACTGCTGTCCGTGCAACATTTCCCTCATAGAACATGTCTTTATTAGCCCCGGGTGGAGTCAAACAGTAGGATGTTAAACCGTATTATATTTTATATTTCAGGTAATTATATGCGAAATGTGTTTAATATAAGTCTAGGTATATTCCTAGTATATTTAAGTATACCAGTCGTACAGAATCTCTTCTCATCTCGACAAGCTATGAATTCATCGTTTGATCCTCTACGTCTTGTAAATACATATGGTGCTTTTGGCAGGTAATGAAAATTAAACGTACCTTATAGTTTTAATAACTACTGTACAAAACAAACGTTATCTAGGTATAATAGGTAGCTTGTTAATCAGGATTTTAAATACATGTGTTGTCTGCTCTCTCCGCATGCATCATCGTTTGATCCAGTCCCTACACACATCTACCAGCCTGTATAGTCTCCAACGGAAAACTACAGGCCTGTCCTGCTTTTTCTACTCTTTTAAGGGAGTTTTTGCCCCTTCCTTCCCCTTTCCTTTTCAGTATATTTCTAATGACAGGTTTACGTGCATGCTCATTTTGTTTTTGTCCCATCTGAATGACTAAGCATGAACCAACCCCACTAGGCAATATTTTACTCATTCGCTCCGCTGATACATGTACTACCACTGACATATTGGGACCAGGCCCTCACCTGATTTGAACTTAGGATATTCTATTTAAAAGTATGGTGCCCTTATGTACCTTCTAGGACAAGGGTCATATTATTTGCACGAGGAATTCTGATTTTCACATACCTGGTTTAAACAGTATTTATTTTGATTGAAACTATTGCACAATTTATTGGCATTAAGAATAAGATACGAAATCAAGCCAATTTAGCTTACATTAAAGGGCCAATCCCGATAACATTTTTGGGAATAAAACTGCTTAATTTTGTGTTAAAATCCCTTAAAACCCATTACCTAAGGCCGACCAACTAACACGATATTTGTGATACGCTTGTAAATAACTTAAATCTGACAGTCTTCATCTGGAAATGGAGACCGTTGTATTATACAGTATCTGGATAAAACCAGACTTTTTTATACGCCCACATTTTCATGTGGACGTATATTGTCGTCGCCCCTGTCCGTCCGTCCGTCCGTCCGTCCGTCCGTCCGTCCGTCCGTCCGTCCACAATTGTTTGTGAACAGTCTACAGGTCACAATTTTTATCCGATTTCAATGAAACTTAAAATATAGGTTTATCACCCTAAGATCTCGGTTCCTATCGATATTGGCATGTATCGGACCGTAACTTCATGGGTTATGGCCCCTGATTGTACGAAAAATCACGTTTTTTAGCTTGTGAACAGTGTAGAGGTCACAATTTTTAACCGATTTGGATGAAACTTGAAAGGCATGTTTATAAACCAAAGATCTTGGTTCCTTTCGATATTTGCGCCAATTGGATCGTAACTTCCTGAATTATGGCCCCTGATTGTCCGAAAAATCGCCCTTTTTAGCTTGTGGTCCCTCTGGAGGTCAAAATTGTTATCCGATTTAAAAAACCGTTTGATTATATCACCGTTCCATAGTTATGAAGGTTGAGTTCGAAGTTCGTGAAAATCGGACCAAAATTGACGGACAAAATGGCCGCCATTTGTACGCGAATAGTGTGAAAATATGTTATATCAAGGTTGTGAACAGTGTAGAGGTCACAATTTTGAACCGATTTGGATGAAACTTGAAAAGCATGTTTATAACCCAAAGATCTTGGTTCCTTTCGATATTTGCGCCAATCGGATCGTAACTTCCAGAATTATGGCCCCTGATTGTCCGAAAAATCGCCCTTTTTAGCTTGTGGTCCCTCTGGAGGTCAAAATTGTTATCCGATTTAAAACAACGTTTGATTATATCACAGTTCTATGGTTATGAAGGTTGAGTTCGAATTTCGTGAAAATCGGACCAAAATTGGCGGACAAAATGGCCGCCATTTGTACGCGAATAGTGTGAAAATATGTTATATCAAGGTTGTGGACCCTATAGAGGTCACAATTTTGAACCAATTTTGATGAAACTTGACATGTAATAATAAATAATAATAATAATAACATTTATATAGCGCTATTCCACACTGTAGTATGCTCATAGCGCTCAAGTCAATTCTGCAAAGTCTGAACAATATTCTGTGTCATCTCATTACATATAGCGACGGAACAGATGTGTCTTTAGTGATGATTTAAAACTTGCTAGGGACGGACACTGTTTTAAGGAAGTTGGGAGTTTATTCCAATGGAAAGCAGCTTGATATGAAAATGTTCTTGCTCCAAAAGTTTTTAAATTGTATGTTGGTAATTGTAGTTGACAAGTGTTACTAGATCGAAGGTTTTTGACTGGTAAATGTTCGTTAACAAGTTCTTGAAGATAAACAGGTGCAGTCTTATAAACAGCTTGATAAGTTAGGCACAACAATTTGAATTCTATACGTTCATTAATACGAAGCCAATGAAGAGAGGATAAAACTGGAGATATGTGGTCACGGACTTTGGTTCTTGAGACTAGTCTGGCTGCTGAGTTTTGTATACGTTGGAGGCGTTTTGTTTGCTCATTGGTAATCCCAGATAACACACTGTTGCAATAGTCGAGGCGAGAGAGGATAAGACATCGGACGAGGGTAGCTGCAGCATCTGATGTTATAAAATGACGTATTGAGCCAATATTCCGAAGGTGGTAGTGACATGTTTTACACAGAAAACTGATGTGGTTTTCCATAGACAAATTCGTATCCATAATAACACCGAGGTTTTTGACGTATTTTGATGGATTGATGTAAGATTGTTCAATTTTTAAATGGGTTATGTCGCTCTTATGTAGTCTGCGTGTAGGGGCGATCAATAACAGTTCTGTTTTGTCCGAATTTAGTTTAAGCATATTGTTTGTCATCCAGCTTTTTACATCTGTCACACATGTTTCAATTTTTTCACAACAAGATAGTTGACTATTTTGTTCAGGGAGGAAAAAGTCCATGATCTGAGAGTCATCAGCATAAAAGTGGTGATTTAGATCCTTTTTAATGAGAAGATTGCTGAGTGACTTTGTGTACATACAGAAAATAATTGGTCCCAATACTGATCCCTGTGGTACACCACATGTAAGATCGACTGTGTTAGAAAAGGAGCTGTTAACCATAACTGCCTGTGTTCTACCTATTAAATATGATGAAAACCAGTTTAACACAAGGCCATTGATACCATACTCGGATTCCAGTCTGTTGAGTATTCTGCTATGATCCAGCGTATCAAAGGCAGCAGATAGATCAAGCAAAACGAGCATAGCGATGGAACCTTGGTCAACTCCACTTCGGATCGTATTGAAAACGTGGTTTAGAGCAGTTTCGGTACTGTGGTTGTTTCTGTAAGCTGACTGGTACTCGTACATTAAACTGTGATTTTGCATATGTTCCAACAGTTGTATTTTGACAACTTTTTCTAAGATTTTGGAGATAAATGGAAGGTTCGAAACAGGGCGATAATTTTTTAATACTTCCGACTCGAGAGATGGTTTCTTAAGTAAGGGCTTGATCAAAGCATGCTTGAATGGCTGTGGCACAAAACCAGAGTTTAAGCTGTTATTAATGATGGCTGTCAGGATAGGTAATAAAACATCCAATATTTTTAGCATAAAGCTGGTTGGAATTGGGTCTAAAACACAAGACGTTGGTTTTGAAGATAAAATAATTTTCTTTAGTTCATCTTCAGTCACTTCCTTGAATGATGTGAATGGTTTACCTTGAAAAGTGTTGACTTGTTGATTTTCATCTGTTTCTGGTATTAGTGCAGATCTGATTTTGTTAATTTTATCAGTAAAATACTCACAAAATTTGTTGGCTACATCAGATTCTTCACCTCGAGGCAGAATGACATCCTGTGATTTCCCCAAAAGTTTGTTGAGAGTTGAGAAAAGAACTCTTGGATTCTGTTGGTTGTTATTAATAATAGTGTTGATGTGATCAGATTTAGCGTTCTTGATCATTAAATTTACGGAATTACGAGCTGAATTTAGTATTTGTCTATCGATTTCAAGTTTTGATTTTCTCCACTTACGTTCTAAACTATGGCGCTTGTTTCTTGCTTCTAAAATATCGGGTGAAAACCAGGAAGTGTTTTTACGTTGACGGATAGTCTTTGTCTTTAATGGTGCATATTTATCAAGAAGAGTTGTAAGAACATCAGTAAGATTATCTAACAGTTGCGAAGAATCACAGACAAATGGTGGTGTTAAGACAGACTGCGACAATTCATGGGTAAAGTCAGTAATATGGATATTTTTCAAGCCACGAAAGGTGCATGTGACTGATGGTGCTACAGGTCTATCAAAAATAACATCAAAGGATACAAGGAGATGATCTGAAATTTGTTTATCTAACACTTCTATGTTTTGAATAAGGAAAGCATCTCTGGTAAGCACCCAGTCAATAATATGACCACTACGATGGGTTGAAGTTGGAACGTGTTGAATATAATCATGACTGTCAAGAATCTTGAGTACTTTCTTTGTTAGGAAATTATCTTGAGAATCAAAATGAATATTGAAGTCTCCGAGTATGATGGTGCTTTCTTTCTTCCTATCTAGAAGGTCACAAAGAGTAGCAAATTCTGTTAGAAAACTGGATTGTGTCAGTTCGTTTTTCTTCGATGGAGGTGGCCTATACAGACACACAAAGCGTAAAGACTTTTTTCCGCAGCTAATTATACATGTCAATAATTCAAAAGATGAAAATTCTGCAGGTATTTTTGAAATATCCAGAACTAAATTCTTTATATGTAAAAGAGCCAATCCGCCACCGGTCCTTTGGAGCCTAGGGACATGGATAAATTTATAGCCATCAGGAATTAACTCTGCAATTTTACTCTGATCGCCATCTTCTCTCAACCAAGTTTCTGTGATAAACAACACATCTAGATTTGATTCCAATATTAATTCAGAAACAGAAATTGTTTTATTTTTAACAGATTGAGCATTCCATAACCCAATTTTAAGAAAGTTTGAACTATTTGTATCTATATTGGTGATAGTAGTAGTAAGGTTATTCTTAAGAGAATTAATGTCATGTTTAACTAAATTTCTTGTGAACACATCAAACTTCTTTTGTTTTCTCTTTCCACCCCTAGTTCCTCTCCTTGTTGGTTTAGTTAGGTTTATTTTAAGATCACATATAGTATTGAACAGGTCTTGATTAAGCCTATTGTATTGGTGAGAAAGATTAATTAACACTTCTTTACTGAGAGTAGTCAGCATGTCACAAGCTGAACATCTGTGGTTGTGGCCAATTAAAGGTTAATAACAGTTCAACTTTCAAAAATATACAAAATACAAAAATGCATATTATCTGCATAAATATCCAAGATTTTGTTTCCAAACTTTATAATATCCAACTTTGTCACATCATGAAGGTTATATCCAATTTTCAGACACTAATATTCAGAAATGACACTAAAATATCACAAAAACTGCAGAGCCGATCAAGTGTGCTGCCTGTCAAGCGCTCACTCTTGGTTCCTTTCGATATTCGCGCCCATCGGATTGTAACTTCCTGAATTATGGCCCCTGATTGTCCAAAAAATCGCCCTTTTTAGCTTGTGGTTCCTCTGGAGGTCAAAATTGTTATCCGAAAAAAACATTTGATTGTATCACCGTTCCATGGTTATGAAGGTTGAATTCGAATTTCGTGAAAATCGGACCAAAATTGACGGACAAAATGGCCGCCGTTTGTACGCGAATAGTGTGAAAATATGTTATATCAAGGTTGTGGACCTTATAGAGGTCACAATTTTGAACCAATTTTGATGAAACTTGACATTACATGTTTATACCCCAAAGATCTTGGTTCCTTTCGATATTTGCACCCATCAGATCGTAACTTCCTGAATTATGGCCCCTGATTGTCAAAAAAAATCGCCCTTTTTAGCTTGTGGTCCCTCTGGAGGTCAAAATTGTTATCCGATTTAAAAAAACGTTGATTATATCACCATTTCATGGTTATGAAGGTTGAATATGAATTTTTGTGAAAAGTGGACCAAAATTGACGGACAAAATGGCCGCCGTTTGTACGCGAATAGTGTGAAAATATGTTATATAAAGGATGTGGACCTTATAGAGGTCACAATTTTGAACCGATTTTGATGAAACTTGACATGTATGTTTATAACCCAAAGATCTTGGTTCCTTTCGATATTTGCGCCCATTGAGTCATTACTTCCTGAATTATGTCCCCTGATTGTACGAAAAATCACCCTTTTTAGCTTGTTGTGCCTCTGGAGGTCAAAATTATTATCTGATTTTAAAAAAAATACGTTTGATTATAAAAACCAAACAAATTCTAATGATTTTCTGATAATTTTTTAATATGCGACAACTCTTGTTGACTGCCCGGACGATTTGGCTGCTGTGTGGGCGTATGTTTCGTTGCCTGGCAACCTATTTTTTCTATAAAAATAATATGTAGGTGGAATTTACCCTTTGTTATCAAGTATAGTACATGGGTCATTCACTGTATAGACCTCTCAAGAAACGGGAATCGATTATCAGCTCACCCAATGAAAAAATTGACCCGAAATCTTAAAAGGGTTACGTGTCCGGATAAGCAGTGTTGACGTTCACGTCCAAACGACTCAATATTTTGAGCTGAAATTTTGCGACAAGGTAAATACACCACGCCTCTATATTTTGGTCCATAAATTTCATAAATACTCGGACTTTAATTTTTGAGACTCTGTTCTTATCGGGAGGGTCCCTTTAATGTGCTTCCTTGTGAATAGGATGTATCAGATAATACTCCTCCCCACTCTCACTTCCTCTCCCCCTAGGACAAGGGTTATATCAATGTGCCTGCTAGTGGGTGTTTAATGTAATAATCCCCCGTCCTCCCCTAGGACAAGGGTTATATGAAGGTGCCTCCTTGTGATCATGAGTAGGTTGAATAATAAAATTTAGGTAAGGTAAAGATCTACACGAAGTATTATTACATAATTAAAGAATTGTGAGTATATGTAATAAAGATAAGATATAGATATATCCAGTGTGAATACTAATCATGATTTCATACCAGAGTTACCCAAAATTAAAAAGAATTGTGATTGCAAGCTGTCAATTCTTGCAATAATGATTATATTTAACTCCGTAAAAAACTACCTTTAATTGTGAGTGCATGTAATAAAGATATAGCTCTGTAAACACCTGTCTTTAATTGGGATTTCAGTGTAACTAAGAAACGTACGGAGGTGATATTTCAAGGCACTATGTCCAAGGATCCTATGTCTCCGTCTGCTGTCTGGGAGGAATATGAGTTTAAATGTAAACCAGGGAATGTGACACGGACACCATGTATAATATCACCATATCATTATAGGCTTGACTGGCTACTCTGGTTTGTTCCATTTCATAAAGTAAGTATACACAAATATAGTATTGTACGGGAGGGTAGCTGGGGAGGTTGACTGGTTACTCTCGTTTGTTCCGTTTCATAAAGTAAATTATATAGTTTTGTACGGGTACGTGGGGGTCGGGGTGAATTTAATCAGAGGAATGAGTGGGGTGACACAGCCATGTTTTTTACCAGTAGGGATCTGGAGACGTGGTTTTTGTGCAGGGGTTAGCACCAATTTTTAAACCTATTTAACACGTTATGCACTTAATGAAATGAAATGGGCTCCATTGCATAAAGGCGTAAATAGTATGGTTCATACTATAGACCAGTGTTCTCGTATCTTATTGAAGGGCACACAAGTGACAAAGTGAAACACCACCGTAAGTATCCTGAGGACTTTGTCAATCAACTTCGGGAGTGAACCTGAGACCGCCTGGTTCGCGAGATGACTTCTTGTTCACTGCGCCACTGTTGGGCGGAAGTATTTCCAAATGTCAAATACAAATATATTTATTGTAAAGTAGATTAATGTTATTATATTTCAGTCATTTCAGTATAATCCATGGATAGTTCACCTTGTTGTTAAACTACTAGCTAATGATGAAGATACTTTATCTTTAATACGATATAATCCTTTTATAAATCAACCTCCCAGGTAAATATATATATCATAGATTAACCCAGGTAAATATATATACATCAACCTCCCAGGTAAATACATCAACCTCGCAGGTAAATATATAATACCTGACAGGTAAATATATACATCAACCTGACAGGTAAATATATATTATATACATCAACCTGACAGGTAAATATATGTATTTATGTTGGGGATTGTGTGGAGGAATGGTTGAACCGTGTGCTTAACACTATAAACCGCAGATTGCCTCGTTCGGCATTTCTGTCCAAACGAGGTAAAACAACTGCCTCGTTGTCTGGAGTTCCAAAACGAGGTTTTTTAAATTGCCCTGTTTTTGGAACGAGGTATTTTGTCCAGAACAAGGCTTGGTAAAAATGCCTCGTTTACTAAACGTGGTTTTTTCAAGATAGTTATTAGCAGTATTTCCTATCAGCGAATTTGTAAAAATTAAAATTTATGTTATTTAATACGAAAATAAAACCAGCCCAAACTATGATATTATATTCCGAGAAATCGACAAGACAAGAATACACGCCATAGATGTAGGTGTAAAGAAACATCAGCTACCTTGATTGATTTATTGGCCCAATCAGTTATAGGTGTTAAGAAACAACTGTGGTGTTGTGACAATTTATTGGGGCCAATAAATTAATCAAGGTAGCTATGTGTCTGCAATAGTTTTACACCTACACCACTGATATCGCAGACAACAAATTAGTGTTTATCTGGTCTAAATACAACAAATAATCCATTCTTATCAATCAAAAAAGCATATAATTTCATTCCTTATTTCCAATACGCCAGACAATTATATATATTTATTGTAAAAAAATAACTTGACTATAGCATTGACTGTTTCTGTTGAAACCCCATAACATTGCACAAAATATTATTGGAGCAAAGTTACATAAACGCGCAGCGACGAATTTGTTGGCTTATACCAATTGTCAATTAAATGGGAAATAACGTACAGTTGTTTCTTAACACCTACAGTCAAGTTATTTCATTTCTTATTTCCAATACGCCAGTTTATTATTTATATTTATTGTATAAAAATAACTTGACTATAGCATTGACTGTTTCTGTTGAAACCCCATAACATTGCACAAAATATTATTGGAGCAAAATTACATAAACGCACAGCGATGAATTTGTTAGCTTATACCAATTGTCAATTAAATGGGAAATAAAGTACAGTTGTTTCTTAACACCTATAGTCAAGTTATTTCATTTCTTATTTCCAATACGCCAGTTTATTATTTATATTTATTGTATAAAAATAACTTGACTATAGCATTGACTGTTTCTGTTGAAACCCCATAACATTGCACAAAATATTATTGGAGCAAAATTACATAAACGCGCAGCGATGAATTTGTTGGCTTATACCAATTGTCAGTTAAATGGGAAATAAAGCACAGTTGTTTCTTAACACCTATAGTCAAGTTATTTTTTTACAATCAATATAATTAATAAACTGGCGTATTGGAAATAAGAAATGAAATTATATGCTTTTTTGATTAATAAGAATGGATTATTTGTAGTATTTAGACCAGATAAACACTAATTTGTTGTCTGCGATATCAGTTAGGTGTAAAACTATTGCAGACATATAGCTACCCTGATTAATTTATTGGCCCCAATAAATTGTCACAACACCACAGTTGTTTCTTAACACCTATAACTGATTGGGCCAATAAATCAATCAAGGTAGCTGATGTTGCTTTACACCTACATCCATGGCGTGTATTCTTGTCTTGTCTATTTCTCTGATTATAATATCATAGTATGGACTGGTTTTATTTTCGTATTAAATAACATAAATTTTAATTTTTACAAATTCGCTGATAGGAAATACTGCTAATAACTATCTTGAAAAAACCACGTTTAGTAAACGAGGCATTTTTACCAAGCCTCGTTCTGAACAAAATACCTCGTTCCAAAAACAGGGTAATTTAAAAAAACCTCGTTTTGGAACTCCAGACAACGAGGCATTTGTTTTACCTCGTTTGGACAGAAATGCCGAACGAGGCAATCTGCGGTTTATAGTGTAAGATTAGATCATGAAGTCTGTCATTGAGTCAAGTGGTTGGTTCTACTCCCAAGATTGTACGAGACAAGGAGTAGAGTAGACTGATAAACCTCATGGGATCCCTCCCATTATGAGCAAATAAATTATTGAAGGAAAATTCAGTGTATGTTAGTCCCGGAATACTCGTTAAACACTCTCTATATATATTAACATCCCTAACTGATCTGTTCATGTATTAAATATAGTTGAAGACTAAAGGGAGACAATCCAGCACCAACAATAGCAGAATGTTGACTATTGACAGGGCTCATCATCTCATGACTTCCAATGCTTCACACCAAACATCTATTTTTGTTATTTCATCACCATTAAACTTCTAACATCCTTCTCTCCACATGGATCTTGTTCAATGTTATCTTTTTCTATTCTTCAGGTACATACGAATAGAGAATTATCGTTATGTATTCACGAAGATTGGTAGTCCTGAAGCCAAGTCTGGAGCTTGGTGGAAACGTAAACACATAGGAAACTATCTACAGCCAATATCGTTCGATTCTGTTCGAGATTTTATGAAAAATATGCAGTGGGAAATGCCTAAAGTTAGAAAAAATAAGAAAACAGGAAAGAGTTAGATATTGTTGTTAATGTTTAGATCTTAATAAATATCATTTTAAATAAATTTTGTATTATCCCATAAAATTCATTTTTTATATATGGTAAAAAACAATCTAATTAAAATATAGATATGTATTTCGTTTCGTTTTTATACTTTCGATGGCCTACACTCATGTAGATCTAACAAGTTATAGTGGGAGCTCATGTTCTATGATGTCAGGTATCAAGCACAGGACATTTGACCCGATAATGTCAGTCATTCGATTAACCAATTATCGACTGCCATGCTTTTCAAAATCTACTTTTGTTTTGTTTTGATTTCTATCCGCTGGTAATATCTACCCACAGTTCCACGCATGAAAAGGTCAAACGGTTGATTCGACAGACCATTTGATTGGCTGACCCCACATTTCAGGCAGAACACGACTTAAATAACAAGTCTTCCAGATCCGAGAGTAAAAAGTAAAACGAAATTTTGACCTATAAAAAACGAAACGAAATTGGATCTGTGTTTTAATCAGAGTGTGGTAAAACATAGATCTTGATTAATAATATTTTTAAATATTTAAACTTAGTATCATCGCAAATTTTTTGAATGTATTACTAATGATTACATTTATGTATGTATTACTAATGATTACATTTATGTATGTATTCGTTGTTCATCCAGTGCTTGAAACAATAAATGGCAGTAGAAGTAAGTAACAGCTTCCATGAAATTTAAGAAAAGACATGAATTTGTTTTGCTGAACAAAATGTACAAATTGTGTGATCTTGTTTTATGCAACAGTTTAACTATACGAAGGCGTGTTGAGGAATTAAGCGTTTTATGACACATTGTTTGATTTTATTCAATATGTTTTTTTAATTGAATCTATGCAAATAGAGCTATTTGATACGGTTAAGTGCTTAATAAAAAGCTTGCCCTGATTTTAATTTCAGGAAAGCCTTGGTTCCAATCACTATGCATGTTAGTTATAATTGGGGTATTTGTCCTTTATTTTGCTCAATTATATACAGTGATAAACAAAAAGATATGACTGGAAGTCATTGAAAGTGAATCACTTAGGTTGAAGTGAATCACTTGGGTTGATTATTATAATGTTTACTGTTTTATCAATGAAAGTGAGTCACTTGGGCTGATTATAATGTGTAATGGTTTATCAGTGAAAGTGAATCACTTGGATTGATAAAACAGTAAACATTATAATAATCAATGAAAGTGAATTACTTGGGTTGATTAATAAGTTTACTGTTTTATCAATGAAAGTGAATCACTTGGGTTTATTAATAAGGTTACTGTTTATCATGTAATGTATTTTGTTTTCAAAGTAATAAATTTGTTAAAATTTAAAATAATCATTATGTGAACTATCACCAGGAGTTGTTAGCCTTTAATGTCTGACATTCTGTCCTATATGACCTTGGTTTTCATCACATCAGAATGACTAGACACTATTCTATGCCATGGTGGCTAAGTGGGTAAGACGCTGGTTCGCTAGCCTTGAGGTCGGGTGTTCAATCCCTGCATTGGCCGAGAAAGTTCATCCAGATTTTCCGACGGGATACTCTCTTGTCAGTGATGCAAGAAGGAAGACTGTCTAGTTGTTCGAATGATACATAAAACCGAGGCCCTGTGTACATAGTGGCGGTGCACGTAATAAAAGATCCCTTCACATTTGATATGAGTAGGCCATAGTGCCATTGCCCGGGCAAAATTTCCGCCATAGCACACTGTATGGCATATGCCTGTCTTCGTTTGGAGCAGGTGAAGCTATTTCAGAAAACTGCAAGAAACCTTTTCTGCCAACACTGGCATTAATCCAGCATCTTATTCCCCAAACTACTGTGGCTACCCTTTCTGAAAAGAGTTGCAAAATAACTTCTTCATTTATACTCTAGACATCTTAAAGAAATTTAAGAATATCATGTCACTTAACTCAATACCTTGGATATTCTATTTGAGAGTCCAGTTTCCCCCTTGCTACAAGGAATAGAAATAAAAAACAATTTCAAGAAGTATCTATATTATTTATTATGGACGGTGTTTTAAATACATCTTGATTATCAACTAACAATAAAATAATTTTTCTAATAATAAAATAAAGAATATGTTGAGTCAATAATTATATTTGTCTTGTATGGACGGTTTAACATGTGAAATAAAATGAAAAAATGTTAATTTTTAAAATGGATTTCATTATTAATCACATTGTTCAAATAATTTTAGGCCTTCACTGTCAAACTGAGGTCGTCTACCCTACTCCTGCAGTAGAATTCATAGGCATACCCTTCGTGCTATTCACAAGACTCAAATGGTTACAACTAGGGCTTCACTGTTTTGAGACTACCTGCAATATGATTCATAGGAATAATTCCCTTCCTGCTATTCACAAGGGTTCCAATTTCACTATAACCCTGTATTGGAGCTCGACTCAATTGGTTATAACGAGGGCTACACTGTAGCACTATTCTGAGATGAAGCCCTCGTTATAGCCCCTTCATACCAACTACAAGGGTTCCACTATTACCACTGCTGTATTTGGGCACGCAATCAAATAGTTATATCTGCCTGACAGTGAGTTCCATATATAAAATATACAAAATATTAGCCATTATAAAAAAATTATTGAGATTCGGTGCAATTTAATCACAGCTATATTTCCACCAAGACTGAAAACGTCAAGAGAATCAGTGTAGTAACATGGCTTTGATTAAAATACAGAAACCGTCTTCCGCAGAATTGTTCAATTACTGAATGCTGTTTAAACAGTAATTAGCAAGTCCCTTATATTTATTCAGAAGGGCTTCGTCACAAGGTAGTTTGGTGGGAAAGTGAAAGTAAAGTTATAAATATATGATACTCGTAGGTGTATGATCCAGCATACAAAATGTCTTACAACACCTAACACTACAGAGTAATATCGTAACACTACAGAGTAATATCGTAACACTACAGATTAACATCGTAACACTACAGAAATACCAGAAAATGATGAAATGGACATTAACACATGGATGCTTTTTCGCCCGAATATGCAAGTGGACAAACGTCTGACCAAGAATATACCCAATCGGACATCAAGATATTGTGATTTAATGTCCTATATTATATATTCCTAGTTTTAGATAAAGAGCTAACAGTTCTCACTAGAATATTAAACAAATAGACAACGCAAGGAGCATATGCTACCCCCCCCCCCCCCTCCAAGTCTTGATTGTCCATTTTGACATTAAATCATCAATCAAAAAATGTATTTGAATCCAGTAAATATCGCATCAAGAGTTGATTATGGTCTCGATTATAAGTTAATTAATGTCTAATTAATAATTTAGATAACATTTTAGGCCTAAAGAAAAACCTACCATAGGCAGATTTAAACAACTATTAACAAGCCTGGAAATAAATCACCAGACACATACAATGTCCAACACAAATGTCCGGTACTAATTTGATCAGTAGTGCTTGAAATTTTGTCAGGTACAACAAACAATAATTCCAGGCCCAATATTATGCTCATAAACATTAAATATACTAAATGTACAAATATACTACACAAATGTAACAAAACTTTCACTTAAAACAACTTGCCTGTCAATTTTACGAACATATTTTGTGACAATTTTTAACATTATCTCTAACTCAAATTATTATATAATTTGGACCAACTCTGGTATCGAGGTAAACAACATTTATAAATTTTACAGATAACAACATTGTTATTGATGGAACAATTTGAATGATGACATCACATCTAATAACAATTAATAAATATCTTTACAAGAGCACATCTAATAATAACAAAACATTATGTGACACAAACAAATATTCAATAACATCTTTAGTCGGACAAAAAATCTAATTTTCCATACGAGTAGCAGTGTAGCCTACTGTTAAATTCAAACATTAGTTAAGTTAGGTTGTAGAAGGATCTAACGACCAGTTTTTTAACGTAGTATTTATTATAGTTTTTTTTGACCAGGAAGGCTACTTATCTTGTTCTAGGGGTGATGCTCTTTGAAAAAGCCAAAGACTCCTTTAATTCAAGTCCGATTGACATGCTTGTTCTTTGAACAATTCTGCATCAATTTAGTGAATTAGATTCTTTTAATTTAATCCAACAACGTGATCAGTTCCTATTCCATTTTTGTTTGAATGAAAAATAATCATTATTTAGAAGTTTTAATATCTCAATTATTATCGTCTGACTAACAGGAATGATTATTTATTTATCTAGATCTTTGATAAATCCAACTTGAACAAAGGATGTTTTATTAACTACTTCTAGTGATCTAAATCGGATATTGTATCTAAGGGGAGACAATCTCACATGTGTATATATATCCAAAATTATTAGTACAATCGGAAAGCTGCACTACTTTGTTTCACAGTATATGATTAAAAGATAAAAGGTATGCCGACACCACCAGTAATCATAGAATAGGCAAGAATATATCTTGGAAATGTGCAATACATAGATACGCATGAGTTCTGTTTTTATTCTATAACTACATGCAAATCTGTACTATCCAGATTATCAAAAAAATCAGCATTACAGTTTGATGGAATTCTGAAAGGAATGTCATTCTGGACAAAAGGAATATGTGTCCAAGCCATTGAATACAACTATAGGTTATTCAATGGTTGTATTCAATGATATTTGCTTATATTTGCATCTAGTTATAGAAAAAAAATACATGAAGAACATCCATAATGAAAAGGTGAATATTATGGCAAGGCTGTTCAATACCTGATATAGGGTATTGATTTGATAAACAATCTGATTCAAATATAGATCTTTTATTTCCTTTCGTTTCTAATACTTTCTATGAACTACACTACATGAGGATGTGATCTGATGTTTTGTGAGGTTGAGTCAAAGGTCAAACTAGCGAGTAGGTAATTAATAATTAATTCAAGCTGATGTGACGTCAATCAAGACGAATATTGAGACCAAACAATATTGACCAGCGTAAGGAGATGGACGGAAATGACACGTCACAATAAAATAATGGATGTTAATTCAGTAATTATTATATCAAAAAAATCTAAAATGAAAAGGATTTGTTTGAAGTTCTTGTTTGGAATATATTTGATCCTTTTTTACAATTTACATTATATAATTTGACTATAACAAAACCATACAGCTGTAGATTTATCCGACTTCTTGTTCAATATACTTTGACATGTCTACAATGTATGTACTAAGTCTTATAAAAAAAAACCTGATGGTCGTACGTACAAAGCCTATAAAATTGTGTAAGGACTAAAAATTACAAATATTTCATAAACATAAAATTGCTGTTGTATCTTTGGTGAATATATAGACAAGGGATTGATTCCCATTCCATAACTATGCGTAATTTTATGTAGATCATCAAATCTCTCGCTTCAAAACTTCTATAAAAATCTCTAAACATTAACTCATGACTATTTATAGAAGAGTTCTTTTTTTAGATGAATTATTCCTATATTACATGTTGCTAGGTTACATCATGCTATGGGTTGCTAGGTTACAAGTTTTTTTTAATATCTTCGTAACCTAGCAACCTGTAGCATCATGACAAATCATGTCAAGCCTTATTCCCTCAATAACAAAATATGCAAAATTGAGCTTTTCAATCTAATTGGTCAAAAGCTATCATTTGAATAAAAAAATTTAGAGTCACTCCCTCATTTCCAGACAAAATGATATATCAATCTTTCATTCTGTGCAAATTTGAGCTGTGAAATCTAATTACAACCTTTTTGATTTGGGTCAAAATTAGAACTGTTAGTTTAATTAAACTTGATATGATGTTTTCTTTTTCAAAAAAAGTATAAATTTAAACTTTAGTTCTGAAAGCCAAGGTTCAGATATTATAATTTGCAGCCAAGGTTTAGATATTAGGCTACAGTTTGAAGCCAAGGTTCAGATATTTGGCTACAGTTTGAAGCCAAAGAAAGACAGTAATTCCATTATACAGAGCTCATTTATCGAAATAACACATCCGATTTAATTTAATTTAAACCCAATACAAAGAGATTTATAGCTACTTATGTTATTATGTTAAGATTTAATGTAGAATTGTATTTCATTATTATCATAACCAGTTAAACATATGGCACGCCCCTGGGGATCAACAAAACATCCACCAACCAACTGAAGATCCGTTACCATCTCATGACACTTATACGAGATCTAGAAAAACAAATAAAACATTATATAGCAATTACTAAAGCTGTCCACACAATAGCCAAATGATTCAGTCGATTTGTTCGGACAAATCAATCGGCATCGAAATTGGCCTGGTGTGACTACCGTCATTCGACCGAATGGAACATGTTTGATATATTCTCCTAGTGTGTCCGCTTTGCTGAAGCATTCGCCCAAATGTGAAATCCATTAGCTAAAATTGAGAGAGAGAGAGAGAGAGAGAGAGTGAGATAGAGAGAGAGAAAGAGAGAGAGAGGGGGAGGGTTTGATATCCATCAGGCACAAACCAGGTCATTTAGAATTTAATATATGGTTCAATTTGTTTGCGCGTAGGGGTCTTTAGTGGTGTGAGGAAATCCAACGACCCAGAGAAAACCCATGAGGTTGGACAAGCGACCCAACTCCTTGTCATATGCACAACCAGAGAATCGAAACAGACTCAATAACAGACCTTATGATACAGCGTGCACATGATAACCATTCAGCCATCCAACCCTTCAATTATTTAACAAAGTTTCAGAACTTTTGACATACATTTAACCTCCATGTCCTTCTAACTTTTCTGATAAAATCAAAGAGATCGGAATGATCCAAGAGTGGTTCCTGATCCTGACATGATCCTGAAGCAACGTTATTTCCATTTTACAGCCATTGAATGTTTTTTTTTTAGTTGGAAAGTGCAAGACTTGATATTCGCGACGATACTTTCTATCGAGGAATCTGATAGGTCTTGAGCTGGGTATAAGATAAATCGAAATCTGTGACAGAAACAGAAGAGTATTTGAAGGCATTAAACATATGTACAGAGTTAAAAGGATATCAAGCCAGCTATTGAAGATGCAGGGCAGAAGGACATCAGGTGCTTCATCAGCACCAAATACTGATCTTACTTGGAATATCTTACCTGGTAAAAATAACTATTTTATCTTACCTGAGGAAGATTGCCTTCTTGTAATTGCCACACACGAAAAAAGGAATCGTCGCTAACAGATAAGACCTGAAATATGCGAGACACATGAATTAACTAATAGAGTAATTGTTGTTTTCAAGCTGTTTCAAATCTTCAAAGATAGGCTTTCAAATTCAGTTTACCCTTAAGTTGACTCCCAATGATGTATATATCTAATGGGCCTGGTTGACATGATCAGTAGTTTGAGATGACACGTTACGAAAAGTTCAGTGAATAATATTTTAGTTGATGTAAAATACTACGAATGTAATACTTACTAAACCGGACTGAGCGGCAATATCAATACCATTGATGATTCGAGCATGTGCTGTCACTTCTGCTCCTATTTTACCCGATGCTGTGCTGTAAACACGTATATGTCCGGATCCATAGCCCCCGACAATAATTCCCTTCCATAATCGCACACTTGTACATGGAACTCTACAATATATATATTATTTAGATGTTAATTGCCTACCACCTCTATATGCAACACTTAAATATATAAATCTTCCACTTACACAAAGAACATTAAAAAGATAAATATACACTAAATATTATAAATTATTTACATGTTAATAACAATAATTCCCCTCCATAACCTTCCACTTATACATGCAACACTAAAATAATATACTTTGTTTAATCAAGTGATGGTTCGGAAATTGGTTTAAACATCAATAATTGGCCGATAAGTTGCTAATTGGGAGAAATAGATATTTTCCGATACACAACCATTTTGCCGATACTGGTGTTACTGATATCTGTTCAAAACGAACACAAACTAGCTCATTTCAGGAATTAAAGAGAGTGTTTAATATCTACTCAAAGCAAAACCAGATCATTTCAAATAGGCTTTCTCAGAAGGATACCTACATCTTTTCAAGACAAGACGTAGGTGTCCTTCTGAGAAAGCCTATTAGACAGACGACCCTACTGCCTGTCGTATACAAATAATAAAACCATCTTACCCTGACCCAGCTATTTTATGAGATTGTTGAAATTGTTGTCCTAGAAATTTCCACACAACGATATTTCCCTGGTCATCACTACTAACTAATATATTCTTCTCTGATGCCAGATCACAGATAGCTGATGAATACGCTCCTGAAACAAGATTGATGTACAGGTCAGATAAAAACATAGATGCAGGTTTATTTCAGGCCTGAATATATACTTTAACTATAAACAATAAGTAGAAATCTTGCGACATGTGTAAAATTACCAGAAATTGAAACGTGTCAATTTTAACGAATGTTTGACAAAAGATTCCATTGTGATGGCATATTTTCAGGTTGATAATAATATTTTGAAGGGGGGGGGATGTTTTTAAATTAAGAAATAAACAAGACAAAAAAGTCTACAAATATTTCGAATGGAATAGTGTAATGAGTAGTTTAGCTTTAGGCCATAGTACGTGCAGCATCTTGGAGCCACTGTTACTGAAAAAAAAACCGACAATTTTTAATGTGTCTTTATTTTACGTTCATCTGTATATAAGTCAAAAATAGTGTACAATTAATCTAACCTTTTAACGTGTCTAAATGATTGATGTTTGTAGATTTTGGTGGAATGTTAAAAATTAAAATATGTCCGTCTTCTGTCCCTGAAAGAATAAAATTAGTCAACTATCTATATGCTGATGTGCAGTATACAGACAAAATTATCTCCCTTATGACTAGTAATTTCTTCAATCTGTTTTCAGGATACTTATAGCAATCTTCTTTTTTCTCTTTTCCTCCATTTAACATTGCAATTTCTGTTGACTTGTTGGTGCTAGGCGTTGGAGAATATTCATGGTTTTGAGGTGGAAGGATCAAAGGGGAAAGCAGACATGAATTGGCTAAATCATGAACAAACATGATGTCAAAGTCTAAAGATTCATTACCTATACAGATTAAATTATCTCCCTTACCTACACAGATTAAATTATCTCCCATATCAGTTATACCTCGAGCAAAGCAACTTTTTTCTACGAAATAAAAACAAAAATAATATCAAGTACTTTAGGCCTGAATAAAACTTTACAATCTTTCAAACTATAGAATATCTAGAATGTACGACATAAAATACTGGCTGTATACTATCTATATATGACTGTATTAAATGTCCATTCAACATAAACCTAGTCATTTTTGAACTAGTATACACACCAATTTTATTTTTAGTAATTAACTTGCACATACATGTAGGGGTTTTGAGTAGTGAGAGGAAAGTGGAGGAAGCAGTGAAAATAAATGATGTGGAACAAGTGACCACTTAACTCCGTGACAGATCTTAAGACCTAAAGTGCATACTTAGAGAGAGAGAGAGAGAGAGAGAGAGAGAGAGAGAAATGGGGTTTAACGTCCACTCAACACAAACTAGGTCATTTCGGGACTAACATATGGTTTAATTTTATTTCAACAATTCGCTTGCGCGTAGGGGTCTTTAGCAATGGGAGGAAACCGGAGCGCCCGGAGGAAACCCACGAGGTGCATACTTAGACAACTAACTACCTGTTTGATATGATAAAGTGTATTATATTTGAGCGTTTCTAGGCGCTTTTGAAATGATCGACAATACTCATTTTTTTAAAAAAGATTACTTTTCTCTAATTATTATTTAGTGAATAGTGTGGCAGGTGTTAAGAGATTAAAGTTTATCAAATATTTTAAATATTTTTACCTGGATCTTGACTTAAAGCATGCCAATAAATCATCACAGATCCATCGCCATCAAACATCTATAATAACCATAAAATATATAAAATAATTTATCGCCATCAAACACGGAGATCATGTACAGTAGGGGTTTCAGGTCACGTGTCTTGAGTGTGAAATCGAACAGCAAATGGCTGAAATATAGCCAAGTTCAATCTACGATTCTGAAGTACTATTTTATGTAAATGTATTACTAGCAATTGTATTGTAATAGTTTAATGTTAATCTCGATATCTGCAAAGATTTAGGCTAAAAAATTATCGAAATGTAAGCGAAATTACCGTTTGTTTACATGAGGCGCCAGCGGGAAAATCCCGCTCTGACGTCACGCGACCTAGAATTTTCCATATTTTGATGAAATAAAAAAATTTGGGTAGCATTATATGTATATTTTCACAAAATATTCTTTAAAATTTTTTTTCTGTCATTTGAAACTTTGACCTGAACCTCCTATGTACAGACCCTCTTGGATAGACAGAGATACGCAATTCATGTTGACGAAAGCCTGTCTACTGTTCGGCTCTGAGTGAGCTAATGAAGACAAGCATAAGCTATACAGTGTGCTATGAGGGAAATTTTGCCTTGGCAGTAGCACTATGGCCTATTACTATTGTATCAAATTACAAACTGCCAAGAGATAATTTATGTGCATGCAAATTTTTACACATGAATAAAATATCGACGCTGGATAATCTCCTGGGGTGGACTAATTTGGATTTAAACAAGAGGCACATAAAAGAATTATTGTGAAGATTACAGTGGGAGCAAGATTTGTGAATACTGAAGGAAATTGAATATTACTTTATTCCTTTGATTCAACTTTCATAATATTGTAAGTTAGAGAAGTAAATGGAGCTTAACGTCCATTTGACAAGAACTAAGTCATATCGAGAATAACATATGGTTCCATTGTTATTTAAATAATTCGCTTGCACATGTTGGGATCTTTTGCTGATCAAGAGACTTGAAATATATGTACGGTACCTGTATTCCTCTCTGTGACGTTAAAACTAATACCGTTCTCTGAGGTAAAACAATCCATTTGGCCTGAAATTAAACAACAAAAATTATTTGTATAATATATTTTGTCCTCTGTTACACAAGTTTATTTTCATGGTATGGCAATCGTGATGTGTAAGATTTTTGATGTCACTTTTGGAATATATGTCTGACATTATAACATTATTCTTTTGTTGAGAAATGCAATGGATGGAGTTTAATATTCTACTGTTCTGCACCAACTGGGCTAATGAAGACAAACATAAACAATGTAGTGTGCTATGACTGTGGGAACACACATCAGCGCCATGCCCCATACTCTTATTGCTTCGAATTCCAACCATCGGGTTCTTATAACTTATACGTGCACGACTATGCACACCAATGTCCAGGCCTATATAAGATGCTGTTTGGTGCCAGGCCCTACCCTAAATCTCAATCAGACACTACTGACAGGGTAAACCACACCTGAAAAATCTGAGGATACTGTTTGACTAAAAAACTGGGAGTGGGAGCGAAACCGTCCAGACCCTTGACATTGTTAACAGATAAGTCGCACCTTCACAAACACTGAGCCCCCAGATTTTTTGTACGAGTGATTATTTTGGTGTGGATTAAATGACAGAAAAAATTAATTACAAACCGACCTGAAATACAAATGGGTTTCCCTGTTGTGTAGCAGAAGGTTCTTTATAAACCACCTGCTTGCCGGTCACATTAGCTCCGTCAGTTGAGGCAGTCACAATATTTACAACAGATTTATGGACAACTGCGTAGTTTAACAACCCTTTTTGTTGGTTCGTGAAGACGGAGAGGTTATTATACAAATGAGATGTACTGCCTTTCAAAGTAATCGGCTTTTCTTTGCGATACATGATGAATTGAAGATAAAAATAAAAATTAGTTCTTCTGCTGTAGTTTCTTGTTGCCGTGAACGCTTTATTCGCGCATGCTCATCACCTACTTCCGCTGTCAAAATTTATTACATTTTCTTGTAGAAATATTATCATAATTTTTATATCTCAATTTCGTATTATATTTGTAAAGCACCGTCCAATGTGCTGTACACACATTGAAGAAATGTATTATTGATACATCGAAAGCACAATTAACGAAAGTGATAGACATTGTCAATAAATAAAATCGAATCAAGGGAGACAATTTTGGAGTTTTCAGTGAATGGAGGGGCGAATGTGAATCATGGCCGATATAACGAAATGCGATCTGACAAAAGTGAAGACAGATCTAATTCTATCTCACAGAAAGTGTTCGGAGAGGCGACTTTTGAATTCAGCAAAATGGTAGTTCTTTCTGATATATTTCACAAAATTAGATAAACCAAACTAAAATGTGCTGTCTGTTTTTGTCACAATTTTTTATATGAAGTAGAGAAATCCCGCCTGTGAATGTTTTTAAATGAGAGTTACTTCCCTTCGGTTTTATTTGTAATAAAGAATAATAATAACTTAATTAAATAGGCCAGATAGAATTAAACCAATTCAACTTTACTCTTTAGTCATGACAATTTTATGTAAACATGATCATCTCAGGCCATAAATGAATAGCTCTGAAGCCGATGATGATTGACAAGTTTGATTTCGTACGTCACAATTTAGCTTTGATCTACACCACTAAACACCAATTTGCGTCATTCAATTGCATTTAGAATTTATGAGTTTTCCTCGATACTGTTTGAGATATCAACCTTAAAATGCGAAACAATTCCTCAATTTATTTCCCCCCGAACCGTCATGTCATGTTAAAGACTAGAACTAGAAGTATAAGGCAGTAAAATCACAGACATCGTCTAGCATAAATAACAGCTTTTTCATGCGTAACCCCTCTGATGTGTGTCATTTTCTCTGTCACAAATATGTCTTTTTTAGTGATATTTATTAAAGTTCCAATTTCATATTTTCTAAGAAAGTCAAAACATAATTATTTCTATGTCAACTCACTATTATACGATCATGGGCAAAGGGCATTAAAATGGCTGACACAGGCTGATTGAGGAAATAGTAACTCAATTACCTCCCTTGTTTTCCCATTCCTCTCCATGGACGGCCATCTTCAAACGGTTGAATTTGAAGTTGAAAATGATATTTTTGCCAATTTCTCAACTGGCAATAGTGAATTATAGGATTATTCTTTAACAAGGTAGGAATGTTTATAGGTACAATCTATTTTAGGGCTTTATTTTAATACATTTTAAAAATATAACTTAAAAATGTGCTATTGGAACTTTAAGATGGATAAATAAACCAACATTGTTTTCATCCTCAGGTGTTATGGGACCAACGTTTCGAAGAGGTACTCTCTTCTTCTTGCTCTTGATCCATTGTTTTCATATTCCTGTTGGACACAGATTCTACACAAGTTTTGATTTTATTAGACATGTCCACTACAAAGTTCAAAATGTCAGACTGTTTCATTAGTGTAAGGCATTTTGTGATACAAGTAGAGGCCTGCCATTAAAACCAAACCTCAGAACATTATTTTAAAAATGTTTGTCTCTTGTCTATTACAGGGCAGCGGAAATGTCACAAGCTGTTACCAAGGAAATAAATTTAAATGAATTGATCCAACCACAGTATCGTAAAGTAACTATTAATTTTTATATTATTGGCATGATTCCCCAGGTGTAGTGACAAGGAGTAAGGTCGCCTGTCTAACCTTGTGGGTTTTCTCCGAGTACTCCAGCTTTGTCCTACCACTAAAGATCCCTATATACAAGCGAAATATTGTAATGAAATTGAACCATATGTTAGTCCTAAAATGACCTAGTTTATGTTGAGCAGACGTTAAACTCCATTTCTCTCTCTCTCCCTTGATTTAATTCTTTATGTGACATAACCAGCGCATATCATAGTAAATCTGAAATATTTGTGGGTGTCTGATTGTTTAGATATACAAAAGTACCGAACCAGTATAAATCAATTAACACTCGATATTGTTTCTTTTTCTTATCTTCAGGATTTCTGTGACGAATTTGATAAATATACAGTAGCAACAACCTATTTTGATCTGAAAGAATATGGCCGAGCTGCTCGAGAAGTCGAGAAATGTAAAAGTAGTCAGGGTTACTTCCTGTACATGTATTCAAGGTATCTAGCAGATGAGAAGAAAAGACTGGATAATTCTTCCGATTCTATCGGACCAGTTGAACAAGAAGATAAAAGTTTGAAAACATTACACATAGAATTACAGAAAAAGCATTTAGCTAAAGAGTTGGATGGATTTGGTTTGTATCTGTAAGTTTAACAGCTTCATTTGCGTTTTTTTGAAGAATATCAAATGTTCCTCATATTAATCCATAAACTTAACTAAAAATTGTTTATTGATTCTATTTTACATTTTGCTACAGGTTTATTTATACTTTTAAAGGGGCTATCCCGATTTGAAAAGAGTCTCAAAAATATAGAGAAATGGTGTAATTACTCTGTCTCAAAATTTCAGCTCAAAATATTCAGTTGTTTGGACGTGAACGTAAAAAATGCTGATCCGAACACATAACCCTTTTAAGATTTTGGGTCAATGTTTTCGTAGGGTGACCTGATAAGTGATTCCAGTTCCTTTAGAAATCTATACAGTGAATGACCCGTGTGCTATATACTTGATAACGAAAAGTAAATTTCACCGACATATTATTTTTATAAAGTAAATGTCTATGGTTTTATTCAGACACCGCATAATACAGCTTGGGAGACCGGTCTCCATTTCCAGATTAAGACTGAGGGGTTTAAGTTGTTTGAAAACGCACCACATATATTGAGTTTGTTGCTCGGCCCTAAGGTATAGGGTTTTGACGCAAAATTAAGTAGTCTTATTCTCAAAATATTGTCTGGATTGACCCTTTGTGTTATAATGTTTTGTTGCCAGGTTTGGGGTGGTGTTAAGAAAATTAGAATTAAATAAAACAGCTGTGGAAGTGTTGGTTGAATCTGTGAATCTGGAACCGTTACACTGGGGATCGTGGCAAGAATTAGCGCTATTAATAACAGACAGACAAATGGTTTGTATAACTTATATATAATTTCTGTTGGGGTGCATCTTTAATAGAAGGCTTGATCTCGCTTTAACCCCGTGCACCTTATCAAAGCCTTCACGTAATACCCTGCATATTTCAGCACTAATTTCGATTGGGTACTGACCCAGCTTGAGAGCCTATCAGATTCTGTGATCATCGCAAATACCAAGTCTCGCGCGTTCCAGCTAAAATGTCTACGTGTGATAATCGAGTTGCAAAGTTCAAGGTTTGTTAAATGTCACGCTTTCTGTGAAAGTCGTTATATTTTATTTGAGTATGTTTGTGTTTACATGTACTGTCTGTGGTAAAGAGAGATAGTGTAATTCAAAAATTGTGTCAAAAATAATGAAATGTCCATTTATAAAGTGCTAAATTCTCAAAAAATGTTTATTATCAATAAAACTAGTGCCTAGTAATAATATATAGTTTTCAAATTGAATTTCAAGTTTGAAGTCGAATAATAAAAATGACGACATATTAAACAGCATTTTGTGTATTTAAAAATTGTTAACGTGAATTTATCTATTTTAGTTGAATAGTCTTGAATTACCAGATCATTGGGTAAAACAACTGTTCCTGGCTAATGTTTATTTAGAATTACAACTGAATGAAGAACCATTAAAGATCTACCAGTCTTTCCTAGATAATGGTTTTATGAAGAGTAAATATATAATATCACAAATAGCTATATCATATCATAACATGAGAGGTAACACATGTTTATATTTACCTAGTTTATATCATGGCATTTTATCATGGCTCTAGCTCCATTCAGGATCTTAAGGCTTTTCTCTCTCCTCACTTTGAACATTCTCTTATCAAGAGAAACCTTGTGAAAATATTGCTTAATTCACTTGATTTGATATTTTCCGCAGGTTATTGTCCCCCGCCTTTCGAAGAAAGTTGGGGGACTATTAAAATGGGTTCGTCCGTCTGTCTGTCTGTCTGTCTGTCCTTCTGTCTGTCCGTCTGTCTGTCCGTCCGTCACACTTTTTGGGACACAATAACTCTCTTCCTAATTGAGCTAGAATGTTCAAACTTGGTGTATGTGTTTATTAGGTCAATGCCTTGATGGAGTTCGAAGATGAGCATTTTCCGCTTAGGGTAAGCAGAGATAAGCAATTTGATTGGTTGATGCTTTGGGACACGATAACTTTAGTTCTAATTAAGTGAGATTGATGAAACTTGGTGTATAGTTTCATTATAGTAATACCTTGACTAAGATCGATAATGAGCATTTTCTGCTCAGGGTAAGCAGAGCTATACGCAATTTGATTGGTCGAGAATTTGGAACACAATAACACTCCTTCTAATTGAGTTAAAATGTTCAAACTTGGTGTATATGCTTATTAGGTCAATGGCTTGATGGAGTTCGAAGATGAGCATTTTCCGCTTAGGGTAAGCAGAGATAAGCAATTTGATTGGTTGATGCTTTGGGACACGATAACTTTAGTTCTAATTAAGTGAGAGTGATGAAACTTGGTGTATAGTTTCATTATAGTAATACCTTGACTAAGATCGATAATGAGCATTTTCTGCTCAGGGTAAGCAGAGCGATACGCAATTTGATTGGTCGAGACTTTGGAACACAATAACTCTCCTTCTAATTTAGTTAAAATGTTCAAACTTGGTGTATATGCTTATTAGGTCAATGCCTTGATGGAGTTCGAAGATGAGCATTTCCGCTTAGGGTAAGCAGAGATAAGCAATTTGATTGGTTGATGCTTTGGGACACGATGACTTTAGTTCTAATTAAGTGAGAGTGATGAAACTTGGTGTACAGTAATACCTTGACTAAGTTCGATAATTAGCATTTTCTGCTCAGGGTAAGCAGAGCAATACGCAATTTGATTGGTCGAGACTTTGGAACACAATAACTCTCCTTCTAATTGAGTTAAAATGTTCAAACTTAGTGTATATACTTATTAGGTCAATGCCTTGATGGAGTTTGAAGATGAGCATTTTCCGCTTAGGGTAGGCAGAGATAAGCAATTTGATTGGTTGATGCTTTGAGACACGATAACTTTAGTTCTAATTAAGTGAGAGTGATGAAACTTGGTGTATAGTTTCATTACAGTAATACCTTGACTATGATCGATAATGAGCATTTTCTGCTCAGGGTAAGCAGAGCAATAAGCAATTTGATTTGCCGAGACTTTGGAACACAATAACTCTCCTTTGAATTGAGTTAAAATGTTCAAAATTGGTGTGTATGCTTATTAGGTCAATGCCTTGATGGAGTTCGAAGATGAGCATTTTCTTCTTACGGTAGGCAGAGATAAGCAATTTTTGGATGACACTTCGTGTTCAGTTTGATTGGTCGATACGTTTGAAAAAAATAAATGTGCGATTAATTAATATGTGTCATCTATTTATTTTGGGATTTCGGCGGGGGACATCAGCCTCACTGTTGGCTTGTTTTATAGGTTTTTGTTTTTCGTGTAGTGCGGTCCTCCTGCACTTACTATTAGAACTTTTACCAGTGTATTGATAGGAAAATTTATTTACAATTATTGTCCTATTGAAAGGGAGAAGTCTATTGATATTCCAGTGATGATATCTTATTTGAACGATGTAGTAGCTATTGTATAGATGAACTGTTTTGTTGCCTGACGGTTGTGTATGTTATTATAATGTATATTTTAATCTACAGAAATAGAACAAGCTGTTAAAGCGTTTAAACAATTACATAAACTTGATCCATGTAGATTAGAGAATATGGATATTTACTCAAACTTATTATATGTTAAGGTAGGTATTATATAAAATTGAACTATATGTTAGTCCCATTAAACTGCATTTCTCTCTCTCTCTCTCTTTAAAGCCCCAATAACACTCTTGTTGTAACTGAATAATATGCCCCAATCTACATTCTGGTCAACAAATTGTATTATTTTACAATATTCCAATTAATTGATGATATAAATTTCATTTTAAAACACCTAATTTAAAAAATTGGAAAAATTCAACTTATTGATTTGAAAAGTCTAACGTAAACCTTTTCAAATGTGACTTGGATTTTAAAATATTTTCGAACCCTCTGGAAAAGTAAAATAGGATGTAATGGATAATTTACACAACAGGTAAGACACTAAAACATCTAGTACTTAGAATAAGGCTATTATTTATTTTCTGGAGCTACCAAGCCAGCAAGAGTGTTATTGTCCCTTTAATAAGAAACATTTTCTTCTCACATTAAGCAATATGATTATTGCTTATAAAAGATAAATATGCAAGTAATAAATGTATATGTCATCTAATTACTTTTTCAATTTGGTTGGAGACATCATGTCCAGCTTCACTGTTTGCTTGTTTTTTTTCAGGAAATGGGAGGTGATTTGGCTGATTTAGCTCATCATAGTTGTGAGATCGATAAATACAGAGTTGAGACGTGTTGTGTCATAGGTAATTCTTCTTGGACAAAAAGTGTTGTTGAATGATCATAACAGTCCTCTAAATTTCGTACAGCGACTGATTGGAATTCTAGTCAAAAATTTGGGATTCCCTGTTGTATATGACAAGGAATAGGGTTGGCTGTCCAATCTCATGGGTTTCCTCCACCTCCAGTTTCCTCCCAATGCTACAGATCCAGATGTGCAACTGAATTATTGAAGTAAAATTGAACCATGTGTTAGTCTTGAAATGACCCCATTTCTCCCTCTCTCTCTCCCGCTAGATTTCATAGAGCGACTCACTACAAATGAATATTCCAGGGCACTAGAATGTCTTCAAAGTGGCAAAACATTCTACACGTTAAAAACTCAAAATTTTATTCTAGGAAATCAGACTGGTCAATATCTAAGATGTTCAATACGTGAATTAGGTTGTTATTTACTTATCGTGAAATTTTCTACATAGAAAACTGACTTAGATAATAAAGGAGAAAAAGACTGGTTTTCAAACATGTTTTTTGATGGCAATATTCAATTTGTAGGCAAGGTTTATTGCTAAAACATAAAAGGACAACCTGAATAACTTTCTAAATCTAACATTTTCTCTGCCTGATGTAAATTCCTTACTTCACAATTTGCAAAATCTAGGATCACATAATTCCCAGATGTTTAATGAGAGCTAATAAAGGTTTAATTATATTTCTTGTATTGTAGGGAATTATTATTCATTACGAGGTCAACACGAGAAGGCTGTTTTATATTTTCAAAGAGCTTTAAAATTAAATCCACATTATTTATCGTCGTGGACGTTAATGGGACATGAGTATATGGAGATGAAGAACACATCAGCAGCTATACAGGCGTACAGACAGGCAATAGGTAATATGTATAAGCGTATAAGTAAATATATAGGTGTTATATATATATACAGGCAATATATGGACAGGTTGTATAGACAGACAATAGATAAGGTTATTTGACTTTTACTAGTTACACTAGGGGTGACATTGATTCTACTCCATAATCAAACCCACTATATAGTAGAATGAACGTGCATACACCACTGGGGGAGGGGGGTGGGATGGCCTAGTGGTCTTGAGTATCACACTTCGAATTCTACCTGGCCGGTCACCTCTGACTTGCGAGTTTGGTTTTCATTCACTGGGGGCGACTTCTCAACCTTGTGTGTTTCCTCCCACATGAAGAACCCCTGTGTGTGCACTAAAATAATTAAAACAAAAAAACCCCAACATGTATGCGATATCACTTTGGGTGGAATCATACGTTTAAACACGAAGAACAACATATACACCGCAGCCTTATAGCAAACTCCCCTGACTGACTGACTTCATTATAACACTTGCTAATTAAGATACATTTATACGCATGGGGGGTTGGATGGCCAAATGGTTAGCATGTGGGTTCTGTATCATAAAGCCTGTCATTCAGTCAACTGGCGTGGTTTCGAATCCCTGGTTGTACGTGACAAGGAGTAGGGTCGCCTGTCCAACCTCGTGGGTTTTCTCCAGGTCTTCCGGTTTCCTCCCACTGCTAAAGACCCCTACACGCAAGCGAATTATTGAAATAAAATGAAACCATATGTTAGTCTGAAAATGACCTAGTAAGTGTCGAGTGGAAGTTAAACCACATCTCTCTCTCTCTCTCTCTCCCTCTCTCAAATAGAATTCTATATATGAATGTATTGTTGATGTGTGTGTATATTTTGTGTATTTCTAGAAGTAAACAAGAGAGATTATAGAGCATGGTATGGACTCGGACAGACCTACGAGATTTTAAAAATGCCAACTTATTCTTTATATTACTACATGAGAGCTCAACAGCTACGGTAAGAGCTCAATAATTACTATATGATAGCTCGACAAGTACAGTAAGATTCTTTATTTTACTATATGAGAGCTCGACAATTACAATATGAGAGCTTAATTACTACTTGATTAGAGCTAAACAATTACTTAATGAGAGCTCAACAATTACTGTATGACAGCTCAACAATTACTGTATGACAGCTCAACATTTACTTAATGAGAGCTCGACAATTACTATAAGAGAGCTCGACAATTACTATATGAGAGCTCAACAATCACTATATGAGAGCTCAACAATTACTATAAGAGAGCTCGACAATTACTATATGAGAGCTCAACAATCACTATATGAGAGCTCAACAATTACTATAAGAGAGCTCGACAATTACTATATGAGAGCTCAACAATCACTATATGAGAGCTCAACAATTACTATAAGAGAGCTCGACAATTACTATATGAGAGCTCAACAATCACTATATGAGAGCTCAACAATTACTATAAGAGAGCTCGACAATTACTATATGAGAGCTCAACAATCACTATATGAGAGCTCAACAATTACTATAAGAGAGCTCGACAATTACTATATGAGAGCTCAACAATCACTATATGAGAGCTCAACAATTACTATAAGAGAGCTCGACAATTACTATATGAGAGCTCGACAATTACTATATGAGAGCTCGACTCTATGACAGACAGTGTCATACAACACAAACACTCTAAACATTCATCCATCCTCCAAGAAAAATGTCTATTTGTTTGAATAATATGAAAACCGAGATCCACCTGTTTGGATGTAAAACAACCATCTTCGTGTATGCCCATTTTTGTAGGTAAGCCGTTAAAAAAATTCCATTTGAAGATGTGTTATTGTTTCAGACCAAATGATTCGAGGATGGTCGTAGCTTTAGGTGAATGTTACGAGAAGTTAGAAAGATTAGTCGAAGCCAAGAAATGTTTCTGGAAAGCTCACAGCGTCGGTGATGTGGAAGGAATGGCGTTACTGAAACTAGCCAAGTAAGTTCTATTGTAGTATTATCTATATTATATATCATTTCAATGGCAAGGGAAACCCTTCTAAATCTGCCTAATAAAGATCTTTTGTTTTGCTTCAAATGTTATATAAATCATTAGGCATTTATTTTCATGTTGGGCCCATAATTGATACTGTAGAACTTGATTAACTTGAGTTTTCTTCAAGATAAATGGAAGAGTGTATCTGGTAGGTCAGCAATCTAATTGAAATACCGATCCTTTAGGTGAATGTTACGGGAAGTTAGAAAGATTTGTCAATTGCTTGGTCTGATTGATCAATCAGTATTTGATGTCATAGGATCAAAAGCCATTCATACGACCTGTGACACGATGATTGTTTTGTTCCGCGAGATGAGATAGTAATCAATGGTTGTATTTATAGATTATATGACAGATTACAAGATGAAGATCAAGCAGCGTCAGCGTATATTGAATATATTAGCAAGATGGAAACACAGGGGGTGAGTTTGTTTTAATTTATATAATATACTCCTGTTAATTATATGAGTAAACAGAATCAAAATATCAACTTTAGATCATCTCATAGTATGGCAGGGATTCAATTCACTGGGTTTCAAAGAGGTCTATCAAAAAATATTACCCAACATTTTTACTTGGGGAAATTGAACGATTTTTGAACTGATATTCCCTATTAGAGATTTAACTTTCATGATGAAGTAGTTTGCCAGGTGTTTAAAAATCTCTCAAATTTAAATCTGACACTTTAAGTATTATAAGTGAAAGGACAGAAAATAATAATCGGTTGATTTCCTAAAAAATGTATATACACCCTGCATAATTTTTAAGGGAATTGCCTTGAAATGGATGTATCCATCCTGTAATTTTAATGGTAATTGCCCTGAAATGTATATATATCCCTGCTTTATTACTTGAAAGGGAACTGCCTTGAACTTTGTATATCCCCCCCCACTTAATTTTAAAGGGAATTGTCCTAAACTAAATATTCACACTTTATTCATTTTACCAATTATCTCATCATTTATTTTCATTTTGTTTCAGTTTGCGAAGTTTGAAGAACAAGGTCAAGCGTATAAATATTTAGCCAATTATTATAAATCTCGTAAACAGTGGGACGAAGCTTATGCAGCCGCACAGAAATGCGTGGAGTTTCTAGAGGTGAGATACTATTAATAACTTTAATTTCGCTCGCAAAAACATCTTTTAAATTTAATTGTGGCTGGAATTTTGTGGAAATAAAATAAAATGTTTAACATTCTAATGGAAATTTCTGGGATTCTGATTTGTTGAAAATTATTGTCGAACCAGTAAACATTCCTCTAAATTTCATAGCAAGATTCACTGGGAATGAATATTTCACTTTTCATGTACTGAAAATCTTCACGTAATTTTGATTGTAAGTCATCCACATTATCGTTTGCATACCTAGGTCAATCAAGCTCCAAACACGTAACGTTTTCACTGGCTGAACACTCATTATGGGTTGATGTCACAAGTACACATGAATCGATGACATATTCGTTTTCGAGGGATCACGGTGGCTAAGTGTGTAAGGCGCTGGCTCGCTAGGCTGGAGATCGGGGGTTTGATCCCTGCATTGGCCGAGAAAGTTCATCCAAATTTTCCAGCATGGTTTCCTCTTGTCAGTGATGCAGAACGGAGGGACTGACAAGGACAGCTGTCTAGTCGTTTGGATGGGATGGAAACCGAGTTCCGTGTACACATTGGCATGCACGTAAAAGATCCCTTGGCAGTTGGTATTCGATATAAGAGTAAGTTGTAGTGCTGCTGCCCGGGCAAAATTTCCCTCGTAGCACACTGTATGGCCATCTTCCATTAGCCCAGGTTAGGTGCAGAACTGTAGGACGTTAAACCCCATTTGTTTTCATTTCATTTTATTTATTTGTAGACAAGAGAAGAAGCTAAAGCGATATTAAAGACGATACAAACAGAACGTGGTATAACAGAATCTAATATACATGTTGATATGGATGCTAGTACAGGATCTATAACCATGGAGAGACATCCACTAGTACCAAGTGATACACCATTAGGACGAATAACACCCACAGCTTTACGATTTACTCCATGATATCTTTATAATAAACTTATTACATATTATCCTTTCTTCATTAGTGATTGGGAAATATAAAAATTGTGTTCTGTTAATGTGTTTCCCAATCGCTAAATGCCACTAGATAAAGGAACAGGGGAGGAGTAGAAAGTTGAACATGTTTAAATTTCGGTTGAAAGGGCCGTCCCGTAATTTACAGGATACTGTAAAAGATGAAATGAAATGAAATGGAGTTTAACGTCCTACTGTTCTGCTCCGCGAACTGGGCTTATGAAGACTGGCATACGCCATACAGTGTGCTATAAGGGAAATTTTGCCCGGACAGTGGCACTACAGCCTATTCTTTTATCATATTCCAACTGTGAAGGTATCTTAAAAGTGTATCCCAATGTGTACACAGTTTTTAGTCCCATCCGATTGACTAGACCGTTGTCCTTGTCAGGCCCTCTGTCCTACACCCCAAATGAAACACGTCAGAAAATCTGAATGGACTTTCTGGCCAATGCAGGGATCGAACACCCAACCTCCAGGCTAGCGAGCCAGCCACTTAGCCACTGTGACCCCCTACTCGAAAAGAATTGTGAAGTAAACGTTCAATTGTCACAAACTAGATCATTTCAGGACTAACATATGGTTTAATTTTGGGAATAAACTTGAGGACCTGGCGAAAACCCACGAGGTTGAAACCTAAGAGGTTGGGCAAGCAACCCTTCTTTTCAGATAGAAGCGCAGGATCGTAACAATACCTCTTGACACAACCACAACCCTTATAATCTAAAGCGCACATAATGTGGATCACACATGTTGGTCACATTTACCCAGGATCTCAAACCAAGTTTTTCTACAGTAGTATATTGCGTATATTTTGATTCTGGGTGGTGTTTGAGGGGGGGTAAGTTGGAGTGGTTTCCATTGTTTTAAATTGGGTGGATAGGGGATAATGTTGATTATCATTTTATAGCGTGTAACTTCTCTTAATAAACATGTATGTCCCTCTTTCAAATTTGGGGGGACTTTCGTGGGATGGGGGTGCTCTGAAGGCATATAGTTGTGATGGGGCCATGTGTGTGTGGGCAGGGGAGTCTGGAAGCAGACGACCTTGTGGGGGCTGGGTTGTGGGGCTCTGAAGCCAGACGGCCTTATGCCTAAAAGGGCTGTAACTGTAAATGTGATATTGACATAATTAATGGTCATCCTATATATTCGCCTTGCATGAGCCACCGGACTGTCGAAATTAGTGCCGAAAGAGGCAGGGTATAACTTGAAAGCTTGACAAGATGTACGTAATTAAAGTTCGATCAAGCCTTCTATAGAGAGATGTGGAGTTTAACGTCTACGCGACACATGCTAGGTCATTTCGGGACTAACATGGTTTAATTTTATTTCAATAATTTCCTTGCCCGTAGAGGTTCTTTATGGGTGGGAGGAAACCGGAGAAAACCCACGAGGAAGTGGGGTTAATGTTCAGTTGATACAAACCAGGTCATTTCAGGACTAACACATGGTTTAATTTTATTTCAATAATTCGCTTGTTGCTAGGGTGTCTTTAGCAGTAGGATGAAACCATAGGACCCGGATAAAACCCAATAGGTTGGACAGACGACCCTACTCCTTGTCACATAAAACCAGGGATTCGAAACCATGCCCAGTTGACTAAATTATTGGCTTTATGATTCGGCCATCCAACCTCCCCCCCCCCAAACTATGAGATAGGGAAAGTATCGGTCTGTGGAGTCACCAGGGCTACCAGACTAAATGGATAGAGCAAATATACGGACTCATACAAGTTTTATTGGTGTCTTCCCATAACACCGACTCACCAGAATTTGGAAAGTCGACCGCGGCACTCTTTGATGGGTTAAGAACGGATTAAAACTCAGAGAGTCGGCGTTATGGGAATAAACCGTTTTATTCGAAGTAATAGTTTAATAAAGATTATGTATAAAAAGATTATCCTAAAATATAATGAGGAATGTTAAAATTGAAAAAATTAATTAAATACGTTTAATAAATTGCATTCTATAAAAATAACAATTCAACATTTTCAACAAAAGTAATAGAAAAATTTAAAAAAGAAAAATGCATTCGGTTATTAAAATTACATTCGATAGAAATATACAACGTTGATTCCGAAATTATATACATAATTAGGTTTAGTCTCGTCTATATTACATAATGATATAATAATAACTAAACCAGTTGCCATAGCAATGGAATGTTTGACTAGGCCCCAAGTTCACAAAACCTTCCCAAACTTAAATTGAGAATTTACTCAACTTTCAATCACTGTTTATAAGAAATATCTTTGATCAAGAAACACAATGAAATGAAATGGGTTTAACGTCCTACTCTTCTGCACCTAACCTGGGCTAATAGAAGATAGGCATACGCCATACAGTGTGCTATGAGGGACATTTTGCCTCGGCAGCGGCGCTATGGACTATTCTTATATCAAATTCCAATTGCCAAGGGGTCTTTTACGTGTACGCCAATGTGTTCATAGGACCCAGAAACAAAAATTTACATTTCTTTTGCCCATTTTATACATTAAAACAACAAATGTTTGCAGGGACGGATCCAGGAATTTTTGCAGGAGGGGGTTTGCCAGGTTTCTGTTATGGTAATCTGCCATCATCATCTTTAAATTACATAGGCATACATACAAATTGAGCTTTTTAAACAGAGAAATCATTTTTATACTGATGTATGATCACTTTGTGATGTAATTTCATTGATGCAAGGCATTATTTTTTTATGTAGCTGAGCAGGGTGGGGTTTGGGGGCCCCCCTCCCTGGATGATGACACAATTTATGTTTTACAGTGGCTTGATTCATGTTGCCTGGGGACAGTTCCAGAGATCACTTGAAATCCTTCAATGGTGGCACCGTTCCTATTCCAAAGAATTTTGTAAAACCTGTGTCTGGTATTTTGCGACCGTAGATGCTGGTACGATATAATAGTTGTTCCAGTAAATATAGAAACTCTGGAGATGCGTAGTGAAAACTGATCAACAACTGACTACAACAGTCAACTCCCTGTAAATAATAATACATAGAGTTATTATTAGAGAGAGATAGAGAGAGAGAGGGAGGAGAGAGGGAGGGAGGAGAGAGAGAGAGAGAGAGGGAGGGAGAGAGGGGGTTTAAAGTGCCAATTAGACACAAACATAGAGATGGAGAGAGAGGGAGGAAGGGTTTAAAGTTCCAATCAACACACACTAGGTCATTTCGGGACTAACACATGATTGAATTTCACTTCAATAATTTGCTTGCGCATAGGGGTCTATAGCAGTGTGGGGGAGGAACTCAAGGACCCGGAAAAAAAACATGTGGTTGGACAGGCAACCCTATTCCTTGTCACGTACAACCAGGAAATCGCAAAAAACGCCAGTTGACTCAATGACAGGACGTATGATTGAGCGCACACGGGAATTATTAGTTTTGCTCTGGACATAATTCGACTTTAACACGCTGCAAAGGGTCTTCACGGAACTTCAGATTTCCGCTCTATCGATTTACCGTCCTGCATCACAGACAAAGGGATGGGCTGGCTACTCTGCAGAATCAGCTGGTAAGGGAGTCGCCATGATACGCATCAGCATCTCCTGGTAAGGACTCGGCACCGGAATCGAACCTGGTACTGCTTATTCACAGGGCCATAAAGAATCTCGGTTTTTTTTGGCCCCATCCAAATGACTAGACAGCTGTTTTTAAGTGATTGTTACTTACTGTCCTGGTTGGATGTCTGTCATAAGATTTAACAGTATATGGAAGGCCGCCATTCACATGGGCAAAACCACTGAATGCATGAAAACTTTCTCTTCCAAATCTATCTATAGAGTTATGTACAGTTACATTGACGGCTTGCAAGCAGTGGGCTACATCCACATCTTCATCACTTCCGTCATTTCTACATTTACCCTGTTAATATAGAGACATGTGTTACTAGCTGTATAACCATATCATGGATTACTAGCCATATTTACCCCGCCAGTATACAACCATATCATGGATTACTAGCCATATTTACCCCGCCAGTATACAGCCACATCATGGATTACTAGCTATATTTACCCCGCCAGTATACAGCCACAGCATGGATTACTAGCTATATTTACCCTGCCAGTATACAACCATAGCATGGATTACTAGCCATATTTACCCCGCCAGTATACAGCCACAGCATGGATTACTAGCCATATTTACCCTGCCAGTATACAGCCACAGCATGGATTACTAGCTATATTTACCCCGCCAGTATACAGCCACAGCATGGATTACTAGCTATATTTACCCCGCCAGTATACAGCCACAGCATGGATTACTAGCCATATTTACTCTGCCAGTATACAGCCACAGCATGGATTACTAGCTATATTTACCCTGCCAGTATACAACCATATCATGGATTACTAGCCATATTTACCCTGCCAGTATACAGCCACAGCATGGATTACTAGCTATATTTACCCAGCCAGTATACAACCATAGCATGGATTACTAGCTATATTTACCCAGCCAGTATACAACCATATCATGGATTACTAGCTATATTTACCCTGCCAGTATACAGCCACAGCATGGATTACTAACTATTTTTACCCTGCCAGTATACAACCACAGCATGGATTACTAGCTATTTTTACCCTGCCAGTATAGAGCCACAGCATGGATTACTAGCTATATTTACCCAGCCAGTATACAACCATAGCATGGATTACTAGATTTACCATTTTAGTATCGAAGCATAGCATGGATTACTAGTACACAACCATAGGGGGATTTTGGACTACAATGCACACGTACGTCAACTAAATTAGAAAATATTTCAAACAACCATGATAGCTGAAACATAGATGTCACGATTCTACACCAACCGCCATTGGCTGGACTGACAGGACTGAATTCAGGGTCATTCGGTTGCAATTTATCAATTTGCGACGTTCTGGACTGACAATCCCTAAGGTTTTTGGAAAAGGGACATAACTCTAGTACTAAAAGCTGCATCCATTATGACCACAACGCTTCACACGGGCCCCAAAAATTCGAATTAGCCACCCCCCCCCCCAAATATTTCGCCAAAAATAATGATTTCTTAGGTGTGTTCTTAGCCGGATCAGCCCCTCCAAAACATTCTGTAGCCCCCCCCCCCCAAAAAAAACATTCCATAGCCCCCACCCAAATTTTAAGAGTTGGCTAAGGGTCTGGCTTCACACCAAGTTAAAAATGGAGCTTATACCCAGTTCACAAGCCAATATAATAATTAACATGCCATGGAACACATCTTCACCAATTCAAGTTACAGACTACAAGAGAATCCACAAAAATAAGCTCATGTTTGATTAATGCAACCATGTCTACAATCTCACCTCAGGTGGAAGTGGACATAAAACCCCAGAAACGAACGACCGATTGATCAATGCAAGAAGAGCATCATATTATGTTTGAAACAATTTAAAATTAGATAACTTACAGCAGACCTGTAGCCATGTTGTACCATTTTTCTTAAAGCTCTTCGACTTAAAACATAGCCCGCTCCTCCACTCATGTAGCCATATTTACTGTATTTCTTAAATAAATGCCCCAAATATACGGGAGCATTGGGACTATAATGAGATAACAGAAACTTTAAATTCTCCATCACAATATAAGTATCGTCATCCGCTTTTAAAAACCAGTCGTAATCCATCAAAAAACGACTGTGGACAAATTTAAGAGCCTGGGAGGATTTAGCTGTTAAGTGACCTCGTCCATTGGGAACCTTTAAAGTGAGGATGTCACCTTGTAAACGAGTGGGTGACGATGGGTCGCCCATTACATATAATGTTCTATCACAGCGTCTAGCCCACGTATCGTTCACGGCTTTCACTTTGGTTTCTAGAGATCCGGTTACTGTGGTGATCAAACACAGGACTTTAATGTTGGTCATCAGCTGTTGGGCAGCTCTATCATCGATGATTACTGAAAAAAATGAAATGAAATGAAATGAAGTGAGAGACAGAGAGAGAGAGAGAGAGAAAGAGAGGGGCGGAGAGAGAGAGAAAGAGAGGGGCGGAGAGAGAGAGAGAGAGAGAGGGGGGCTATTGTAGACGTCTTCAATAAAAAAGAGTAATGAAATTTCATAGCAAGAGAGAGAGAGAGCGAGAGATGGGGTTTAACGCCTACTCAACACACACTGACACATATGGTTCAATTTCATTCTATTAATTCGCTTGCCTGTAAGGCCTCTTTAGCAGTGGGGTGGGGGTGGGGGGCACCAGAGTAAACTCACAAGGTTGGACAGGCGACCCTATCCACGGTAGCCTAATAATGACAGATCTTATGATGCACAGGCCCGGATCCAGGATTTTGTCGAGGGGGGATGGGGGGGCACACATTGGAGCAAAGGGTGATATGTTGCAGCCGTGGATTGTTGGGGGGAAACAATGCTAAAATCATGTTTATATCATCTATTAAAGAGCAGATATGTGAACTACAACAGTAACAAAGCAAACGAAAATGAAAATTAACTATGTCACTGGCGCTAACGGGGGGGTAGGGGGGGGCGCCACGCCCCTGCGCCCCTGGATCCGCGTTTGATGCAGCGTTCACTATTCAGTCCCCCAATCCCCTTTACACCAAACCGGGTAATCAAGATGGATATAGAGGTTTGGTTGCTATGCGGAGGATTTTGCCCTGGTAGCAGTGCTACTGGCTACTGTTATTTCGAGATCCAACTATCAAGGGTTGTTTTACCTTCAAGTTCATGCCGGCGTGTTCACGGGAAGTCCGTTTTACGTCCCTTCCGAACAAATAGACAATGACTCTTCCTTATGGTCATTACGCGAGATATATGACTAAAGGTTTAATCGAGATATCCCGACAACGGACAGCAGGACAAATTTAATTGTCTATTCTGTTCATAGCCAGTTTGTTCCGGTCACGAACGGTATATTCCGGTGACAATCTAAATTTTTTACCAGAAAGATGAAGAGGTTAAACCCCGTACGGAAGCCCACTAGCATCTGGTAAACCATTTTCAACAACTTACATGTTTTGTCGTCTGCAGCAGTCAGTCCATCTGCTTTTATCACATGAACATCCGAGGTATCTTTTGCTGAACCTAAAACACAATCTTTAGAGTTAGATCCGGTATTGTATCTAAAGAACTCCCGACGGTAAAATGCTCAGCTAGGGGCCGGTTGCTCAAAGCTCTGTTAACTTTTAACGATCAGTTAACATGGAGTAAACGGATCGTTAACTTTACGGAGAGAAAGGTTGTTGCTGGAAGCCCTATTAACTTTAACGGATAATGAAATTGACTTTCCAGCAACAGAAATTTAACGGACCGTTAACAAACAACACATGAAAGATAACGATCGGGTAGTTTAACGGATCATTTAAATAACTTAGTTTTGAGCAACTGGCCCCAGATTGTAATACCATGGGTCTTTCTGTCTGACGTGGAGAGCGGGCGGGGGTCGCGGTGGTCAAACCGGTCGCCACATCCTACGTATGACCCATGCATCTTTTCTTGCTACATATTCTCGTAGCCTTGTGATCGTCTAGGATTTATCTCGGATCGTCTTTGCTCCTCCTTCACGTCGTGTATTTCTTCTTGCTGTTTTCTTTAGACGTTTGTCTTCTTCAGTTATAACAATGCAACAGTTCGTTTTTACCTTTTATGTAGCTTCGGTATACATACAAGCATAGTACATAATACAATTACAGTCAATACTAACTAAACTCTTCTCAACCTAGACACCTCGCGGTGTCTAGGACTCTTAGATGGTATCCCTCTGGAATCTAATCGAAGTCTGATTTAATGACATAATATAGTTTCCTATATAGCCGCAAGGGTATCACGCAGACCCATCCGTGTTCATGACCATGAACCTGTGCAATCAACGAAATGATTGGTTAAATTAAGCCAAATGACGCAATAGGAATATCTCGAATAATCACATGTATTTTATTGAAAGATAGAACCAGTTTGTTATGGTTCTGTAGCTCTTTTTATACAACAATATGTCCATCATTGACTAAGTTGATGTACTTTAAGTACATATATGTGAATCTACTGACTTGCCAAAGATATTAATTAATGAAGTAATTTTCACGAGCAAAAATTCTTCTAAAAGTATTACAAGATTTGGATGCATTGATTCCTTGTCCACAGGAATTACCAAAGGAACTCTCCCAGATTGTGGGAAATGAATTGGGGGGGGGGGGAGACATCACCCCCCCCCCCATCACTGACAGAGGGATACCACCCGACCACTTCACCCTACATCACTGGCAAGGGGACACCACTCCTCCCTAACCCATTGACAAGCGGACATCATATCGTCTTACATCACTGATAAGGGAATACCACTCCGTCCGACATCACCAGGTGGTCAAGGTGAATAAGGCGTTGGTTCGCTAGCCTGGTGGTCGGGTGTTCGATTCCTGCATTGGCCGAGAAAGTTCATCTCGATTTTCCGGCGTGATTTCCCCTTGTCAGTGATGTAGAAGGAGGGCCTTACAAGGGCAGCTGCCTAGTCGTTTGGATGGGATGAAAAACCAAGGTCCCGTGTACACATTGGAGTGCATGTAAAAGATCCCTTGGCAGTTGGAATTCGATATAAGAGTAGGCCGTAGTGCCGCTGCCCAGGCAAAATTTCCCTCATAGCACACTGTATGGCATATGCCTGTCTTCAATTAGCCCAGGTTAGGTGCAAAAGAGTAGGACGTTAAACCCCATTTCATTTCATTTCATTTCCTACATCACCGACAAGGGGACATCACTCCATCCTACATCATTGACATGAGAAATCGAGCTGGAAAATCCTGAGGTATTTCCTCGATCGACACCAGGTAAGAACACCCGACCACCGGGGAAAGCGAGCCAGCGTCTTACCCACTTAGCCATCTTGATCCTTCGTATCAGATGGGATATCATTATATCGGTCATAAGACGTATAGGCTATACTTACTATATGTAATGGTCGGATCAGATCTAATATCATAATCTTTGTCATAAAACAACGTATAATTAACCTTATCATTAAAGTCTTCAAACTGAAAGTTACCAATTCCTGCAATCATAGATAATATGCACAGTCAGATAAAACTTGAAATTGTCAATTGTTAATGACACTATACAGTCAAATTACCATATATAGAGATGAACATAGATTGAATCATGTCCTAATTTGGTCAGCTAGAAATATAACGTCACTATTGGCCAATTACATCACAATTGGTACACAGGCACTTGAAGGGATTAAAATAAAACTTCTTACTACTGCTTGACTACATTAGTAAGTGCAGGGGGACTGCACCACACACAGTTCTACACAAAAACAAATATAAGGACAAGACATCATACTCAGAGACCACAAACATAAATAGTATTGTATTATACTATATAGTCAAGCAGTAGTAAGAAGTTTTATTTTAATCCCTCCAAGTGCCTGTGTATTGGTACATCCGCCATTTAGTTTCATAGTGGGGGTGATGGCCGAATGGTTAGCACGTGCGCGCTATATCATAAAGCATGTCATTGAGTCAACTGGCGTGGTTTCAAATCCCCGGCTGTCCAACCTTGTGTATTTTCTCCATTTCCTCCCACTGCTAAAGACCATATTTAGTCCCGACATGACCTAGTTTGTGTCGAGTGGATCTCTCTCTCTCTCTTTCTCTCTCTGAACCTGTTGTGATTTAGTTTCATATGATGATGAGGAGGTGTCGATAAAAACGGAAATGGAAGTACGAGTCGCTGTGAAACTTTGAGTCGTCATAATTTATAAATATATCACCTATTTCCGTAGCATTCACGGTGTCCTATCTAATAAAACTTGTTTACGAATTTGAAAACAGAATTGCAGGCAATATGGCGTCAAATGTTGTATAAACTATTATTAAGACATGTAATAGTTATTAGCACACTTTCCTCGGTGTATCGGTGAATATCAGGACAGTTTTGGTCGGGGGCTCAGAAATGTATCAGAAATGAACAGTACTTTTTTTTCGAAAGTGTACTGTTCATTTCTGATACACGGCTACTTTTATGCATGTATTGGAAATGAACAGGACAGTTTCATTAAAGGTTGCCAGTGGCAACGAGTAGAGCATTAAATGGCTAAGATATTATTGAGTGTATTAGAAAATGTTGATAATATCTTTGGGTGTCATTAATAATTTGAAAGAAATTTAGAATATACTAATTTTGTATTGTCTAATAAAAATTATGCAAGAGCTAAATCTGCCTATTGTAGGTCTTTCTTTAGGCCTGAAATGTTATCTAAATTATTAATTAGACTTTATAGAGAGATGACAAGCAGATGTTATATAGAGATACGAAATGTAGACGTTATAGAGATACGTTAAAGAGAAATGACAAACGGACGTTACAGAGAGATTACAAGCAGACGTTATAGAGGAATAACAAGCAGACGTTATTATAGAGAGATAACAGACAGACGTTATAGAGAGATAACAAGTAGACATTATAGAGAGATAACAAGCAGACGTGCAGACGTTATAGAGACATAACAAACAGATGGTATAGAGGGATAACAAGCAAATATTATAGCAGACGTTATAGAGAGCAGACGTTATAGGGAGATAACAAGCAAATATTATAGAGATATAACAAACAGACGTTATAGAAAGATAACAAGCAGACGTTATAAAGACATAAAAACAGACGTTATAGAGAGGACAGACGTTATAGAAATATGAGAAGCAGGTAGAGATACGTTATAGAGAGATGACATGGTCCAGGTCCAGTCTTGACATAGAGTAAGAAAACAATTTGTCCTGGTTATAAACAAATTTGTTGTATCTTGTAAGCCTCCACATTTCTAAAATACAACGTTTGAAAACTCCCCCCCCCCCCGCTCAGAAATTGCTAACAATCATTAAAGTATACACAGTTCCTTATATTAACCTAAAAAAGCTATTTTTTTTTGTTTGAATACTTATTTTAAAATGCTTATTTGACGCCTAGGTAACTACATAGCATGATGATTACCACAGTCTGTTAGAATGACCTTTCCGAAAATTTCCTCAAAATGTTCGCCATCCTACCGAAAGGTAATGCCCCCCCCCCCCCCCCGCTTAATGGTGTCTAGATACGGGCCTGGAAAACTCTAATTCTTAAATCATTTGGCTATCCAAATAGATAGACCTTACTTTATTTATGCAATGTAGAGAGTAAAAAGAATCTTACAAAGTGACAGAGTTTAAATCAATCAATCATTAATTAGTATGATTTAAAATAGTGATTAATGACAACAAATCATTGCATAAACTTACTGTTGTCATGGAAACATACTCAGCAACACCCTTGGTCACACAGTGGGAGTGGGAGGACCTGGAGAAAACCCACGACTGTAGACAGGCGATCCTACTCCTTGTCACAAAAAAACGGGGAATAGACACCGCGCCAGTTGACTCAAGAAATATTGAAGAGAGACAAAGGCCACAAAGTGTGCTATTTGTGAAATGTTACTCCTAATGTTAAAGGCTTCTGATAGTTTCTTACCCCCTGATCCACTGTGGCCCCCCTCGTATAGTACGGATATAGAATAGTTAAATACCTGTTATTATTATCATGAAACAGAATGCCACGCCCATCAGAATCAATCCGCTCGATATCCATGCTCGCTTTAAACGAACCATCACCCCTCTCTCTTTCTCTCTCTGATGGCCTGTTTTCACATTAGATGATATAAACTCAAGTCATTGTCTGTCATCTGAAACAAACCAATAACAAGATAGAGGAATGCTATTTTTCACCAATAAATACTCATTTTGTACATTTCAATGATTTCTAACCCTTTTTGTTTAGAGTCAAATTTAGAAACCTGAGACATTATCTCTGTAACGGATGCCTGTCCAAAACATGTGCATTGACTGCACCGCCTCGTAGTCATTGGCTCAACGGCTCGTGCAATGTTTACTTAACACCTAACTGCTTCGGGCAAAATGATGCATTTTACTCATTTTAATACCCATTTACACTAAATAGGAAATACTTTTTAACTACAAATACTTCAAACGTCTTTATTTATTTTTCTTTTACCTCAAAAAAATGTTTGAGAATTTAATTTGTCGGAGTAAAAAAGTTAATATGCCGTACTCATTAAGCCTCGTCGATGTCATGCTTATCAGTGATTGTAGCGGCCAAGCGAATATTCACTGCGGGATCAGTTTGACCTGAGACATGTCAGGCCAATAAGACCATACCCTGATACAGAACTGGTGATGTGTAAATGTCAGCTCAATGGTCAATATTTTCTTATCAAAATCTAGGATTTGTGGTGTTTGCTGCATTTGTGTTACTTATAGAACAATAAAATGTTGTTTTTGCTCTTTTTCAGGCCTCCTTTATGTTGTCAACTCTGTCATAACTACTTTTTGATTGATGTAAAGGTCCCGACATCTTGCAACAACACAAGAATTGCAATAAAGATTTGTATGATGCCTCTGAGCTTTGAGATGTTGAAAACATTGAACTATTTTCAAGTTTGTGAAAATTGTGTTTTCCGTGACCCTTTTGTTAGAGACAGGTGGTCATAGACCAATTATAGCATTTTTATCTTTCACCAAGGCATATTTTTAACCATAATTCATATTTATTACACATATTTTAGTTCATATGTTAGCCAGGGATAGTAAAATATATTTTAGTATAGATCTCTTATATAACAATCAACGCAACTGATTTTAAAAATTTTTGTTTGCATATAATTGTCCAAGGTTTCTAAAAATATATTTCTTGTCAGTATGGCAAGTTGAAAATTGTTGTGTTTGGTTTTTTTTTGAAGGATGCTACATGTAAATTTTATACATTTTTTTGCCATGAAATTATATTTTTGAAAAATTTTCCAGATTATGAGTGTTTTCTGTGTAATTTATTTGTAACTTGTCTTATTTTTTCACAAAACACAAATACTGCATTCAATAAGAAAGATTTTTAAATTCAAACACAACAGACCAAGTTGCCCAAGGGGGACCTGGGATGCACCATTGTACATAAAGCAGCGTGTGTACTTACCGGGCCATCAATTTCTCAGTTATTCTTTGATTTTGATTTCCTTTTACCCATGTTGCCAGAACACATTGGAAAGCATACAAAGGCCTTTTGGTGGAAACTATTACTGATATTTAGCCCATTCACTGGTTGGCTGTCAATATTATCAGGCTAACAAAATCGATACATGTCACCGGAAGTTCAATTTCTAATGAAATCTCGCGTAAAACCATAAAACCTTTAACGTTGTAGTCATGGGAGTCACGTGATCAGTGCGGACTCTAGTTTCTATATATAACTCTATGGTAAAACCCCATTTCATTTCATTTTGCTTTCAAAAACAGAGTAATCCCCCCTGTTACCAAAATGAGTCTATATTCTTATTCTACATTGCTCTAAAATGACAAATAAGATGGGCCTAAGTCATTCAGAAGTAATTTTTATTCTGATTGGCAAAGCCCGATATTCCAATTTGTGAAGCGGAATAACCCATTTTGTTTTCTCTTTTAGAAGGCAAAATAAAATTAGAACAATACAATGTACATCCAAAATGTTTGCCTATTCATAATTTGCGCAAACAATTACTCCAAATAGACATGTTTGTGGGGTACCGTATAGGTCATTTAGACATAATTTTAAAATCAACGTGAAAAGTCAACAATTTTGACGATAGCCGTTAAGACTCCATCAAGACATAGATTTCAAGTGCCAATTAAAGTTATAAGAATAATGAAATAAAGAAGATTGGGTTTGGTGTATGTTATAGTAAGTTAACTCAAGTTTCATTATCAACCTTTAGTTAAGAATTTTAACCTCTGGTCAAAATTGAAGGGAAAAATTGGTATACTTTGTACATTTTCCGTGTGCATTGAATTTCGAGACTGAATATTTAGAAATGTGTACATCCCATCGACCCAGAATTTTTTTGTACATTGATAAAAAAAAAAACAATCTGATATTAACTATGCCAATTTTAGATGTTGTGTATGCAATAGTTACTTTGCCAGAGGCTGTTGAAATCCTGGCCATAATATCAAATGGCTATATCTCAGCGAGCTTTAGACTTAAATAGGGCCCTGGTTCGCTAGCCTGGAGGTCGGGTATTCGATCCTTGCATTTCGAAAAACCGAGGTACCGTGTACACATTGGAGTGCGCATAAAAGATCCCTTGGCAGTTGGAATTTGATATAAGAGTAGGCCGTAGCGCCGCTGCCCGGGCAAAATTTCCCACATAGCACACTGTATGGCGTATGCCTGTCTTCCATTAGCCAAGGTTAGGTGCAAAAGAGTAGGACGTTAAACCCCATTTCATTTCATTTCATTTCATTTCGACTTAAATAGAGAGAGAGAGAAATGGGGTTTAACGTCCACTCGACAGACACTAGGTCATTTCGGGACTAACATATGGTTTAATTTTATTTCAATAATTCGCTTGCGCGTAGGGTCTTTAGCAGTGGGAGGAAAAACTGGAGTACCCGGAGGAAACCCACGAGGTTGAGAGGCGCCACTATTTCCATGCCACATACGCTCACACCAGGGGTCGAAACCACAGCCGCAAGCCAGAGGTGACCGGCCAGCTAGAGGTCGAAGCGCGGCACTCTAGACCACTAGGACCCCCCCCCCACCCTTAGACTTAAATAGGTATAATTTTGGATTTGTTAGCTCAATGCCATATTATACCATAGCATAACATATTTTTTTGTCCCCCGTCTTTCGAAGAAAGCAAGAGAGTATTAAAATGGGTTCGTCCGTCGGTTTGTCTGCCTGTCAATCTATCTGTCTGTCTGCCTCTCTGTCTGCCCACCTGCCTGCCCGCCTGCCTGCCTGCCCGCCCACCCGTCCATCAATCAGTCACACTTTTTTTTAGACACAGTAACTCTCTTTCCAATTAAGCTGGAATGTTCAAACTTGATGTACGTGTTTATTCTGTCAATGTTTCGTTTCCTTTCACGGGCCATTGCTTCAGACATATGACATGTCTGGAAGGCTGAATTATATATGGCCACATATCACCATATTCCTGAAGCAATGGCCCGAGAAATCCCTCAACGCAACACTGCGCGGAGTATGAATATCACTAATGATTTCTCCATTAAATTTTAATTCTCGTCTCTTAGACTGGCTCTAATTTTGTCCCTCAAAATCATGAATATTCCCCAAAACCTGACAGAATTATAAAATCTATTTTCAAACCCTTTTCCTCGATTGTACACCAAAAACTCAACCATCAACCAAAATCGACATGCAAAGGGGTGGGGGGCAAAACTACTTTACGTGGAAGCGAATTATTGAAATATGTGTTAGCCCCGAAATGTCCTATTTTGTGTCGAGTGGGCGTTAAACCCCATCTCACTCTCTTCCTCTCTGTCTCTCTCCCCTCTCTCTGTCTCTCTGTCCGTCCCTCTCTCTGTCCCCCTGTCTCTCTCTCTCCCTCTCTCTCATAATGTACAAACATTACAATACTTACTTAGTGATAGGTCTGTGCTTGATAATGACAAGAAGTGTTTTTATCACTAAAACGGACGTATATTCAACATCCTTCGAAGCTAGATATCATCGTGTTCGCTATAACATGTCATTAACTAGCCTGTATACGACCAAATTAAATTGCTGCGGGCCCACCTTAGTCTAGGTCAATGTCGCTAAGTCTCTAATATAAATGTATGGTGAGGTGAAGCTGTTATGAAGGAAGGTTACAGTCCTGTGATCCTGCGCTGACTGGGCTATTGACGATGGGCATACGCCATGTAGTGTGCTACGTGTGGAATTTTGCCCAGACAGCGGCATTATGGCCTTCTTGTACATGGGAATCCATTAGCCACGGGTCCTTTTACGCGCAAGTTGACAGTGTAGGCCGTAGTGCTGCTGCCCGGGCTATATTTCCCTCATAGCACACTGTATGGCTTATGCCTGTATGGTTTCTTCTCACTGCTAAAGACCTCTACATGCAAGCGAATTATTGAGATAAAGTTAAAACATATGTTAGTCCCGAAATGACCTAATTTGTGTCGAGTGCACGTTCAACCCCATTTGTCGCTATCTTTTATATTATAAAGATGAATGTATGCCATCTAACGACTTTCTGAATTTCTCCTGTCATACGTATACCCATTTATAAAACTGTCCTGAGAAAGTTAATTGTTAACAGGAAACATAATATCGTGCTTTAGTCCCAAAAAGACATACGTTTAGTTGAGTGAAAGTTAAGCCTCGCTCTCTCTCTCTTACTCTCTACCTCTTTCTCTCTTACCCAAGGAGATGACACCAGTGATACCAACATTTTTCCGTTTCTTGCCATACCCTTCATCCTGAAATATCCCCAGAATCGAACCAGTACCACCTGGTCAACGAGCTAGCGCGGTAGAGCAGGGAACAACGTCTATTTGTTCGGAATGGACCACAAACAAGAACCCTTGACAGTGAGAATTAAATAGCTACCGGGCAACATCTGTATGGTGTATGCGCCTTTTCATTAGTCAGGGATATTCCGGCGTGATTTATCCTTGTCAGTGATACAGAATAGAGGGCCTGACAAGGAGAGCTTCTAGTCGTGCGGATGGGACGAAAAACCATGTACACATGGCTCCATGTACACATTGTCGTGCACGCTAAAGACTCCTTGACAGTTGGAATTCGATATAAGAGTAGGCCGTAGTGCCGCTGTGTCCGGGCACAATTTCCCTCATAGCACACAGTATAGAGTATGGCGATCTTCATAGTTCGGAGCAGAACAGTAGGACGTTAAATTTCATTTCCTTTCGTTAGTCAGGATGATCCCGAACAGTAGGACGTTAAACCCCATTTTATTCATTCAAAACTTACCTGATCTATGCGACTGGGTACAGTGTGGTATGGCTTGAACTTGAAGCACGTGATGTCATGTCATTGATGGGTCTATAAATAATAGCTAAGCGTTCTGTAAGTAAACGTGGTTAAAGTATATATTGTATTATATCCTTAAATATTAATACAATCGTAAAGCTACGTACACTTCCTCGTTTGATGAAAGATATGCCGACACAAACTGATTACAACACTGGTTTAATAACATTCTAACACTTTAAAGTAGGCTATTATACTGCTCGTTCGTCATGAATAATGTCGTATATATATATATACATATACAGGACGTGTGATGGGTTATATACATATATATATATATATATATATACAGGACGTGACGGTTTTATATATCACCACTATATACATGGACATATAAAGGTCGTGATACGACATAAACAGAGATAGAGGAAGATCTACTTAATATTGTATAGTACATAGCCGATCATGACCCACGCTACTATTATTATACAGGATTCCACGAACATTCTTTTCTTAGTTTGTTTTTAATTCTGAATGGAAGGTGTACCACTGGATTTTTCTCACTTAAATTAGCCTTTGAATACCGCTAAAAGACTTACACTTAAAAAGTTAAGGCAGCTTAACTTTAAGGTAAAATTTGTTGCTTAACAGTGCCTTTGAATAACACTTACCCTTAACTTTCAGGAAGTTGCGTATATTTAAGTGAAATCTAGTAGTCATGTGGTTATCTTAGACTTAAGCTATCCTTTGAATACGGACCTCGATTTTACCTGCTCTCGCTTCGGATCCTTTTTGTTTCAACCATTCGTAATGTCAGGCAATCGAACCTCTGCCAATTCGCTCAGATATGTTTTTTTTTCCTCAATCTGGCCGTTTTGATTTGAATAAATACTCCTCACAAAACGATATCATAGCCACTTGTTTCCAATAGTTACATTATTTTCGTTCGTTGACGTTTGTCCTCTACTCCATGCGCTGACCAAATGTGACCTCATTTCATGTAGGCAGTATAACCGTGCTGGTTATAGCATTTCTATTTTAATCTAGAATATTGCAGATAATAGTTTAATTTTAAAAAGGAAAGTCATCAAATTGAATTCGGTATACATATGCATATAAACTCTAAAGATAATAATTATTCTATTCCTTCAGAACATTGTGTGTGTGCTATTGAAAAGTGATTATAGCCGAGGGTGAAATGTTACGTAATTCTAATGACATGTTAATTTATTATAATCCCTTATTGTTTATAAAACTGTCATAGATAGAAAATTTATTATAATCCCTTATTGTTTATAAAACTGTTATAGATAGAAAGTAACTGAAAATGGTGTATTCCCGCGAAGGCGCAGTTACAGAGCGTGACCAAAATTAATCCTTCCCGTATGGCGGGGGAAAGCGGCAAAAACCTAATGCTATGTAGAAATGTCTAATTCAAAACACACATGTAACATAATGCCATACCAAATACCTAAAACGTCTAATGCAAAAAACAAAATACAAGAAACCTCTAATACAAAATACCTCATACGTCTATTGCAAAAGACAAAATACAAGAAACCTCTAATACAAAATACATATAACCTCTTATGCACAATTGATTTTACAATCTGAAACATCTACCATAAGCATTAGATGACATATCTCGTTGTCATTACTTACATTTCTCCACTGAATTATCTTTATTTAGGTCAACGTCAAGGTCACCGAACACAACTTGGCGACCTATTCGGCTAGCGAGCTATTCGACCGATCCAGCTGGCAACCTGTTCGTTGGCAACCTATTCAGAATTAAGACAACAGTCGCCCAAACTCATCTATTTTTAACAACCAATAAAATCCAACGTTACGTCTATCAAATGAAAGTAGAATAATATATTATTTTTATCAATTCCTTTAGCTCAGAATAGAGATGTAATTTCGCATTATCGTACAAAATTCTAGACATCCAACTAAATATATTCCGAAAGGTAATTAAATAGGCTTTCTAAGTATTATCAGTAAAAATTGGCACATTCATATTAAAGGGGTGCACTCTCTTCCTAAACATGACCAATTTTTTAAAAATTTTAAAGGGAAAAACTGTTAATATCCCGTGTCAAAATTCGGACCATCGTACAAAATTCTGATGATCCAACTAAATATATTCTAAAAGGTAATTGAATAAGCTTTCCAAATATTATTAGTAAAAGTTGGCACAATCATATTAAAGGGGTGCGCTCTCAACCTGAACATAGCCAATTTTTCAATATTTTAAAGTGAAAGAACGGTAATATTTCGAGTCGAAATTTGGACCATCGTACAAAATTCTTAGCAACCAGCTATATATATTCTGAAAGGTAATTGAATAAGCTTTCCAAATATTATTAGTAAAAGTTGGCACAATCATATTAAAGGGGCACGCTCTCAACCTGAACATAGCCAATTTTTCAATATTCTATATGTAAAGATAGACCGGGCGATGTTCAGGTTGAGAGCGCGCCCCTTTAATATGATTGTGCCAACTTTGATAGACGTAACGTTGGATTTTATTGGTTGTTAAAAATAGATGAGTTTGGGCTACTGTTGTCTTAATTCTGAATAGGTTGCCAACGAACAGGTTGCCAGCTGGATCGGTCGAATAGCTCGCTAGCCGAATAGGTCGCCAAGTTGTGTTCGGTGACCTTAACATTGACCTAAATAAAGATAATTCAGTGGAAAAATGTATGTAATGACAACGAGATATGTCATCTAATGCTTATGGTAGATGTTTCAGATTGTAAAATCAATTGTGCATAAGAGGTTATATGTATTTTGTATTAGAGGTTTCTTGTATTTTGTCTTTTGCAATAGACGTATGAGGTATTTTGTATTAGAGGTTTCTTGTATTTTGTTTTTTGCATTAGACGTTTTAGGTATTTGGTATGGCATTATGTTACATGTGTGTTTTGAATTAGACATTTCTACATAGCATTAGGTTTTTGCCGCTTTCCCCCGCCATATTCCCGCGAAGGCGCAGATATCGACGTGTCGGCTTTCGTTTGAAGAGAGACATGTTGTTATTAGGACCCAATTAACGGTGTTAAAGATTTTATGAATTTATGTTAACTCTGAATTTTATTCACCAATTGCCAACTAACGATGAATATCATCAAATCACCCAAGTAGTATTCACCTATTCCTCACTCACACAATCAGTGTCATTTTTAAAGATATAAAATCCCCTTAATGTTTGTTATATTACAGTTGTTTTATTGGCGAAGTTAAATTAATTTTTGTTATAGAATTATCTTTTTTATTTATTTGACGAAATTAAATTAATTTTTGTTATATTATAGTATAGTTATGTTTTTTATTGCTTATCTGATGCTAAAATGTTGGTTAATTAGTTACAGTGGGGATTATGAAAGTGTAAATTCTTATCATAAAAATCTATAACACCATTGTTACGTTTTTAATCCATTTTAATCCTTAGGGCTGGATTCCCGTTAAGGCGTCGAAAACGACCTTTTTTAATCCGTTACGGTCAATAACTGCGCCTTCGCGGGAATAAACCCTGAAAACATGGCCTGTCGGTAACCTGCCAAAACTTAGACAGCCATATCTTAGACAGCTTAAAACAACAACATTTACGGTTAAGTGCACAACTAATCCTCAACCTGTTACCTATATTTGATAATGGAATAGTCCAAGAAAATCTAGAAAAAATCCCAAAACTTAGCAAATTGTAACATTGGTATGTTAAAGCAGATTGATTAACAAGTACAAAACAAATATAGTACCATTTCTTTCATTTCTTTACTGATCAAGTTTTTACTTATATAAATAATAATAATTTCAATACTCTTATGTTCACAAATCTTCAATGCAAATGTTAACAAAGTGTCTATCCGAGATGGATCAATTGGCCGACATGCGTCCAGATACTGAATCTTGGTTTTGTCACCTCGTAGAGGGTGTGCATCTGTGTGGTCTCTTCTCTTGCTCTCTTCCGTAGGTTGCTGAGGAACTTGATCTTGGTTGCTTCTTCAAGAGGGTGAATGTGGTCGCTGACATTCTGACAAAAGTCACCCACAGTGGTGCACTTTCTGGAACATGCAGTAACTACACATCGCCAGTGTATGCAGGTCTGTCTCACTTTGTTTCTGTTGTATAGAAAACCGTCGAGGAAAACTTGCGGAGTTCCCTTCTGTGATGTGACAAATTCTACCTTTGTTGTTGTTCTTGGTGTTTAACGTCCGCTTCCACCGAAGGTTATATCGCAGACAAGTCTTATTTTTGATTTTCATTATCTTAGCGCACGCGCAGGGGTCTTTGCTGTGGGAGGAAACCGGAGTGCCCGGAGGAAACCCACGAGGTTGAGAAGGAGCCCCTATCTCCATGCCACATACGCTCACACCAGGGCTCGAAACCACAGCCGCAAGCCAGAGGTGACCGGCCAGCTAGAGGTCGAAGCGCGGCACTCTAGACCACTAGGCTATCCCAACCCCCCAATTCTACCTTTCACAGTCCAGCCATTTTATATTGCTGTTTAAAGTTCGAAGGAATCACATCAAAACATCTCAGCTGCTTACACATACTTAAATGTTTAATAATCACCCTTGGATCAAAGTTAGATATATTTATTGTTTTGATAATCAAACTTGCATCAAAGACATGCATTTTCAAATCAAAACATCTCAGCCCAACAAACTTAATCACCCTATGGGTCAATTACACCACTGATTAGGACTGTTCCATTGCAGCTATGGGTGTTGTGTTAATTAATCACTTACTCCACTGTCTAAGTTATGGCTGTCTAAATTATGGCTGTCTAAGTTTTGGGAGATAACCTTCCAATCGTATATTTAATCTATTAATTGTTTTATTTACCATTGTTTTATTTCTTTTATTGTACATTATTACATCAATGCTTATTTATGTCAACGCTTGACCTAGCCAAGTGATTATAAGTAATTCCATATAAATATGTGATTGTACTTGATACGTGAGTTATTTAGGTCTATCCGACTTAGTAGCATTAAAGTTTCCAGTATTAAAGATTTGAAGAATCATTCCAGACTCTTGTAATATCTGATGGACATCATGGTCACAGCAGTCATCATTACAAATTACAAATGACATGAACACACTGAGTCCGGGCATATTCTGGTACACGGGTCGGTCCCCCTCAAAATACCCCTGATAACGATGGTGCACTCACTATCGTAAATATGTTAAAAATTAAATGTCCCCAAATCCAACTGTTTAAATGGCATTTATTTAGTAATTGAGCTGGTGTAAACAGGACCCAAGTTCACGAAGCATTCTCAGACTTAAGTTGAGAATTTACTCAACTTTCAATCACTGTTTAATAGAAATATCTGTGATCCAGAAACACAAAACTTTTCATATATTTTTTTTTATTAGGATATTTGATACATTAAAACAACAAAGGTTTTATAAAGGCTATATTTTAGTTAAAATAAGGTGAAAAATTTTGAGTAAATTCTTGACTTAAGTCTGAGAATGCTTTGTGAACTCAGGGCCTGGTCACAATTCTATGGAATACAATTACTGCTTATTACTGAGCGACGTTTCGACTATAGACTTCTCTATATTGCTTGATTATGACTAGCGGAGCTTTGCCGAAACGTTACAGAGAGCGGTGCCGGTTCTTCTCGAGAGGTGAAGAAACGAAGCTTACCTTGTATGCCCACCCCCCAAATAAAAAAATTATTGAAATAAAATTGAAATCATATGTTAGTCCCAAAATGACCTAGATTGTGTCGAGTGGACGTTAAACCCCATTTCTCTCCCTCTCCCCCGAATTCCAAACAACCAATCAATCGTCGATGGGGTTGGAGGTCTTACCCTCTCAGAGACAATTTTGAAAATTTAACCACCGCAAAACTAGAAAAATTCGAGTTTACAGACAGAAACTAGAAAAATTCGGGTTTACAGACAGCGGCGCCGGTTTTCTTCGACAAGCGAATAAGCGGAACCGCCCCCCCCCCCCGGAAAATTTTGGAATATTTGGGGGCACTTTATTTTGCCTAGTAGATGAAATAAACATTTTTCACTTTACCCGTCTGCCCGAAAAGTCAGCTTGCCCGAAAGTTAAGAGGAGGAGGGGGGGGGGGGGTCCGGGCCTGTGATAGAATTTAGTCATACAATGATAAAGAACACTTTTCTCATAAAAAGTGCTGTTTTGCAATATTTTTGTAGCTGAGCTATATTAGTTCAAGTATTTAATATATAATTTACCAATCCTATCTTTCAATCATTCTGATGAGCCATGCTATAATAGCATGAACAACATATAATATTTTAACTAGGACCGAATAATTACCAGGGCCTAGTGTATTGGATCATATAGACATATATATTGATAGTAAGTTAAACAAATCAAAACAAAAAGATTGGACATTTTTTAAAAAATAAAACAGACATTTTTATTTCTTCATCAATGCGGTTCGTATTAGAATATTACTCGGCAAACCTCGAAAGATTTCGGACAATCTAAACTCGGCTGTATGATGAATTTCGCCATATTGGAACTACTTTAAAGGTCCCGGATGAAACATGGCTGCGCCCATTCCGAACACAAGTTGGCGACCTATAATTGGCTAGCGACCTATTCGACCGATCCAGCTGTAAGATAATGACGAAATTACACTTGTATTCTGAGCTAAAGGAATGGATAAAAAATAATATATTCTACTTTCATTTGATAGACATAAAGTTGGATTTTATTGGTTGATAAATAGATGAGTTAAGGCGACTGTTGTCTTTATTCTAAATAGGTTTCCAACGAACAGGTTGCAGCTCGATCGGTCGAATAGGTCGCTAGCCGAATAGGTTCCCAATTTGTGTAATAGCGTCAAGTTTTCCTGTTAAAGTAAACCGGTAGCCGCATCGCAAATGTATGGGCGTAGGTACATATCACTTACTGTCATACAGCCGAGGCTAGATGTAGTTTGCCGAGTGGTATTAGTAGTTATCGTTTGTTCGGGGCTATAATATTTGGAGTTTCATTGTAGTCCTTGACAAGACTTAATTCCACAAGATTAATATTGCATTGCAATTTCTTCCCCCCCCCCCCAAAAAAAGTTACACTATTTGCAGGTAATGAAGGTACTTGTTGTATAATCCCGACGAACATCAGAGGTGGTATCAGACCTTCTGATCTGTGTTAAAACTATAACATTGTAAAGAGGTGCTATCAAGTCTTCTGATCTGTGTTAAATCCACCCTACTGTTAAGAGGTGGTATCAGGCCATCTGGGTTAAAACTATCCCACTGTAAAGAATAGGATGAGTATCAGGGTAAAATAAATGATTACAATCAGTCCACCAGTCTTCATAAAATGTAAGCCTACTGTCATTTCCTTTCCTGAAAACAAACAAAACATACCAAAAAAACCCATCAACAACGGCAATTTGAATACTTACACGCCAGAGAATGAAATGAGTTGGGGATTCTGTTCGACTGGGATGATGAAGACGCCCAGATGGAGACCGACTCTTATATCGACATCCAACTTCAAGGGTTCTTTTATGCGCAGGCCAACGAACAACGAACTAGATGATGTCAGGCTGTCTGTATTGCACAGAAAAGGCGGGGAACCAAGTACCAATAAACTTTGCCGGCCAAGATTCGGGTAGCACGTTGGACTTTCAGGCTAGCGAGCCAACGTCTTACTCAAGGACCAATGCGATAATAAAGGATGAACAAGGAAAGAATTGACTAGTTTCAGTCTTCATTAATTGTAAAATATATCCTTGAGTCAAAAATAAAAATAAATTTTTACCCGACCGATCGTATTTTTTAAGCCAAAATCACGGACCATTAACTTTCTTATCGCATTCCTATAACTCGATTGTGCGTGTTTTTCTTTTGCCAGACAAATTTAAATATTGAAATATTAAACAGTAATTAATCGTATATCCGACAGACCTACCCTATGAACGGATACGGATATTGTTTTTCTTTGACTAGGTGGAAAGAGTAGAAAATGCCACATTAAACTAACGGATCGTTATCTTTCACGTGTCGTTTGTTAACGGTCCGTTAAATTTCTGTTGCTGGAAAGTCAATTTCATTATCCGTTAAAGTTAACGGAGCTTCCAGCGACAACCTTTCTCTCCGTTAAAGATCCGTTTACTCCATGTTAACGGATCGTTAAAAGTTAACAAAAGCTTTGAGCAACCGGCCCCAGGTCGGTATTTATTGTGTTTGAAATCAGTCGGTCACGTCACTGTTTTTATATTACATACTTGTAGTAGATTGAGGCCTCTGTCCCATTTGTTCGACATCGTCATTATCGGGTCCATCGTCGTTCTTCATATCATAATCCTTCCTACCACTTTCAGTATACGACGACTCTTGTCCACCAGTTAATACAGATTTCAACGAATTCCACGCGATCATATCGTCGACCCAATTTTCTTCAAAATAAATTATTTTATGGAGTCTAAGTCCAAGTCTCGGTTCAATATCTTTTCTTCGAATACCCAATGCTATAAATATCACATGGTCACTGGTGCCATTTTGTATATGAGTATAAAACGAAAACACTCCTTTAAATAGGGTAAACCCATCTCGTTGAAAATCGCGTGTGAGAACAACTACTATGTGATTTGAAAGATCTACTACTTCAACAAAATGCCCTATAATATGCGTGCCGGGAATCGCGTCCCTCTCTCCCCAAAATACCCCTGATAACGATGGTGCACTCCTTATCGTAAATATGTTAAAAATTAAATGTCCCCAAATCCAACTGTTTAAATGGCATTTATTTAGTAATTGAGCTGGTGTAAACAGGACCCAAGTTCACGAAGCATTCTCAGACTTAAGTTGAGAATTTACTCAACTTTCAATCACTGTTTAATAGAAATATCTGTGATCCAGAAACACAAAACTTTTCATATATTTTTTTTTATTAGGATATTTGATACATTAAAACAACAAAGGTTTTATAAAGGCTATATTTTAGTTAAAATAAGGCGAAACATTTTGAGTAAATTCTTGACTTAAGTCTGAGAATGCTTTGTGAACTCAGGGCCTGGTCACAATTCTATGGAATACAATTACTGCTTATTACTGAGCGACGTTTCGACTATAGACTTTTTTATATTGCTTGATTATGACTAGCGGAGCTTTGCCGAAACGTTACAGAGAGCGGTGCCGGTTCTTCTCGAGAGGTGAAGAAACGAAGCTTACCCCCCCCCCCCGAAAATTATTGAAATAAAATTGAAATCATTTGTTAGTCCCAAAATGACCTAGATTGTGTCGAGTGGACGTTAAACCCCATTTCTCTTTCTCTCCCCCGAATTCCAAACAACCAATCAATCGTCGATGGGGTTGGAGGGCTTACCCTCCCAGAGACAATTTTGAAAATTTAACCACCACAAAAGTAGAAAAATTCGGGTTTACAGACAGCGGCGCCGGTTTTCTTCGACAGGCGAATAAGTGGAACCGACCCCCAGTAAAATTTGGGAATATTTGGGGGCACTTTATTTTGCCAAGTAGATGAAATAAACATTTTTCACTTTACCCGTCTGACAGAAAAGTCAGCTTGCCCGAAAGTTAAGAGGAGGAGGGGGGGGGGGGGGCTTCCGGGCCTGTGATAGAATTTAGTCATAAAATGATAAAGAGTATTTAATATATAATTTACCAATCCTATCTTTCAATCATTGTGATGAGCCATGCTATAATAGCATAAACAACATGTAATATTTTAAATAGGACCGAATGATTACCAGGGCCTAGTGTATTGGATCATATAGACATATATTTATAGCATGTTAAACAAATCAAAACAAGAAGATTAGACATTTTTAAAAAAAAAAATAAATAAACACTTTTATTCTTCATATAAAGCAATGGAGTCCCTGATAAATAGGAATACTGGTTTGTTTGAGACTTTCATATTTGGAGTTACATTGTAGTCCTGGACAAGGCTTAATTCCACAAGATTAATATTGCACGCAAATGCAATTTCTTCCCCCCCCCCCCAAAAAAAAAATATTACATTATTTTCAGGTAATTAATCTACTTGTATCAGAATCGCGACGGACACCAGAGGTGGTATCAGACCTCCTGATCTGTGTTAAACCTATAACAGGCGCTATTAAACCTTCTGATCTGTGTTAAAACCACCCTACTATAGAGAGGTAGTATCAGGCCTTCTGATCTGGGTTAAAACTATCCTATTGTAAAGATTAAGAAGAGTATCAGTGTAAAGTAAAGGATTACAATCAGTCCACCAGTCTTCATAAAATGTAAGCCTACTGCCGTTTTCTTTCCTAAAAACAAACAAAACACCAAATAAAAACATCAACAATGGCAATTTAAATACGCCAGAGAATGAAATAAGATGGGTTTAACATCCTACTGTTCTCAGGGCCCAGTTTAGGAATGGGTCTGAGGGGCCCAGTGGTTTAGGGGGCCCCGCGGTTCATGGGAGTAAGAGAAATAATTCAGATTCCATATGAAAGTTTCACGGTAATAGATCTAACGGCGCGAGGGCTGAGACTGGGCTATCCCTTTGATGATGATCGGTCTAGGCTTCTAACGGCGATTTCACTCGTTACAAAGGTTCCCCGCCGTTATATGTCATTTCCCCGCATTGTACGCCATTCGTAACTGACATGTAATTTATCTTGTGTTACAGACCGTGTAATTGTGTGTTACGCATGCGTGCCATTAAAAAGTGTATGAAATAATCGTTTCGTCGCGCCAGGGTCCCCGCGATTCTTGTCAGGCCCAGGCCCCGCTCCGGTTTGACGGTTCTGTTCGACTGTGATAATGAAGACGTCTGGATAGAGACCGTGTCTTATATCGATATCCAACTGTCAATGAACAACGGACTAGATGACGTCAGGCCGTCTGTATTGCACAGAAAATGCTGGGAACCAAGTACCCCGACCAAGACTGGGATCAAACATGGGACTTTCAGTCAAGCGAGCCAACGTCTTACTCACTGAGCCACCTTGGGGCGACAGGGGCGGGTCCGGGGGGGGGGGGTCCAGGGGGTGGGGGCCGGGGTCCACCCCCACCCCTTTGCTCAGCTACATAAAAAAATATTATGCCTTGCATCAATGAAATTACATCACAAAATGATCCTACATCATTATAAATACGATTTCTCAGTTTAAAAAGCTCAATTTGTATGTATGCCTATGTAATTTAGAGACGATGGTGGTAGATTTCCGTAACCGAAACCTGGCAAACCCCCTCCTGCAAAAATTCCTGGGCGGACCCTTTAGAGAATAGTGGACATAGTGCCATGGCTACCTCGATAGTTATGAGACACACCTTTTTATGAACATATTATTAACCCTATTTTAAATGTTGTCCCCGAGTCCTTTTTTTTGAACAATGGTGATACACAAGTGGGTGCGAGGCGAATGATTGGTTTCAAAGAACACAGCAGATCCTCCAATTGTAAGAAGAGATTTATATGACCACTGGTTTGATACCATTTAGATTCAAATTCCCACGCTGGTACTGAATGTGGATATTAATGGCGAGCTGTATCCATACTGCCAGAGATCACCAATGGTTTCCCCATTGATGTCTCTTGACCGGCTTTAACTGTTCCCAAATTTTCATTGGGTAGAACAAAAATTGTCAAGCAAAAGAGAGAAAAGGGAAAGAAAGAAAACAACTATTTTCATTTTGTTGAGCTGTGTCCATAATATGGAACCACTAGCAATTATTTACCCATTGACCTCGAAGTAAAATGGCTGTAACATCACAGACTGTAGCTTTTTGCTCAATATTCCGTTGGTTCCAATCTTCATAGGCACCACGGGGACCACATTTGGCAATCTCCTCATCATAATTGTGCATGCTGTTGACCGTTTGGATTTTTGCTACGGACATTTGATGTTGACTGGGGTGAAAATCTCACTTCCGACACAACGATTGCTCTGCAGAAAGACACTTTACACCCCCTATCCCTTTGATCCCCTTTCCCAATTCTAGACCAAAAAGTCAACCAACAAATGCAAGAAGAGGGGTGAAAAAAAAATTTAAAGGAAAATTGTCTATATGTAACTGGCACTACAGCCTGAGTCCATATATTTTTGTCCCCATTGATCACTTTCTACTCTTTCAACTGAGGATAAATTTTTCAAATCAATTGCAAATTTGGATAATTGAAACGCAACATCGTAGACCAACAGAAAGAGAGAGAGAGAGAGAGAGAGAGAGAGAGAAATGGGGTTTAACGTCCACTCAACACAAACTAGGTCATTTCGGGACTAACAAATGGTTTAATTTTATTTCAATAATTCGCTTGCGCGTAGGAGTCTTGTGGCTGTGGTTTCGAGCCCTGGTGTGAGAGTATGTGGCATGGAGATAGGGGCGCCTTCTCAACCTTGTGGGTTTCCTCCGGTTTCCTCCCACTGCTTAAGACCCCTACGCGCAAGCGAATTGTTGAAATAAAGTTGAGCCATATGTTATTCCCGAAATGACCTAGTTTGTGTCGAATGGACGTTAAACCCCATTTCCCTCTCTCTCTCTGTAAAATATATCCTTGAGCCAAAAATAAAAATAAATATTTACCCGACCGATCGTATTTTTTGAGCCAAAATCACGGACCATAACTTACCACTTTCATTTCTCAAGGCATATGACTCGAAAGTGCGTGTTTTTCTTTTGACATACAAATTTAAATATTGACCCACAATCCGAATCGGCTTTATTCTACAGAGTGTTAATCATTAATTAATGGACTAAGTGGAAAGAGTGGAAATGTCACATGACCTGAACTATAAATAGACTCAAAATGGTTTTCCCGATTGTCCATATTTTCATCAAAAGAGACAAATTGGTCGAGAACGTTTATGTGTTTGAAATCAGCCGGTCACGAGACTGTTATTATATTACATACTTGTAGTAGATTCAGGTCTCTGTCCCTTTTGTTCGACATCATCATCATCGGCCCCATCGCCGTCCTCCATATCATCATCATCATCATCATCATCATCATCATCATCAATATCAATATCATTCCTACCACTCGCAGTGTACGATGATTCTTTTCCACTAGCAGTAAATGCAGATTTCAATGAATTCCACGCGATCATATCGTCGACCCAATTGTCTTCAAAAAAGATAATTTTATGAAGTCTAAGACCAAGTCTCGGTTCAATTTCTGTTCTTGGAATACCCAGTGCTACAAATATCACTTGGTGACTGGTGCCATTTTGTATATGAGTAAAAAACGAAAACTGTCCTTTAAATAGGGCAAACCCATCTCGTTGAAAATCACGTGTGAGAACAACTACTATGTGATTTGAAAAATCTACTACTTCGACCAAATTGTCTAAAATCATACTCCCAGGCAGGGCATCCCTCTCACCTATATAACAATCGGTATATCCAACATCTCGTAAAATTTCCTCTGCTTTTAAACAAAATAAAAGATTGTCTCGATTTCCATCGGTTACAAACGAACAATCATATCGACGTTCGCCTGACATGTCTACGGGCGGCGCCCTTTCCCATGAAATAGATTGTTACTACGGGGAAACCCAACGACTTATATATAAATATAAATCTCCGAATATTGTTTACTTAAAGGTCAAGGACATATTTATTACTCACATATCATCTCGGATTATAAATAACATCTCGCTAGTGATGAGAGACAGGGAAGTTTATTGTTCACTCGGGGAATTTGATGGCCGAATGGTTAGCGTGCGTGCTGCATCATGAGGTCTGTCATTGCGTCAACTGGCGTGGTTTCAATTACCCGGTTGTACGTGACAAGGCGTAGGGTCGACTGTCCACCCCGTGGGTTTTCTCCGGGTCCACCGGTTTCCTCCAAAACTGGCCATATGTTAGTCCCGAAATGCCCTAGTTTGTGTTGAGTGGACGTTAAACCCCAATTCTCTCTCTCTTATTGTTCATTCTAGTAATAAATTCACTTGCGTGTATGGGTTGGATAGCAGTGGTCGAGTGAACCAGAGGATCCGCAGCAAACCCACGAGGTTAGATACGCAATCCTATACTATATTCCCTGTGAGATGACTATCTTTCATAATGGAAATATAGGGTAAACATTAACACTGCACACCTAGTAGATCGGATTAGGTATATCTATTTCCGTCTAAAGCCAGGCGCAGACGGGCAACTTTTTCGAGCAGCTTTCAGGCAACCGTGAAATAACATCTCGCTAGTGATGAGAGACAGGGAAGTTTATTGTTCACTCGGGGAATTTGATGGCCGAATGGTTAGCGTGCGTGCTGCATCATGAGGTCTGTCATTGCGTCAACTGGCGTGGTTTCAATTACCCGGTTGTACGTGACAAGGCGTAGGGTCGACTGTCCACCCCGTGGGTTTTCTCCGGGTCCACCGGTTTCCTCCAAAACTGGCCATATGTTAGTCCCGAAATGCCCTAGTTTGTGTTGAGTGGACGTTAAACCCCAATTCTCTCTCTCTTATTGTTCATTCTAGTAATAAATTCACTTGCGTGTATGGGTTGGATAGCAGTGGTCGAGTGAACCAGAGGATCCGCAGCAAACCCACGAGGTTAGATACGCAATCCTATACTATATTCCCTGTGAGATGACTATCTTTCATAATGGAAATATAGGGTAAACATTAACACTGCACACCTAGTAGATCGGATTAGGTATATCTATTTCCGTCTAAAGCCAGGCGCAGACGGGCAACTTTTTCGAGCAGCTTTCAGGCAACCGTGAAATCGCTGGTCGTTGAAAGAAAAAGAAAAAATCGCTCGTCTGCGCCAACGGGCAACAATAGTTGCCTGCTGTTGCTCCGAGTTACTTGTCGTTGCCAAATATCAAACATGTTTGATATTCGACAACAGAAAATCGCTCGTCGCCGAGAAATTGTTCATCTGTTGCTTCCAAATCGCTCGTCTGCGGCGGTAGGCGACAACAGGCAACAACAGGCAACAAGCAACTGGTTAACTGTCCAATCAGCGAGCGCTCTACTGTCATGTGATACTTCAAGATGGCGGCGTCGGAACAGCTAACAACATTAACATGGTCCGTGGAGATGGAAGACATGTTGGTGGAAATGTGGGCTGAGCGGCCAGTATTGTATGATGTAAGCTCAGCCGAGTATTCGGATCGTGCAAAAAAAAAACATGGCTGTCTCAAACGACCGGTAAAATATATTTTTCTCCGGTACTAGGTAGTGGTCATGAAACTAAAAGTCAAATTCAATTAATTGTTTTGTAAATTAATTATGATAATCTGATCAAGTTGATTTATTGTAATATTGTATGTACGGCGCCATTTTGAATGATCACGTGATATCGGCATTCCCGGTACATTCGGGGAAAAAGTTGCTTCTCGTTGCCAGTCAGCGCACACGGGAGACCTCGAGTTGCCAATTGCTCGGAGTTGCCAGTAGTTGCCTATTGCAGCAACAAGCGATGAAAAGTTGACCGTCTGCGCCAGACTTAAGAAGTTTCTCGTCAACGCAGAGATCGAACACTGGACCTCAATGGTAGCTAGGCAACGTCCCACCCATTGTACCACCTGATCTCACAGGTTATCGAATCAGCGTCTCACACACCGATAATAAAATCCCTACTCTATATTCCAATATACCTCAAAACTGTACGTGTAAGCTCGTCGACACCTTGCATGCTTTCGCTCAAATACAGAAAAAAATATGTTTTTAAATGTTTTATTTATTTGATAATATTATTACTCGTAAATAAATCTATACATTGTCATATATTGTATTAATCTTTTTGACCCACCAAAATAAATTGTCATGTCTTATATGTGTTTTGATGAGAGATCGAAATGTAATTTGGTGGGAGCTAACTTAAATGTTTTATCACTATGGAAGAACTATAGTACATTTATACAAAGGGATAAATCACATTATTGCTAGAATTACCAGATAAAGAACACAAGAATAAAGAATGGATGAACAAACAATTAGTTTATAAAAAAAACTGTCTTACAAAAATATAACTACTGTCATTTCATTGAGTGTTTAATAACTTGACTGGAATGTACGCTGACAATTCTATGGAATACAATAAGGACCGGGTAGTTAATAGCTGCATCACCCCAGGAAAAAACAAAACATGAAAATGGAAAGGGGCCCTCCTCCGACGGGGCTACGGGCATTTGTAATTCAGTGCCGGAAAAACACAATGAAATAAAATGGGGTTTAACGTCCTATAGTTCTGCTCCTACTGGCTACTGACGACCGGCATACTGAGCGACGTTTCGACCAATTATACTCTAGTGTTTAACAAGCAATGGTGAAATACAACGAGACAATATATACATGTAAACAACAATACTTGGTTAATATTGACCAACCAGAGGATGAAATAAAATGGGGTTTAACATCCTGCTCCTAACCTGGGCTAATGAAGACGGACATACGTCATACAGTGTGCTATGAGGGGAATTTTGCCCGGGCAGCGACGCTACGGACTACTCTTACATCGAATTCCAACTCCCAAGGGACCTTTTACGTGCACGCCAATGTACATGGGACCTCGGTTTTTTGTCTCATCCAAACGACTAGACAGCTGTTTTTGTCAGGCCCCCCTGCATTACATGACAAGTGAAACCACGCCGGCCGATCAGAGACACCCCTGTAATTGTTATACTCCAATTGTTCGTCCATAGCCACAAGGCCGTTGGTATAATACTCCAAATGTGTGTATTACATCAATACGCCCCTTTAAAGATACATTCTTGCGGTAATAGCTCAAAAATAGATAATATATAATAAAATATTGAAAATTTCAGACTTTATAAATCAATCCGCGTCACCTTTGCTTATTGTGTCTCCATGTCAAGAGACTAGATCTAACGTTGATTTTTGTTTTCTGATTTTTTTTTTAAAATTAAATTTAAAGAAAAAAACCTGTTTGAGTACATTTTAGGGTAGATCAAACGGCGAAGAAGGGGTTAAATCTCTGATAGGAATAGATTTATTCAGTATTTACAAATATATGTTGACATTGAAATCGTAAGTAACTCCCACCGATGTCCTCCCTCCCAGTGATTGTAGCGGTCAGGCGGACGGATATTCACTGCTGAAGAGTTTAAGGGGTGCTCGATTCATAGTCCAGGGGCCTATTTCACAAAATTTTAACTAAGATAAGATCTGAATTTTAGTTATTTGATTGGACAATATTAGATTGATTTTAGTTCTTAGCCAATCCAAATTGAAGTATCTGCTAAAAATTGGATTTTATCTTTTCTTAAAATTTCGTGAAACAGGGCCCAGAACGACCCGAATTGACAGAATTGCAATCGAGTGACGCGGAATTCAGTCCTGTCACAGTTCTGCTAGTCCCGAGAGTAGAATCGTGACGTATTCCAAGTAAAAAATACGTCACGATTCTACTCACTCCACCTCGGTTGTCGGGACTAGCAGATCTGTGACAGGACTGAATTCCGCGTCACTCGATTGCAATTCTGTCAATTCGGGTCGTTCTGGACTGTACTCCGTAATTCTTCTCTTCTCTCGATTGACTACAGTTTTGGATTTGAGAGAATTTAATTCCGGAACTGTGAATTGAGCATCCCCTTTAACTGTTGCGGTCAATCATAATTATCCTTTATTTTATTCATTAGCTTCATCCTAACATGATGTCTTTTTTTAATTTTCTGACCAATTGCCAACAATGAAATCCCAAACACTTCTACAAACTGAAATACAAAATAAAAAACGCTTTGTAAGTACTGGTCTTTGACGGTTGTCCAAACATGATCATCGATTTGGTGTGTTTTGAGCTTGCTGGATTGTATGCAAAATATGAGACGTCTGTCTTGTCATCGCTATCCCTAACCCTTTTCAATGTTCGAGTCGTACAAATGTTTTCCTAGTTTTCAAAAAGTCTAATGAACAAATACCTTAATCTATCTTGGCAATCTGCAGTTACAACCAAAACTTGTGGCCATCCAATATGTCAAACACGCAATATCATAAACATATCCGATCACAACCTTAACAAAACATCTGACACGCAAATCCCAATATTAGACCAACTTTCATGCAGTAGTTCAAACATAATTTATCTAATTACATGTAGACAATGTGACAAGCAATATGTAGGAGAGACTCAAAATGCACGCAGGGAAAGAGTTAACGGTCATCGATCAGACATAGTCACCAAAACAGACAAACCGATCTCAATTCACTTTCACAAACCAAATCATGATATTTCTGATCTAATTGTCACGCCAATAGAAAAACCAAGAGCGATTTTGAAACTTCAGAAGAAATTAAACCGTTTAGGTTAACAAGAGAAAAAATCTGCATTGACAAATTGAAAACAACAGCCCTTCTAGGTTTGAATATTCATACGGCTAGCGCAATAGCCCCTTTTGTACTTCCATTTAGCAGCAAGTGCATCCAAAATAATCAGAAAACACTATACTGATCTCCAAGAAAATCACCCAACAATCTTCACACAGAAAATTAAAATTGCATATTCTAAAAATAAAAATCTGAACGACATCCTAGTGCACAGTAAATTAGACTAAATAGGGCCAGTCCTCACCCTAATCCAAAGCAAATAATATACCAACTTCTAGCTTAGCCTTTAGTTATCATCTAGCTATAAGAATCTCTGTCCCTAACCCTAATCCTAGATAGTGAATATTCTCAATTTTCTGGAAACCCAATCCTCAGTAGGAAACGCACTAATGTGGCTCTCACCCGAGAGCCTTAAATTTATTATTTTCTTCTTCAGAAATCAGAATACCACAAGAAAAATCGAAGGAAGACCATCAGCGCCACCAACACCAAAAACAGCGAAACTAATTGTGTAAATTAAACTAATGTATTGCGTGTATTTTTAAGTAAATAAAGAAATATTATCACGAACCAAATTTTCATCATTCTAGGTCATTACTTATGTGGAGATTTGACCCCTTCCTCAAATTAATCTAACCCTTTTCAATTTTCGAGTCATATGTGTCCTGTCATTGATGCATTGTTTCCAGTTTGTGTTTCCATAGATTAAGATAATAATTATCTGCTTCCATAGTAATTGTTCAATTCACTCGGATTTAGTTATGTACATGTAACATATTCTGGAAAGTCAATTATTTAGTAAAGTTGTATTATGATTTAGTCAGGTTTACATGTATGTTATATTATAATTATATCCATTTATATTTCGCGGATTGTAAACTATACGGTGTCATGTGACCAGTGTATACAATGAGCATTTTGTTAGTAGGAAAATTCAACTAATTAATATTCAGTGGGTCTGAAGAGCTCGAGGGTGGTACGCCATATTTCAACCTCGAAGGTAATTTTACAATCTTATTTTCACGTTACAATCAGTGGTTTATTATTTAATTTAATATAATGATGCATTATATATCGTAGGATGTGTATGTCAATAACTCGTTTACATATTTATATACATATACTATTGTAGATTTATAATTCATTCTGTATGTTTTGTTGCAGACGTGAGCAGATCTCCCTTATGCTAAAATGGATCAGCCCGTCTGTGACGTTTATTATTTTTGCACGTGCATGATTTTTGGGTATAAAGGCCGGGGTTTGTCTAAAGTCGTCCGGTGGATTAGCGACTTAAGTTGAAGAGGAGTGATATATTACAGTGACGTGTTCAATTGTTTTATATAGTGAGTAGAAACTTTATTTATATCTATTTATGGCTGCAATAGTGGATGTGCATGTTGCATGCTGCTAGTAGAATAGCTTAGTGGCTGGTGTGTAGTGCTTATTATTAGTAGTATATAGTTACCTGTCTGTCGCCCTGTCATAACCCCTCAACCCATCCCGCCTTCTCACTCGGGCCATCACAGGTTAGGTGGGTAAACCCTGAGGGGCCTAAATCGGAGATAAGTAGCAGAATAATACCCAATTTTACTTTAGTTTGAACTCTGATGAAACACGGTAAATTAAAGAGGTAGTGACACGTAATGTATTGTTATATTCTTACCACGGATAAGTCAAGTGTGTTCAGGTTATTTACTTGATATGGTGTTGATCGAATGAACTCTGTTACTAGGTAACGGAGTGACCGTCCCTGGTGAATATAGGATTAAAGGGAGATAAGGCACGTGGCTGAAAATAAATTGTCAACGGGATTCGTCCGTATTCTAAAGACAGTTACCATGTCAACAAATCATTAATTGGATACGGGTACTGTTTATGGTCAATAGAGACTTTTGGCAAGCGTAAATTTCTGGTCCGTATCGCGTATCCGTATAGATTTTGTGTGTGACGTCAACAATGTTTGTGTACTTCTCATACGTGATACTGCACACGAATACGGCAGCACGTATAGAACAGCTTTCATACGGAAAAGGTCCGTATAAAATCGTCGTCTTTTAACCGTACTTTTTGCTGCTTTTAGACGTTAAAATGTTGTGTCATAGTGTTTTTATGAATCTATGTGTACCCTTGAACACGAAGATGTATATGATGCGATTTTAACCATGATAAAGACAGGAATTTAATGATTGCTTTTGATTAGATTTTCGCAGAATTTTCATATTTTCCCGTCTGACTGTCTGTCAGTCTGCCTGCTGGTTGATCTACGTGCTAAATTTAGGGAGGTGATTCGACACTAAATTTCTTTTTAAATTTTAAATAGCTCAGCCACTGTCGAGCGACTCTATTCCACTCAGGAATTTGTAGGCTATGCACTTGACTAGTACTGGTGTTGGTATTGGTAGATAACTGCCACCATGCTCTATTACATGTAGAACTAAGCTCAGCTCAGCTACCCATATGTACACGGCGCGAAAGTCTGCCAAAACTCTAAAACTACATTGACGCAACGTATCACGTGGCGATACGGATACGAGATACGGATGCGGAAAATTCCACTTGCCAAAAGTCTCTAATATCAGGTCCCATATACCTGTAGTTTCCATATCGACAATTGCGATAAAAATATAAATATATACTTTTTCCTGTATGGCGATTCCTTTTAAACCGTGGTGATAAATGTTTCTTGCCACAAAGCTTTGATTTCCACGTCGCGGATACACGTTACTGTTTATTGAGATTGGCTGAGGGATTGGGTCGCCGAATGGTTAGCGCCTGCGCGTTGTATCATAAGGTCTTTCATTGATTCAACTGGCGTGGTTTTGATTCCCCGGTTGTACCTGACAAGGAGTAGGGTCGCCTGTCCAACCTCGAAGGTTTTCACCCAATGGGGAAGATCCCTACGCACTAGCGAATTATTGAAATAGAATTAAAACAAGTTAGTTCCAAAATCACTTGTTTTCTGTCGAGTGGACGTTAACACACACCCCCCACCCGTGTCTATCTACTCACATGACGACTTTTGTTCTCTTGATTGGTTAGATGTTGTGTTCATATCCCCTGGGGATCCGAGCCCTTTTTCTTGTCCAACACGTTTCCGGATACTCTGTTCAACCGCCGGTATTACATTAGTCGGTGATGTAGACGGCGGGCAATCTTCTTCAATATCATCGGGTGATGGCAGCAGATTGTCTTGGAAACCCATAGTAGCATCACCTGTGTCCCCTCTAGGGCCAGTGGGATTGGAAATAACTTGGGTTGTAGGCAATCCGTCTGGTACCCTACTTGTAACTCCGCCTGACCCTGGAGGTGCAACACTATGGAGACCAAGTGGTGTAGCTAGGTCTTCATTGCCATTACTGACACTAAGGTTGTTAATGTCGGGTGCACCATCTTCAACCAGGATATTAGAATCTTGGGTTTCCTGCACTGAATTGACAAAAAAAGATATACAGAGATACAATACAATGCTCGTTACGAAATACGGCAAATAAATATTTTAGATTCATTATGGAACGTGTACACTATTCAAAAGAAAAGAAATTTCGGGACTACCAAGATTGGCAATGTCTTACAAGCGTAGATGATTATATTTTGTACAATGGTACAATTGAATAAGACCATTATTTTCACCAATTTAAAACCATTGTAGATATTTTCGAATCATCGCCTTTTATGGTTGTAACTGAACCGTTCTTTGACATCCTGACTAAATGACCAATGACATCCTTTACGTTGATGCTTTCTCTCGACAGAAAAAAAGAATTTTGTATCTAATGGACTAACAAAAGTCACCCATACTATTTTGAACCCTATCGATTAGCCCTTAATTTTTGAATAAGTCGCCGTCCTTCTTGTTGTTCTTTTGAACGACGATCTTCGACCCCTCCATGGGCTCCATGGTTCCTGGACCACCGTGTGGCTTTATGTCCCATCTCTAAAAACGTTGTCAGCAATATGCCGATCCTGACTTACACCAGACAAATATCATGTTGGGGAAATTGTCCATTGGTTTTTGTTGTGGAATTGCCTCTCTATGCATCGTAGTTGACGCTTACAGTCAGCCCCAAGAACTTTTCGCTTTATTTGGTAGTAATTTTGTTATTAGTAATGTATTTCTCTGTATTACCTACCTGGAATAGTCGATGCTGGTCTTTGATTCACCTCGTGAACTGATTTGTTTTCAAGGAAACATGTTATTAACAGATTCCAATTCTGTTCATCATCTTGCCATTCCTTCTCAAAATATATGAACTGTTCCCTATCTAGCCCAAAATCTTTGGGTATATCCTCTTTAGCTTCACCTATAACAATAGGCAGGATCGCGGCCTTTGTACCGCCATTAATCAATTTCATAAACGATATTTGTTGCGTGTATTTATGCCAATAATTTTCTCTAAATCCTTTAGTTAAAATGGCAACTACCTTCTCGGATGGTTCAATCAGCCCAGCCGCGTACACTTCAAATAAATTATTTCCTGGTAGTATTTTCTCAAAATGATACGAATCGGTAAAGCCATTCTCTGCTAGTTTAAGTTCCATTTTCTCTAGAAAAGCTCTTGACAATTTTTGGTCATCATCTCTGCGACTTCTTGGACCCTCTAAATAGTTGTAGAGAACGCAATAATGATAGTCCTTCCCTCTTAATTTCGGCTTTGGAATAACCACGGCCATCTCTACTCACTGTTTCGGTTTCTGTTCTGAGAGTTGCTCCCCCTTGCATTAGGTCATTTTGACACCAGTTTAAATATGGTATCACTAGCTGCTTCAAATGTAGCAACCGTTTTTCAAAAGGACAGACGATTTAGAACGATAATGAATTGTAGCTGGCGGTCATCTGATCCTATGGATTAGTTCCGATGTATCCTTCACGCCTGTTGTATTATAGTTTTGAAATTGTCACTATTATATATAATACCGGTTTGGTATTATATTATATCACAATGGTCACATTCCTTGACGCCTCGTTTTCGATAATATCGCGTGCAGATATCAAAAGATCGTCTGCTTTTCGATCTAGAGTAAAGGGTTACATTTCTGTATCATTTTCTCATAATTTACGTATTGTTACAATAAAATGTATTCTGCTCTTAATGGGCGCATAATTGAAACAATAAAATCATATATTATCTGTAGTTGTTCTTAGGCCTACAGCCATATTTTCTAGCTTGCTTAAAAACAGAATTCCGCTACAAGGACCACCCTAATAAATAAACTATACATTTTTGGAAAGCTTATACCACCAGGAACACAAATCCAGAGAGGTCCAAGCCAAACGTCTGCACTAAATCGATTTAAAGCCATGTGAAAATTGTATTAATTGTCAAGAAAATGCTATATTTATACTAAAAATTGTGAAGTTGACATAAGATTAATTAAATAATGGCGAAAACAGCCCATTTGCCCGAAAATTGTCATAATCACACGAATTTTCTCATTGATCAATCATTAACTAAAACGCACTTTCCACAAAGCTGTGATGGTTGTTAACTTTTAATTAATTACACAATTATACAATTATATTTCCATGATATATGGTCGCTTTCTCCATTCTCTGATGTTTGTACCCGAAAAACCATATAAGTTCGCATTTCTCCTAAAATATCTGTAAAACTTTAGTTCAGATTAGATTTTAGGCTAAATTCCTAACAAATATTAGAATTGAAACAAAGCATCTATAAATATGTTATTTTCTCACCAATATATATATATATATATGGAAAAACCTGAACAATACTGTAAGGGTGTGGCAATTGTAATGAAGAGAACAAAAAATCAAATGGAGTTAAATGCCGAACTGTGCAGCATCAACTGGGATAATGAAGATGTGATACACCAATCTGTATTACAGAGGGAATGCGAAAGCCTTCCTCTAACCATGTGTGAGATGATTGACTTTTGTTATCGTATTAATGGTACTTGACAATCGAGAATATCTCACATAATGCGTCTATTGGGTAAACATTAACATTGTACACATTGCGTTAAGACCTCGGTGGAAGCGGATGTTAAATAAAGCTGTTTCACACACATTGCACACATGTAAGATCGGATTACGTACATGTATCTACCTCTAAGGACCGGGTAGTGAATAGCTACGTCATCCCAGGCAAAGACGAAACATGAAAATGAAAAGGGGTCCTGCTCCGACGGGGCTAATGAAGACGGGCATTCGTAATTCAGTGCCGGAAAACCACAATAAAATAAAATGGGGTTTAACGTCCTACATTGTGTCATGTGGGAAATTGTGCAGCGGTGCTACGGTCTATTCGTATTTCGAATTCCAACTGCCAGGGGATCTTTTACACAGGACCTCGGATTTTCGTCCCATTCGAATGACTAGATAGCTGTCATTGTCCAGCCTCCATTCTGACCCACTGACAAGGAGGAACCACGCCGGAAAATCCCGACGACGTTTCTCGACCAACGCAGAGATCGAACACGGAACCCACAGGCTAGCGTGCCAACGTCCCGCCCACTGTGCCATCGGAACCCCCACAAGTTAGCGAATCAACGTCTTACCACAAAAGTGTTGTCGACAGCCAAATATACGTGTACGATTGTCGACAGCTTGCATGCTTTCTTTCAAATACAGAAAAAAATTATATTTTTTTTAATTGCTTTATTTTTCGATAATAAATAAATCCATACACTGTCATATTGTATTAATCTTATTGACCCACCAAAATAGATGGCCAAGGCAGTGGTGTTATATGTGTTTTGATGAGATCGAAACGTAATTTGGTGGGAGCTAACTTAAATGTTTTATCACTATGGAAGAACTATAGTGCATTTATACAAAGGGATAAATCACATCATAGCTGGAATTACAAGATAACAAACACAAGAATCAAGAATGGATGAATAGACAATTAGTTTATAAAAAAAAACTGTATTAAACTTATAAAATCTTATAAAATAAAACAAATGCCATTTCAATGAGCATTTAATGACTGAACTGGAGTATGCAGGTGACAATTCTACGGAATACTGCCTATAACTGGCTCAGTAATGCTGAGCAACGTAACGACTAGGCTTCTCTAGTTATTATCAAACAATGATAAAATATAACAAGACAATATATACACGTATAAAACAACTCTTGGTTAATGTTGACCAACCAGAGACACGCTTCTAATAATTGGTATACACTGATTGTTCCTCCATAGTCACAAGACCGTTGGTTTACTCCTTTAAGAACGGCATGTAGTGATAAGCAGTACTTGTATTCCATAGAATTGTGACGTGTATATTCATTGAGCAGGGTTAATACTGAACCAATTTAATTCTTGCCGATAACATGACTATATAATATATATATACTAACAAACAATTTATTTAAAAGGCATATTTATCGGAAAATATCAAATTTCCCGCGACTCTAACATGTATTTATTTGACACTAGTTTAATCAATACAGACGTTAGATTATATACAAATTGTATTAGTTTGAAATATATATATAAACGGCGGGTTGGGTGGCCGAATGGTTGGCGTGCGCGCGCCCTATCATACGACCTGCCATTAAGTCAACTGGCGTGTCAAATCCCCGGTTGTACCTGGCAAGGAGTAGGGTCTCGTGGGTTTTCTCCGGGTACTCTGGTTTTCTCCCACTGCTAACGACCCCTTTGCGCAAGCGAATTAAACCCCCTTTTCTCTCTCTCTCTCTCTCTCTCTCTCTCTCTCTCTCTCTCTCATAAACAGAAACATGGTTCATCGCCGTTTTATATATTTACAAAAGATGATGAACATTAAGTAATACAGGGGACTCTGTCACTCCCCACATCTGGATACTATGTCATTGTTTGAAATCCCTCATCATTCTCATGTCCCGATTTATTTCCTTTT